>OV702296.1:65701689-66922939 GCA_916181665.1 Avena sativa
TTCATTTTTGTAATCGTGCTAGTACATACAAGTCATTGGGAATGCTTGTTCTTTGTGCTACATACAACGTCACTAGACATGTTTGTTTGCACTCGCTGCTCTATAAATTTCAAGTAATGCACATGTTCCTAGCTACTCCCAACAATAGTAATTGCCTGCTATTGTGTAGTTTTTGCAAAATGTAAAGTTAGTGAAGAATATTAGTATGGATTCACTGCTCCACAGTTACTAAAACTCATCGTACTATTTCGATAATAAATTTTTTGTTGCTATCTGGATCTTTAAAAGATGCAACACTGATTGTTTGTTTTTTCTTTGCATAGAGTTCAAAAGGGAACATAGAACATGTTGGTTTGTGCAGCCTCTTCTACAGGTTCACAAGCGCGATGTCATTGTTTCCTTATCTGGTGTTAGTTCATCCTAAGCAACGACATAACTATCCTCTACTATGTAGCTCATTTGTGATTTGTGTTCCTGCTCTGCAAGTTCTGGCATGATGGCATTATAATTTCTATCTCGTTCATTCTTAGCTACTTCTATGAAAGTAACTGCATGCTCATTGTGTAGCTCACTGAAAATTCTGAGTCAGCCAACGTCTCATGCATTCTAGGATATACTACTACGATATATATATTTGTTGAAATGACCTGGCTAGTTTATATTTACTAAAATTCTAGGAAACAGTCTGTCTGATTGCTCAATTCATTTATAGGCACACTTGTGTAATGCTTACTTGTCCTGTTCTACATGTTCACAAGCAATTCCATTATATTTAATGTCTAATGGTTCATCCTAAGCAGCGACATAGCTATCCTTTACTGTATATATCGTTCATTCGCAGTTTAGATTCTTGCTCTACAAGGTCTCTTATGATGGCTTTATAATTTCTATTTGGTTTCTAGCTACGATAGTAACTACATGCCATTGTGTAGCTCACCGCGAATTCTGGGTCACCCAACGTCTCTTGCATTCCAGGATAAATGACTTCTTTCATATATATTTGTTGAAATGACCTAGCCAGTTTATATTTGCTAAAATTACAAGAAACATTTTGATTGATTGCTCATTTCATTGTATGCACACTTGTCTAATGCTTGTCTGTCCTCTTCTACAAGTTCACAAGAGATGCCACTCTATTTCTAATCTAGTGCTGGTTCATCCTAAGCAACGACATAACTATCCTCTACTGTGTAATTCATTCGTGGTTTGTGTTCCTGCTATGCAAGTTCTCGTATGATGCCATTATAATTTATGTCTCGTTCATTCTTAACACGAAAGTAACTGCATGCCCATTATGTAGCTCACCGCAAATTCTGATTCACCCAACGTCTCTTGCATTCTAGGATATACTACTGCTTCCATATATATTTGTTGAAATGACCTGGCTAGTTTATATTTGCTGAAATTCTAACAAACACTCTGTTTGATTGCTTAATTCATTTGTATGCACACTTCTGTAACGCTTTCTTGTCCTATTCTACAAGTTAACAAGCAACACCATTATATTTCATATGTAGTTGTTCGTCCTTAGCAGCGACTTATCTATCCTCTACTGTATATATAGTTCATTTGTGGTTTGCATTCTTTCTCTACAACTTGTCTTATGATGTCATTAAAATTTCTTTTCAGTTCCTAGATAGGACAGTAACTGCATGCCCATTGTGTAGCTCACCGCAAATTCTGGGTCACCCATCGTCTCTTCCATTCCAGGATAAACGACTAATTCCATATTCATTTTGTTGAATTGACCTGGCTAGTTTATATTTGTAGAAATTCTAACAAACACTTTGATTGATCGCTCATTTCATTGTAGGCATACTTGTCTAATGCTTTCTTATCCTCTTCTATAGGTTCGTGATGACCCACAAGTATAGGGGTGTATCGTAGTACTTTTGATAAATCGGAGTGTCGATCCCAACGAGGAGCAGAAGGTGTTGACTAGTGGTATGGAGCAGGAACTCTCTGCAAATACTTAGCATACGGATTTTTAGTGGTTTTCTGATAAAGCAACAAAACAAAGTGCAAGTAATAAATAAAAGCGCAATAAGTAGCCCAATCCTTTCTTATCAAAGGACAAGCCGGTGGAATTACTTATAAGGACCATACATGGGAATTCTATCAAGTGCTTTCGCTTCATATATCTGAGTACTCTTCTTTGGTGTTGTAAGTGTTGTGTGGGTGAACCTGTGCTAATGTACCGACCTTACTTGGACTAATACATACTTGTGATTAAACCCCCTACAAACATCTGTAACTACAGGAAAGTAATTAAGATATAAATCTAACCACGACCTTAAATTCTGAGATCCTACACTCCCTTGTGCAAAGGTGTCCTAACGGGGGTTCAGGTTTCTGTCACTTCGGCAACCCCACAATTAGTAGCCAAATACACAATGCATTCCCCTAGGCCCATAAATGGTGAAGTATCATGTAGTCGACATTCACATGACACCACTAGAAGAATAGCACCACAACTTAAATACTAAACCATTGAATAATAACTCAACACAAATCCACTAATAACAACATGACTTCTCCCATGTCCTCAAGAACTAAACTAACTACTCACAAGACATCATATGGATCAAGATCAAAGATGATATGATAATGGATAACAATCTAAACATAAACAATAATCCAATGGTTCTACTCACAAGCATCAACTACAATAGTAATTAACACCGGGAAAGTTTCCCCTAAGAAATAAAGCAATATGCAACACAATTGTTACATCGGGAAGGAGTGGTGATGATGGTGCTGGTGGAGATGATGGTGTGGATGATGAAGTTGATGATCCCAATGAATCCTAGCTTGAATATGGTGTTGATGGCGACGATATCCCCTCTCCGGGAAGGAATTCCCCAGGTAGAAATCTGTCTGCCGGAGAGATCTTTCTCTCTCGGTGTTTTTTGCCCCACAGAGGCGGCGAAAATCTATCTGTGGTGACTCCCCTAGCCTTAGGGTTCCGTAGGGAAGATATAGGCGAAGGTGCGGAGTCGGGAGCCGGGCAGGTGGGCCACACCTGCCCTAGGCGCGACCTAGGGTGGGCCCGCGCCTAGGGGGGTGTGGGCCCCCTGCGGCCCTTCTTTGTCCCTCCTTCTGGCTTCCTCTGTCTTCTGGAGAAATATAATTTTCCCATATTTTTCTAGTATTTTTCTGATGTTCGTGAAATTGCATCAAAACGCCTTCTTTTCCATCAGAATCCAAACTCCGACAGTCCGTCCTCCAAGATTCATCCAACATGCATAAAAAGATGAAAAGACATAAGTAATACCTCATAATAAGACAAATATCAATGAATAGAGGTATATTACGATATAGAATAGTGATGCAAATTGGGCATATCAGTTTGCTAGAGACGCCATATACTTCTAATCTGGTGTTGGTTCATCCTAAAGCAACGACATAACTATCCTATACAGTGTAGTTCATTTGTGGTCTGCGTTCCTGCTCTGCAAGTTATGGTATGATGCCATTATAATTTCTATCTGGTTCATTCTTAGGTACGACAGTAACTACATGTTATTGTGTAGCTCACCGCAAATTCTGAGTCAACCAACGTCTCTTGCTTTCCAGGATATACAACTGCTTTCATATATATTTGTTGAAATAACCTGACTAGTTTATATTTGCTGAAGTTCTAAGAAACACTTTGTTTGACTGCTCATTTCATTGTAGGCACACTTGTCTAATGCTTGCCTGTCCTGTTCTACAGGTTCACAAGCGACGCCATTATATTTCGTATCTGGTTCTAGTTCGTCCTAAGCAACGATTTCTCTACTGCATAGTTCATTTGTGGTTTGCATTCCTGCTCTACAAGTCCTCTCATGATGTCGTTATAATTTTTGTCTTGTTCATTCTTAGCTACGACAGTAACTGCATGCCATTGTCTGGTTTATTCTTCTATATATATTTGTTGATATGACATGGCTAGTTTATATTTTCTGAAATTCTAAGCCACAGACATTGTTGTATTTCTCGTTTTATGGTAGGCACAATTGTTTAATGCTTGCTTGTCCTGTTTGTTGGACGTGATGGTCAACATATTTGAACCATTGACCAGTAGTATACTCCAGTTCATAGCTCCTGTCATATCACTTAAATGAGTAGTTTGCATTGTTTGACGTATTAACTTGTTATTACTTAAGAGGGGGCTGCAAGATCATGTCTCAAGTTTGTTTTCCAATGTAGATGTCACACTCAAAAGGAAGATGGAGGTGATAGATGTAGAAAGCAAATTGAGGACTTCTATCAACTCGATGTCAACTAAAATGCCAATTTTTCTTTCCCTTAAGTTGATAATATGTAATAATTTTAATTTGTTTGCATTTGATGTAATATCTAGACTAATTGCATAGGCCGTGTAGGCATTTAGTTCATACCGTCCACAGATAGCGGTAGGCAGAACCATACCTGCGCTAGCCAGGTCGATTAGGGTACAGTATCGTGCTCTGTATTTGCCCGTCTTGTATTAGGCCGACGATAAACAGTAAAAATGCTCACAAGTTGTACACCTTTTATGGTGTCGAAATGGGATCCAGAAGTACAGGAACTATAAAAGTAACGGGGCCGACCCACAGGCGAGATTAGTAATAGTAATGATACATAAAAGCCACATGCCGTAACAGTGGCAGGCCGAAACAGTAACAAACCAAAATAACGGCAGGACGAGAAAGTAATAGCTCTAAATAGTGACATGCCGAAACAGTAACGGGCCGAGAAAGTAACAATCCAAAACATTAACAAGCCAAGAAAGTAAAAGGCCAAAACAGTAACGGACCGAGACGGTAACATACCAGAGTAGTAACTCTCGAAACAGTAAAGGGCCAGAACATTAAATGACGAAAACTGTAACGGGCCGGAATAGTAGCAAGTCTGGCCAAAAAAAAGGCCATGATCATACTAGGACATAACAGTAACAGGCCGAGTTTGTACAAGGCCGAAACAGTAACAAACTGTAACATCCCAGCATTTAGGAACCCATGAAGGGTAGAATTAGGAATCTGTGCAATTGCATGCATTCATCCGTAAAAATGTGGGTAAATTTTTCGCCAAATAAAAACCTAAAGTGATCAAAGTTGCTTTCACTCTTTAAGTTTAGGAATAGCCCTGGAGAATGATAGTTATAAAGTTTGACATGATCTTTATGGATTAGTGTGTTTTGGTAAATAAAATTTGAATTCAAACTTGAGTGTTAGAATTATAATTTAAAAGGAATTAGAATTATGTTTGAGTAATCTTATTTAATCAAGCAATAACATTTACTAACTCAAACTTTAAATAATATAACATAATCAAGAAATAAATATTCATTCTATATCTTTATTCAATAAATAAGTTACAAAATGTAACTTATAAAAGTAATCAAGGATCTTTAAAATGGTAAATGAAATAAAAGAATAATATTTATATATTGAGTAATATTACAATCTTTATTACAAAAGGATAAAATAAAAATTACAAAAGAATAAAATAAATGTTACAAGGGAATTATTCTATAAAGAAAAAGAAACCCTATTCTAAATCTTGAATCTCCAAGCCTTGTACCTGCAAAACAAAGAATAAACAAAAAGAAAGAAAATAAAAGATTAATATATTTTTACTCTCAGTAGTGACAGTGAGATGCACTGTTCAACTTTACATCACTGAGTAATCTTTAGGGGCAAGTTTCACCAATATGAAAGAACTAAATCTTTCATAATTTTTAAGCCATAAGTCAAATAACTCCAAACAGCAAGAGGGGCAAGTTTCACCAGATAGGTAAATGTAATCAGATCAAAGGTAGATCATTCCCTGAGCATATCCATAAGGTGCAGCAGGCACACAGGCAGCACACACACCTAAATGCATGGTGTGTGTTGTCAGCACAGCTACAACAGGCCACACCAGCAAAACCACACAACAGAGCCGTGGGCAAGCACCACCACATCATTCCATTGCTCATACACATCAAGCACCAGCAGCCTAGCCACAACCAAACCAGCCAAACTAAACCACAAACCAGATCATCTCAGAACTCACCAAGATGGTGACATAAGGAGGGGGTGGATCAGGTGGATAGCAAGGTCAAGACCAAGCTACCAGGAACTAGAAGGTGGATAGCAAGATCAAGCACAAGTTCTAGGAGTTGTAAGCAGTAGGAACAGCAACATGAGAAGGACCAGATCAAGCCAGCAAGATCAGGCCACCAGATCAACAAGTTACAACCACAACAACAACCCACTGTTGTGGTGAGTTATATAAAACCATCACATGATCTGTTTATCATATCAATATAATAGACTCATGTGTTGTTCTATATCTAACTTCTCAGTATTCATCCAAGTGGGATGAATCCATCATAGAAGATTTTAAACACTAAAAGCCATCAGAAAACTATACTGATCCAACCAGGATCTCAGAACAACCTCATTGATCCTAGCTATAAAGCCATATCTTAAATTCCAAGAATAAATATATCTAAGATCTGGAATTCTAGGCACATCTCTTAAACAGGAGTAGCACCTTAGAATTTCTAGATCCTATGGATCTATATAACTTAATAAGCCTACAAATCATTTTTCCCAACTTTAACTCAAGAATTAGTAGCTGGTACCACTACCTAGTCCCTAAGCCTCAGACCAACATCATAGGCATTGGGGATTCAAAGAAAGAAGTTTCAACTTATCTTTGGTATTAAGCCAATCTTAAGCAGAAACAAAATCAAGCCAAGTAGTAGAACCTAGTCTTGTGTGCCATTTTAGGATGGTGTCACAAGAGCAGCTTCTAAACCAAGCAGATTAAGTATCTAGCTTTCAAAGATAAACTCACAGACAACTAAGCATCATTTTCCTGGTACCAATCACATGAATCATTTCCAGGAATATATATACATAACATCACTATAAGAGACCAATTAATCTCAAACTGTAAATGAATCCATAAGCCAACAATTACAGATACAGTGACTACATCACTCACAAATCACTGTCAATAACTAAGTAATGACAGTGGTGAACTTTCAAATCACTAGGATCTCCAAGTAGTGATTCTAAAGTAACATTATCATATGAAACATATCAAATTACCACTGGAATAAGATGGTAAGCCACTAGCATCACCAAATCCAACTATAAGCAATAATCCATAGTAAACAGCCATTCATCATGCTCAAGGGATTATCACCACTAGATCCAAATCATCATATATATGATCAACAGAGGGATATGAACCCTAATCAGAACAAGAACCCTAATCAGGATATGAACCCTATTCAGAACATAGGCACTAGGCAGGCGTAGCCACTAGATACACAGAGGGATTCATGGTGATAGGATGAACTAGGATCCACAAGAGGCGCAACTTACACGGGGTCCTCGCTGAAGAATTGAAGAGGAACAGAGGGGCCAACGTGCTCGCGGCAGCACGGGGAGCACCCAGAGGGCCCTGCAACCTGCACCAACCACGACAGCGGCCACAGCAGCACACGAACACCACACACCACCATAGGAGGGTCCGTAGCGGCGGTGGTAGCACCCAACCTCAAACCCTAGGGTTCGGGAACGGGGCGAACCTGGCCACCGGAAGGCTCCGAACTCAAATCGAAGCGGAGGAGGTGAACCAGCATAATCGCCAACCTCGACCTGCACCACGGCAGTGGCCAGGGAGGGACACGGCGGCGGGCATCGCCAGCGGCGGATCCAGCACCCCACGGGGTCGAGGGAGAAGGGAGATGAGAACGAGAGAGAGACAGAGCGGGTGGGCTAAGTGGGACAGTACCCCTTCGAGGAGCCCTTTTGATCATAGCTACTTGGGCCAAACGGCCCAATAAGCCCAATGGGCTTGACAAAGCCAGCCCAGAAACCTAAAGGAAGAATTAATAATGAAGAAAAGACCAAAATGCCCCTGAATTTAAATAAATTCATGAAAATAAAATAAAAATCCAAAAATTGTAAATAAATATTTTTGGATTCACAATAATTCAATCTATCTCAATAAATTAAGAAATAAAATTTTAGGCATATAATTTTTACTAAGAATTTTGCAATATTTATATTCCTTATGGAATTTTATAAAATTATTGAAAGATGATAAAAATAAATAAAAATCACTTTTATTATATACCAATATTGTAGTATTTTAGAAAATACTAAACAAATAATTTATATAATTATGGATGACATCTTTCTCCACAATTGAAGTCTTGGGTATGGCTCTCCACCCACCCTCACCGTGACACCCACTCCTCCTCCGGCGATCTACCAACCTCGGCCATCTAAACCCAAATCTGAGTCGTGCAATCAACCCACTCCACCCCAAAACCCATACATTGGCCATCATGACTCCATCTACAATCTCCTTCCCCCTAGATCTTGATTCTGATTTGGCTTTTTCAAAAAACGTGATGAACTTATACTTCACCCCGGTTCATCCAATCTATGCTGAATTCGGTTTCTCTCTTGTGGTTTCTTTTGGCAATGCCAAGTTTGATCTTTCATGTGGTAATGTTGGAGTGGCTCTCTCGGCTTGCCTTGGTGCATATTGGGACAAACTCCGAATCTCTCCCTTGCAGGGACGGGTATTCATATTTGATGTTTGTTCGAAGGCTATTGGGATCATGATCATTAAAATGAGGTATTACAAATCTTGTGATTTCACATGCTACTTTGATCTCTGGAGCAACGGTGGGCCAAATTGGGAACGTGAATTCAAACTCTAGAATAAGGAAGAAGAGAGGCAATGGACACTCGTGCAACACAAGAGGATAAGGATTTCTTATGGATCCATCTATGAATCACACAACCATTGAGGTACATCTACTATCCCACCCTCTACAAATTTACAAAATCCTCTATCTGGTGCAAATCTTGTTCCTGTTGGCAGTAGAGATTCATATGTTGACGTTGCACGATCATACAACGGTACACATTTTCAAAATTTTGAGCATGCACATGATCGTACATCTCGGAATGAGATCCCAATATCTAGGACTAAAATATCTCATCGACACATCTCACACGATGGAGCTTCACCTGAACGGTCGAATAATGCGGATTTTTCTATTTATGGTAACATCATTAGGACATTTAAATGCACATGTTGCTTGGTAGATAATGATCATTTACGTGTCCATTGCCGTAAATGCTAGAATTATGGGCACATCTCCCGATCATGTCTATCGTTGCTAACAAGAAAATCATTTTATCGGAGAATATCTCGAGCTACTGTTACACCTAACCCCGCCGCATCGACTTCTCCAGAGAAAACCACATACACATCTCCGCTGCCATTGTCCTCTCCATCCCCTCTCCCATAAACCCCAGTGTTCTCATCGACGGCGGCAATGGCAAACTACCCAGTCGACCCTGCCCCCCACGTCCCCCCGGCATGGCTGTAATCCCTCCTGGTCCACTACGTACACAAAGAAGCTACGTGTTCCTGGGAGGGGACACGCCCATCTATGCTGATGACTAGGCTATCGCGACCCTCATGCCCAACCCTGATGCTGCTGACTTCCTCGGCTATGTTGCGATCATCGGTGAGTTTCTCCATAGACTAGGTCTACAAGTTCATAGCACATCCAAGAGTGCCATGGGTACTGCTCTGTTTCGATTTTCTACTGTCATTGATAGAGATGCTGTAGTTGGGGTAGTCATATCAGATAGGAGAGAGTACATTGAGGATTGTTAATGAGGATTCTAGTATCAATCGTAGGTCTATTGTTTTCACCCATGACATCTGGTGCATGTTACTTAACTATCCTCAACAGCTATGGGATCCTGAATCTGTGATGAAAACATTTATCCCCTTTGGTAGATTTCTTGTCTGGAATAAGGATCTGTCAAACAAGGCTAGAATCTTGGTAAAATTTCGTGCATATGACATTGACACACTTCCTCTGAGTGTGGTCATTGGCAATAATGTAGCTGATGATGGCAATGGTGACTCTTGGACATGCCCCATGATATTGTTATCTACTACTATGCTTGGTGCCAATGCTGGTGATGAAGATCCCCTGCCTCCTGATGGTGGAAACCCACACCCCCTGCCCATGATTCATCAGGGTTTTTGGCATGATGCCCAACATGACCATGTGATGGAGGAAAATGTTGCAGAAAATGAGAATGTTGCACCTGCACATGCTGCAGTTGGAAATGCAGCACCTGCAGCTAATGCCTAGAATGAGGTTGTTGTCAACCTGGAACCTGCAACCCCACCTCTGCAGCCTGAGATTCATGAAAACCAGAATGTGCCTGCTGTTGAAAAGGACCCAATTGCTAACCTATCCAGCCTACTTGTTAGCTTGATGGGTGGTGAAGAGCATGCAAACTTCCCCAACATTGCTGGTAGCACTATCATTGGTGCTACAATTCAGATGAATGAGTCAGTAAACAATGGCATCAACACTATCAAAGTCACTCTGGAGATTAACACTGTTCCCCCCAATTATCAAAACACCCTGTAGAATAATGTCTAGATGGAGACAAACAATGTTTCATAGGTGGTTGACACCAACAATGCTACAGTTAATGGAGCTGGCCCCAGCTACATACATGTGCCTGCAGACAGCTCTAATAGTGTCACTGTGATCCCTAAGCCAGAAAACTTCCCCAAGAGTAAATGGAAGAAACCAGAGCCTAGCTCTGTCAAGTATGTTAGGAGAAGCTGCAGGATTGCAAGTCTCAATGCAGGTTACAACAACAAGGCCAGTGCTGATGAACATGCCTCCAATGCACAAGTCACTCCCATGAATCTGTCTGGCCACTTTGAAGCTATTGTCATGGACAATAACAGTGCACCCCCACCAGTTCTTCTAGTTGACACAATTCAAGCCATTGGCACCATCTTCTGTCAGATTCCTCCTGGGGAGGTCTCTGCTGCCAACTTGAACTATGATAGTTCCAATGATAGTGTGTAATCACATATGCACTATGTCCAAGAGCATGGAAAGTAGATGCTCTGTTATCCTAGGATTTTACTCCTGTTTTAATCATGTCAATTTATTATGTCAGACTCCTTTTATTTATCATCCAAAGTCTCTGGTGTGTACAGAGCAAAACATTTACCTTATCTTATCTGGGTTGTACTCTCCACTGTTTGATGTGGTTTTATCATATCTGTCCTGCCTGGATCACCAACTTAGTACTCATTTTTGCACATTGCATATCTGCCTGGAAATTATGCTATATATCAGCTGGTTGTGTCTGTGCAATCAATGTACTCATCATTATGGATACAAGAACACATCTCACTCCTCATGCACTACCTTTTATGATATACGGTGCCTATATATCTGTTACAACAAACATACCATAGTTTCCAATGAGTAGACAAATTAAAATTCTTGACTAGAATATTAGAGGCATTAACTCTCAGGAAAGATGGGATGACCTTGCTGATAAAATCAATCGGAGCAATTTCAAGATCTTGTGTATACAGGAGACTAAGAGAGAAATATTTGACAATATCTACATCAAAAAATTCTGTCCTAGAAGATTAGGACAATTTGCATACCAGCCATCCATAGGCAATTCTGGTGGTCTGATTACTATTTGGAATGGTAATATGTTTAATGGCACTGTGATCTGCCAATCAGCTTTCCACCTTATAGTTAAGCTTAATTGCAATCTAATCAATGAGGAATTTTACATCACCAACATATATGCACCATGCACAAATGATGGAAGGGTTGATTTTATTGACTGGTTCTTGAACATTGATTCATCCACCTTCAAATTATGGATCATTATGGGATACTTCAATATGACCAGAAGCTCTGAATATAGAAACAGAGCAGGGGGAAACATATCAAACATTCATTCTTTCAACTCCATTATTCAAGAACATGATCTGGAGGAAATCCAATTGAAAGGAAGATCATTTACATGGTCAAATATGCAGCAACAACCTCTCCTTGAGAAACTAGATTGGATATTCACATCTCATGAATGGACCACCACTTTCCCCAATACCATGGCCACTCCCTTGGCTAGACTAGGCTCTGATCACATCCCTATTTTGATACAAATCAGTACTGACATACCAAATCACAACTATTAAGATTTGAAGACTATTGGCTAGAATTTGAAGGACTGTTAGATATTGTGCAAAACAATTGGATTAACAAAGGCATGTTCAAGAATGAGGCACATGATCTGTCTGCTAGCTTCAAAAACTTGAGGCATGCTATCAAAAAGTGGAGTAAATCCATCTCTAATCTCAACATTATCATTGATAACTACAACTTTGTTTTATCTCTTTTGGATGGTCTTGAGGAACAAAGGGCATTGTCAGTAACTGAGATGAATTTCAGGAGTATCATCAAGTCTCATTTGTCCAAACTACTTGAAGCTAAAATAAGATATTGGAGGAAAAGGGCAAACATTAGGTGGGCTAAGCTTGGTAATGAAAACACCAAGTTCTTCCACTCTATTGCCACTAGGAATTACAAAAACAGTTATATTGTTGTTCTACATGATGAACAGGGCAATGAAATCACTGACCATGATCACAAAGTTGCACTTTTATGGACTGCCTTTAGAGATAGACTTGGGAAAACCTCTGAAACTGAGATGATGTTTGATCTGCAAAATATTATTACCCCACAAGACCTCACATCACCAGAAGAACCATTCACTCATTTGGAAATTCATGATATTATCAAATACATGCCAAATGATAAATCTCCTGGACCTGATGGTTTTAATGGTTACTTCATGAACAAATATTGGAATATCATCAAAGTCCAATTCTATAATCTATGTAACAGGTTTCACAGTGGGGAGCTATACATTGACAGTATCAATACTGCCTACATTGCACTTATTCCCAAAATTTCTAGTCCCATGAAACCATCTGACTTTAGACCCATCTCACTTGTTAGCATGGCACTTAAGATTCTAACAAAGATAATTGCCAATAGAATACAGAACATTATTATTCCCATTGTCCGCAAAAACCAGTATGGATTTATCAAGTCCAGATCAATACAAGACTGTCTGGCCTAGGCATTTGAATATCTGCATATTTATCACAGATCCAAGAGAGAGATCATCATATTAAAACTTGACTTTGAGAATGCTTTTGACATGATTGAATACAGTACTATCATCACTATGCTCAAAAACTTTGGATTTGGTGACAAAATCATTGGATGGATCAGCAAGATTCTTACTAGTGCTAACACTTCAGTGATACTAAATGGAGTACCTGGAAAAAATATCAGATGCAAGATAGGTGTCAGACAGGGGGACCCACTATTACCACTACTATTTGTTGCCACTGCAAAACTTCTACAAATTATTGTTAACAATGTTTGGCATAATAATGAGTTAGCACTCCCAATTGACAAGGCATATGTGCAGAATTACCCAATTCTCCAGTATGCAGATGACACACTACTCATTTTGCCTGCAGTTCAGGAACACTGCAGAACTTCTCTAAATCAACTAGACTTCAAATAAATTTTCATAAATCTTCTATGGTCCCCATTAATATGACAGCTAATAGATGCAGAACCTTTGCTGACAGTTTTGGATGCAGATTGGAATCTCTACCCTTCACATACCTGGGTCTTCCAATGGGAACCATTAAACCAAGTATAGGTGACCTAACTCCCTTGATCAGCAAGGTTGATAAAAGATTGGCAAGCATCTCCAACCTACTATCACACTGTTCCAGAGTTGTTGTAATCAAATCAGTCATATCTGCAATGCCCAATCATATTATGTGTGCCATAAGTTCCACTACTCACATATTGACCATGTGAACAAATCCGCCAGAACTTTTCTATGGCATGGGAAAGACATTGAAAAAAAGGGAAATGTCTGGTGGCTTGGGACAAAGTTTTCTTATCCAAAAAAGCAGGTGGACTGGGAATTTTAAACTTGAAGCAACATAACAAGGCAATGATGATCAAAAATTTGTATAAATTCTTCAACTGCCTGGATATACCATGGACAACCTTATCTAGCAAGCATACTACCAAAATGGCACCCTGCCAGATTGCAACTCCTACAAGGGATCTTTCTGGTGGAGAAATTGCCTCTCATTTCTGTTGGATTTCAAGAAAATGACCACTATTGTCCCTGGTCAGGGAAATAGCGCTATGTTTTGGCATGACAAAAGGAATGACACTGAACTATGTAACAAGTTCCCTGAATTATTTTCTTTTGCCAAAAATCCAAAGATCAGAACCCATCAAGCGAAACAATATCAGATTGCAGGGGAGTTACTGGATATGTTTAAACTGCCACTATCTCTTATTGCAGATAGCCAAATAAACAGTTTATCTATAATCCTCCAGAATTCCAATGATCTAGAGAAGGACAAATGGACATTCCCATGGGGTGGTGATAGATTCTCTACTAAAAAGGTATATGACCTTCTTGTCAAAGCTCCTGATGCACCAAAGCCTTTTGAATGGATTTGGAAATCCCCATGTCTTCCCAAGCACAAGTTTTTCTTCTGGCTTCTACTAAATGACAGACTAAATACCAGAGATCTTCTTGTCAAAAAAATTTCAACATTGAGGATGACACATGTGTCCTTTGTGAGGAAGACACTATTGAATCAGTTGATCATCTCTTCTTCAGGTGTGATTTTAGTCAAAATTTCTGGTGGAAACTTGGAATTGAATGGAACACTGATTATCCATTAATTAGTATGATCCAAGAGGCACATGATAGATCATCGAATTAGTTCTTCAACATCACTATGATGGCAGGATGCTGGAGCTTATGGAGTCACGGGAATAACATCATCTTTGAACAACATATTAGGTGCATGGATAACTGTTATAACATATTCAAATCATCAGTAGCTGATATTAGACATAGAATCAAACCCAGCCTACTTGAAGGCATGCAGGCTTGGATAGATACCTTGTAAATTTTCTATGACTCCCACCATGTATAGTGCCCCCCTTTTTTTATAAAAATGAAAATGGCACAGTGGGGGACTTCCCCACTGTCTATGTGTCAAAAAAAATTTATATAATTTTTTTAATTTAGAAGATAAATGATAATTCTTAAAGGAATTATTAAATAAGTCAAATTCAAATAAAATGAAAGAAAATAAGGAATACAATATCCAATAAATATCAATAATTAATATTTATAAATTCTTTATTTATGAAAATAATTTTTATAATTTAAATAATGGGGGAGAATACACATAAAACTAAATGATGCATTACATTACTTTGCATAATCATTTTGCTTCTTTAAATATTGTCCTTACCGGGCAATAATGATGTTTTGTAGAACTAGAAGCTCCAGGTCCAGTGCAAGCATCCGACTACACTACCTTGCAATCACATGGCAAGTTCATCACTTGCTCATGTCCTTTGAAGAGTCTTTATTAAAGTATTTGCAAGATTGTGTGTTATCATCTATACTCCAAAGAAAGAAAATATTATTTTCTAAAATAAAGAAATCTTAGGTATCATGCTAAATGATGATAAAATGGAGCAATAGAACTTAGGGTTCTATTTGCAACAATAATGATCGGTTAGGAACTTAATAACCCATGACATCGGTGATTCTAGCGCCATATATCACGCGTTAACCATGAGATTTGGAATGGGACTGAGAAGTCAGTTGTATCTTCTTCCTCTCACTTGTAGCCGGATGTGCAGGTCGTGGCTGTTATCACTCATAGCATGCATATTAATTGGTAATTCGTAGAGGATATGCAACATAGGGGTGGGAACCCTCAACGTCCCACGATAGTTCTGGCATCTAACGGTCTTTACAAACCATTGCCGTAATTCAATTTGTGGGCATGGTGTACACCAAGGAGGCATGCGAGGTCGCAAAGGGGGCAGTGATTGGATTGGATCACCTACTGGGCGCCACATCATGGAATCGTGGACGGGAAAGTACGCCCGATTGTGCAACAAGGAGTTGATCTCTCATGGTTAAAGTGAGGCACCTCTACAGAGTGTAAGAATTGTAACTTGTTACTCCCTATTATGGGAAGGAGCTATGAATGCGGTAGCAAAAGAACTCCATGAAAGTTTCGGTCAACCTGTCAAGGCTGATGGTCATAGATTTTCATAATAAAATCAATCTTTGAAGAAAGATTTACAAAAACTGCATAGTGCCAAGTACTTATAGTCTGAGGTGGTAGATAGAGCATTAAACTTCCCACCTTGCATATAATGAACTTGCTGGGTAACACTGTTACTCATCCTTTCCTTTGATCCCTTGCTTAGACTCTGAGGAACCCGAAGACACGCCAATGTATGCAGCTGAATGCCAAGAAGATGTGTTCTACAAGGAGCATGGCCTATCAGGAAGTGTTGAAGGAGTGGATTACGAAATCCGCTATGGTGTCGATGGCGACGAGTCAAACTAAGTACCCTAGTTAGTAGTAACCGACGGAGCCGAGCATCATGAACCATATAGAATGGGCTGCTGAGCTCAACTCTTAGTTGAGTTTCTACTTTTATATTCCGCTGAAAGACTTTATATTTTGGTTTGTAAGTTGAATCTTCTCTAAGTCTTGAACTTTTGGTATTGTAATAATAATGTGTGAATATTTGTAATATGGACCCGCAATGTTTCAGTTGTACCACTCTGAGGGATGTGATATTTACAGAACGGTGTTCTGTGGATGTCATGTCAACGACTATAGTGTACTACACATGCAGTGGTATGCTGGGTCACCGCACAGACCGAGGAACTCACCAGGTTAAAATAGTAACAACCCAGAACACGGGCCGGACATCTACGGGCCTAAGCAGTAGGGCACCAAGTATATGGGCCCAGCACGAACAGTACATGGATATACAATAATGGTCCAGAATGGTTATGGGCCAAAGCGGGCTAGCCAAACGAGCCAATTTCGAACAGTGCATGGCGGAACACTAACATGCCCGTATATTTGTGGGCCATGCGAATGGGACAATTTCAAACAGTGTGTTTGGAAACAGTAACGGGTTAGAAAGTTTGCGGGACGAATACGGCTACACCAGTGATCCCATTTGTAACAGTGCTTATCGAAACAGTAATGTGTCACGATCATGTTGGGCTTCCTTAATGGGCTGACCCACTAAATAATTACCAGGCCTTGGCTGGGCCTATCTTCTACCATGGTTACATTGACAGTTAACGGCGTTAACTAGCCGTTAACGGTGCTCGCGACGTGGCAGTTTGCATGACGTCAGTAGTCAAAACGGCTGGCGAACATATCTACGACGGAACGACTTTTCGTGGCTAAAGGGTGCAATCCGCCACAGTCGAAAAAACCCGTGGTAGATTCATATGTGACTTTGCTTTTACCACGAAGGGCATCCGTCGTAGAAGACTCTTCAGCCACAAAAACTGGCCTTCAACCACTAAAATCGTCCGTTGTAAAAGGACATTTTTTGTAGTGCGAGACCCACCCTAGTTAAAAGAAAATGCCAAAGCCCCAAATTTCATACAAATTGTACCTTTCGTTCTTTTCATATAAATGCTGATTTATCGAAATCAGGTCAAATTTGAACTACGAGTGAATTGTAGGTTGCTTTGAAAGTTCTACGAAAAAGATTTTCGATGGTTTTCGATATACTGAATTCCTGGTTCCCTTTAAAATTTTTTGAACAAATTGAGAGAAAACTTGTAGTTAAAATTCGACATGGTTGGTGGGAGTACGGTTTACATCAAAGACCTCAAAAAATAGAAAAATACATAGAGGTCCCTAAATTTCGCATAACGGGTCCTAAAGTTAGGCAAGATAAGGCGGTCGGGTCCTTCTCGAGTTAGCAGCTGAGCCATAACCTTCATACTTCTCACGCGCACGCGCGAAAAGAAAAGCTCCTTACTTTCGAACAAGTGTGCTGCTGGTCGCAGGGTGTGAAATGGAACGACGAGGCAGGTCGACGCACGTGCGCCACTATATATATGACTGGTACCTCTCGGTTTGACCTAATTTCATTATGTTGTAAAGATGCAACATCTTAGCAAGAAATTGAACATGTTGTCAAAATTCTTTGTGGTGGGTTGTGATGTATTAAATGACCCCCCTCCCGATGGTTACCTCGAAAAGGATTCGTAGAACTTTCAACATAATCTATAATTTACTTGTAGTTGAAATTTGACCTAATTTCGATAAATCGATATAAAGTCATTTAAGTGAATAGAATTATCTAGGACAAAGTTTAAAAACTTATAAAATATGCGAATCTTAAGTACAACATGTCGGCCCACTATATATGTCTGAAAGCTTGGCTTGTGGCATTCAGACCCATATTCTTCAGACTTTATTTTTAAAAAGGAACAATCTCGCCATCACTAAGAAAATTTAGAATGTTATTTCCTGATAGTTGGAAACTCACAATGATGGTGTTGTTTGCTCCAAGAAGATGCACCCATCTACCTATGAAAAGACATAATTCGAGGGCAATCTATCGCGCTTACTTGTAGCTCAAGTTTGACCTAATTTCGTTAAATCGACAAGAAGTGAGTGAAGCGTGCGAAGTTAGCTAGGAAGCTTGAAAAATGTAACTATAAGAAACCATGGTCCACTCTATGTGATAATTGGGGCATGCATTTTCTTCTAACTGTGGAAGGTCATGTAGGAGCGAGGTGCTTCAGTTAACACGGTTGGTGGAAGTATGAGTTACATCAAGGACCTCATAAAAATGAAAATTACATACAAGTCCATGCATTTTGCACAAGGTGCCTGAAACTAAGAAGTGAAGTGTGTTTTGAGGTTTGCACATACTAGGGTTCATTGTACATGCTAAATACTAATAATAGAATCTTCTGGATGATGGAAAAGAAGATCCAATAGCTACCAATGTTTTGGATTTGCCAGTCTTGATCAAATGGTCAATGTTCAAAGTTATCCGTCCACTATACTATAGTGGTATGGTATTGTAAGGGATAAGCCAAGATAAATATTAGATAAGAAGTACTACTGCGAATTGCTGGTCTTTTGAATAACCTATCCATCCTGATGTTTGGGAAGCAAATGAAAATTTCTAAACCGGAAAAAGTGGCCAACGACCAAAGCGGTTTCCTTCCTATGTACTCCTCCTACTCCACACCAAGGAGGCTGTCGAACGCACTAGAGAAACGGAGCCTCCCTCTCAAAAAAATAAACAAAGCCGCCATACCATTGTACACGTGCGCAGCGCCACGCTATGGACGAGGGAGAGATCAGCCAGGCCGGTGCGCGAGGGGAGAGGGGTGGGGAGATATGAGATACAACAAAGGAGAGAGAAAACACACATTGTTTTGCATGCAATAGGTCCTTAAATTTACTACTAGTAGAGGAGTACCTCGTAACTGGAATCCATCATAACTTTGCTCTGACATCGAACCGCCTCCTCCTTTTCGCTGCTCTCGCGCTGCCACTTTTTTAAAAAAGGCTCGTTGCCTCCCTTTTGTTACCTTGTGTAGCTCAAGTTTTACCAAATTACGTTAAATTGTCAAGATGCAAAATCTTACTATGGTGATCATTTAAACCCTTTGTCCATACTCTCGGTGGCGCACGTGCGTCAAACTGCCTCGTCGTTCCATTTCACACCCTGCGACCAGCAGCACACTTGTTCGAAAGTAAGGAGCTTCTCTATTCGCGTGTGCACGTGAGAAGTACGAAGGGTATGGCTCAGCTGCTAACTCGAGAAGGACCTGACCACTTTTCCTTTCCTAACTTTAGGGACCTTTGTGCGAAATTTAGGGACCTCTATGTATTTTCCTCTTTTTTGAGGTCTTCGATGTAAACCGTACTCCCACCGACCAAGTCGAATTTTAACTACAAGTTTTCTCTAAAAATTTTCAAAAAAACTTTTGAAGTTAACCAGGAATTCAGCATATCGAAAACCATCGAAAAGCTTTTTCGTAGAACTTTCAAAGCAACCTACAATTTACTTGTAATTCAAATTTGACCTGATTTCGATAAATAGGAATTTGTATAAAAAGAAGGCAAGGTCCAATTTGTATGAAATTTGGGGATTTGGCATTTTCTTTTAACTGGGGTGGGTCTCACACTACAAAAATGTCCTTTTACAACGAACGATTTTCGTGGTTGACGGCTCGCTTTTCTTGGCTGAAGAGTCTTCTACGACAGATGCCCTTCGTGGTAAAAGCCCCGTCACAAATGAATCTACCATGATTTTTTTTCGACCGTGCCGGACCGCACCCTTCAGCCATGAAAATTCGTTCCATTGTAGATGTGTTCTTCAGCTGCGTTGAGTACTGACGTCATGCAAACTGCCATGTGGCGAGGGCCGTTAACGGCTAGTTAAGGTTGTTAAATGTCAATAAAACCATGGTAGAATACATGCCTAGTAAAGTCCTGGTAATTATTAAGTGCGCCGACCCATTAAGGAAAACCAACAGGATCGTGGCCCATTATTGTTTCGATAAATACTATTACAAATGGGCCTATTAGTGCAGTCGTAGTCAGCTCGTAAACTTTCTAGCCCGTTATTGTTTCCAAATGCACTGTTTGAAATTGGCCCATTCGCATGACCCATAAATATCCGGGACCGTTAGTGTTCTGCCCTGCACTGTTCAAAATTGGCTCATTTTGCCAGCCCTCTTTGGCCCGTAACCGTTTTGGACCATTATTGTATATCCACGTACTATTCGAGCCGGGCCCATATACTTGGGACCCTACTGTTTAGGCCCGTAAATGTCTGTCCCGTGTTCTGGACAGTCACGGTTTTAACCTGGTGAGTTCTTCGGCCTTGGTACAAACTCGGCCTGTTACTGTTCTGGCCTGGTACAATCCTAGCCTTTTTCCTGGACAGGCTTGCTACTATTCTGGGCTGTTACTGTTTTGGCCATTTAATGTTCTGGCCCTTTACTATTTTGAGAGCTACGGTTCCGGTCTGTTACCGTCTCGGCCCGTTACTGTTTCGGCATTTTACTTTCTCGTCCCGTTACTATTTCGGCCTGTTACTTTCTCGGCCCATTACTGTTTCGGTTTGTTACTGTTTAGAGCTATTACTGTTCCAGCCTGCCGTTATTTTGGCATGTTACTGTTTCGTCCTGCCACTGTTACGGCATATGCCGCTGTTATGTATCGTTACTGTTACTAATCTCACATGTGGGTCGGCCCGATTACTTTTACAGTTTCCGCTTTTTTGGAGCCCATTTCGACACCATAAAAAGTGTACAACTTTTGAGCATTTTTACTGTTCATCGTCGGCCTAATATAAGACGGAAATAGAGAGCACGATACTGTACCCTTATCGACCTGGCTAGCGCAGGTACGGTACCGTCTACCGCTATGTGTGGGAGGCATCAACTAAATTCCTATATGGCCTATGCAATTACTCTAGATATTACATCAAATGCAAACAAATTAAAATTATTACATATTATCAACTTAAGAAAAATAAAAATCGGCATTTCAGTTGACAATCGAGTTGATAGTAGTCCTCAATTTGCTTTCTCCATCTATCACCTCCATCTTCCTTTTGAGTGTGACATCTACATTTGAAAACAAACTTGAGACATGATCTTGAAGCCCCCTTTTTTGTGACGATAGCAATAATTGCAGTCTGAAACTAAGTAATAACAAGTTAATATATCAAACAAGGCAAACTACTCATTTAAGTGATAAGACAGGAGCTATGAACTGGAGTTTACTACTGGTAAATGGTTCAAATATGTTGACCACCACGTCAAACAAACAGTACAATCAAGCATTAAATAAGTGTGCCTACCATGAAACGAGAAATATAACAATGTGTGTGGCTTAGAATTTCAGCAAATATAAACTAGCCAGGTCATATCAACAAATATATATAGAAGAATAAACCAGACAATGGCATGCAGTTACTATTGTATCTAAGAATGAACAAGACATAAATTATAACAGCATCATGAGAGAACTCGTAGAGCAGGAATGCAAACCACAAATGAAATAAAGTAGAGGATAGTTATGTCGTTGCTTAGGATGAACCAGAACCAGATACGGTCGCTTGTGAACCTGTAGAATAGGACAGGAAATCATTAGACAAGTGTGCCTACAATGAAATGAGCAGTCAAACAAAGTGTTTCTTAGAATTTCAATAAATATATATGGAAGCAGTTGTATATCCTAGAAAGCAAGAGACGTTGGTTGACTCAGAATTTGCAGTGAGATACACAATGGCATGCAGTTACTGTCACACCTAAGAATGAACCAGATAGAAATTATAATGGCATCATACCAAAACTTGCAGAGCAGGAACACAAAACCACAAATGAACTATGTAGTAGAGGATAGTTATGCCATTGATTTAGGATGAACCAGCACCAGATTAGAAATATAATGGCATCTCTAGCAAACCTGTAGAAGAGAACAAGCAAGCATTAGACAAGTGTGCCTATAATGAAATGAGTGATCAATCAAAGTGTTTGTTAGAATTTCAGCAAATATAAACTAGCCAGGTCATTTCAACAAATGTATATGTAAGCAGTCGTTTATCCTGGAATGCCAGAGACATTGGGTGACCCAGAATTTGCGGTGAGCTACACAATGGGCATGCAATTACTGTCGTAGCTAGGAACCGAACAAAAGTAATTATGGCATCATAAGAGAACTCGTAGAGCAAGAATGCAAACCACTAATGAACTATATATATACAGTAGAGGATAGATAAGTCGCTACTAAGGATGAACCACTAGATATGAAATATAATGGCGTTGCTTGTTAACCTATAGAATAGGACAAGCAAGCATTACAGAAGTATGCATACAAATGAATTGAGCAATCGAACATAGTGTTTCTTAGAATTTTAGCAAATATAAACTATCCAGGTCATTTCAACAAATATATATGGAAGCAGTATTATATCCGCAATAGAAGTTGAGTGAATGAGAATTTGCGGTGAGCTAAACAATGGGCATGCAGTTACTTTCGTGTTAAGAATGAACGAGACATAAATTATAATGGCATCATGTGAGAACTTGTAGAGCAGAAACGCAAACCACGAATGAATTACATAGTAGAGGATAGTTATATCATTGCTTAGGATAAAACAACACCATATTAGAATATAATGGCATCTCTTTTTTTTGACCATAAATAGTAGGAGAGGCTCCTACTGTGGTACTATATTAATAAAAGAGATATTTACATCAGTATGTATACAGCATCACAGTACAAAAAAGGGGGTAACAAAAAAAACTAAATTGTATCTATAAAGAAATCTATGGTGTTTTCAAGGTTTTGGGTGACCTTGAACCTAAGCAAATTCAAATCAGACTTTACTCTACTCTTCCAGGCTTCAATAGACTGTCCCACCCCTTGAAATATTAAGTTGTTCCTTTCTTTCCAAATCCCCCAGGCTGCTATGACAAATAATTCAAAGAAGAGTTCATGCTGAAAGTTTTCTCTGGCCTGTGTAAGTTGGGTGAATATGCATGTACTATCTGTCCATATGATGTTAATCCTAGACCAGCATGCAGAACTGAAAGGGCAGAAGAAGAACAAATGCTGAAGTGTTTCCTCCATATTCAAATTGCATAAAACACAATTATGGTTGTCACCTTGTCCCATATTGTATCTATAATGGCATATCTTACGAACCTGTAGAAGAGGACAAACAAGCATTAAACAAGTGTGCATACAGTGAAATGAGCAATCAATCAAAGTGTTTCTTATAATTTTAGCAAATATAAACTGGCTAGGTCATTTCAACAATAATATATAAAAGAAGTTGTTTATCCTGGAATGCAAGAGACATTGGGTGACCCAGAATTCGCGGTGAGATACACAATGGGCATGTAGTTAGTGTCATAGCTAGGAACCAAATAGAAATTATAAAGCCATCATAAGAGTCCTTGTAGAACAGGGCAAGCAAGCATTACAGAAGTTTTCCTACATATGAATTGAGCAATCGGACAAAGTGTTTCCTAGAATTTTAGTAAATATAAACTAGCCAGGTCATTTCAACAAATATATATCGAAGCAGTAGTATATACTGGAATGCAAGAGACGTTGGGTGACTCAAAATTTTCGGTGAGCTACACAATGGGTATGGAGTTACTTTCATAGGATTATCCAAGAATGAACGAGACATAAATTATAATGGCATCATGCCAGAACTTGTAGAGCAGGAACGCAAACCACGAATGAACTACACAGTAGATGATAGTTATGTCGTTGCTTAGGATGAACCAACACCAGATAAGGAAACAATTACATCGTGCCTGTGAACTTGTAGAAGAGGCTGCGCTAACCAACATGTTCTTTGTTCCCTTTTGAGCTCTATGCAAAGAAAAACAAATAGTCAATGTTAGCAGAACGATGCCAGGGAGGAAATAATAGCAGGAACTTAGCTCAGGATGAACCATATAGATTCAGTAACTGTCAAGCAGGGAGTCCACACTAATATTTCACTGACTTTACATTTTGCAAAAACGACACAATAGAAGGCAATTACTATTGTAGGGAGTAGCTAGGAACATGTGTAATTACTATTGTAGGGAGTAGCAATTACTATAGTTTGCCACACTTCATTAATTATATGGCCCACTTGTCATAGAGTTAGTTTTCTTGCCAACTTTTGGCAAGTTTGGCTTCATTCTTTGCCACACTTTGTGGTTGTCGTACTTTACCAAACTTTGGCTTGACAAATTATGGTTAGAAACCAAGCATGCCCTAATATTTTAATTTGGCTAGCTTCCAAGAAATAGTAGAAAAAAGGGGTATCTCCCTCTTCCAGAATTGAATGTCGAGTTTTACATCAACTAATCATCATCCATAATGAAAATTGGATACATCCGATTCAAATAGGGTTGGCTGCAGGTTTTGCCGCACGACTAAGATTTTTGAATTTCGGAAGCATCCAGGGAATAATACTAATGGTACTCCTTTTATACAAATTGAATGCTGGTCATCAAACACTTACCATATTGGCAAACAAAATTGGATACAAAATATCCTATTGAAACAGGATAGGCGGTACGTTTTGTCGATCGATTGAGATTTTGAATTTGGCGGTTTATACAAAGAATAAAAAACCTTTGTGAGGTTCATGAATCCAAGGCTTGAGAGAGTGAGGTTCGGGCGCAGGATTTTTGTGCATGGATTACAGCGTGAATAGATAGAAGAATGATGCAAAACAAATAGTCCCTCTGTTTTTTTATTACATGGCCCCAAACACAGACCGAGCTTAGTAGCAGGATTTTTGTGCATGGATTACAGCGTGAATAGATAGAAGAATGATGCAAAACAAATAGTCCCTCCGTTTTTTTTATTACATGGCCCCAAACACAGACCTATCATTGTCAGAGTTCATATTCAATTTAGAGGAGTCTGTTCATATATGAGTTCTCTAGAATTCTCCTGATCTCGTAACATCTTCAACTCTACATCTCTTGCTAATAGTTCCTGTCTCATCTCATTGATTGTTTGGCTTTGCAGTTCCTATTCAGCCCGTACTGCTACAATTTCTTCTTGATAAGAAATATACACCGACTTGGATTTGGACCGCGACAACCCAGCATTACGCAGCTTCGCCTTTTAGTACCATGTTAAATGTTTCCAGACATTCTTCTTGGTTTTGTTCCAAACCGTCTTTCCCAGGTTTTCCCATCTCCTCATTCAATTTAATCTGTAAGGTTATCGGTTGGTAGACATTGGAGAGAGAAGTGAAGCAACTACAGAGGAACATGCATACACCAAATTTAACCTGTCTATGAACAAATATTACAAGTTGGCATGGCTGATTACGCATAATATACACTGTAGAAAAAGCATACTAGCTATCTAATCATACTGATAATAAGTTTATCACTAACACACAATAACAGGATTATGCAAACATCGCGTCTGTCTGTTTCTTCATCGCCTGGTGGATGATATCACAAGACAACTCTTTGTAGCATTCAAAACTGAAATTCACACTAGTTGAAAATCTTCTACTGTAATTAAATTAAAATAAAACTCGGAAGCAGTTCAGGCAGTGTTGCACATCCAACTGTAACATATAAATCACTAAGGGAGTGTCATCACAAAATATCAATAGAACAGAATACTTACTATAACACTCTTAGTGGAGGGATTGAGCCCATATTTTTTTCTTGTTTGGCATGCCTCGAATTTTTGCTGCAGACTTATTGCATCTTTCTGCAACATGGGCAGAACACATGATCAAAATATAAGAAGCACGAAGTCTCTACAAGATTAAAAACTAAGTATGCTTACTATTGCGCTCAAGTGCCCAACCAATGCACGAGATCTAGTTTGGTTTGTTAAGTGTTGTGCGACACGGTTCCTCTTGTTTTTCTCAGCGTTCATCTGCAAAAGGAGACTAGTGATACAGATGTGCAAATAGGTATTTTGAATGTGATCTGGTCTCGGTCTTCACAAACCATACCGTAATCTTTGGATCAAACAAGTGGTCAAGAAGATCTATCCACTATTGGTCAGTCATAGAATGTTCCATAGGAGACATTCATTGAATATCCTTACTTTCCTTACCATCAAAGTATTTATTCTTTAGCCTATGGCGCTGCTAGCGCAAAGAACAGGAGAACATGTCCATGAGAAAATACTCTACATCCTCATTATCCTGATCGAAGTTGAATTTTGTCTATCGGCAAGAATGGAACAGTTGATGTGTTATGTGACTTAGAATAGAACCAATGGCAAGTTTGAAGGCATGGGGCAGAGCACCATGACTTACATGTAACTTCTAGAGTAATGAATTGTAATGGTAAGGAGTATGTTGGCGGAGCTTGAACGATGCAAAGATGGGAATATTATTCCTGAAAAAACACCTATTTCCGATGCTAGGAAAGCAGATTCTTTTGGATCTTCTGGACTTTGCTTGCCAGGAACAATAGAATTGATGCAATATCTCGATTGCATTCTAGACTTTGATCTTCATACCGTTGGCCCCTTTTCTTAGATCTTCATATAGCTACCAATTCAATCATTACATCAGGCTATTATGGTATATATAAGGGAGCATGCAACGATAAGCATTGGAACACATACCTTATTTTGGCGGCCGGCTGATCAACATGTGGGTGATCATCACTAGTTTGTTGGTGTTGTGGAAGCAGATTTAAGCCAGTAGAGGTCAAAACTGGTTGGGCTGTCAATTGTTCATGGCTATCTGGATTGGCAATTTATGATTGTGCAATGTGTGGAATGGTATTTGATGTGTCTATATCTGTTGGAACATGTGGTGTGCCGCCAAGACGAGCCTTTTTAGCATTATGTGAGTTTCCTGAATTTCATTTATTGTATTTCCCGGCTTGTGTTTGTGTTCCACCTGTAGCATTAGCAGGTTTGGTACCTGAATCAAATGATTCCTGAAATTCATTTGTTGTCAATGCTTCAGATTTGGTACCTGAACCAAATGATTCCCGACACACATAAACGATACTTCAATCAATTATTGTTCTATATGTAATGAAATGCAGATGGAACAGAAGAACAGTAAGGAAAAACATGCTGAACATGTATGATGCATGAACTAGGTAGAGGGCATTGCAGAATAATTGGTTGGATTGAGATAGCAAACATGGAAGATGCAACAGATATCACAATGAAAAAACAGAGCAAGCACCTTGGGGGGTGGACAAGTGGGCGGACTATGGTGGAGTTCCTCAACGGGTCCAAATTCCTAAGTGATGTCTCCCTCGAGGTATTTTTCATCCACAGAAACTAATGATGAATCAGACACTTTCCGGACATAGTTTTTCTCCCTGCTGGTATCTGAAAGGGTCTTAGGTGAAATAGCTGATTCCTGACACACATAAACGATATATTAATCTATGAAATTCCGATGTATAACGAGACGCATATAGAACAGAAGAACAATAAGGCAAGCCAAGGTTGATACGTCGTAAACATATCTATAATTTTTGATGTTCCATGCTTGTTTAGTATCTATTTTGCTTTGCTTTGTCTACACTTTGAGTTATTTTTATATGTTTTTTGGACTAACCTATTAACAAGATGCCACAGTGCCAGTTGCCTGTTTTCTTCTGTTTTTGGTTCCAGAGAAGGCAGAAAATCAATATTCTCGGAATTGGACGGGACAAAAGCCATAGTCAATATTTTACCTTGGGGAACACGTAGCCGGAAGACGAGACGGAGGAGAGCCACCAGGGGGCCATACCCCCTGGCCACGCAGCCAAGCCTGGCCCGTGCCTAGGGGGTGCGGCCACCCCGGGTGCCCCCTGCCATGCCTCTTCGCATATAAGAAGCCCTTGATACCAAAACCCTAAGTACATGATCAATCTTCCACGAAACAGTCCGTAGCCGCCGCCACCATTGTCCCTAGACTGGGGAGGGATCTGAGCTCTTCCCGGCACCCTGCCGGAGGGGAGATCATCTCGGAGGCCTTGTTCATTACCATGTGAGCCTCCGGTATGATGCGTGAGTAGTTTCACCTTGGACTACGGGTCCATGTAGTATCTAGATGGTTATCTCTCCTCCTTTGTGCTACCATGTTTAGATGTTGTGAGCTACATTCATGATCAAGATCATCTATTTGTAATCATGCATGTTGTGTTTGTGGGGATCCGATGGATATTGAGATTACTATGTCAGATTGATTAATGGTTCTATCTTATTGATTCTATCATGTCTGTGTTGTTTGTGATCTTGCATGCTTTGCGTTTCTAGTAGCTATATTGGCGAAGTAGATGCTAGTGACTCCAAGAGGGAGTATTTATGATCGATAGTGGGTTCATGCCTCTATTTAATCTGGGGAAGTGACAAAAATCTGTCGTCGGATTGTCGACAAGTACGCCATAGGGGGTCCTAGTGGCGTTGGAAGGATGGGGTGTGAGACGTCGAATGTTCCAGGAGCGGTGAGCACAAGTTTACCCAGGTTCAGATCCGACTACGGTGATCGGATCCTACTCCTGCTGGCAACCCAGTAATATGTCGGTGTAAGCTGGATGTTACAACGGATTACAAGGGAGGTTCGCCTGTGCGAGTTGGTTGGGGTTGTGTATCGAGTTGTTGCCTTAAAGGCTCCCACAGGGCCGGTTTATATAGTCACCGGGGCCTAGGGTTACAAGAGAGACCTATCCGGCTACGTTACAGAGTCGGTAACTATGTACAGCTTGGAATACAAGTAATACTATAGGCCTAAGTCGGTAACTCTTCTAGGCCTTGTCGTAGCCGGAACTTTCTCCTCCTCTTTCTCTGACTGGCCCGCCCGTGAAGCAAAGCTCTAACCCGTTGGTGGGCCTCCCTGGTCAGCGAGTTCTGTGGGTATACCTGGAAAGTATATCCCCAACAGTAGCCCCCGGAAGTCTCCAAGATCTGAAGTCGGATAAATCGTCTGGCTTGATGGTTTCTTCGTCTTGAGAATCTTGAAGGGTTCCCGAAAACTTCTTTCACTAATGTAGGATTCCGAGTCAATTGAGTCGGATATATCTTGCTCTGACCTTAGTCTTTTCCCTGCTTGGTTTGAAACATAAGCCGGATTTTTCAGTGGCATGCGGATTAACAACTTTCCAGACCAGGTCCTATCACTGGCAGGATTTCCATCAGCATGACTGTTGGTGGGTCTGTTCCTTATGGAACAGAACGCCGTTTCAATGCCTGCGCGAAAATTGACGGGCCGAAAGAGTCGCGAGGAAGCTAACTCCCCCTCTCCTATACGCGTCGCGATAATCATGCGTGTCATCACACGAATCTTGACGTAGAGGTAAATAAAGAGGGGAGAAAACCCTTTCTCTCAGATTCACCTCTCCATCGATTCATGCATTGCTTCCTCGTACTCCACGAGCGCTCTGCACAAGTTCCCATCTACGCTCCGTTGAGAAAAAAATCTCTCCTTCCCCCGCCAGCCCCTTTTCCTCCAAGATATATGGCTTCTTCCTCGACCTTAGGAGCGGCGGCGGTGGGTTTGTCGGCAGTAGAGGAGAAGAAGATGCGTGGTCTTTGGATCCCCAGCGCCATGGACAACGTGGAGCTCCAAGTCATGGAGGATGAAGGTTGCATCGTTGCTGGTGCGTGGCGGAGTGCCTTAGGACACGCCATCCCCACGCCGCTCGACAGTGAGAGGGTGCTGTTCGGCACTCACGTCGACCGCGGCCTTAGCTTGCCACCGTCGTACTTCCTCGTCGAGGTCCTCAATCACTACGGTGTGTAACTCCATAAACTTCCTCCGAACTCCCTGCTTGAGCTCAGTACTCACGTAGGTTTGTGCGAGGGGTTTCTTGGCATTTGGCCAAGTCTCACCCTTTTCTGGTACTACTATGGTACTCGAAAGAATTCCATCAGTGCCGGTGTGCCTTATGTCACCGACAGTCTTAGCTTAGTCCTTAGGAGGAATCGAATCTATCCTAGGATTAACGCTAGTGAGTCCGTCAAATGCTGGGCCGGAACTTTCTTTTATCATAAGGATATTCTGACTCCTGGAAAGGCGGAAGGTCTTCCGGCGTTTGTCAACGACGTCGCTCCCCACCAAGATTCATGGAACGCGGAGGCACCAGAGCTATCGGATATTTTGATCCTCGCCAAGAGGCAGATTGAGTATTTGATCAAGCATGATGGTCTCCGTGGATCCAATTTGATCCACTACTGGCTGGAGCGCCGGATTCAGCCTCTCCCAGCAACACGGAGACCGCCTCATGCACCAGATCACAAGCAACACGAAGGACAAGATGAGGGTCAGTTATAGCCAGCTCGCGCCGAAGGACTACAAGACCCTTATGCAATATTTGATCAAGGAAAGAGTGGAATGGAAAGTTCCGGAAGTTTCCATGAAGATGTATACGACCAACCGTCCTCTGAATCCGGTAAATATTTCGACTCTGCTTTTACGTTTCGTCGTTCTTTTTTGTTCCTTCTTCGACTCTATTTTCATCGATGCTTTTTGATTTTGTCAGCTCGAGAAACTCTCCGAGTCCGAGATAGCTCCACTAGAGGGCTATGCTTTAGACGACCCGGAGGCGATGGAGGATGATGAGGTGCAAGAAGTTGCTACCCCCGCCTCCAAGAAGCGTCAGGCGAAGGAAGTTGTTGTTGCTGGTAGCCAAGTGCTGCCAGTAGCTAAAAAGTAAGCACCCTATCTTTTGTTTTCAGTACTCCTGGACCTTTACTTTCTTTCCAGAGCACACCTAATATTTAGGATTTTCATGTTGTAGAGTTAAATCAGCGTTGAAGAGCAAGATAAAGCCGGATAAGCAAATGCGCCAGCAAAAGCTTGTCATCTCCCCTGTTGTGTCGCCATCGACTCCATCCAGTACTCCATCAGCACAGGGAGCTTCTACATCCCCTAATGCTGGCAAAATCTCGAAAGCCCTGGTCACAGTTGATGACCAGGTAAGTAAGAAGGGTGAACCCGTCAAGGGTAATGATCCCATGGTAATGCCTACATGAACGATGGATAAGGTGGTTGATTCTGCTATCCCCGGCCTCAAGAGAAAAGAAAAGGAAGAGATCCTCAGGCTGGCTCAATCCAGTCTTGAGAAGCAAACCTTGACTCTAGAAGCAGCGAGCCAAGAGGAGGAGGACGTCAAACTGGTCAGCCTTCTAGACCAAATTTTTGTCCGGGACGCTAAAGTCGCATCTGGCGAACTTCCAGCGACGGATGTTACTTTCTTCACCCTTACCGAGAAGGTGTTTCATAGCACCAAACTTGAATTTGAAAAGATGCACCTTGAACACATTGTATGTTTCCGATTATTATTTGCCTTTATTATCATATCCTCTAGCTCCCAAGGATAAAGTCGGATAAACATCGCTAGATCCGAGTTGATGCTTTTAGGTTGCAAAAGAACGATGTAGTGTAGGCCCCAAGGCTCGTGTTGTAATTTTGCTTAGTTAAATTTGAATCCCGAGTCTAATGGTATCCCGTCTCTAAACTTACAGAAAATTGCATTTCCAACCATGGATTGCTCAAGAATATTAGTAATAAGTGCAAAGAAATCAAGGCTTTGCGCTTTGAGAATTCAAAGTTGAAAGTTGAAAAAGATGAAGCAGAAGGTAGACTTTTCCGACTTCTTCTTTGCCAATTATCTTTTTTGTCGTAGCCAAACTTTTATTTTGTCCGACTAATAGTTTGTCTTTGCAGAACTGTTATGTCAGTCTAGCAAGATGGTGGAGCAAGCCGAAAACTTCAAGGTCTTGGAGATAGAAAATGCTGAACTCCGGGACCAGCTTGAGAAGCTAACTTTGGAGTCGGAGAAATCCGTAGCCACTGTCATGGAGTCAAGCAATCACGAGACCGTGAGGCTCGAGAAGCTCCTAGCCCTCCGAGATAAAGAATTATCTGATCTCAAGAAGGATTTTGATATTCAGAGGGATCTTGCCTAGGCCTCAGCTAGTGAACTGGACAGTCTCCACAAGGAGCATGCACAATGGAATCACTTTGTGCTAGGTAAGATTTCCGAATCTTTCTTTTACTTTTGTTGTTTGATTTTTCGACTTTATTTTCAGCCGAATTTTGAATTTTTTATTCTTTTCCAGCCCCCATGAATCTTTCCGACTCTCCCACCTCCGAACCTCGCCTCGAGCGCATTAAGCTCGTCAGAGATGTCTTGTATGAATTCTGTCAAACTCTAGCAGAGGCTGGCGAAGCCGTGAAGCTTTCCGACTTGCACACAATGTTAGTGCACGAGGTGAGGGACAAGGTCAAGGAGATTCCGAAATTGATCGAAGACTGGAAGATCTCCTACGCTCGGACTGCTGCGCAAACAGCTCTGACCATGGTGATGAGCCACCATAGCGAGATGGAAATATGGCACGTCACCAAGGGCATTGCCGAGGAGGATGATGAGGGTAACCCACAAGACATCAAGGCCATCCAAGAGTCTTGTGCAGGTTATGCTTGTCGAGTGGCGGAGATGACCAACTACACAACGTCATTCTTCGAATCCGTCGCTTCTCCTCCCTCTCCCCAAGAGCCAGAAGCTAGCAATGCTTCCGAGTATGAGATCGAGGGCGACACTGCTGTTGATTTCAGTGCTCCACCTACTTCATCACCACCGCCTGCAGCATAAATAATTTAAATGCATTATGTTGAACTTATGGCAATGTAATGATGGATACAATGTTTACTTTTTTGTGATGGTCTTGTAAAAACTAATGCTTTTACTATCTTAGCACTTTTGCTTATATATATTTTATGCTTGTGCTTGAAAATATTTCTGAAGCACTTTGTATTTTTTGTTATGCCTATACTTGTCGTTTTATCTGATTATCTGCCTCATCTCTTTCATGGGTCGGCCAACCTTTAGCACGGAAACTTTGCCGAGTAACAGAGCAAATTGCTAAACCAGTTTAAACTCGGAAACAAAGCCGGCTTCCAGTACCAACAACTCATTACTCAAAAAATGCCCGCATCTAAGAAATTTGATAAAAAACCTAAGTATAGACAGTAAATTAAATTTTGTACCCTAAGGTAACACTTTTTAGATATTCAAAAATCATAACCAGAACGAACATGAGCATAAAGTACTTTCAAGCATTCTGGGATTTTTGAAAAATTACATGCTCTTTTGGAAATAAGATGGCAAAAACGTCTCAAAGATAACAATGAGGAAACCAACACTTTATTTCACTTTGAACATGTACATATATAATTACAAGGACATATAACTAAGAATAGAAGGGACGTAGCTGTGCAATATTCCATGGACGGTCTATTTCATCCGGGTTTGTGCTGCCACCAGCTCTCTTCCTTTCCCGAGTATTTGGTCTTTCCTTGACTGGTCTCATGTCGGTTAAATAATATGACCCATTATGCAGAACTTTGCTAACCATAAAAGGTCCTTCCCAAATTGGGGAAAGTTTGTGTTTTCTCTTTTGCACAAGTCGGAGAACCTTTTACTGAGAAAGAGGTTAAGGAGGTTATTGATCAGATGGAGAAAAATAAAGCTGCTAGTCCTGATGGGATTCCTATTGAATTCTATCAGCATTGTTGGATGGTTATAAAAGCTGATGTTATGGCTGTGTTTGATGATTTTTTTGCTCATAAGATTGATTTGAGGAGCATTAACTATGGGGTGATTACTCTGTTGCCTAAAGGTGATGATGCTGATAGAATCCAGAAGTTTAGACCTATTTGTCTGCTCCAAGTGTTGTTTCAGATTTTTACTAAGACTCTGACGGTTAGAACTGAACCTGCAATGGGGAAATTAATTGACACATGTCAGACTGCTTTTATTAAAGGGAGGTTTATTGCAGATGGTGTGACTTTGTTACATGAGATCCTGAAAGAATTGAGAAGTCAGAAGCATCAGGGTGTGGCGTTGAAAATTGACTTTGAGAAAGCTTATGACAAGGTCAATTGGGATTTTTGTTTTACTGTTGTAGGAAAAAAGGTTTCAGCGAGGATTGGATGATTTGGTTAAAAAGTGCTGTGACTCAGGGTACTCTCAGTGTTAAAGTGAATGGGGAAACTGGTCCTTACTTTGGCAGCTTTGAAGGGGTCAGGCAGGGAGATCCTTTCTCTCCATTTTTGTTCAATTTGGTTGGGGAATGTTTGGCTAAGATGGTGCTTAATGCACAGGCTGGTGGGTTGTTTACAGGGTTGGTTGATAATTTGTTTGATAAAGGGATTGCTATTTTGCAATATGCGGATGATACCATCTTGTTTATTAAGGATGATCCTGAGGGGGCTAGAAACTTGAAATTGTTGCTTTATTTGTTTGAATCCATGTCTGGTCTCAAGATGAACTTTGAGAAGAGTGAGGTGATGATGGTGTTGGATGATGAGGAGAAACTTTCCAATTATGCTGAAATGTTCAACTGTCAGAAGGGTAGTTGGCCAATTAAATATTTGGGGTTGCCAGTTTGTAGCAGGAGATGTACAGTGGCTGAGATGGGTTTTATTGGTGACAGGTTGAAGAAAAAGTTAGATGGTTGGATGGGGGTGCTTTGTCTCTGGGAGGGAGGCATGTTAAAATCACTGCTTGTGTTTCCAGTGTGGCTGTTTATCCCATGACTATGTTTCTTCTATATAAATCAAATGTGGAGGAAATTGAGAAACAGACTAGAGCTTTCTTTTGATATGGAAAGGTGGGAAAAAGAAAATATCATCTAGTTAAATGGAGATATGTGTGTAGACCCAGGAAAAAGGTGGTTTGGGGATTAAAAATATTAGACTTTTTAACATTTGCTTGCTTTGTAAGTGGTGGTGGCGTCTTGAAGCTGAGGAAGGTCCATGGCAAGTTTTTGTGAGAAAAAAGTATTTGAGAAGAGGTGGGATTAGTGCTGTGAAACACAGACAGAATGACTCATCGTGTTGGAGTGATTTGATTAAGATTAGGGGTCTTTATTTGGCTGGTAGGAAAATGAAGATTGGTAATGGGGAGTTGACTGATTTCTGGCATGATGCTTGGTTTCTAGATATGCCTCTGAAAGATAAGTTCCCCGATTTGTTTGATATTTGCCAGAATCAAATGATCACTATGGTTGAGATGGAAAGAAAGAGGTGGAGATGCTCTTTTAGAAGGTGGTTGGATATTGATGGGTTGAATCATCAGGAACAATTGAGGCAGTTGTTATCTGGGGTGAGTTTGAATCAGGAAAAAGGCAGGCCAGTGTGGATGTGGAATAAATCTGGCAAGTTTTCTGGTAAGTCGATGTACACACATCTGTCGAATGTAGGGATTAATAGAAGTTTCAAGCATCTGTGGAAAGCTAAAATTCCCCTGAAGATTAAAATTTGGTTGTGGCTTATCTGGCACAATGCTATTCTCACTAAAGACAACATGAGGAGGAAAAAATGGGTAGGAGATTTTACTTGTAGGTTTTGCAGTCAGGATGAGAACATTGGGCATTTGTTCTTTTCTTATGTGGCAGCCAGATACGTTTGGGGGGTGGTTGCCAGAGCTATTGGTGTTGCGAATAGGCCTGGGTCCTTTTCTCAATACTTTTGGTGGGCTTCACAGTGTGTGGGTGTTAGCAGAAATGTGCAGATTACGGTGGTGGCGGCAATTTGTTGGGCTATTTGGAAGCTCAGGAATAGGACTTGTTTTGAAAAAAAACTTATTAACTCGCCTGTTGATTTAGTCATATATGCTTGTGTGTTCATTCGTTATAGGGCAGGGCTGCATGGGGAGGATGACCGGGTGGTGTTGCAAGCAGGAGCTCATACTCTGCAACAGAACGCGCTGGCTGATGCAGCAGCTATGGATGTGGCTCCTGTTCCTTTTCTGGGACTGCCAGCAATCCCTAAAGATCATACTCGTGGAGCTCCGGAGCTGGAAAGGGGGCGGGAGAAAAGAAGGAGAACCTGAAGAACTGGTTTGTGAGAAGATTGTGTTGGTGTCTCATGTGGCTTTCTTCGCTTGGTCGGATAGCTCCTCGTTGTGTTTGATACTATTCACCACTAGCCTGAGGGAGGTGTTCTTGCGTCTCCAGCCTTCTTATTTAGTTTGCTTGGTTTGTAATATGGATCTCTTAAGTCGTTTTGACCCCCTAGGCGGGTCAGTACTACGTTTGTGTGTTTGTGGTTGCTGTTCTGTTGTCTGATGATAATGGAACCCGATCCCTCATTCTGGGGGATTGTATGGAAAAAACAAGTCGGAGAACCAAATCACCTTTTTTGAAAGAACGGTTTTGCACTCTCTGACTATGATACTTGTGCAACTTCTGCTGATAGGCTGTAGATCTCTGCTCAGCAACGACACGTACTTCTCCAATTATATCGAGATCATCTTGCCGAGAAACTTCTGAATCTTCTCCAATATACGTCTTGACTCGTGGAGCCTGATGAATCAGATCACTTGGAAGAACTGCTTCTGCACCATAGACCAAGAAGAAAGGAGTATAGTCGGTTGACCTATTAGGAGTTGTACGTAAGCTCCATATTACAGACGCTAATTCCTCCGCCCAAGCCCCCGTGGCCCGACAAAGCGGTGCCTCGAGGCGTGGTCGGATTCCTAGTAAAATAAGGCCATTAGTTCTTTCGAATTGTCCATTGGCTTGTGGATGTGCGACTGATGCAATATCAAGTCGGATCCCTTGTTCTTCGCAGAATTCAGCAAGTTCTCCCATGGAAAAGTTGCTCCCATTGTAAGTAATTATACTGTGCGGATATCCGAATCTGATGATTACGTCCTTGATGAATCTTCCGGTTGTGGCTCCATCACAACTTGTTACGGGTTTAGGCTCAATCCATTTTGTAAATTTATCCACCATCACTAGTAGGTGAGCAAATCAACATTTTTCCGTGTGAAACGGTCCTACCATATCAAGCCCCTAGACCGCGAACAACCATGTAATAGGGATTGTTTGCAGCTGTTTAGCCAGAACATGTTCCTGATGAGCGTACTTTTGGCAGCCTTTGCACTTTTTGACCAGTTTATCGGCATCCACCTTAGCTGTAAGCCAAAAGAATCCGTGTCGAAAAGCTTTTGCTACTAACGATCTGGCTACAGCGTGATGAACACACTCGCCTTCATGGTTTTCTCTTAAGATTTCCACTCCTTCTTCTGAAGAATACATCTCTGAAACATGCCAGAAACACTCCGTTTATAGAGCTCACCATTTATTATAGTGTAGTATTTTGCTCGTCGAACAATCTGCCAGCTCAAGACTTCGTCTTCGGGTAGTTTTCCAACTATCAGGAAATCCAGATAGGGTTTTGTCCAGCTGGGAATTACAGCCATAACTGCTATTAAAGGTGAGTCGGATTTATTCGGATAGTCCTCATCAACTCCGACTATGGAGGGGACCCTTAAATGCTCTAGAAAAGCTCTATACGGTACTTGTTTCCACGCAAAGCCTATTCTTGATAGTGCATCTGCTTCCTCATTTTCTTCTCGAGGGATGTGTTAAACCTCAAAACCCTCGAACGATTTGGATAGTTCATCCACAACAGCTTTGTATGTTGCCATGTGTTTGTTTGCTTTGCAGATATCGGATACTTGCTGAGCAACTAAATCTGAGTCTCCATAACACATGGGTCCTGATATGCCAATGTTTTTGGCCATACGTGTTCCATGTAGCAGTGCTTCATACTCGGCAATATTATTGGTTGCCGGGAAGTGTATTTGCAACACATAGAACAACTTATCTCCTTGGGGTGATTTGAGCACCACGCCAGCCCCCGAGCCTCCTCGTGCTTTTGATCCGTCGAAGTGAAGGGTCCAAAATTCCGAGTCTGGAGGGCCTGTGTTTTCTGCCGTTTCTGTCCAATCAACGACAAAGTTGGCGAGAATTTGGGATTTGATTGATGTACGTGGTTTGTACTAAATGTCGAAAGCTACAAGCTCTATTCCCCACTTTGTGACACGTCCTGTGGCGTCGCGGTTATTAATTATATCTCGCAGGGGAGTGGTGCTCACCACTGTGATCTTATGCTCTTGAAAGTAATGGTGTAGCTTTTTCGATGCAAAGAACACTCCATAGGCTAGCTTTTGATGATGTGGATACCATTGCTTTGATTCTGTCAGGAACTCACTTAGATAATAAGTTGGCCACTGCACCTTATGCTCGTGGCCTTCTTCCTCGCGCTCAACTACTGTTACCACGCTTATGACCTTATTGGTCGCTGCAATGTAAAGTAACATAGGTTCGTGAGGTTCTGGCGCTGCGAGAACTGGTGGGTTTGAAAGTCGATCTTTCAAACTTTGTAGGGCAATTTCGGCTTCCTGTGTCCAGACGAATTTGTCGGTTTTCTTCAAGAGTTTGTATAAAGGTGCGGCTCTTTCGGCGAGCCGGTTGATGAACCGACTCACTACTGCAATGCAACCGGTGAGGCCCTGTACGTTCTTCAGGCGAGTTGGCCTGGTAATGTTTAAGATAGCCTTGATTTTGTCTCGGTTCACCTCTATGCCTCGCTTAGAGACAATGAAACCTAAGAATTTTCCGGCTGAAATTCCAAAGAAACATTTCTTCGGATTTAGCATCATATTGAATTTTCGTAGACTAGCAAACGTTTCATCCAAGTCGGAAATTAAAGTTTTCTTCTTTTTGTACATAACTGCTATGTCATCTACGTATACATGGACGTTGCGTCCGATTTGGTCATTGAGACAATGTTGCATGGTACGTTGATATGTGACTCCTGCGTTCTTTAAGCAAAAAGGCATAGTTTTGTAGCAGAAGGTTCTGAATGGAGTGACAAAAGACGTCTTAATTTGCTCCGACTTTTTCATCGGTATTTGGTGATATCCGGAATATGCATCGAGAAAACAGAGTAACTTCGATCATGCCGTTGAGTCGATAACTTGATCGATTCTTGGCAAACGAAACAGATCTTTTGGGCATGCCTTGTTCAAAGCGGTATAATCAACACACATCCTTAAATCAATGGTGTCCTTCTTAGGGACGAGTACAGAATTTTCCACCCAATCTGTATGGATGACCTCTATTATGAAATCCGCTAACTCTAGGCGGGCTAATTCCTTGGATATTGCTTTGCGCTTTTTATCACCAAACCGTCGTAAGGACTATTTGACAGGTTTAGCGTCTAGGTACACATTAAGAGAGTGCTCGACAAGTTCCCTAGGTACTCCGGTCATGTCAGATGGCTGCCGTGCGAAGATATCACTATTATCTTTGAGAAACTCAACGAGCACGCTTTCCTTCTGCGACGTTTTCTTCGTCTCTTCCGACGCCTTGAACTACAAACTTGGCTTCAGCAGCTCGTTCTTTGTAGCGGGCATCTCGAACGGATTGATGGTCTTCTTGATCTCCTGGTACTCCTGGGCGTGAAGCATGGCTTCGGCGAAGGCAGCAGATCCTTCATCGCACTCTCGCGCCTTCCTCGGATTTCCTCATATGGTGATTACGCCCTTTGGACCTGGAAGTTTAATCATGTTGTACATGTAACGGGGACGTGCCATGAACGCCCGGTAAGCCGGACGCCCGAAGATGGTGTGGTAAGCGCTTTTGAACGGTACCACCTCAAAATAGAGTGTCTTGGTCCGATAATTGTCTCGTTTTCTGAATGTCATGTCTAGAGTAATCTCACCCAGAGAATCCGCCTGTCTCCCTGGTACAATTCCATGGAAAGTTACACTGTTATAACTCAGCTGGCTCTCATGTAGCTTCATGCGGTGGAGCGTCTCAACGTAGAGGATGTTGATGCTGCTCCCATCGTCCATGAGTGTTTTTGAGAACTCATAGCCATCAATAATAGGATTGACAACTAGAGGGTACTTTACCTGACAATGTGTTTTCCTCGGGTGATCTGAACGATCAAAGGTGATGGTCACCTCTGACTAGTCCAGGAATTGTGGGACAGCCGGGACCGTGGCATTGAGCTCACGAAGAACCGCCTTTTATCCTTAGCTGGTTGGGATCCAAGGAAGCAGACGTATGTGTCTTTATTTGTCAGAAAAGTTTTATTTCCATCCGGCTTGGGCTCTACAGCGGCTTCCGCTTCTTCCATGTTGGAATCTACCTTGGGCTCCTTTCCTTTTTCGGATTTTTCTTTCTTTTTCATCGCTTGGCTCTGTAGCCGGTGGATTCGTCTTTATTGATGTCGTCATTGAAATGACACTCGGCGTTTATGTGGGTAGATCCTCCGTTACTATCCAAGTGGTGTACATAGGGATTATTGGCAATGTCAGCCCAGGTATAGGTTCTTCCAGGTTGCTGGTCTCCTCTGCCCTAGATTTGGGAAGGTCCTCGGCCTCTACCCCGGCCACCTCCGAGCCCTCCTCGTCCTCTAGATCCGAACGTTGCGTTGACAACTGCATTGTCCGGAGCCGGATTTTCGTCCAAGGTGTTCTTGCGCTTCTGAGTTTGTTTTGGCTGTTTGTCCGCATTAGGATTGGCCAGAGTATTTAGTAGTCCTTCTGAATAATCATCGGCGTCAGCATATTTGCTTGCCATCTCTATCATTTCTCCCAAATTTGTGACGTGGTCACACTTCAGCCTGTGACGTAAAAGTCCGACTGGAAGTCCTACAATAAAAGCTTGTATCACAGTTTGCTCGTTTACTCCTTCGCAGGAGTTCTTCGTGTCGATCCAGCATCCTAGGTAATCTCGGCAGGTTTCTCCGGGTCTTTGGATGCAACGCTGCAAGTCTCTGACTGTGCAGGGCCTCCTGTATGTTCCCTCGAAGTTTGAAAATAACACATTTTGCATATCATACTAGTTATGAATTGAATTCTCTAGCAGTTCATTGAGCCATGATCGAGCCGTCTTCCTCAGCATCAGTGGGAGATATCGGACTGCAACCAGGCTGTTTCCTCCTTTGGCAATGGAGCAAGCCTGGAGAAAATCCTGGAGCCAAGTATCTGGGCGAGCTGCACCATCATAGGGCTGAATATGTTTGGCAATGCCAAAGTCAACCGGAAATTTGGTCTGACGTATGCGTGGTCCGAAGCACTTGGGTCCCATGTACACAGCTTCTTCCTCGTACCAGCGTGCTTCTATGTCTAATTCGATGCGATGGAGAGCGTTGTTTGGCAAGCGAGATCTGCGCCTTGGAGGCTCACGGCTTTTGCGCGGTGGAGTCAGATTTTTGCTTCTCCTCTCACCATTGCCGCCTTCGTCCCTGCACCTCCCATGGCTACGACGTGATCCTTCATGGTCACTGCTGGGAGGCGATGGTGGCCCTGGTGGATTATTTCCGGCTGGGTTTCTTGGTGGTGGCGGTGGAGCCTCATTATGTTGACTCTGATGCCTGTTTCTTCGGGCACCGTCCCTACTTGACTCAGGACGATCTGGATCATCTCTTCGTCCGGCGTTGCCAGCCGGACGGGTTGGTGGTGGCATCCTTAGCCGACCTGGCTCTTCTCGCTGGTGGCGTGTTTCTGGGTCTTCTCTATAGCGGTTGTTTTGCCGATGATGGTCCTGATGAGGAACCATTGCCCTGATGGCATCTTCGGACGCAGCCAGAATAACTCTTGCCCAGTCATGTGTCGGCCTACGAGAGTGGTTGTTTGAGCCGGTTCTTGAATTCTCTGCTTCTCCACGGGGATGATAACGTTGAGTCGCATCCCTGCGAATCCTTATGTCAGTGCTTTGGTCAGTGCTAGTGTGGCAAAACTCGTACTTTGAGGCCAGCATGCCACTAAATGACGCGGCCTTCTTCTGCTGCTTTAATCCTTTGTCCAGCAACACGACGCACTGCTGGACCTGCTGCAGGGACAGATTGTTGGCGAGGATGGCTCGAGCTGCAGCAACGTTTTCCACCGGCGTGTTATATACTCGGATCTTCTCTCCATCTTTTCCGTCGAATAGATCTTTGTGGATATCCAGATTCTTGTTAGCAAGAAAGGGACCTCCCCTTGTTTTGTTTCAATGCCGCTTGAAATCTGACTGATATCTGGCAAGATCACTGTCTAACTGCAGCCTCATCTTGGCGAAGTGAGAGACCTCTTCGAGTAGAAACAAGCGGTGATTTTCCAGGTCCTCATCCCTTTTCTCCAGCACCTCCAGCGTGAGATCCGAAGCCGTTGGGATTGGAATTGTGAGAGCATCTCCGTAAATTTCACGTGAACCTTTGGTGATGACGTGTCCATCCACAGGAGGATCGATCGGGTTGGTATTAATCGCATCTCTGTCCTGATTCTCCATCTCGATCTCTTCATCAACTTTTTCTTCGTTGGTTTCCTCGACGTCCGGCTCTGCCGGTGTCGGATTCTTGTTCTTCTTCTTCTTTGACCGCCCAGTAGCTTTAATGTTCGTACCAGTGGCAAAGACGGCTTTTGGTCCGGTACCGGGGGATAAACTTCCGTCGGTACATTCCATCATGGTTGGTTTGTTGACCTCGGAGGAATCTCCAATGTCCATGTCATCCTGCAAGGTGTAGCTTTCATCCATGCTATCATATGGACTAGGAGGAGTGTCCGGCTCACCTTGCGTTTACTTGGAGACGTGCTCTTGTTCATACTCCTCCATCTCTTTGTCAAAGTCTCTAAGTTCCTGTGACGTGATTGACTCCTGAGGGGATCCAGGTGAGTCGGTGTTTTCTTTGATTGTGTCTAGGACCGAGTCGCTACCAGCTCCAGCCTCGACATAGTCGGATCTAGTGCTTATGTGGTACACGAAACAGTGCTTCTTCTTGTTCATGTTCTTGAGGTACTTGTATAGCTTGGTTTCCGCTTCGACGTCAACAGAGCTGGATCTGTAGCAGATGTATTCATCGTCTGTGTATCCGATCTCGCTAGAGAGACCGAATCTGGATTCTTCTTCAACTTCGTCTTCCATTATAGGAGAGGGCTGGGTGGGTTTGATTTTCTCCGGGACCCTAAACTCTTCCGCCTTTAGGACAAAGTAGATCCGTATTTTTCTTCATCCATGGTCATCACCTCAAGGGTGGGTTGGGCAGGTTTAGCGAAACCGCGATAGACATCGATCTCACTGATTGACATGATCGTGTAGGTCGTCACAGGTTTCGAAACCGGAATCCAAGTCTCATCGAGAAGGATGAGGGGGACGTCACTGGCGTAGACCACATGACCCATGGCGATTGTTTCGCCAATTCCTGTACGTGCAGATTCCGCCTAGAACGATGCTCCAAAGGTCACCTGTCCCACGGTGGGCGCCAACTGTTGTCAGATTGTCGACAAGTACGCCATAGGGGGTCCTAGTGGCGTTGGAAGGATGGGGTGTGAGACGTCGGATGTTCTAGGAGCGGTGAGCACAAGTTTACCCAGGTTTAGATCTGACTGTGGTGATCGGATCTTACTCCTACTAGCAACCCAGTAATATGTCAGCGTAAGCCGGATGTTACAGCGGATTACAAGAGAGGTTCACCTGTGCGAGTTGGTTGTGGTTGTGTATCGAGTTGTTGCCCTAAATGCTCCCATAGGGCTGGTTTATATAGTCACCGGGGCCTAGGGTTACAGGAGAGACCTATCCAGCTACATTACAGAGTCGGTAACTATGTACAGCTTCGACTACAAGTAATACTACAGGCCTAAGTTGGTAACTCTTCTGGGCCTTGTCGTAGCCAGAACTGTCTCCTCCTCTTTCTTTGACTGAGCCGCCCGTGAAGCAAAGCTCTAACCCGTTGATGGGCCACCCTGGTTAGCAAGTCCTGTGGGTATACCCGGAAAGTATATCCCCAACAAAATCTCTAAGGTTGTAGATGTGTTGTTGCTATTAGGGAGAAAACAACGATCTCTTGTTCATGGAACAAGTGGATTGCTTACCGTACACACTTTTCTTAAAGGAGTTATCCGTTGCTTGCAACTTAATACTGGAGGGGGTTTGGATGATAACCTGAAGGTGGATTACTAGTCATAGATGTAGTCGGATGGCGGTCTATGTATCTTCTTGTATTTCTCAATCAAATATCATAGGATCATGAATGTCTAGCATTGCATTGTTATCCCTTGCTTTGTCCTGTCAATTGTCCTACTGTAATTTGTTTACCTAGCATGCCATGTTTGTTTATCTTAAGGAGAACACCTCTAGTGAACTATGGACCCCGGTCCAATCTTTACCATTGATACATATTCCATTGTTACTGTTTAATTTATGCAAACCACCATTTCCTTCTACACCATATAGTTAATCCTTTGTTTTCAGCAAACCGGTGAGATTGGCAACCTCACTGTTCGCTGGGGAAAAGTCTTGAGTTTGTGTTGTGCAGGTTTCCAAGTTGCTAGCAACACCTTTGGGTCGTTTCCTTCCTCCTACTGTTTCAATATCCTTGGTTTCTTTCTTAGGGAAGACTTGCTTTTGTGCTCATCATACATTCCTCTTGGGGTCCCCCAACAGAGCTCTACAGTGATTTGAGCGCATTAAGCTGTTTTCTGGTGCCGTTGCTAGGGAGTCTAAGGACGGCTTCATAAGGGGAGTCCTTCACAACCCTTCTCTTTACTTTCTTTGTTTAGCTTAGTTTCTTTTGCTTTGTTTTGTTTGCCTCTTTTTATCAAAATCTCCAAAAAATTAGTTTAGTTTGGTTTGCCTTTTCTTATCAAAAACACAAAAAAATAGTTCCTGCTCTAATTGCTACTGTTGTTGGCTTGCTCCACTTTTGCCAAAATGAACTCTGCTAAGAATACCAAGTTGTGTGACTTCACTAGCACAAACAACAATGATTTCCTGAGTACACATGTTGCTCCACCTGCTCCTGATGCTACCTTTTATGAAATTAAGTTGCTTTGTTGAATCTTGTGATGAAAGAGCAATTTTCTGGTGCTAGTTCTGATGATGCTGCTGCCCACCTCAATAACTCTGTTGAACTTTGTGAGATGCAAAAATATAAGGATGTAGATGGAGATATTATTAAGCTCAAGTTATTTCCTTTCTCCTTGAGAGGAAAAGCTAAAGAATGGTTGCTATCCTTGCCTAGAAATAGTATTGATTCTTGGATTAAGTGCAAAGATGCTTTTATTGGAATATACTATCCTCCTGCTAAGATTATATCTATGAGAAGTGAAATAATGAAATTTAAACAACTTGATAATGAACATGTTGCTCGAGCTTAGGAAAGAATGAAATCTTTGGTTAAGAATTGTCCTACTCATGGACTTACTGCTTGGATGATTATCTAGACTTTTTATGCAGGTTTAAACTTCTCTTCAAGAAACCTGTTGGATTCTGCTGCTGGAGGTACCTTTATGACCATTACCTTGGGTGCTGCAACAAAACTCCTTGATAATATGATGGTCAACTATTCTAAATGGCACACTGAGAGAGCTCCACATGGTAAGAAGGTAAATTCTGTTGAAGAAAACTCCTCTTTGAGTGATAATATTAATGTTATCATGGCTATGCTTGTTAATTCAAAAGCTCATATAGATCCAAATAATGTTCCCTTAGCCTCTTTGGTTGCTCAAAAAGAGCAAGCTGATGTGAACTTCATTAGGAATAATAATTCTGGCAACAATTCTTATGGTAATAACTATAGGCCTTATCCTCCTAATAATTGCAATACTTATCATGGTAGATCTGGAATTCCTAGTAAAGATAGGATTCTAGAAGTTGAAAGATCCACTAAAAACTTTATGCAAATGCAATATGAGCAAAACAAGATATTCACTAAAACTATGGAAGAACAATCTGCTATCTTGAAAAATATTAGTCATCAGCTTGAGAATTTGAATAGAGAAATTCCTTATTTACAGTCAAAAATTTTGAGTGTTGAGAAAAATATTTCCTCTTTGTCTGAAGCTCAGTCCTCTTTGATTAATAAAATGGCTGCTAAACCTGAAACTTTGGAAAGTACCTTTGCTGCTACTCATGATATACAAGTTACTACTGATGAAAATGTGAGACTGTTAGCTCAACTACATGCTAAGTGGGAAAGAGAAGCTGAAATTGCTAGAAACAATAGTGTGTGCACTATCACCACCACCAATATGGATGCCACCAAATAAAAAGAAGTCCCTATTCCTCTTACGACAATGCATAAACCCAGTGAGTCTACTACTAGTGATGCTAAGTTTGATTTTGATCTTGATGGTTGCAATATCTCTGAAGTGATTATGTTCCTACAAAATCTTGCTAGAAGTCCTGATGCTAGTGATATGAATGTGGCTTTCACCAAACACATTATAGATGCTCTCATTAAAATTAAGGAAGAAAAGTTGAAACACAAAGCCTCTATTCCTAGGAAAGTACAAGATAGTTGGGAACCCATTAGTAATATGCAAGTGAATGACTTTGATCTCAAAGCTTCATGTGACCTTGGTTCTAGTGTCTCTATTATGCCTAGAAAGATTTATGAGATGCTTGATTTGCCACCTTTGGAAGATTGCTATTTGGATGTCCCACTTAATGATTATGCTAAAAAGAAACTCATGGGGAGTGTTAATGATGTTCTTATTATGGTTAACAATGCCTATGTACCTGTTGATTTCTATGTTTTGGATGTTCAATACAATGCTTCTTGTCCTATTACTTTGGGAAGACCTTTTCTTAGAACTGTTGGTGCCATCATTGATATGAAAGAAGGCACCATTAAATATCAATTTCCATTCAAGAAAGGTATTTAACACTTCCCTATAAGCAGAGAGAAGTTTCTTTTTTATCCTCCTTTGAAAGCAAGGTTTGATGTTAATGCTTCTTCATTTTAATATACTTGATTCTTGCTTCTTATGCCTAACTTAAAGGCGTTAAAGAAAAGTACTTCTTGGGAGATAACCCAATAGTTTTCTTGAGTCTTGGAATTTATTACTTCTGTAATGAACTCTCCTTATCCTTTTTATTTGCTTTTTGTGCCAAGAATAACCTCTAATGAGAGGGAAGTAAGATTTGGGGAGTTGTTGTCCCGAAACTGATTTTTGTTCTCCACCATAAAAATTCGTGTAAAATCTCTGTAAGTCGGATTGAGCTGTAATTTTCCTAATAAATCCCCCAGGTTGTTAGATAACTTTCATTAGTTCAACACCTTTTGATTTGAACAACATAAGGTCTTCAAAAAGATCGGTTTCTACCCACTGGTCTGTTTTGACAGATTTCTGCCATTATTTGCATTTGCTTCTTATTAATTCCTTTTTGGGTTCGTTTTGGTAAATTGAGATTTTTTAGGGAATTGCTACAGTAGCTTGTGTCTTTAGTGAAAGTTTTTATGTTTTAAAACTAAAACCCCAAGGTCTATTATCTTTAGAATACACTAATATTGCTAATGAAGATTGTGTGAAGTTCTGTATGAAGGAAAATTTGCGGGTGTAGGGAAAGAATGATGTAATGAGATGAAGAATGGACAAAAAGCTCAAGCTTAGGGATGCCACCCCGTGTCACCCCAATAAATATTCAAGAGGTACAAGCGTCAAATCTTGGGGATGCCCAAGGCATCCCCTTCTTCATCAATAAAAATCTCAGGTCTTTCTAGACACTTTGTTTTTATTGTTTCATACACAGTTGTGTTGTTCTTGGAGCGTCTTAGTTTTAGTTTTTGGTTTTTGTTTGCTTAATTTTCTTAAATAAAGTAGTTGGAACCCCGTTCTCGTTGTGTTGCTTCAAATAAGTTGATTGGTGTTGGAGAGGAGTAGGAAGTTCTTGCTTTAGTAGTACAAGAGGAGCTTGCTTTGACTGTGACTTAGACTTTAGCATGTCATGCTAGATGTTGTTTTTACCTTATTGTTAGTGATAATTTCTGTAGCATGACTTGTTCCAAACAATTAGGATTGCTTAATGTGCCTTGAAGGAATCATGCATTGTTTTAGCATACAAAAGCTTAGTATCGTGGTATTCTCCTTTGATGATTTGTTTGGGTTGACTTGGCACATAATCACACCATGTTATGACTATGAAAAGTCACCTTAGCCTCTATGATCATTTAGTTTTTGACTTGTGGTACCACTTTACGCTTTGATTAGTAATGTTTTGTCGCTCTTCCATATTATGGCCATTATTGCTCTCTTAGTTGGTCGCTCCTAGTCTTTTGCTAGCCTCCACTTGTATGAGTAAGCTCTACTCATGCATCCAACTCCTAAGAAACCAAGTTATTCCAAAGTGTCCACTATAAATTCCTATGCATAGTGTGTTACACCATTCCAAGTATATTCTTGTTTTCATCTACCTTCCAATTAAAAAGTCTCTTTGTTATGTGAAAACTTAGTGATTAAAGCTCTCACAAACTTGATGGCACACTTTATTTTTCTTGCCCCTCATAAACTTGAACCATTGTGTCATCTATGTTGTATATGCTTGCACTTATACGTTGGAATTAGCAGAACCATGCTGAAAGGATACGGATGTCTCCTAGAGGAGGGGGGGTGAATAGGCGATTAAAACTTTTCTGAGAGAGGCTCGACAAAGGCGGAATTAAACTAGCGTCTACTTTGTCAACCACAACCTAGAACAACTATGGTTCACCTATGTGTACCAACAACTTATGCTAAGAAATACAAGCAACAATGTGATAGCAATATATATATTACTTCAAGCACGAAGGCTATCACAATGTAAAGTGCATAAGAAAAGAGCTCGGGTATAGAGATATTTTACCAAGTTCCTCCCAACATGGAGTACGTCTCATTTGGAGAGGGGGTGGCATCTAACCACCTGCGCCACAAGAGGTCTCCCTTATTCTCCGGTTAATCTCACCCCAATGGGATCGATCCACGCTTTCACTATCGGTGCACTTATCGGTGGCAACCGGAACCTCTCACAAGGTTGGGGCACTTCTCCACAACTTAATTTGAGGCTCCCAACAAATGCCACAAAAGGCCACAATGCCACCAAGGCCACAAAACCGTCTAGGGTTCCAATAACCCAAGAGGGACAAGCTCCAATGAGTTACACGAACCAAATCCTCCGAGGAGAACTCAAACAGATGCACCAAATGCAAATGGAAAGAAAACCACAAAGGTGCTCAAATCCCTCACTCTCAAGTTCCAACAAAACTACTAAAGCTATTGGGGGAACAAGAGAGGAGGAATCAAAGAGAGACACAAAATCCCCCAAAATCTAGATCCCCAAAGATGCACTCACAAAGAGATGAATCGGTTAGGTAAAAATGTGGATCTCGATCTCCTCTCTCTTCCACTCAAATATGGGCAAGAATCATCGGAGGGAAAAGATTAGGCAAGATTCAAGATCTAGAGAAAGTGTGGACAAAGCTTAGCCTGATAGAAGAGGAAGAAGCAATCTAAACTCAAAACGGACAAAGCCTTAAATAGGGGCCCCAAAAATCTGGCCGTTGGGCTCTTTTTCGGAACGGTCCGGTAGTACCGTTTTGACCGGTAGTACCGCACCAGTCCCAGGCCCATCGAAGGAATCATGGCAGTGAGCAAAGAAAAACGGGGGCCAGCGCGCTGCAGCACACGCGCATGCAAGCCTGCGATGCAGCAGCGGCTGCTGGGCCCAGTGCACGGCAACACAAGCGAGCGAAGCAGGCCACAGCGAGGCTGCGCGTGCGACAAGTGGGATTTGGCACGTCAAGCGGTAAAGCAGGAGAGAGGGCGCCCGGGATCTGCGGGATGCTCGCGCGGTCAACGCGGCGGCACAGCGCGCCAGCACACGCGCGCGCGAGAAGCGGCAGAGCGGGAAACAAGTGGGAGTGGTGGCGGCTGCCGTCACGAGCGGGGCATGCGCGAGCGAGCCCAGCAGCAAGCGATGGAGAGCGACGTGAGAGGGCGAGCCAGGGTCAACGTGGGGGGGTGGCTGCAGTGCTCGCGTGCGCGAGGCCCAGGGAAGAGCAGCGGCTGTGGCAGGGCTTGACCTACCTGGGCCGGCCGGTAGTACCGGCCCACCCAGACGGTACTACCGGGTCGGTCCGGTAGGATCGAACGTCGAACCGGGCCAGGCATAAGATAGGGAGAGTCGCTCAGTGGCGGGCGGTAGTACCGGCCTGCCCGGACGGTACTACCGCTCGACCCAGAAAATAGATCCCCTTTCTTTTTAGAAATAAATCAGTGATATTTAAACGGTCATAACTTTTGAATGGTGACTCTGATTGACCCGATTCAAAATGCGTTGAAAATATTGGTTATCACCAAGTGAGAAAGTATCATGTATTATAGTGTGATATACCTCACTTGGTGAGAAACCGGAAAACCGCCAAGATCAAAATCGCACCAAGATATATACGGGTGGTCCGATTTTGATGAATAAGAGCTTGTTATGGAGATTACCACAAGCTCTATATCCTCGCATGGATAAGACCAAATAACAACCAAATACGATGATGCAAGTATGCAAAGGTTTGAGCTCTCTCCGAACGATGTGATCGAGTTACTCATTCGAGAGCCCCTCTTGATAGTGAGGTTATCTATCCTAAACCCGGTCTCCCACTAACAACATGAGACCGGCAAAAGGAAAACCTATAAAAATTATACCTTTGCCTTGAGCATTCCACTTGAACTCGATGTAGACGATCTTGCCCTTCTCAAAATGGAACGCCTTTATTGATTCTCCATCATCGATCCATGATCACCGAGGATGGCAAGCATCAAACATGAGATCTTCTATAGATGGCGCATTTTGAGCTTGCACAACATATCTTCTTCTCATTTCATCGACTTTGAAGCCGACATAAGCTCCAAGCGATGCCAATGGATAATTCCTACAAGTATAACTTAATACACAAATTAGTCCATAAAGATTGTCATTACTTACCAAAACCACACATGGGGGCCCAACATGTTCTTTCACATGCTATCATGGTGAACGCTTTCAACATTGCACTTGTACATTGTAACTAGTTGATATCATGCTCTTTTTTTTATGGATGTCGTCGGCGTGAAATGAAAGGGGAGCTTGTAAGTCCATGGAGTTATGTATGTGTGTTAGATAAAGGCCTAGGCCGCTAGCCTAAGCCATGCCTAATCATGGTGGAAACTTGCAGCCTCACCATAGTGAGAAATCTATGAACCATTCTTCTTATAAAAAAATAGATAGAGATTGAGAAAAAGAAAAAAATGAGAAAAGAGGAAAGAGAGAAAAAAGCAACATTTTCCCATGGTAAATATGAAGATTGCTGAGATGCTCATTGTCTGCTTGCCTTGTCATTTTTGTTATGGGATAGCTCCTGTATCATGTGCAAGGGGTACCCCGTTGGCGGTTCTCTATGATACACATATACTTACTATGACAAGAACTTACCAGTAACTAAACTTGAGTAGCATGAGGAGCGGTCCTCGTATTCAAGGGACATGAGATTGCCAACTTATACTTTGTTAAGCATATACTCCATGATTTGTTCACTTTAACCTTAATCACTTCAAGATGCTTATGATAGGGCAATCAGAGCTGAAAGCTAACAAGTACCATAATTTTTGGAAGCTCTTTTTGAGACTTGAAATCCCTGCTTCCCTCCACCATTATATTGAGTCTCCACCTTCTATCCTTAGGCACCAATTAAGAGAGCATAGTTATCATTCTTAGTTCTATGTGCATTGTCCCAAAACTTATTGATTGATGCATATTGTTGATATTTCCTGTTCATGAACTATTTGTATCTAGTCACTCTTATGAACTTTGAAGGTGTCCTAGGCATTTATTTGCTACTCCATGAGGGACAAGCTGAATGCCACTATGCTATGTTTTCTATATATGAAACAAACAAACGTCTTTCAATGCTTTTTTATTCATAAATATTTGTTTGTAACCTTTCATGTTGCATGCATAGTTACTTTGTATTATTGTTAGAACATATTCTTTCATGCTCATGTTTAGAGTTCTTTGATCCCAGATTTCAATGCTTGCAAATGGTTTGATCTTGATTTTGATGGCGCATGTCACCTCAAAAATTATTCTTTTTATCACTTACCCACTCGAGGACGAGCAGGAGTAAAGCTTGGGGATGCTGGATACATCCTAAACGTATCTATAACTTTTGATGTTCCATGCTTGTTTAGTATCTACTTTGCTTTGCTTTGTCTACACTTTGAGGTATTTTTATATGTTTTCTGTACTAACCTATTAACAAGATGCCACAATGCCAGCTGCCTGTTTTCTTCTGTTTTTGGTTCCAGAAAAGGCAGAAAATCAATATTCTCGGAATTGTACGGGACAAAAGCCAAAGTCAATATTTTATCGTGGGGAACACGGAGCCAGAAGACGAAACAGAGGAGAGCCACCAGGGGGCCACACCCCTGGCCGCGCTTGGGGGGGTGCAGCCACCCCGGGTGCCCCTGCCTCGCCTCTTCGCCTATAAAAAGCCCCCGATACCAAAACCCTAAGTACCCCATCAATCTTCCATGAAACAGTCCGTAGCTGCCGCCACCATCGTCCCTAGATCGAGGGGGTCTGAGCTCTTCCCGGCACCCTGCCGAAGGGGAGATCATCCCGGAGGCCTTGTTCATCACCATGCTAGCCTCTGGTATGATGCGTGAGTAGTTCCACCTTGGACTACGGGTCCATGTTGTAGCTATTTGTAATCATGCATGTTGTGTTTGCGGGGATCCGATGGATATTGATATTACTATGTCAGATTAATTAATGGTTCTATCTTATTGATTCTATCATGTCTTTGTTGTTTGTGATCTTGCATGCTCTCCGTTACTAGTAGGTATCTTGTCCAAGTAGATGCTAGTGACTCCAAGAGGGAGTATTTATGCTCGATAGTGGGTTCATGCCTCTATTTAATCTGGGGAAGTAACAGAAATATCTAAGGTTGTAGATGTGTTGTTGCTACTAGGGAGAAAACAACGATCTCTTGTTCATGGAACAAGTGGACTTTTTACCTTACACACTTTGCTTAAAGCATTTATCCATTGCTCGCAACTTAATAATGGAGGGGGTTCGGATGATAACCTAAAGGTGGATTACTAGTCAGAGATGCAGTTGGATGGCGGTCTATGTATCCTGTTGTATTGCCCAATCAAATCTCATAGGATCATGAATTTCTAGTATTGCATTGTTATGCCTTGCTCTGTCCTATCAATTGCCCTGTTGTAATTTGTTTACCCAGCATGACATGTTTGTTTATCTTAAGGAGAACACCTCTAGTGAACTATGGACCCCGGTCCAATCTTTACCATTGATACATCTTCCACTATTACTGTTTACTTTCTGCAAACCACCATTACCTTCCACACCATACAATTAATCCTTTGTTTTCAGCAAACCGGTGAGATCCTCACTGTTTGTTGGGTCAAAGCCTTGAGTTTGTGTTGTGCAGGTTTCCAAGTTGCCAGCAACACCTTTGGGTCGTTTCCTTCCTCCTACTGGTTTGATAACCTTGGTTTCTTTCTGAGGGAAGACTTGCTACTATGCTCATCATACCTTCCTCTTGGGGTCTCCCAACGAATCTCTACAGTGATCTGAGCGCATCAAAGATGAAACAATATGATGCATGAACTAAGCAGATGGCACTTCACAACATTTGGTGGGTTTCAGGTACAAAACATTGAAGGTGCAACAACTATCTCAATGACAAGACAAAGCAATCACCTTGGGGGTGGACAAGCGGGCGGACTAGGGCGGGTGTTCTCGACCGGTCCATCTTCCTGAGTCAGGACTCCGTCAGGGTTTTGTCCATCTCAAGGACCAAATTCTGCTTCAGAAACCTGGCCTTCATGACTGGTGGTGGTATGTATGAAAGATCTAAGTCTCCGCAAGACGAGCCACCTTGCATGTTTGGAATTCTTCCGTAATCTCTCTTCCCAAACCTTCCGTCCTCCCTTATCAGTCAGCCCCAAAGAAACTTCCGTGCATGTTTGGAAATTTCATACCGCCTTGGACGTGAGAGCCATTTCGGCGGTTGTTTCTAGCGCATAGTTAAAATTATTATTGACTTCTTGGTGAAAGCGGTGGTTTCAGTGTGTGTTCTGTCCCTCAACTAATTTTTTGTGTACTCTACTAGTATATATAGTCTAAAAGTTTGACTTGGGGCAACATAAGTAATTTCACATATTTATGCACGATAATGGGCACAAGGACATGGTCATTGAGATTGTACTACCATTATTTTTTTAAGATGGACTACCTTTTATGGTAATGTGCTAATTTGCTACAAAACATGGGTCCACGGATCTAAACAAAAATACATAATGAGATTTCAACATTCTGGTGGGAAAATGTTGTTTTTTCCATTTTCCGAATGGCTACCAAAATACATTGTCCAGATATAGCAAGTACTATACATTTCATAACAGCGTGCCAAATACGTAGTTACCGTAAAGTATTGCCAGCACATAAGAAAATAAAATATCAGCCTGGCAAGACAAGGAAAGTCATCCTCCTTATTGGAAATAGCAATCTATTCGCATGGTGGCTCTTGCATCACCCTTCGAAAATCATCTGCCTTTAAGCATGCTCAGAGAATCTATGCTTGTTCTTTCACCTATTCCAAGACCATCCAGTTGATCTCATTGACATGTGCATCAGCCGGATTGGGAACATGATTTTTAGCCACTAACTTCTGAAGATCATCGGCAGCATCAAGGACATCTTCAATCATAGAAATCCAACCCCGGTTCAATTCTCTAATCCGTCGAGTGGCCGTGTCCAAATCCTGTTGGAGCAGCCTAATCTTAGCTCCGGCCATGCACCATACTTCTGTTTGGTTCCTAGAAATGGATGCATCACTTGCATGCTTTTGAATATCTGTGCTGCAAACCTCCTTGGCAGAGACATGATCATGCACTTGCTTCTGCAAATTGCAGTGTGGCAAATCAATCTGCAAATAACACAAGCAAGATGCAACAAATAGCCATGTTTCTGTACTAGTTGTGCTGTGCCGAGGGGGGCTACATCTGAATGTACAAAACTCCTCAGGTTTCGTTGGCATCGATTCTCATTGGTCAGTACATCATCTTCCATGCCTTGCAAAAATACAAAAAAATACTAGTACATGAGAAGGCAGGGCAAGCAAACTATTAACTACTCTCGAAAATACATATATGCAAAGTGGAAGCAAACCTTTTTCTAGGGAAGATTGTTGGGGGTTATCATTGGGTTGGCGAGGTCTTGTACTGCTGCGACATGACTCATAGTTGCCTTCTTTTCTCTTGGAACCGATCCCGCAGTACAGCAACTAGCATGCATTATTAGAAATATATTAAGGCACTGGAAGGAATAAGAGATGAACTACATTCAGAAGTAAAGTGCAAGGAAAGCGGGCATAGGAAGTGTGCAGCAACCTTCATCTTGATAGTAGGGAGTTTTAACAGTCGCCCTGGTGAGAGGTCCGAGTGGCTTACGCATCTCTCAGTTGCAGCGGTGGGAAAGCAGATACGACAAAGCAGACTCCGGCGAGGTGGATGACGGCGTCGCTGAGCAGACTCCGGCGAGGTGGAAGTCGGCTAAGGAGTACGTGATAGAGGAGGATGAGGGGATAGCGGGAGGGATCATCGAGAGAACGAGCCAGAAGCCTCGTCAGTATACAGGTAGCAAGGAGGATCTCGCCAATATTCCACTAAAATTTTGATCTAGAAGAAGATCCTGCCAATATCACACCAAAATTTAGTGCTGAGTCGCGCTTGGCTCACCTCCCGAGTAATAAAAATATTAAAAGGAAGGCTCGGAATGCAATAGGCATCGAATGCGATTAGACGATGGCGTGTGCGGATTGTGAAGAAAGGTGGTTGAGTCTAGTATGATTGTGAGGGTGGTGCATTTCTTTTCTTTTGTTTTTGAGAATAATAAGGAGAGGATAACTTTCGGTGGTTACCGATATACTACTAATTGACCCCCGATGGGTACCTCCAAAATATTTTTCATAAAACTTTCAAAGAAACCTACAATTTACTTGTATTTAAAATTTGACATAATTTTGATAAATCGACATAAAGTCATTCAAGTGGGCAGAGTTAGCTAGGAAATTTGAAAACTCATAAGACATGGGATTCGAAAGTACAATATGGCAGTCCACTATATGTGATTGAAATTTTGTGTTGTGGTATTGAGATCCATATTCTTTGGACTTCCTTTACGAAAAAGAACAATCTCGTCACCACTTGGAAAATTGAGAATGTTCTTTCTTGATAGATGGAAACTCACACCAGTGGCATTATTTACTAAAAGAAGATGCACCCATCTACCTATAAAAATACAATTAATTCAAGAGCAATCTAACACGCTTACTGGTAGCTCAAGTTTGACCTAATTTCGTTAAATTGTCAATATGAATAGTCAAAACTATATATGGTGTTTGTGATGTATTAAATGACCCCCCATGGTTACCTCCAAAAAAATCGTAAAACATCCAAAGCAACATAGAATTTACTAGTGGTTCAAATTTGATCTAATTTCGATAAATCGACATAAAGCCATTCAAGTGGGCACAGTTAGCTAGGTCGAAGTTTGAAAACTTGTGAAACATGGGAATCATATAAGTAGTACACAACATGTCAGTCCACTATATTTAGATCTGAAAAGTTCTGATTGTGGCAATCAGATCCATATTATTGAGATCTTCTTTATGGAAAGGAACAATCTGATCATGACCCGCAAAATTGAGAATGTTCTTTACTGTGGTTGGAAACTCGCTCCGATGGCATTATTCTTTACTAAAAGAAGATGCACCCATCTACCTCCAAAAATAAAAATAATTCAAGAGAACCCTATCGTGCTTACTAGTATCTCAAGTTTAATCTAATAATTTTGTTATGTTGTCAAGAATCATAGCAAGAAGTTGAACCTATTGTTAAAATTCTCGATGGTGGTTTGTGATATATTAAATGACCCACCAATGGTTACCTTCAAATAAATCGCAAAACTTTCAAAGCAACCTACAATTTACTAGTACTTCAAATTTGATCTAATTTCGTCAATAAATCGACATAAAGCCATTCAAGTGGGCAGAGTTAGCTAGATTGAAGTTTGAGAACTCGTGAAACATGGGAATCATATAAGTAGTACAAAACCTGTCGATCTCATATATATAAAATATATATATATATGAAAAGCTCTGCTTGTGGCATTCAGATCCATATTCTTGAAACCTTCTTTACGGAAAGGAACAATATGATCATGACTCGAAAAATTGAGAATGTTCTTTCCTGATAGTTGGAAACTTGCACCGACGGCATTATTGTTTACTAAAAGAAGATGCACCCATCTACACCTTCGAAAAGACAAATAATTCAAGAACACTCTATCGCTCTTACTAGTAGCTCGAGTTTAACCTAATTTCATTAAATTGTCAAGAATCATAGCAAGAAGTTGAACTTGTTGTCAAAATTCTCGTTGGTGGTTTGTGATATATTAAATGACCCCCTGATGGTTACCTCCAAAAAAATCGCAAAACTTTCAAAATAACCTACAATTTACTCGTAGTTCAAATTTGACCTAATTTCGATAAAATGACTTAAAGCCATTCAAGTGGGCTGAGTTATCTAGGTAGAAGTTTGTAAACTCGTGAAACATGGGAATCATATAAGTAGTACACAACATATTAGTCCACTATATATACATCTGAAAAGCTCTCCTTCTGGCATTCAGATCCATATTCTTGAGACCTTATTTACGAAAACAAACAATCTAGTCATGACTCGGAAAATTAGGAATGTTCTTTCCTAGTAGATGGAAACTCGCACCAACGTATTTATTGTTTACTAAAATAACATGCACCATGTACCTCCAAAAAGACAAATAATTCAAGAGCAATCTATGGCTCTTACTTGTATCTCAAGTTTGACCTAATTTCATTAAGTTGTCAAGAATCTTAGCAAGAAGTTGAACCTGCTGTCAAAATTCTCGGAGGTGGTTTGTGATATATTAAATGACCCCCCTATGGTTACCTCCAAAAAATATAGAAGTTTAAACGCAATCTATAATTTACTTACATTTGAAATTTCACCTAATTTTGATAAATCGACATAAAGTCATCTAAGTGGACAGAGTTAGCTAGGACGAAGTTTGAAAACTCATAAAACTTGGGAACTATAAGTACAACATGTCAGTCTACTATATATATCTGAAAAGCTCTGCTTGTGGTATTCAGATCAATATTCTTCAGACCTTCTTTACGGAAATGAACAATCTCGTCATCACTCGTAAAATTGAGAATGTTATTTCCCGGTAGTTGGAAACTCATATACTGACGACAATATAGTTTACTAAAATAAGATGCACCCATATAACTCCAAACATATAGTTAATTCAAGAGCAATCTATCACACTTACTAGTATCTCAAGTTTGACCTAATTTCGTTAAGTTATCAAGATGCAAAATCTTAGCAAGAAGTTGAACATGTTATCAACATTCTTGGTGGTTATTTGTGATATATTAAATGAACCCCCAATTGTTACCTCTAAAAAATCGTAAAACTTTTAACGCAATGATCTACAATTCACTTGTATTTTCAAATCGACCTAATTTCGATAAATCGACATAAAGCCATTCAGGTGGACGTAGTTAGCTAGTATGAAGTTTGAAAACTCATAAAACATGGGAATCGTAAGTATAACATGCCGGTCCACTATACATGTCTGAAAGCTTGGCTTGTGGCATTCTGATCCATATATATTCTCTAGACTTTCTTTTCGAAAAGAAACAATCTGGTCATCACTTTGAAAATTCGGAATGTAATTTCATGATAGTTGGAAACTCACAACAATGGTGTTGTTTATTGCGAGAAGATGCACTACCCATGAAATGACATTCAATTCAAGAGAAATCTATTGCGCTTACTTGTAGCTCAAATTTGAACTAATTTCAGAAAATAGATAATGTTCTTCCCTCATAGTTGGAAACTCACACCGACGGCATTGCTTACTAAAATAAGATGCACCCATCTACCTTCGAAAAATACAATTAGTTCAACAAAAATATATCAAGCTTACTAGTAACTCAAGTTTGACCTATATTTGTTAAGTTGTCAAGATGCAAAATCTCAGCAAGAAGTTGAACCTGTTGTCAAAATTCCTGGTGTTGGTTGTGATACGTATATTAAATGACTCCCCCCATAGTTACCTCCAAAAAGTATTCGTAAAACTTTCAACACAATCTACAATTTACTTGTAGTTGAAGTTTGAACTAGTTATGATAAATCGACATAAAGTCATTCAAGTGGACAGAGTTAGCTAGGACGAACTTTTAAAACTCATAAAACATGGGAATCTTAAGTACAACATGCCGGTCCACTATATATGTCTGAAAGATTGGCTTGTGGCATTCAGATCCATATTGTTCAGACTTCCTTTTCGGAAAGGAACAATCTCGTCATCGCTGTGGAAATTTAGAATGTGATTTCCTGATAGTTGGAAACTCACACCGGCGATGTTATTTACTGCGAGAAGATGGACTCATCTACCAATTAAATGACATTTAATTCAAGTGCAATCCATCGTGCTACTTGTAGCTCAAGTTTGACCTAATTTCGTTAAATTTTCAAGATGCAAAATCTTAGTAAGAAGTTGAAGCTGTTGTCAAAATTCTCGGTGGTGGTATGTGATATATTAAATGACCCCTTGATGGTTACCTAGCTCCAAAAAATTTACAAATCTTTAAAATCAACCTACAATTTACTTTTAGTTCAAATTTGACCTAATTTTGACAAATTGGCATAAAGTCATTCAAGTGGGTAGAGTTTGCTAGGACGAAGTTTGAAACTCATAGCATTAAACATAAGAATCATAAGTAGAACATGTTGGTCCACTTAATATGTTAGGAATCTTGGCTTGTGGCATTCAGATCCATATTCTTCGGGCTTTATTTACGTAAAAGAACAATATCTTCATCACTCGAGAAATTGAGAGTGTTCTTTTCCAAATAGTTGGAAACTCACACCGACGACATTGTTTTACTACAAGAAGATGTACCCATCTACCTGAGAAAAGACATCTAATTCAAGTGCAATGTAATACGCTTACTTGTAGATCAAGTTTAACCTAATAATTCCGTTAAATCAGCAAGAGGTCAGTGAAGCCTGTGAAGTTAGCTAGGAAGCTTGAAAAATAGAGAAATCGTGGTCCACTTCGTGTGATAATTGGGTTGGTTGCATTTGCTTCTAACTGTGGTAGGTCCTGTAGGAGCGAGGTGCTTCAGTTAACACATGGTCGATGGAAGTACGAGTTGCATCGAGGACCTAAAAAAAATAAAAATTACATCCAAGTCCATGCAGTTAGCACAAGGTCCCTCAAACTATGCACTGAAGTGTGTTTTGAGGTTTGTGCATACTAGTGTTCATTGTGATAAAGACTACCAATAGAGTCTTCTAGATGCTAAGAACGGAAAAGAAGATCCAACGGTTAGCAATGTTTGGGATTTCTAGTCTTGATCCAATGGATCATGTTCAAAATTATTAGTACACTATATAATTTTTTTGACGAAAAAGATAAGATAAGAAGTACTAATCATGGACGGTCTTTTTGAATAACCTTTCCCTCCCGATGTTTAGGAAGCAAGTGAAAATTTCGAAACCTGAAAAGTTTGAATCTTTTTGCCGCCAAGGACCAAAGTGGTTTCCTTCCTATGTACTACTCTGTCACATCCCAAAATTTTCCAAATTTTGAAATGTGAAAAATAAATAAACAAAATAAACAATTGTTGATTTTTAGGGTGAGAAGAAACTTTTTGATTCCAATTGGAAACATCAAAACCTATTTTGGTAAAATAAAATCCTAAAGGGATTTAAAAAGATAAACAAATAATAAATAAAGTTATAATAGTTGGAATCACTATTTTTGGATCTTTAAATAAAAAGATATGGTTTTTATAAGAAAAGGTAGAATTATAAATAAGGATTATTTTAAAGAGCCAAATTTAACCTTGGCCAAGCTTTTGAAAGAAAATATTTTGTTTGATAAAAATAGTAAAGGTTTATTTAAAGAAAATAATAAGGATTTATTAATATCCAATTTTATTTAAGTAAAGGCTTTTCCATTTTAAATAAACACTAAAACTTATTAAAGTATTTTAAATAAGTGATTTCCAAGTGTTTTGTTTTTCAAATAAAACCTACTAAAAGATTTTGTTATTATTTAGATTTAAAAATAGAGTTTGAATTAATGACTAAGGTCTATTTATTTAATTATTAATGGATCCTAAAAAGAATAAAAAATTATTTTGTTTTGGACTTTGGATTATGTTGGTAAACAGAATTAAAATCAACACAAAGTTTGGTGGTGGTTTGATTTGTTTTGGTGTTTGAATTGTTTGAAATAAAATCAAAACAGAAATGCAAATTGGAAAAAGAAAAAGGTTCAGTATAAAAAAATGAATCCAACCCAACCCAGCCAACAGGCCCAGCAAGCCCAACTCGCACCCACCCAGTCACTGACGCAGAGGCCCCACTCTTTCTCTCCCTCTCTCACAGACAGCCAGGACCCACTGGCCACCTCATCATCGTCTACCCGCGCCGACCGTTTCCCCCATCACTCGTCGCCGTTCTGCCGCGGTTTAATTCCGTTAAATTCGAGTAAATAGCTGGATTAAACTCGCCTGCGACCTCGCCCGTTTAATCACCTCCCTCTCCCCTTCCTTTCCCCTCAGAAACCACTGCACGGGAGCCCCCAGGCTGTCTCCAATTTCACCTGCACTGCCGCTGCCTCCGGCGAACCTCCGAGCAAATTTCGGTAGCTCCTCGCCGCGCCTCGCCCCCCTCTGCACGCAAGCCTATTCCCCATCGTTAGGCGCACTTTCCCATAGCCCCAGCTCGCTCCCGCGCGCTCTAGAAGATCGGCTTCGTCAACATCAGAGCGCCACCGATGATCGTGTCTACTCCGGCGAAGTCTCCCCATAAGCCCTGTCCTCCCCTCTCTCTCCCGATGATGCTCCCATACTCGTGACCCTCATTCGCACCTAGCAGTGCCTCTACTTTGTCTTAGCGTGGTCCTAAACGTCGCCAGCGACGACAACCCGAGAGCACCGCCGCCTGCAACAATTCCGGTGAGAGATTCCCATCGTCCCCGTGCGCCCCTTGCCCAACGACGAGCACCTTGAGCATCATAGCGTCACTGCGATCACGGTGAGCCTCTCCTCCTCTTCTCTCGCTTCCTAGAACGGCCGGACCACCTCGGACAGAGCGTGCGCTGCCGCCAGCGCCGCTCACTTTGGGTCAATGCACTGTGGTCCGTCGGATCTAGATCCAAAGGATCAGATTAGATCATAAGCGAAAGGGTACGCGTCCATCTGAGCCATGCGTTTTAAGTGAAATCCTATGGCCATTATTGCTCAATACGAACGAAGCGGTATCGCACAATGAGGTTAAGACACGTGGCCAGACTCAGGATTAAAAACAGAAATTAGAATCTATTAGATATGCAAACTTTAAAAATTCATAACTTTAGCTCTACACGTCCAAATTTTGCAAATTTTATATCAATGGAATCAGCAGAACAAGTACTTTGCAACCATGCTTTTTGTTTAATGTTTTGCTTATGGAAAATTGGTTGAATTTGTAGAAACTTGTGTAAGCTTATTTTGAATATAAAAATTGTTCTGGATATAATTTTAAGATGAAACCTTTGCTAATTGGTTTATTTTGAACCTACTGACCATATGAACCAACTTATAGATTTAAAAATGTATTTGGTGAAGCAAAAAATAAATATTTGAATTAGCACATTTCTAGTCAAATAAAAATATTGTTTATGGTTTAGAATTGAATTTTGAGTAAAACCTTTGGGAAATGTTTTGATTCAAACCTTCTGACCCTAAACACCAAGTTTTGAGAATTAAAATATATTTGTTGAACCCTTTAAAAAAATTGCTTTGCTAAAAGCATTTTCAACCACATAAAATATTGTTTTGATTTAAAAAATGGTTTATAGATAAAACCCTTTGCAAATGGTTTTACCACTTTAGTAAATGACCACTTTGAGCTTTAAAATGTTTAGAGCCTAGTAGAAACCACTTTTGCAAATAAAACTATCTTTTGCGTGCTTGCATGCATGACCTTGCTTTTGTTATTTTATGTGGTGAAATGGTTTGAATGCTAGTTGAATTTGTGTTTGCTTGATTGAATTGTAGTGAAGTTAGAAGAGTGATATTTGCAAGACCAAGAAGTGAACCAACATTCTCTACTAAAAGGCATGTGACACTACCATCCAAGTCCTACTATTTTCATTACACTTAGTGGATTTTTGTAACATGCATGATAAGGACTACTATATTTTATGCTATGCTAAATCCTAATAGGTTACCCTTATATCTTCTTAGAGAAAAACATTTTAGTTGTAGTATGATTAGCCCTGCTATATAATTGGGATGGGATACATGATATGATTATATGAAGTGTTGGAAAGATATATGTTTTATATAATAAAACAAGTACTCAATGAACCACCTGGGTGGACAAGGATACTTAAGTTTTGGACAAGGTGGCAACAAAGGGAACCATGTTTATATGGCTATCTTTTTGTATGTGCACTAGAATAAAACCACCCAGGGACTTAGAGATTGAACATGTTTCTCGTACAGTGGCTTCCGTGTACAGCCACATGCTAAATGGGCTCTGGCTTAGTCAACTACATAGTGGAAGACCCATGCATTGGCATCTTCAGGTTAGCTAGAATTGTGTAAGGGAAATTTATCCCTACATTGGTGCCTGGTAGACAAGCTAGCATTGTGTATTGGGAGGACTTCTATGGAAAGACTTTGTCACATTCTCGATCTGCCAGTACTCCATTAGGTGAGTACTTATCCAGCGGCCACTAGTGGCGTCAAGACGATATTGTGTCATGTGGGTAAACTGTACAACTTCTGCAGAAGATCAAATTCTAAGTACTTAGCTGTGTCCCCGGTTATGGACAACTCTGAGCAACTAAGGCCTGAAGCTATGAAAGATCTCGACATTCCAACTTCTCAAAGTAAAACTTGATGGTGACAACAAGGGATTAGAAGCACTTGGAGTTTTCCAAGGAGTTCAGAAAGATTTGACAAAAGATCAAAACTATTTTGAAAACATAGGATAAAACTATATTGCTTTCTGCAAATGAGCCTAAAACCCTACTTAGCCAAATATGCATGTAATGATAGGATCCACTCATTTCTACATAGCAGTGAGATTTGCCAATACAATTCAAATGTATTGACCCTTGTGGCTGCAACTTATTATGTTGCAGGTTTGTTTGATGTTAGTGAAGTTGGTTGAATAGGATTACAAGTCTACAACCAACATGATTGCCTATGGCACTTTGAAGAAGAAGGACTCCATGCTATAGTTATTTTTGCTGCATTGTAATGAGATAGCCAAATGAGCTATGAAAGATGTAATATAATATTTTATACCTGGTTATAAAGTTGTATTATGACCTTTGTTTCTTGATATTACATCTTAACTTTGGATGCTAGCTATTGATCCAGGGACTAGCATTGTAAACACAGGGATCTCTACCTTATTAAAGGTTGGGAACCTTACAGATGGTATCAGAGCACTGTGTTGCCTGTAGAATTGTAACCCTAGGATTGGACAAAACCCCTTAGAAAAATAGGAGTTGTATTTGTTCCAAAACTTATTTACAAACAATCTTGTGAACTCTTCCCTCAACCTTTTGGTTTTGAATTTTATACCTCTTCCTTTTCAACTTTATGGACAAAGCCTTCACCATGACCAATGACTTCAACTTTAGTCTCACCAAGGACTCCAACTTAGACATCACTAAGGACTACAAGTGAGAACCAAGAGACATTAGATTGCCTACCAAAGACATTGATGTCAAGTTAGAGTATGGATCATATTGACCTATGAGGTATGACATACTAAGTTAATTATTTCAAGAAAACTTGTTGTTTCCTTCAACTCATGAGTTAAACTCATAAGTTGATAAGCGAATAGTTGCTTGTTGATTGCTTGATTGTTTGATTGAACTTGGTTGTTTTTGAGTTGTGTGTTAGGACTTCTTTAAACCTATCCATCATTACTCATCCCTATCAAACCAACAGATGCCTCCCCATCGTGCCAACCCCAACCAAAACAACAACAACATCACTCCTGAGATGCAGCAGATGATGATAGCTCAGATGCAGCTAATGCAGGAGATGACCATGTTCATACAGAATCAGAACAACAACAACAACAACAACAACAATTAGAATAATCCTCTAGCACACGATATGCTCACCAGGTTTCTGAAACTTAGACCAGCAAGATTCTCTGGAACAACTGATCCAATGGAAGCCAATGACTGGTTACGTTCAGTGAATAAGGACTTAGTGACTGTTGGCTGCACTAACGAAGAAAAAGTTAGGTTTGCAGCATTTCTGCTTGAAGGACCAGCAGCAACATGGTGGGACAACTTTCAGATCACCGTTCCCCTTGAGGATGTGACTTGGGATATTTTTGAGGATGGTTTCTGTACAGCTCACATCTCACCTGGAGTGATGCACTTGAAGAAAAAGGAGTTTCACAATCTGAAACAGCGTCACCTCAGTGTGGCTGAGTATATTGAAGAATTCAACAATCTGGCACGCTATGCACAAGATGAAGTGGATACAGATGTTAAGAGAAAGGAGAAATTTCTTGAAGGACTTAATGATGAGTTGAACCTGCAGCTAGCTGTTGCCTATGTCCCAACTTATCAATCACTCTATGACAAAGCCACCATTTTGGAAAACAAGATGAATCAAGTTGAGAACAGGAAGAGGAAACATAAACTCAAGAATCACTGAGGATCATCACAAAAGAAGCGTTCATTCAAAAAGAGCAATGAAGATTCTGAACCACATCAGTATCACCACAACAACAATGGAAGTGATAATAATGGAAATGATACTGACAATGGAGATGACCTTGGTCAGAACCAACATAACACTTTCAGGAAGAAAGACATTAGCCAGTTGCAGTGCTATAATTGTAAGGAACTTGGACACTATGCATCAGACTGTCCTGAGAAGAAAAAGAAAAAGGATGCTAGAAGAGCCAATGGAAATGACTCCAATGTGACCCAAAAAGGACATGTGAACCACATTGACATGGATGGAAACTTTGAAGAGATAGAAGAAGTGGATGTCAGGAACTAGTTAACTCAGAAGAGTCAAATAAGGATTCCTTGTCTGGATATCAAGTGTTGAACCCATAGTCAAGTGAACCATCAATGTAACCCTATGAGACTTTCTTTTAAGGGTGGTAGTACCCTAGTTGCCTTGAAGCCAACTTGTAACCCTAGCCTTCCCAAATCTCGGGACGAGATTTCTTTTAAGGGTGGTAGCCTGTCACATCCCAAAATTTTCCAAATTTTGAAATGTGAAAAATAAATAAACAAAATAAACAATTGTTGATTTTTAGGGTGAGAAGAAACTTTTTGATTCCAATTGGAAACATCAAAACCTATTTTGGTCAAATAAAATCCTAAAGGGATTTAAAAAGATAAACAAATAATAAATAAAGTTATAATAGTTGGAATCACTATTTTTGGATCTTTAAATAAAAAGATATGGTTTTTATAAGAAAAGGTAGAATTATAAATAAGGATTATTTTAAAGAGCCAAATTTAACCTTGGCCAAGCTTTTGAAAGAAAATATTTTTTTTGATAAAAATAGTAAAGGTTTATTTAAATAAAATAATAAGGATTTATTAATATCAATTTTATTTAAGTAAAGGCTTTTCCATTTTAAATAAACACTAAAACTTATTAAAGTATTTTAAATAAGTGATTTCCAAGTGTTTTGTTTTTCAAATAAAACCTACTGAAAAGATTTTGTTATTATTTAGATTTCAAAATAGAGTTTTAAAATAAATTAAATCCTATTTGAATTAATGACTAAGGTCTATTTATTTAATTATTAATGGATCCTAAAAAGAATAAAAAATTATTTTGTTTTGGACTTTGGATTATGTTGGTAAACAGAATTAAAATCAACACAAAGTTTGGTGGTGGTTTTATTTGTTTTGGTGTTTGAATTGTTTGAAATAAAATCAAAACAGAAATGCAAATTGGAAAAAGAAAAAGGTTCAGTATAAAAAAATGAATCTAACCCAACCCAACCAACAGGCCCAGCAAGCCCAACTCGCAGCCCACCGACAACCCCTGCCGAATCGTTTTTCTTTCACTCAACCTCGCACCCACCCAGTCACTGACGCAGAGGCCCCACTCTCTCTCTCCCTCTCTCATAGACAGCCAGGACCCACTGGCCACCTCATCATCGTCTACCCCGCGTCGACCGTTTCCCCCATCACTCGTCGCCGTTCTGCCACGGTTTAATTCCGTTAAATTCGAGTAAATAGCTGGATTAAACTCGCCTGCGACCTCGCCCGTTTAATCACCTCCCTCTCCCCTTCCTTTCCCCTCAGAAACCACTGCACGGGAGCCCCCAGGCTGTCTCCAATTTCACCTGCACTGCCGCTGCCTCCGGCGAACCTCCGAGCTAATTTCGGTAGCTCCTCGCCGCGCCTCGCCCCCCTCTGCATGCAAGCCTATTCCCCATCGTCAGGCGCACTTTCCCATAGCCCCAGCTCGCTCCCGCGCGCTCTAGAAGATTGGCTTCGTCAACATCAGAGTGCCACCGACGACCGTGTCTACTCCGGCGAAGTCTGCCCCTAAGCCCCGTCCTCCCCTCTCTCTCCCGATGATGCTCCCATACTCACGACCCTCGTGCGCACCTAACAGTGCCTCTACTTTCTCTTAGCGTGGTCCTAAATGTTGCCAGCAACGACAACCCGAGAGCACCGCTGCCCGCAGCAACTCCGGTGAGAGATTCCCATCGTCCCCGTGCGCCCCCTGCCCAACGACGAGCACCTAGAGCATCATAGGGTCACTGCAATCACGGTGAGCCTCTCCTCCTCTTCTCTCGCTTCCTAGAACGGCCGGACCACCTCGGACAGAGCGTGCGCCGCCGCCAGCCGCTCGCTTTGGGTCAATACGCTGTGGTCCGTCGGATCTAGATCCAAAGGATCAGATTAGATCATAAGCTAAAGGGTACGCGTCCATCTGAGCCATGCGTTTTAAGTGAAATCCCACGGCCAGTATTGCTCAATACGAACGAAGCGGTATCGCCCAATGAGGTTAAGACATGTGGCCAGACTCAGGATTAAAAACAGAAATTAGAATCTATTAGATATGCAAACTTTAAAAATTCATAACTTTAGTTCTACACGTCCAAATTTTGCAAATTTTATATCAATGGAATCAGCAGAACAAGTACTTTGCAACCATGCTTTTTTTTAATGTTTTGCTTCTGGAAAGTTGGTTGAATTTGCAAAAACTTGTGTAAGCTTATTTTGAATATAAAAATTGTTCTAGATATAATTTTAAGATGAAACCTTTGGTAATTGGTTTGTTTAGACACTACTGACCATAGGAACCAACTTATGGATTTAAAATGTATTTGGTGAAGCAAAAGAATAAATATTTGAATTAGCACATTTCTAGTCAAATAAAAATATTGTTTATGGTTTAGAATTGAATTTTGAGTAAATCCTTTGGGAAATGTTTTGATTCAAACCTTCTGACCCTAAACACCAAGTTTTGAGAATTAAAATATATATGGTGAACCCTTTAAAAAATTGCTTTCCTAAAAGCATTTTTAACCACATAAAATATTGTTTTGATTTAAAAATGGTTTATAGATAAAACCCTTTGCAAATGGTTTTACCACTTTAGTAAATGACCACTTTGAGCTTTAAAATGTTTAGAGCCTAGTAGAAACCACTTTTGCAAATAAAACTATCTTTTGCATGCTTGCATGCATGACCTTGCTTTTGTTATTTTATGTGGTGAAATGGTTTGAATGCTAGTTGAATTTGTGTTTGCTTGATTGAATTGTAGTGAAGTTAGAAGAGTGTGATATTTGCAAGACCAAGAAGTGAACCAACATTCTCTACTAAAAGGCATGTGACACTACCATCCAAGTTCTACTATTTTCATTACACTTAGTGGATTTTTGTAACATGCATGATAAGGACTACTATATTTTATGCTATGCTAAATCCTAATAGGTTACCCTTATATCTTCTTAGAGAAAAACATTTTAGTTGTAGTATGATTAGCCCTGCTATATAATTGGGATGGGCTACATGATATGATTATATGAAGTGTTGGAAAGATATATGTTTTATATAATAAAACAAGTACTCAATGAACCACCTGGGTGGACAAGGATACTTAAGTTTTGGACAATGTGGAAACAAAGGGAACCATGTTTATATGGCTATCTTTTTGTATGTGCACTAGAATAAAACCACCCAGGGACTTAGAGATTGAACATGTTTCTCGTACAGTGGCTTGAAACTGAAACTATGCACAGAAGTGTGTTTTGAGGTTTGTGCATACTAGCATTCATTGTGATAAAGACTATCAATATAATCTTATAGATGCTAAGAACGGAAAAGAAGATCCAACGGTTAATAATGTTTGGATTTGCCAGTCTTGATCCAACGGATCATGTTCAAAGTTATCAGTACACTATATAGTTTTTTGACGAAAAAGATAAGATAAGAAGTACTACTGCGCATGGCCGGTCTTTTGAATAACCTTTCCCTCCTGATATTTGGGAAGCAAGCGAAAATTTCAAAACCTAGAATGTTTGAATCTTTTTGCCGCCAAGGACCAAAGTGGTTTACTTCCTATGGAAAACCCACTCCTACTCCACACCAACGCGTCCGCCAAACATGCCAGAGAAATAGAGCCGTCCTCTCAAGTAAAAGTTAGCATGGTGAAGAAGTAAATGTTTTCTAAGAAGGAAGTATGGTTAGTAGCTAAATTAGAGTTCACAGGTGTATATAAAGTGGTTGGATAATTTAAATGTTATATTTTTCAAGCATAATTTTCTACCTGATTTCACCCACTCAAACGACTTTATGTCGATATGTCGAATTAGGTCTAATTTCATAATCTACAAGAAGTGCGCGAAAGGAAGTTCAATAGTATAACCGTGTCTTAGGTATAACAAAGTGACACGTCATTGACTGCCGGCCTTATACTTTTTGGAGATATGCCCTAGAGGCAATAATAAAAGTAGTTATTATTATATCTTTGTGTTTATGATAAATGTTTACATTCATGCTATAATAGTATTAACCGGAAACATTAATACTCGTGTGATTTTTAAACCAAACTAGAGTCCCTGGTAAAGCCTCTTTGTAATACTAGCTTGTTGGTTAATAGATGATCAAGGTTTCTGGGTCATGAACATTGAGATGTTGTAACAACAAGATAATATCATTAGGAGAATGGTATGATGGGCATACTCCTATAGATAAGCGTAGCATAAAGATCAAGTCATTTCAATAGTTTGTTTGCTATAAGCTTTCTGATACATAGTAACCTAATTCCTTCGACCATGAGATCATGCTAATCACCATCACCGGAAGGATGCTTTGATGATATCAAACACCACATCGTAACTGGGTGGCTATAAAGGTGGCATTGAGTGTTCGAAAAGTATGTGTTGAGGCACATGGATCAAGAGTGGGATTTGTCCATCCATATGACGGATAGATATACTCTAGGCCCTCTCGGTGGAATGTCATCCAATTAGCTTGCAAGCATCTGAATGGCTCACAAGGGATAACATATCATGGGAACAAGAAAAGAGTACTTACCAGTAATGAGGTTGAACTAGGTATGCAGAGATACCGACGATCAAACCTCGGATAAGTAAATTATCGCAAGACAAAGGGAAATTGGTATCTTATGTAAATGGTTCATCTGATCGCAAGGTAATCATAGAAATATGTGGGAGCCATATGAATTTCCAGATTCCTCTATTGGTTATTTATTGGAGAAGTGTCTCGATCATGTCCGTGTAATTCACGAACCGTGGGGAGACACACTTAAGGATGTAGATATGGAATGTAAGTAGGGATAAAAAATGTTGTTTGGAGTCTGGGATGGGATCTGGGATATCACGAGGAGATCCGAAATGGTCCGGAGAATAAGATTCATATAAGGAAAGTCCAATTGCGGAGTTCGAGAATGATTCCGATGATTTCATCGGAGAGGTTCTAGAAGGTTCTAGAAGGTTCACCGGACCGAAAGGGGAAGGGTACATGAATGTGTCATGGATAAGTGGAATGATTGAATCATGTCCTAGGTCACTTGGTTGAGCATTTGCAAGAAAGAAATAAAGCTCCAAATTGAAAGTCAAAAGGCAAGTTTGAAAAGTCAAACTAGGACAATGTATCCTAGTGGAGGAAGGAAAGAATCCTTCTTTCCCTCCACCACAAGCCAACTAGGAGAGGGAGTTGGGGAAGGATTCAAACTCCCCTCTCCCAAGCTGCCCTACCTCTCATAAATAGAGGAGAGGGGGTGCCCCAAGGACACACAACCAGCCCCTCCCACCTAGCCGTGCCGCCGCCTCTGCCCCGCCGCAGCGCCGCCGTCGCCCAGCGCCGCCGCCGCGCCGCCGCCGCCGCGCCACCGCCGGATCGTCGCTATTTCCCTAGCCGCCGCCGACTCCACCTCCTCCTTTTCTGGCCCTCTAAACTCTAGATCGCAGAAAACCCTAGATCCATCATAACTTGCTCCGGCTTAGGCGAAGCCCTGCAGGATTTTCCCTCTACTTCCGACACCACGCCGTCGTGCTGCCGGAATCGTGAGGGGAGAACTACAACCTCCGTTGCCTGCTGGAAAAAGGGAGAGGAAGGTCTTCATCGAGTACCGAACATGTGACCGATTACGGAAGTGATTCCAGAACACAACGCCTGAAGGATCGTCTATGCGATCTTGAGATCGGCAAGTGTATGACTACATCACCCATGAGAATCTGCTCTGTTAACCGCTTTGGAATCTTTGAGGGTGAGTACTCTAATCCACTCGCTGCTACAATCTAGTAGATAGATCTTGGCTTGTTTGTGTGCATACGGTAGAAATTTTTTGTTTTCCATGCTACGAACCTCTACAATACTAGCATATATAATACCTAGAGATTAAACTACAGAACATCTAGCATCATGATGCAGCAACCTCGTCAAAAAGTAAGAAGTTTAAACATGAATAAAATGAAAAACCTTTCTATGCCCGCTTGAAAATCCTAAAACTTGGGAATTGTAAGAGAGCATGCTACACTTTGTCTGAAAATTGGGGTGCTGGCATTCTTTATTTAATTTTTGGAACTGGGCTACCGTAGGTCCTAGAGGAGCGAGATGCTTCAATAATCGCTCTAGGGCCTATAGTCACCGCAAGGTGGTTTGTGGACCTATATGTAATTATTGTTACTTTTGAGCATTTTTTAAACTTATGTTTATGGTTATTAATAGTGGTTGGATATCGAAAGAATTTTGGAAATTTTCAAGAGTACTAGTCTATCATTCAAGTTTTACCTAATATCGTATTATTGACATATAATCATTTAAGTGTGCGAAGTTTTAGTTATAAAGCTTGAAAAATCCTAAAATTTGGCATGGTACACTTCGTATGAAAATCGTGGTGGTGGCATTCTTTTTTTTAAACTAGGGTAGGTCTTGAAAGAGCAACATGGTTCAATCAACACGGTTAGTGGAATTAAAGGTTACATATGGCTATAGGTAATCAGCACATCCGTGGCTCACATGGTTGAAGTGCCCCACGGCTAAAATAGGCGTGGCTCACCTATGGGCAGTGCCCTACTAGTAACTAGAACAACCGTGGCGCACATGACCATAGTGCGCCACAGATATGTGTGGGCCAGGGCCCTGTTGGCCGCACGCCAGACATCCGTAGCGCACTATGCCCAAGTGCGCTACGGTTGTTAGTGTCAACCGTGGCGCACATGGAGGGGGTGCGCTACGCCTAAGCGCATGCCCCTCTCTCCTGTGAAACGGCCAGACACATCTGTGGCGCACTATGGCATGTGCGCCACGGATGTATAAACTTAGTAGTAGGGCACCTTGCCCTAGTGCCCTACACCTAACTATCCTGCACCAACTCCACCCCCCCCCTGTGGATCGCCTTTTTAGGCTTTACAAAAAATAAAAGAAAATGATAAACACTTCAAAAAATTAAATCTTTTCATATTTAGGTAGGTAATGTGGTATAGCTTCTAGTAAAATTAACAAACATGATTTTCGACTTTATTTGCAAAAAAAAGTCATGCCACGGTAAAAAGGCCGTAACTTTTACATACTATATCGAAAAAATCGTATAATATACCAAAATGACGAGAACAAGATTTCGCACCCGCTCACAACGACCTTTGGTCGTTTAGCGATTTTTTAGATTTTCAAAATTCGAAAAGAGTAAAAAGTTACGGTCAAAAGAAAATAGAGGGCGACTTACCCGTAGCGCACCACCACCTAGTGCGCCACGGATAAGCTTGGGCGGGATTCAAATTTGAATCACCACCCCGCCCATGTACCCCTCAACTTTCCCTCCCCCTTTTCCTTCTCCTTCTTCCTTCTCCTTCTCCTTCTCCTCCTTCCCATTTTTCCCCTTCACCTATCTCTGGCCACCTTGCTCCGGCGTCCTTGCTTCGGCCTCTTCCTCTCCTTCAAGTGACGGTGGCACGAAAACGGCCTTCTCCTCCTCCTCACAGCGACGACTGGCGACGGCGGCCTCCTTCTCCTCACCTACCTCCCTTCCTCCCTCTTTTCTTCTCTTCCTCCCTCTTGTCATACCTCCCCTTCTCCAACCATCTACTGCCTCGATGCCGGCAAGGACTACCACGGGCGGGCATGGCCTCCCGCACCTTCCTGTGGTGGTAGGTCGTGGCCACGACCATGCTCCGGCGCACGGACCCGATTGCTTTTGCAATTCAAAACGAGGGTGTTTTTTGCATTTTTTTTTGTTTTTTGAAAAACACATCCGTGGCGCACGCTGTACCCCTAGCCGTGGCACACCTGGTAGTGCGCCACGCCTATCTCGACACAACCGTGGCGCACCGTGCAGTGCGCTACGGCTACGAGATAGCCGTAGCGCGAGGCCCGTGGCGCACACGGAAGGCCTTTTCAGGTGCGCCACGAATAGGTGTTTTCCTAGTAGTGGCATCAAGGACATAAAAAATAGAAAATTACATACAAGTCCATACAATTGTCACAAGGGGCCTAAAATTTATCTTGGAAAAGTAGTCCATACTTTTAGTACAACTGCTTGCCACACACAGAAAAAAAGCACCCTCGTTATTGTTGATCATAGTCAAAGGGACAAGATTGCTCGGAAGGAGTAGAGGAGACACAAGGATGTGAAGAAATTGCGAGTACTGAAGTCACCGATGTACCTTGTTAATGTGAGGCAAAGGTCCTGAAGAGGTCGACCTGCCCCCCTACCGAGTCGATTCCCCTAGCTGCATGTCCGCCGACCGCAGGTTCCTAGCGCTCGAGCTCGAACTTGAGCATGTCCTGCTCATAAGCAAGGGCCAACATAGGATCGATAGGTTCGAGGGGACCCATGATCGGGTCGTCTGCCATGGTCAGGGCGACCTGGCCCAAGTTGTTTGCCCCGATCGCATGCTTGTTGGCCACAAGTTCTCCGTGGAAGGATTGCACCTGTCGCGCATAGGCTTAACTTGGCCATGATTGAAGTCCATCCAGAGCGCCTCCCGGATGCAGCTCCGTCACAGTGGAAGTGAAATCACACTGGCGCTTTGTTGTAGGGAGTCCACTTTTCTTTGTGCGGTGACCCAGCATACCACTTCATGATGTAGTACACTATAGTTGTTGATATAACACCAATGGAACACCATTCCATCCGCATTATATCCCTCATAGTGGTACAACAGAAACATCACGGGTCCAAGAAATTAATTTAAATTACATATAACATGTTACAAAAGATCTAGAGAACTTCCTCGAATAGTGAGGAATATTATATATATAGAACCAGAAAGATCCACTCGGAGTTTACTTTAGAAGTACTACTATTAGTATATGTATAAGGCTTGAAAGTACTACTAAAGTATTGTTATATAGAATTAGGTTTTAGATTCTAGGAGTTTTATTTATATTCTACACTTCAGCTTGTCTTCGATAGCTTCCGGTAAGGTCTTCGACTCTGTTGATCTCCATCAGATATCTTCAACTCTTCAAGTAACTTATTTCCTGGGAACGCCATTGGTTTCTCCGAGATCTAGCAAGGGTTAATAATATACGGTTGAGTATCAGCGTACTCAGCAAGTTCACTAAAGAGAAGTGTTTGATGCACTATCTATAGCCATAAACCATAGGTCGTTTTTAAAAACATTTCTTCAAAGGTTGTTTTTATTCTGAAAATCTATGTCCGTCAGCCTTCACAGGTTTACCAGAACTTTCATGGAGTTCCTTTCCTACCGCGTTCGTAGCTCCTTCCCGGAACAGGGAGTAACAAGATAAAGTTCTTACACTCTACAGAGGTGCGTTGCTTTACCCATGAGAGATCTTAGCTTTGTTGCACATCCGAGTTATAGGCTCGTTCACACTTCCTTGGTGTGAGGCCTGGACTAAGATCCAATCAAATCACTGTCCTTCTCCGCGACCCCGCATACCCGACGGATTACACATCAGGCCTAGGATAAAACTTGTTTCCATTATCAGCCTAGCCGTGGGACGTTGAGGGATCCCACCCATAACCTGCTAACCCTCTATAATAGGAGTTGCAACAATGGCCCGGTCATCCGTTGGCATGCGAAAGGGAGCCATCCAGCTAACTTCTCCGTCCCATTCCAAATCTCATGGTTAACGCGTAATATACGGCGCAAGAATCACTGGCGACATTGGTTGTTAAGTCCTAGATAATATATTCCTTTACCACCGAAACATTCATATTAGGTTATTAACTCATGGTAAATAACCTATAATCATATTATTATGAAAATAGTGTTTTCTAACCTTTTTGAAATGCAGGTGATGACAACACTAGATTTGCAAAATACTTTACAGAAAATAATCAAAGGACATGAGCAAGTGTGAACTTGCCTTTTGTGATTGCAAGATTATGCACTCACGGTCTTCGAGACAATAGAAGATCCAATATCTGAAATCAACATCATTCGTCTGGTAAGGACTAATGTTTAAAGAAACAAGATGCCATTATGCATAATTAATGCTATGCACTTTTATAATTCCCAAAGTGAAACCCTTAGCATTATAAATAAGTTGATCTTATGGTATCTTCTTTAATTTTGGTTTTATCTTTAAGTTTATTTCATAAGCAATGGCTTTGATAAGGAACTTAAGTGTGAACAATCCAAAATCTACAAGTACGGATAGAGTAATGTGAGTATGATTAATTGTTATCTGGTGAATAGGATAAAAAGTTCTTAGGTTGAGTTGTTAAGAGCATAAGGAACTATTATAGACTTGTTTGTGTGAAGTGGGAAAAAGAATAACATTTGAAGAAACTAGTGTTTAGTTAAGGTTAATCAGTTTTGAGGGTTATTTAGGTTTTACAGTAGGGTTGGTGATGGTTACGAATGATGTTGAGTTATCATATTTCAATTGATGTTACAAGTGACCAAAGTTAACTTTAAAAACATGAATAAACTTCAAATGAAATGTTTATGATTGTTTAGACCAAAGTTAACTATAAAAATAGAAGTGAATTTTAAGATATAGTGAGTTTTAGAATATCATCTAGTTTTAGGGTTTTGACAAATATGATTATGGATGATCTCTTTTAATTTAAGTGAAAGATGAATTTAATAACATGCAACTTATTAATGGGATCATAATTAGATGATCTTATAAATTTATTAGAGTTTAGAGTCATTTTAAGGATGGTTAAGAGATGAAGATTATTCACCATCTTATACATGAGTGATATATAATATTTATTTAAAAGGAATTTAAATTGAATTTAAGATTTAAAAACATTTAAAGGCTAACATTATATTTAAGTTTTAGTATGATTATGGATTTAGACTTAGTAATTAAAAGCTAAAGGATTTAGTGTTTTAAAAAAAATGTGATTATTTCTTACTTAAGAAATAATTTTAAGAATTAACAAAGTGGTAATTTATTTTAGTAAAATAAGTAAATGAACTTTATTATCTTAGGTTATTAAAATGTTTTTAAATAATATACATAGTATTTTTATAGTAAAATATACTTATTAAAGATCTTAAAAATGAATTTTATTTATTTTTATGTATTATCTTTATTTTTATAAAATTCTTCAAAGAATTAAGTGTCTTTAAATATTTGCTTTATATTTTATTTGTAAAACTCTAAGTTAGTATTTTTTTTATAAAATAGTAGAGTTATCTTTATACACAAAAATGATTTTTATTTATTTTTAGGATTTTTCCTTATTTTATGAAATTTCACTAAGGATTTAATGATGTTAATATTTATTTGTATTTTATTTAACTTAAATAAGTAAAATTGTATTTTTATTCGGTAGAAATTATTTTTGTGAATACTTTGATGTATGATCTGTAATTTTTAAGATTTTATATGCTTTTTATATGATTTTTTTGTTTGGAAATACTTTATAGATTTATTAAATTGAAAAGAAAATGGTTTGATAATGGATAATTAATTGGGTGGTGGCCTAATTGGTGAAAAATGAATTTGGTCCAACTAAACCGAATCAGTTTGGCCCATTAGGTTGGCCCAGTTTGGGGTTGGGTCCAACCATCTCACCCCTGGCCCTTCTCCCTTCCTCCTCGCACCCAGGGCACTCCACGCATGCCCCTAACCTTGACCCCGATTCCTCTCATGCGATGCAGCGAGGCGCCGCCGTCTCCGGCTCGATTCCGGCAAGGCAGGACGTTGTAGTTGCCTCTGTTGGTTACCGGAGCTCCGCCACCTCCTCACCGACTAGGCCATCCGATTCGATTGGTCAACGGGGCTCTCTAGACCTCGCCCCTAACCCTACTCTGGCGATGCAGTGTGGCATCGCCATCGTCGACCTGGTTGGCTCCGGCCCTAGTCTACTGCTACTGGCGGACACATGTTGTGCTACAGATGTTGTTGGGGCGGCTCGGTGCGATGTAGGTGCTTCAGTGCCCACCGTGCCGCCGTGCTGCTAAACTCGCGACCTCTTCCTCCTCTTCGGCGAGCTAGGACTCGCCCTAGGTAGGTGCTCCTTCTACTCTCTCTATATCTGGTACTGTTACCCTTTCTATTGAAGATTCTAGATCCCTAGTATCATCTGCTGAAGATTTATGTGGTGACAACCCCCTGATCTTTGATCTGTAAGATCCTTTAGAGTGTGTCAATGATGACTCACTATTGTCAAATGCTTGTGTTTAGATTTCTGGTATTGCTTATGAGACAGAGATCATGTGATAATAAAAGGGTTCTCTTTGAATGCTCTGTTTTGACTAGTAATAAACCAAGCATATATAATTGTGCCTGGCTGTCACTGTTGTGCTCAGCTATGTGAGAAATATGATTAGTTTCTGCCCATCTAGATAATATAAAATTGGTAAGATATGATTCCTGGATTCTTTACTAGGGAAATGATTTAAAATTCCCTCTCTGATTATTTGTAGAAGAGTTTGTGAATACTACAATGGTTAATGATCTGCAAAAGGTTGCTTGCAGATGTTTTGAATGATCTATTGATGATCATATCATGCAAAGGCATGATCTTGAGCAATCAGGAATTAGAAGATTTCAAGTAGATTTCTTTATCTACTTAATTGCTGGATAACTAAATAAATGATTCCTAGATCAGATGATCTGGGAAGATGATTTGTATTCTTCATAGGTGAGGAAGTGACCAGTATGTGTATACTGTCAATATGATAGTCAGATGATTATAACCAATTCCTAGATTTAACAAGGAAGATGATTGGAAAATTGTCTTGCTTGCTTAGCAGATGAATTAAAAAGTGATGGTGGGTTTCTTTAACTTGTATATGTGTTTTGGTGGCTTCTCTTGCCTTGGGGACTATTGTGGTGCCTTCCTATGGGAGTGATCACAATAGTATTTCAGGTAGATGAATTATTATTTGCACAGCTAGATAAAATCCATAGAGAGTTAATGCTTATGATGCTGGTATGAAGCTTTGGTGAATCCACTTTGAATTAAAAGTTTGAATGCTATCATAAGTACTGTTACTATGACACACTACATCCTTGGATGATTTCTAGCTAGTATTAGCTAGGAACATGATCTTATTTGGTTGGTTAAATTTTCATTTCCAGATTGTTAGTTAAGCTGCCACTGTGGTACCTCCAATTCTTGGAGTGTGCCCAGTAAGTGACTGAGCTAGCATACCTTGCTGCTCAAGGTTTGGTTGCAATTGTGTCCGCATAGTAGTGGATGATGTGGAGATATGGCCAGTGATGCACAGTCCGAGGCCTTGATTGGAAAAGAATAAAAACAGATGTTATTGTATGACTTGCTCTTACTCATGATGATTTTGCAAAGCTCTCTTTGCAACACTGAGAGTATCACTCTAACCACTCCTCCTAGATGAAACTCTAGTTGCAGGTTAGCTGGATTTGGATGAATTTGTAACAAAGCCATTAGTTTATTTGAACCTGATGGTGCAAACTATGAAAACAGATGCTATATGATCTGGTGGAACTTTCATTTACCTGCTGCCTGATGTAGATAATAATTTCTGGATTTTCTTGGCTCACACCAAAGGATTTGATCTTATGTTGATGAACAGATTCAATTGTTGCTTCATGTTCCTGACCTTCTCCACCTAGCTTCTATACTTCACTTATCTTTGATCTACTCCTAATGCAACTATGGCATGTTCTTCTTCTCCTGAGACTAATTCTTGGATGGCTCTAAGGAGCAACCAGAGTTGGTTGATGGTGTGATGTGGTGCTATGAAACTATGAGAAAACAAGCAATGCTCCAGGTGGTTGTATTGCTTGAGATAAGAACAGAGGTGTGAGACTTGGTCTTGTTGTGGATGTGAAGAGAGAATATAGTAGTAGCTCTACTACGGATGGTGCTTTTCCTCTACTTATTGTTGCCTTGTGGGGTTGACAGCACATATGCCTGCATGCATGTGTGAGCTGCTTATTTATGAGCTGCTGGTCCAGGTACCTCCCCCTGTCCAGGTTTCATTTGTGAGATCTTTGTGCTATGGTTGTGCTCGGCTGGTTTGGTATTATCTGAAGTTCAGCTAAATTTTTGGATGTTTCCAAGTGGATTCTTAGATAGCCAATGATGGTGTCCTGAGGCAAAAATACTGATATGAACAGATGCTACTTATTTGGTGAAAGTTTCCCCTTCTAAACTTCAGCTCCATGATGAATTGAACATAGCATTTCTATGTCAAACCTGAGAGCAAAACACTAACCAACTAATCATTCTTTTATTTTATTTTTGTTTTGTTTTCTTTTTGTTGTGTTTGCAGCAAATGAAAAGAAGAAAGAAAATTCCAGATGATGAAGGGATAAGAGAACAGTAGCTTAGGAATTTCTTAATACCAAATATTTTAATTTATATTCTGTTTGAATATTGTAAAAATATTGTACTGTTGTATTTTATTCAATAAAGTTTACTTATTTCATTTTTTCTTTTACAATTCTTTTGTAAAGACAATGTCATATATATTTTGTTGTAATAAAGAATTCTTTTATTTATTTCAATAATGTAATTCTTTTTTTTCTACTTATTTGTTTCCTGATACTTTACTTTTATTTATCTATTGTAAAGGATCAAAGTAATACTATATGTATATATATTTATATTAATAAAGAATCCTTTTTATATTATTTATGTAATAATTTTATTTCAAGTTATTAAATATTTCCCAATTCCTATTTGGGAAATTTATAAATTCATTTGAATTTCATATTTGAAATTCAAATACATGTTTGAACAAATTTTTGCCGAAACAAAGAATTCTACAAAGGTCATGTCGAAATCTATCGCACTTCCTCTGAATTTTCCTTTAGTACAAGAGAGATCCCGATCCCTCCATAGCTCTTTTAGTTTTGCGCGAAAATTTCCTGGATTTTCTTATGCATGAATGCAATGGACACACATGTGTTCTCTCTATTTCCAGGTGCTAATCCTGAGATGTTACAGACTCTCCCCCTTAAAATAAACTTCATCCTCGAAGTTCTCACCCTCTTACGTTTCCGAAGATAAAATTGACTTCTTCAGATCCTGATAACTCTTTTAAATCCGGGATGAAGATAATTGTTGTATCTTCATTCAAGCTTTTCCTTGGACCCTCTTTTGATTTGAAATGAGCCAACATCTAATCACATTTGATATATAAACTTCTTTTGAATCTAGCACTTCTGCCATGATCAGGTCCTTTTGAGTGTTTTTAGATTAAGACATCTATTCAAGAAGTGCCTAGGTTTTTAGAAAGCCTCCTTAAGGTAATATTCTCGTTTATACTTTGGCTAAATATAGCTTAACTCTAATATTAATTTATTTATGATATACTTAGTCCTTATAGCTTAATTTTTAAGAATGTTTTGGCTTTCTCCTAAACCTTACTCTGGATATCAACTCTTGATGCTTCATTATTCACTCTCCCCTTGAGATTTTCTAATGGTCTTATGAGGAACAGATGTTACACCCACATACTTGAGGAAATAGAGGTGCAAATTCTCTAACTCCTTAAGTGCATGTATAAGATAACTTATATCATTTAATAATTCCTTGACTTACCACTTGCTTTGTTGTGGTTACCGCTGTTATTGACTTCATTTATAGTTTCATCCTTCCGTTTTCCTAAAGATGTACCTTCTTTGCCTACACCCTATTTTGATGGTAATTTGGTGGATGTTATGTCTCTTCCCACAGATGTTCCATACTCCTCCTGATGTTCCGGACAACATGATTTCTTGTGTCCTAGGATTCCACACTTGTTACATTTCCCCCGAAAGGCTCCTGCATTCCTTTCTCCAGTTGGATTAGGCTGAATATTTTGAGTAGATGATAACCCCATTATTGGTTCTATTAATCATGATGTCGATCCATGAGTTAACTCCGGTTTTAAGCAGTTATTTTTCATGTGTCTTGATTCTCCACATTGGTAACATACTATCTTAGGTTTTGGACACTCCTTTAAAATATGGCCCCGAATTCCACAGTTGTGACATATCTTTTCGGTTTCGTATGTCATATGTGGATCCGGACAACTCTTTGTCCTATGTCCTCGGACCTGACATGTTGTGGTATGTTTTTGAACTCTCTTTTTCTTTCCTTCAGGTGCATCAATCTCATCAACTCTCATCATATATATGTGCACTATCCACCAATTGCTTGAACTCCTTTGCACGCAAAATCCTGAGCTGCATCTTCATAGTTGCTTGTAGTCCTTCCATAAACTTCTTTTGTCATTTCAGCTCCCTGTTTACTTTCCCACTAATGTACTTGGATAAATGGTTAAACTCTCGTACATGTTTCAGGACTGGGAAATTCTTATTCTCTAAGGCTTCATTATCCTTCGTTTTCCCATTGTTCTGATGAACAAATTCTTCTCGAAACTTCTTTTTGAACTCAGCCCAGGTACTGACAACTCCTTCCGGAATCATGAACTTGGACTTTTCCCAACACATGGATGCGGTTCCTGTCAATACATAAGTTGCATAGAGCACCTTTTCTTCATCCTTACATCCCACACTTTTAAGCTTACGGTATGTATCCAGTAACCAATTCTCCGCCTCCATAGGTTCTTCAACCATGGAAAAACTCTAGGGTTTGGTTTCTAAGAATTCCACCAGTTTAACCCTTGGATGTAATTCCTTGAATTGCTTCTCTTGCCTAACCTTTAATGTCTCTTGATAAAACTGGTTTTGCCTCTCTGTTTCAACCTTTCTTCCTTCTTCCATACTCCTCATATATTGAAGAACTTCTTCCTTGGTGGTTAAATACAGATTTTGATTTGATCCTTCCTTCCGAAATGCTTGGTTAGCCTCCTTTTGGTGTATCACCAACATCGCATGAGCCTTCATCTTTCCAACATTAAAGTGATAATTCGCCTCTCCCTCACGCGAACCCATTTTCCCTTCTAGACCTGTACATCAAGTAAGGACTCCATGAAACATCATGCATATTCCCATAAAGTTCAAACTTCATGCACAAAGCTAGTCACATAATAAAATCCAATAAAATTCAACAAATCCAAATATTACCTCTAGCATACATACATCCAAAGCCTGTAGAAACAATACTTCGAGTAAAACATCTCTTGTACTTAGGCTTTGATGTTATACACTACAATTTTTTATACATCTTCGTGTGTGGACTTCTACCGTTATACACTTATTTGTATGGCTCATAATGTTCTTTGCCGCCTAAATTACACCATTTTCCCATTTGCAAAGGAATAACTTTTGGCAAAATTTGACCCGACTCTAGAGATAGTTGGTTAATTCACTCTATAATTGGTCATAACCTAATTATCCTTGGAGTTATACTAAACATCATCCTCACATTTCTACCCTTTGTTTCTAATCTTAACTTCTCTAAGCATATTTATTATAACAACGAATAATTCTCAAGTTTTAACCAGTTTCATAACATATATAGATCTACTTGTACTACAAGAATACTGCCTTTTTATTCATGCCACTATGGATTTGGCATATTACATGGGGTTAGATAAGCATAACCCTATTTATTACTCTTGATAAGATTCTATTCTTCATATAATAGCTTTTAGTTAAACAAAACATTAGTTACTTCCCCTACAATAACATGTTGTTTAAGGTTTTGGGGCGTACTCCCATGGTATTTACCACTAGTATAAAGATAATAACAAAGTTTTACTTCATTTCACGGCTTATCTTAGTAAGATAGCACCATGATTAACTACTCCCTTATGAGGTACTCTGACTTGGTGATATGCTACTTTAATTTAGTGATAGTATAGAATAGTCTACTAGAAGATATATTGCCTACTTACGAAACACTGGATAGGTACTTCCTACTACAAATAGTAGATAGGTAACCATTCTATAAGGAAAATAACCCAAAAATTCCACTAAGGTGTGACAAGGTTATTATCAAGTGAATATTCATCACTTATATAAGGAAATATGGTGTAGATAAGATGGCTTCCTATAGTCACTACCCAACCTACAGGTTCTACCCATTTACTAGGTTTCCAACCTAAGGTCAAAGCATATGCTCTGATACCAACTGCGGTGACCCAGCATACCAATGCATGATGTAGTACACTATAGTCGTTGACATAACACCAATGGAACACCGTTCCATCCGCATTATATACCTCAGATTGGTACAACAAAAACATCGCGGGTCCAAGACATTACTTTAAATTACATATAACATATTACAAAAGATCTAGAGAACTTCCTCGAACAGTGAGGAATATTATATAGAAAGAACCAGAAAGATCCACTCGGAGTTTACTTTAGAAGTACTACTATTAGTATATGTATAGGGCTTGAAAGTACTACTAGATTATTGTTCTACAGAAGTAGGTTTTAGATTCCAAGAGTTTTATTTATATTCTACGCTTCATCTTGTCTTTGATAGCTTCCGGTAAGGTCTTCGACACTGTTGATCTCCATCAGATATCTTCAACTCTTCAAGTAACTTATTTCCTGGGAACGCCATTGGTTTCTCCGAGATCTAGCAAGGGTTAAGAAGATACGGTTGAGTACGAGCGTACTCAGCAAGTTCACTAAAGAGAAGTGTTTGATGCACTATCTACAACCACAGACCATAGGTCGTAGGCAATGCATGTTTTCAAAAACATTTCTTCAAAGGTGGCTTTTATTCTGAAAAGCTATGTCCGTCAGCCTTCACAGGTTTACTAGAACTTTCATGGAGTTCCTTTCCTGCCGCATTCGTAGCTCCTTCCCGGAACAGTAAGTAACAAGTTACAGTTCTTACACTCTGCAGAGGTGCGTTTCTTTACCCATGAGAGATCTTAGCTTTGTTGCACATCCGAGTTATAGGCTTGTTCACACTTCCTTGTGAGGCCCAGACTAAGATCCAAACCAATCACTGTCCTTCTCCGCGACCCCGCATACCCGACGGATTACACATCAGGCCTAGGATAAATCTTGTTTCCATTATCAGCCTAGCCGTGGGACGTTGAGGGATCCCACCCATAACCTACTAACCCTCTATAATAGGAGTTGCAACAATGACCCGGTCATCCGTTGGCATGCGAAAGGGAGCCGATCCAGCTGACTTCTCCGTCCCATTCCAAATCTCATGGTTAACGCGTAATATACGGCGCAAGAATCACTGTCGACATTGGTTGTTAAGTCCTAGATAATATGTTCCTTTACCACCGGAACTTTCATATTAAGTTATTACCTCATGGTAAATAACCTATAATCATATTATTATGAAAATAGTGTTTCCTGACCTTTTTGAAATGCAGGTGATGACAACACTGGATTTGCAAAATACTTTACAGAAAATAATCAAAGGACATGAGCAAGTGTGAAATTGCCTTTTGTGATTGCAAGATTATGCACTCACGGTCTTCGAGACAATAGAAGATCCAATATCTAAAATCAACATCATTGGTCCGTAAGGACTAATGTTTAAAGAAACAAGATGCCATTATGCATAATTAATGCTATGCACTTTTATAATTCCCAAAGTGAAACCCTTAGCATTATAAATAAGTTGATCTTAGGTATCTTGTTTAATATTGGTTTTATCTTTAAGTTTATTTCATAAGCCATGGCTTTGATAAGGAACTTAAGTGTTAACAATCCAAAATCTACAAGTACGGATAAAGTAATGTGAGTATGATTAATTGTTATCTGGTGACTAGGATAAAAAGTCCTTAGGTTGAGTTGTTAAGAGCTGAAGGAACTATGATAGACTTGTTTGTGTGAAGTGGCAAAAAGAATAACATTTGAAGAAACTAGTGTTTAGTTCAGGTTAATCAGTTTTGAGGGTTATTTAGGTTTTACATTAGGGTTGGTGATGGTTACGAATGATGTTGAGTTATCATATTTCAATTGATGTTACAAGTGACCAAAGTTAACTTTAAAAACATGAATAAACTTCAAATGAAATTTTTATGATTGTTTAGATCAAACTTAACTATAAAAATAGAAGTGAATTTTAAGATATAGTGAGTTTTAGAATATCATCTAGTTTTAGGGTTTTGACAAATATGATTATGGATGATCTCTTTTAATTTAAGTGAAAGATGAATTTAATAACATGCAACTTATTAATGGGAGCATAATTAGATGATCTTATAAATTTATTAGAGTTTAGAGTCATTTTAAGGGTGGTTAAGAGATGAAGATTATTCACCATCTTATACATGAGTGATATAGAATATTTATTGAAAGGAATTTAATTTGAATTTAAGATTCAAAAACATTTAAAGGCTAATAGTTATATTTAAGTTTTATTATGATTATGGATTTAGACTTAGTAATTAATATTTAAAGGATTTAGTGTTTTATAAGAAAATGTGATTATTTATTACTTAAGAAATAATTTTAAGAATTAACAAAGTGGTAATTTATTTTAGTAAAATAAGTAAATGAATTTTATTATCTTAGGTTATTAAAATGTTTTTGAATAATATACATAGTATTTTTATAGTAAAATATACTTATTAAAGATCTTAAAAATGATTTTTATTTATTTTTAAGAATTATCTTTATTTTTATAAAATTCTTCAAAGAATTAAGTGTATTTAACTATTTTTAAGTGAGTTTTAGAATATCATCTAGTTTTAGGGTTTTAACAAATATGATTATGGATGATTGTAACATCCCAAAAATATAAAACAATGATCATCACACTCTAATCACTAAAATTAGGCTTAACAAAAACTTTGATTAATTAAAATCATATGAATGCATGTGTGAATGAGATGATTTGATAAGTACATGAATGAACTTGTGTGATTAACCTAAATAGCAAGAAATGGGTTAAAGAGGAGAATAACATCATATAAAACATTTCCATGCAGAAACAAATCAAGATAAAATCAAAAACAAATCAAATAAAGCGAAGGTCATTTTGCCAATCTTGCTCACTAGGTCACTTTGAGTGTTTGTAGTCCAAGATTTGAAACAAAAACTTTCCCAATTATTTTCACACCTTGCTAGAACAAGTAAAAGTGAATCAAAGCCCACCTTTCGAACTTACAGAAACATTTGGAAATCTCATAAAAATCACAATTCAAAATTGAATCTTTATCATATGTGAAGATCACCCATTTTCAAAAACCAACCAAACCAGTGCCCCTTGACTAATCCAAGTAACCAGACACTCCCTAGTATGTGCCTAGCAAACCCACCAAGTTTGAATCCAAAATTCAAAGTCAAAGTTCTTGCGGCCATTTTATCAAACACCTTGCAGATACAAATCAAACAAACAGCAAACACTATAGTGTGCAGTAGTTTTGGCCTAACGTGTTCCCTATCTAGCTCACTCTACACCCTCGATAGATCATCTAACTTGTTTAACCCCTCTATCTCACTGTAAACCAGACCATGCCATTAATGGCAAGCATGACGAGCCTCACCTTGCCACCCCATTGTCGACAACAACCTAGGAGAAACACCAAGCCTAGCAAGCATGTCTAGCAGGCACTCCACCGTCCACCGCCACTCCCTGTCCCAGCTCCGAGAACTGCCAGCCCCTGGACCACACGACAAGCCTATGCCAAACCTCTCTGTGTGCGAGCCGAGAGCGCGCCAGTGCACCACCCTCTACCAGCACCCACATAACGCGCGCCGCCCTTACTGCGTGCATGCGTGATCACCACCGCCCCAGCAACCCCGCAGACATGCCTGTTCGCCGCCTCACGGACCATGCACGTTGTGCGCCATTAAAATCGTCGTCGGACCCGCCCAAAGCATCGACGCGTTCCGACCGATCAGCACCGCCCGACACCTCGCCACCATGCCGTGGAGCTTCACCAGGGAGCACAACACCGCCCCCTACCATCGCCCATGCCAGTAGCACTCTGTGCCGTCGACCACGACGAGATGAGCCCGCGCCCGTCGGTCCCCTTCAGCCACTATAAATAGAGGCCTCCACCGCTCGTTTTCTTCACACCAGATCACTCCCCTCTCCCTCAGAACCACCCCACCTCACTCCCGGAGCAAGGCGAGTAGCGCATCGCCGGAATTTGGCCGGAGCCTGCCGCTGCTGGAGGAGAAGAGAGCCGTCGATTGGAGCCGCCCAGGAGAAGCTACCGGTACCAGGAGAACCTCCGTCGTCGACTTCATCATTCGCCCCCATCGCCGACCATCGCTTGAGCCCCGGTGAGCCTCCCACGACCCCCACCTGCCACAATAGGGTTCTGTCTCGCCGGCGCTGCCCGACGTGGACGTTGAACCAGAGCCATTCGATTAGAACTAGATCCCACGGTCCACATTGCCCCGTATCGCTTTGTCCCTCACTGTCTCGCCTGACGCGTGGAGAAAGCCACTTAACCAGCCCGCGCGTGCGCTGTGCGTAGTGGGCTGGCCCAGTAAAACCTCCCGCGTGACCCAACGATTCAAATTTAGTTTTATCCATTGAATTTCAAACACAGTTCTGTACATAGATTCAAAAATCAACCCAGCTCAATTCACTGAACCAAAATGCATGAAACTAATTTTGTTAGAAAGGTACTGAAATGCTTAATCCAAGCCCGTTGGATTCAAACCATTTGGATATATAGATCAACCATGGTAAAAATAACAAGGCAGAAGCTTTTCTGCATTCAAACATTTTTTAAAATTCAACCATACGAGCTTTTGATTTGAGTACCTTTTAGAATATATAAAAACATATGGGTTTACTTGCAGAGATAATGTTCAAGTAATAAAAGAATTCCCCATAGGCATTTTTAGTCATTTTATTTAATTAAAATAAAAAGGTTAAACCTTATTAAATCGTGACACCACTTTAAATCACATTCCCATGTACTGAAATATATGGTGATGACATGTGTGAACATGATCCCATGTTTGAGTTGGAGAATATTAAATCTTAAGTAGATTTTCAATGAGTAGAAATTACTTTTCTCAAATTAAAATAAATAAGACAAGTGCTTTAATCTTGTAATGACAGTGATTGGTCTAGATCATCTAGTGTGAACTTTTTTGTGATGATTAAAAATAGTTAAGTATTGTTTGGTGATTGTGAATCTCGTATTTATTTATAGACGCTAGTACCGACCAAGTATACGAGGAGGAAGGAGGATACTACGAGGAAGAAGCCGAGGAGAACTTCAACCACTGGTCTGCACAACGGAAATCTAACACTTGCAAGATACCCTACTTATGCAAGCCTAATACAACTAGTTGAATGAGAAAGCTATTAACTTAGCAAGCTTACACCACTTGATACCCAATCCTAGTTTTACTTGTAAGATTAATATTTTATTTTATTTATCAAAGCTTTCTCTTAGAGTTTACATAGTGACTTGTAGATTCTAGAAAGATAACTGAAGGTAGCATAAAGAGCATAAAATTTGGCCTAAGTTAGATATCTTGATGTCATCCTAAGGCATGAGATTGAACTTAGCTAATCCCCACTTATTTATTACCCCTCTTTAGTCATTACCCCCACCTGTAGATGCTAGTGCTAAGCATAAAACTTGATCAACTTTAGATGGGAAGACTTGGTGAAAATGGTTATGAAAACCTTAGAATGATGAGTCATTCTACTTAAATGTTTTGATATGTGTTCTTGAACACCAGATGATTTTGATGATGAAAATTTTGAGGCATGAGCCTTAGCCCTTTATAAAACTGATGGTTGTTTGGATGCGATACCATTCCAATTTTACCGTACAACCACAATACCCACAAATTGGGTAGGGCTTGAATGGAAATTTATATACCTTAGTATGGGTTCCCTTGCAGCCAAGGTCTGAGCTGAGGCTACCTTGTGAAGATTGTACACCTGTGCAGTACCCAAGATGACAGTTGGTCATGGTTGGGAGGCCAAACTCACAGGAGAGGTGCCTATACTAGGGCATGTAATGGAAAGGTTAGGATTGATTATCCGCATACTGAGTATGGTGAATTCAGGATTGTTCCTGACGGATGTATCGAATGTTGTGGTGAAAGTGTACAATCTCTACAGAGTGTCAAACTATTCGAATAGCCGCGTCCGCGGTTAGGGACAGTTGGAGTGGCCATACTGTTCTATCGTCAGATGTTTTCAAAACAACTTGTGAAATGATTTGTGACTTTGACTTGACCACAACAGAGTTGTGACTTTGACTTGACCACAACAGAGTTGTGACATGAAATGCAAGTTCCCACTTAGGTGTTATAAAACTTTCAACTAGCTTTCTTTGCTTTTGAACTTAGTAGAGGTAAATCTGGCTTCTTTCAAAACAACCCTAGAGCTTAGTATCCTACTTCAAAAACCCCCTTAACTTGTTAGTATTAGTTTGCGAGTACTTAAAGAGTACTCATGGCTTTGTCCCTGGCTATTCCCGTGGCCATACTATGAAGAGGAGTACCAGGATGATGGATAGTAGGAAGGTTACGACAACTAGGATCATCTCCCATCGTCAGCATTGCCTGTGACCCCAAAGATGGAGCTTCGCCTACGCTATCGTTATCTTTACGTTATTCCGCTGCTTGAGTTGTATTAAGAACTGGATCATGAGATCCTTATTTGTGTTAGACCTTATGTATGGTTTGTAATGGATGATGTACTGTGATATCCAAATCTGTTATGTCTCGCAAAAATGTAATTCTGGGATTGCGATGTATGGCGTAACAGGCATCTGGGATTAAAAATCTGGGTGTTAACAAGTTGGTATCGGAGCCATCCTGACCATAGGAGACCCTAGTTAGAATGGATGTCTGAATCATAAACTTAGTTTCAAAACCAAATGATGCGAGTATTTACAAAAACTTATTCTCATTCTTATCACTTGGATTCTTTCATAAAAATTCATGCTCCTCAAAAATTCTTGCAAACTTACTTCCAATTTGACACACTTGATCACTCTGCTAACTTACTCATCCTATATTCTTATAGATGGGTGTGAAGTACAACAAGTTCTATCAATTGGCGAATGGTGGAGACCTCGTCTTTGAGCGTGACTTGGACTAGCTGTCAGAGATGCTGGAGCGTCCACACCCCAAGTTCTTCGGAGCTCAGCTCAATGATCAGGAAGGAGAAGATCTACAGTGGCTAGTTGTGGCAAGTCTCCGAGGAATGATTGAACCCCCCACGGCAGAGGGAATTTAGTTCACCTTAAGAGAGAACAACTGGCTCGATGGACTTGCCAGGTCCATGCAGGAAGCTCTTGCCCGTCTATGTGGGAAGAGTATCAATCAGATCAAGGGTACCCGTTTTGAGTTCTACCCAAGGTGTGATGTTATGGGACAGCCACTGGAACCCCATATCACTCCGAGCTGAAGAGTCACTTGGACCACCTCAGCTTCATGATGTACGACCGTCAGAAGGAGCTGGACAATGCCCGTTCCTACGCCAACCACAAGTACGCCATCGCCAAGAAGAAGGATCAGACCCTCGCCATGCTAGTGAAGGATCGCAAGTATCGTCGCTGTCAGCTCAACAAGAAGGAGCACATCATTGCCCGTCTTCGCCACCGGATCACGGATTTGGAGGAGACCATCCATGAGAGAGACATGCAGTTGGAGGAGAGGGAGAATGTAGGGGAAGACCTTCGTGGAGACCCCTACTCTTATCTCAGTGATGATGATGACTTTCTGGAGGATCAGTCCATGGACTTCTTCACCGATGAGGATGATTTCACCTTCATCGATGATGATGATGAGGACACTGACTCCGAGGAGTAGTAGCACTTGAGCACTAGCGTTAGTGAGTTGTATTTGGTCCCACTATATCGTAGTTTCACATAATGGTTCTTAAAACCATCTGTTTTTCTTTGTTGTGGTGTGTGTTTGTATTGCGTGCTATGAATGAATGAATGAATGAATGAATGAAAAGCAAGTTGCTAGAAAAAAATATGAGTCAAACTTTAAAAACTTTTCAAAAACCCTTGAACCTTAGAAATTTCCCTCTTTTCTCATGATGTACCTCAATCTTCAGATGCCTCGTGGAGGAAGCAACTCAGCCCTGGACCCGATGTTGCAAATCTTGCAAATGTTGGTTTCTGACCGCGAAGCTGAATGAGCTGAATGTCAAGCCAACTTAGCCACCCTTCAACACATCGCCCATATGGCCAACGATAATCATGGCCATGGAAATCAGGACAACCATGGATCTAAGCTCAAGAATTTCCAGAACACCAATCCACCTGTTTTCACTAAGTCAGAAGAGCTCCTAGATGCAGATGATTGGCTGCAAACCATGGAGAACAATCTGGAAGTCGCAGGAGTGGAAGCTAACAAGAAAGTTCTGTTCGCCACCCACTATTTGGCTGGAGATGCAAGAGCATGGTGGAACAGCGTCCGTGCAATGACCGAAGGTCAGATGATGACTTGGGATGAATTCAAGGTCAAGTTCAGCAGAACCCATGTGCCACCGGGTTTAATCAAGAGGATGAGGGATGAATTCAGAGAACTGAAGCAAGGAAGGATGACCGTAGTGGAATACCGTGACAAATTCTTGTCATTAGCTATGTATGCCCCGGATGATATCGACACCGAAGCCAAGAAGAAAGAGAGATTCCTGAATGGTCTGCACGATGAGATGCAGACAGTGTTACAGTTAATATCCCCTTTGCTAACATTGAAGCCTTAGTTGAGTCTGCCATTCAGATGGAAGGAAAGATCAACCAAGCCAATGAGAACCGCAAGAGCCGCATGATGCATCAACCAGGAACCCACCATACACCAAAGTATCGCCCCAACCGATCTCTAGGATTTGCCCCGAGAACCAACAGAACCCCGATGAACTGTCCGACCTATCCCAACCGTGGAAACCCAAGGCCCGAAAGAAACCACAACAACCCCGGCAACTCCAGCAATTTCAACCCTGCACCACATAAGTTCAACAACAACAATGCCGCCACCAACACCAACACTGCCCCAAGGACTGGAAGCAATGTTGTGCCTGTTGCAGCGAAGGACAAGTCGCAAGTGACTTGTTATGAATGTGGAACCAAGGGTCACTATTCCAATGAGTGCCCCAAGAAGAATGCCGTAGCCCCCAATGCAAATTCCCCAGCTCAGCAGCAGCATCGTGTTCAGCTCGGAAGAAGGTTTGCCCCGGGAAACTCGCTCAACCACAACGGCCGTCTTTTTCTCATGCATGCTGAAGAAGCCCAAGAAGCGCCAAATGTCGTGCTGGGTATGTTTTCTGATAACTCTGTACTTTCAAGAGTGTTGTTTGATTCCGGAGCATCGCACTCATTTGTCACTGAAGAATTTTCATGCACTAGTAAGATTCAACCAACCAAATTGAAGCATGTTATGATTGTTTCAAATACCCGGTTCAACCACCAAAGCTAGGCAAATTTGCAAAGCCGTCCCTATCCGAATCCATGGCATAGATTTTTATGATAATCTAATAGTACTCGGAACTAAAGGTTTGGAAGTAGTACTAGGAATGGATTGGATGTCCAAACACAAAGGATTAATTGACTGTGCCAACAAAGCCATAACCATGACCAGTACAGCAGGAATATCAATCGAGCATGTGTCTGAAACCTTGCCCCGTCAATTCAAGTGCCACAAGAGTATAGCCCAGCCAATCATTGACCAAGTCCGGATAGTTGGTGAATACCCCGATGTATTTCTAGATGTTTTGCCTGGTATGCCCCCAGATCGGGATATCGAGTTTATCATTGAACTAATCCCTGGAACCGGACCCATAGCCCAGAGACCATATAGTATGAAGCCGTCTGAACTAGCAGAACTGAAGAAGCAACTAGATGCCATGTTGGAAATTGGACTGATTCAACCAAGTGCGTCACCTTGGAGATCACCTGTCTTGTTTGTGTACAAGAAAGATGGAGGTAACCGCTTGTGTATGGATTATCGGAAGTTGAATGATGTCACTATCAAAAATAAGTACCCGTTGCCGAAGATAGAAGATTTGTTTGACCAGTTGACTGGTGCCAAAGTGTTTTCTAAGATTGATCTTAGAACTGGCTATCATCAACTCAAGATTCGCGCAGAGGATATTCCAAAGACTGCCTTTACCACCAGATATGGATTATACGAGTATACTGTCATGTCTTTTGGATTAACCAATGCCCCCGCTTATTTCATGAACCTGATGAACAAGATTTTTATGGACTTCCTGGATAAGTTTGTCGTTGTTTTCATCGATGACATTCTGATTTATTCCAAATCAGAAGAAGAACATGAGCTACACCTAAGGACCATTCTTGGAACCCTTAGAGAGCATCAGCTATATGCCAAGTTTAGCAAATGTGAATTCTGGTTACAGGAGGTAGGATTCCTCGGACATACTGTATCAGCCGGAGGAATTGCTGTTGACCCTGCGAAGGTGAAGGATGTTGAAGATTGGCAAGCCCCAACCACTCAAACCCAAGTTCTTGCATTTCTCGGACTAGCGGGATACTACCGCAAGTTTGTAGAAGGATTCTCGAGTATCGCTAGACCCATGACCCAATTGCTGAAGAAGGACAAGAAGTTTGAATGGATTGACAAATGTGAAGCAAGTTTTCAAGAACTCAAGAGAAGATTGATTTCAGCTCCAATTTTGATCATGCCGGATATCACAAAGCCCTTTGACGTGTATTGTGACGCATCCAAGATCGGTCTCGGATGTGTGCTAATGCAAGAAGGCAAAGTTATATCTTATCTATCCCGACAACTGAAACAGCATGAACAAAATTATCCAACCCATGACCTGGAACTAGCAGCCGTAGTTCTATCCCTGAAGACATGGAGGCATTATCTCATGGGAAACCGTTGTGAGATTTATTCGGATCACAAGAGCCTGAAGTATATATTCACTCAGAAGGAGCTGAGTATGAGGCAGATAAGATGGATTGAGCTAATCAAGGATTATGATCCGGACATTCACTATCACCCCGGTAAAGCCAATGTGGTAGCAGATGCCCTTAGCAGATTCCCGTGCCGCTTGAACTCCATGATTTTGAAGGAGCAACCAAGTTTGCACAAAGAGATGGAAGATTTCCGAATGGAATTAGTGAGTGAAGGATTTATGGCTAGCATAGAACTTCAACCCACTTTGATCAGCCAGATCAAAGAGGCGCAGAGAGGAAATGCTAGTATCAAGGGAATCAAATGGCGCATCGGTACATGCAAAGTACCCGGATTCACCGAAGACGAAGAAGGAGTTCTGTGGTACAAAGGACGTCTCTGTGTACCAGCAGATTCGGAGTTGAAAGAAGTTATTTTGAAGGAAGCCCATGATACTCTTTATTTTATCCACCTCGGAGGAACGAAGATGTATCAGGATTTGAAGGAACAATTTTGGTCGCATAAGATGAAGAGAGAAATCGGAAGCTATATCGCCAAGTGTGATATATGTTAGAGAGTCAAGGAGGGACATCAAAGACCCGCAGGACTGTTGCAGCCGCTACAGATTCCGAAATGGAAATGGGATTCCGTTGCAATGGACTTTATCACCTGATTGCCTACTTCTAGTAGGGGAAATGACTCTATCTAGGTCATAGTTGACAGATTATCCAAAGTAGCCCATTTCTTACCAGTCAAAACCACATACCAGAGTTCGAAGCTAGTGGAGTTATACATCGCTAGAATCGCCAGTTTGCACGGAGTCCCCAAGAACATTGTATCGGATGGAGGAACCCAGTTTACCTCGAGATTCTGGGAGAAAGTCCAAGAAGGTTTAGGAACCCGACTAGATTTCAGCACCACGTGTGACCCTCAGACCGATGGACAAACAGAGTGAGTAAATCAAATACTCGAAGATATGTTGAGAGCATGTGTGCTATAGTATGGATCTAAATGGGAAGACTGTCTACCTTTCGCAGAATTTTCATACAATAATAGTTACCAAGCTAGTTTGCAAATGGACCCATTTGAGTTCATGTACGGAAGGAAGTGTAGCACCCCTTTAAATTGGTTGGAAGTAGGAGAGAGTCAGATTTTCGGACCCGACATCCTACGAGAAGTAGAAGAGAAAGTCCATAAGATTCATGAGCATCTCAAGACCGCCTAGTCAAGACAGAAGAGTTACACCGACAAGAGACGTCGAGACCTTGCTTTCAATATCGGAGATTTCGTGTACCTTAAAGTGTCGCCTTTGAAAGGAATGCAACGTTTCCAGCTCAAAGGAAAGTTAACCCCCAAATATATCGGACCCTTCAAGATTCTAAATCGTCAAGGATAGGTATCATATAAATTGGAACTGCCAGAGGAAATTTCAGCAGTGCACAATGTGTTCCATATATCGTTACTTTGCAAATGCCTTGAAGTTCCGGAGAAGACTGAAGTTTTCAAGAACATTGATCACCGGACCATAGAGATCAACGATGACCTGACCTATCCTGAAGTACCCATCCGTATTTTGGAAGAAGCTTTCAGAACCACCAGGACCCGAAGTATCAAGTTTCTCAAGATTCAGTGGAGCAACCACACTGAAGAAGAAGCTACCTGGGAGCGCGAAGATCACATCAGGACAGAGTTTCCCGATCTCTTTAACTCCTTGGTAATCTTTTTATTCCTTTTTCAAATCTCGGGACGAGATTTTGTTTAAGCGGGGAAGGTTTGTAACATCCCAAAAATATAAAACAATGATCATCAAACTCTAATCACTAAAATTAGGGTTAACAAAAACTTTGATTAATTAAAATCATATGAATGCGTGTGTGAATGAGATGATTTGATAAGTACATGAATGAACTTGTGTGATTAAACTAAATATCACTAAATGGGTTAAATAGGAAAATAAAATCATATAAAACATTTCCATGCAGAACAAATCAAGAGAAAATGAAAAACAAATCAAATAAAGCAAATGGTCATGTTTGCCAATCTTGCTCACTAGGTCACTTTGAGTGTTTATAGTCCAAGATTTCAAACAGAAACTTACCCAATTCTTTTCACCCCTTGCTAGAACAAGTAAAAGTGAATCAAAGACCACCTTTCAAACTTACAGAAACATGTGGCAACCTCATTCAAATCACAATTCAAAATTGAATCTTTGTCATATGTGAAGATCACCCATTTTCAAAAACCAACCAAACCAGTGCCCCTTGACTAATCCAACTAACCAGACACTCCCTAGTATGTGCCTAGCAAACCCACTAAGTTTGAATCCAAAATTCAAATTCAAAGTTCTTGCGGCCATTTTATCAAACACCTTGTAGATACAAATCAAACAAACATCAAACACTATAGTGTGCAGTAATTTTGACCTAACTTGTTCCCTATCTAGCTCACTCTACACCCTCAGTAGATCATCTAACTTGTTTAACCCCTCTAGCTCACTATAATCCAGACCATGCCATTAATGGCAAGAATGCCGAGCCTCACCTTGCCACCCCATTGTCGACAGCAAGCTAGGAGCAGCACCAAGCCTAGCAAGCATGTCTAGCAGGCACTCCACCGTCCATCGCCACTCCCTGTCCTATCCCCGAGCACTCCCAGCCCCTGGACCACACGACAAGCCCATGCCAAACCTCTCTGCGTGCGAGCCGACAGCGCGCCAGAGCGCCACCCTTGACCAGCACCCACAGACCGCACGCCACCCTCGCCGCGTGCGTGTGTGATCACCACTACCCCAGCAACCCCACAGACATGCATGTTCGCCGCCTCGCGGACCATGCATGTTGTGCGCCATTAAAATCTCCGTCGGACCCGCCCAGAGCATCGATGCGTTCCGACCGATCAGCACCGCCCCACGCCTCGCCACCATGTCGTGGAGCTTCGCCAGGGAGCACAGCACCACCCCTAACATCTCCCATGCTAGTAGCACTTTGTGCCGTCGACCACGACGAGCTCAGCCCGCGCCCGTCAGTCCCCTTCATCCACTATAAACAGAGGCCTCCACCGCTTGTTTTCTTCACACCAGTTCACTCCCCTCTCCCTCAGAACCACCCCACCTCACTCCCGGATCAAGGCGAGCAGCGCATCGCCAGAATTTGTCCGGAGCCCGCCACTGCTGGAGGAGAAGGGAGTCGTCGATTGGAGCTGCCCTAGGAGAAGCTGTCGGTACCAGGAGAACCGCCATCATCGAATTCATCATTCGCCCCCGTCGACGACCATCTCCTAAGCCTCGGTGAGCCTCCCACGACCCCCACCTGCCGCGCTAGGGTTTTGTCTCGCCGGCGCTGCCCAATGTGGACGATGAACCAGAGCCGTTCGATTAGAACTAGATCCCACGATCCACATTGCCCCGTACCGCTTCGCCCCTCACCGTCTCACTGACGCGTGGGGACAGCCACTTAACCAGCCCGTGCGTGCGATGTGCATAGTGGGCCGACCCAGTAAAATCTCCACGCGACCCAACAATTCAAACTTAGTTTTATCCTTTTAATTTCAAACATAGTTCTATACATAGATTCAAAAATCAACCCAGCTTGATTCACGAAACCAAAATGCATGAAACTATTTTTGTTAGAAAGGTACTGAAATGCTTAATCCAAGCCCGTTGGATTCAAACCATTTGGATGCATAGAACAACCATGGTAAAAATAACAAGGCAGACGCTTTTCTGCATTCAAACATTTTTCAAAATTCAACCATAAGAGCTTTTGATTTGATTCCAATTCTCAAAAATCACATTTGATCATACCTTTCAGAATATATAAAAACATATGGGTTTACTTGCAGAGATAATGTTCAAGTAATAAAAGAATGCCCCATAGGCATTTCTAGTCATTTTATTTAATTAAAATAAAAAGGTTAAACCTTATTACATTGTGACACCACTTTAAATCGCATTCCCATGTACTGAAATATGTGGTGATGACATGTGTCAACATGATCCCATGTTTGAGTTGGAGAATATTAAATCTCAAGTAGCTTTTTAATGAGTAGAAATTACTTTTCTCAAATTAAATAAATAAGACAAGTGCTTTAATCTTGTAATGATAGTGATGATTCTAGATCATCTAGTGTGAACTTTTGTGTGATGATTAAAAATAGTTAAGTATTGTTTGGTGATTTTGAATCTCGTATTTATTTATAGAAGCTAGTACAGACCAAGGATACGAGGAGGAAGGAGGATACTACGAGGAAGAAGCCGAGGAGAACTTCAACCACTGCTCTGCACAAGGCAAGCTAACACTTGCAAGATACCCTACTTATGCAAGCCAAATACTACTAGTTGAATGAGAAAGCTATTAACTTAGCAAGCTTACACCACTTGATACCCAATCCTAGTTTTACTTGCAAGCTTAATACTTTATTTTCTTTATCAAAGCTTTATCTTAGAGTTTACATAGTGACTTGTAGATTATAGAAAGATAACTGAAGGTAGCATAAAGAGCATAAAATTTGGCCTAAGTTAGATAATCTTGATGTCATCCTAAGGCATGAGATTGAACTTAGCTAATCCCCACTTATTTATTACCCCTCTTTAGTCATTACCCCCACCTGTAGATGCTAGTGATAAGCATAAAACTTGATCAACTTTAGATTGGAAGACTTGGTTAAAATGCTTATGAAAACCTTAGAATGATGAGTCATTCTAATGAAATGTTTTGACATGTGTTCTTGAACACTAGATGATTTTGATGATGAAAATGTTGAGGCATGAGCCTTATCCCTTTATAAAACTGATGGTTGTCTGGATGCGATACCATTCCAATTTTATCGTACAACCACAATACCCGAAAATTGGGTAGGGCATGACTGGAAATTTATATACCTTAGTATGGGTTCCCTTGTGGCCAAGGTCTGAGCTGAGGCTACCTTGTGAAGATTGTCCACTTGTGCAGTACCCAAGATGACAGTTGGTCATGCTTGGGAGGCCAAACTCACAGGAGAGGTGCCTATACTAGGGAGTGTAATGGAAAGGTTAGGATTGATTATCCGCATACTGAGTATGGTGAAATCAGGATTGTTCCTGACGGATGTATCAAATGTTGTGCTGAAAGTGTACAATCCCTGCAGAGTGTCAAACTATTCGAATAGCTGCATCCGTGGTTAGGGACAGTTGGAGTGGCCATACTGCTCTATCGTCAGATGTTTTCAAAACAACATGTGAAATGATTTGTGACTTTGACTTGACCACAACAGAGTTGTGACATGAAATGCAAGTTCCCACTTAGGTGTTATAAAACTTTCAACTAGCTTTCTTTGCTTTTGAACTTAGTAGAGGTAAATCTGGCTTTTTGCAAAACAACCCTAGAGCTTAGTATCCTACTTCAAAAAACCCCTTAACTTGTTAGTATTAGTTTGCGAGTACTTAAAGAGTACTCATGGCTTTGTCCCTGGCTATTCCCGTGGCCAGACTATGAAGAGGAGTACCAGGATGATGGACCGCAGGAAGGTTACGACAACTAGGATCATCTCTGAAGGAAATATGCCCTAGAGGCAATCATAGAGATGATGATATTTCATATGTATCCATGAGTTATTGTAATGTTCCTTGAATATCCATATCAGGCAACTTGTATTGATTGGCAATTACGTGTATTGATTGGCAATTACGTGAATTGTTACGTGAATTACGTGAATTATTTAAAAGTTGTCTCTAGTCGGAGTTCATGTGAGGACACACGTGAATATTAGACTAGCACATCGATTGGTTGATGATTATGTTTCGCAAGTCATAGACATGGAGATGTCAAACCAATGACGTGGACACATGTTATGAACATGGGGTTGGACTGACCCAACCTGAGACTAGCAATTAGTTGTAGCTCTCTCTCTACACATCGTGTACGTTTTGTCCTTAGACCTGAGATTGTCGCATGTACTTGAAATGTGGATCGACCTACTTTGGGGCTATCAAACGATGCACCGTAACTGGGTAGTTATAAAGGTAGCTTTCGGGTTTGTCCTGAAGCATGCTGCAAGACATGGTCAATCAATATGGGATTTGCCCCTCTCTACTTGAGAGAGATATCTCTGGGGCCCTCGAGTGATCGGATCCAGAAATGCATGGCCGTGCTACATATGGTTAAGAGTTAACCTAGTAAAGGGATTCCAAATCACGGTATCGAGAAAGGGAGGTCAGCTTGGAGCTAGACCAAATATCGTGAGGCAAAGGGAAAGACATGTACTAAACCTTGTGATGGTTCGTCCGATATGATCTTTGTATGCGTTTAGGAGTTGGCACGTCTTGCTAGAGGCCGCTACCAACTATTGACAGAATAAGTGTATTCGTGTCATGTCTATACGCATATGAACCCTATAGGGTCACACACTTAAGGGGCTGGAAGCCTAATGAGGATTGGATCCGAATTAGACCAGGCTTAGGGTACTAATGGGCTGCTAATGTAGAAGCCCACTAGGGATGCCTATATAAGAGAGGGTGGGGCGAGCTGACCAGGGTTAGACCTTAGACCTGAGATCATTCCTAGCCGCCACTCCTCACGCCTGTGTTGCACGCGCGGACCTAGCAGTCCGACGTCTGACGCTTCCACCCTGTACGTGTGGATACCTCGGAGGCGCTGCATCTGTAGCGCTTGGACGAGCCGTGCAAGGGAAGCTTCTCGTAGGACGAGGACAAGGAGGAGACGTGGAACGTCTGCACTGCCTCGACGCACTTCATCGATTCCGCAACAGCGCGTCTAGTGGTAATCCCGTGATCTATGACAACAGTTATCCTGGTATACGCGATAGAAATTTTTTGATTTGCGCTAGTGTAGCCTACCCGTATCCCTTCAGTGGTATCAGAGCCGATGCTGTTCAGTTATAGGTTCGGGATGGTTGCATATGGGATATGCAGATTGATATGAATGATGTGATCGTTTATATGGCGGTGGTTTAGAATTGATCCATGATCTTGCTTTCCGTGATCGTGATATGAGGTTGTCGAACGACTTACCCCTACCGGTCGGCTTCCGCCATCGGGGTAGATAGTGACACATAAATCCTATTGAATCACGCAAATATCAATATGATTGATCGAATCGGAACCTAGATCTAAAATCGATGTACCGTGATCAAAGGAGTTTGACTGAATCGGGACAGGAGTCGGTTTATGGAAAATTTGATTTGCCGATCAAAATCCTTAAAGAAAATTGTGAAGATACCACAAGGGGCGCTGCCCCTTCGAACCCCGCAAGGGGAGACCCCCTAGACCCCCCTTAATCGTAGACCCTTTTGTATCTCGTTAAGGTAACTAGGTGCTGCAATGTCACATGATCCGGTAGAATGCGATTCTATGCATAACTTGTTTTTGCAGGATGTATGTGATCAGTATGGCCCATATATGTATGTGATGCATGTATGAAAATTAGCATGACCCACGTGTCGTGAGTAGGGCAACACGGCTGGAGCCATATGTGTTGTCATTTATTGTAATGGCCTGCGTGCCAACTTGCGATGATCCAAACTCTATGTAATTTTGATTACTAGCTGTTAGGAGTAATAGCTTGTACTAGTTCTTGGACGACTCATCACTTGGAGGATGTCTCACATGGAACATGAAGATGGATATCATCATCGTGGACAGGTTCTATGGCGATGAAGATCACCATGAGAAAATGGGCCATACTGTGTCACATTTATGTGAATGCTATTCTTATGTGTTTTACTACTATGCATGCTTAGATGATAGAAGTAGAACGATCCCTCACAAACTTTGAGTTAAACCATGCCCTCCCAACCAAACCTTGCACCATCCTATGCCCTGTACAATCGTTGGTGGGCCTATGAAATTAGGGTGCCGCGGTTTTCCTTGGCTGGATGGGTTTGTATCGGATACCTACACACATAAGGGTTGGTGAACTTGACAAGGTCATCTTAACAGTTAAGGACCTTGGGGCATAAAGGTTGGGTGCCTAGTTTTGACATAGAGATGTCACCCAACAACAAGAGTCATATGTGATATGATTAGCAAGTGTTGCTTACCGATTTACCTTGTCTTCTAGCAGTGATGCTAAAGCTCACTAGTCGACTTGTTAATTGTGGATCTTGAATCACTTAGTATCAATAGAGGGATATTGATTTAAGTGGGAGTATATGCTATTAAATTATTTAATATGTTTTACTCTTTCATGGTTACATGGCTTAGTATTTTGCATGTTTTCTATTGTAGATCAATGGCACCGAACACTACATCACCTTTTCCTTTGCGTTCGATTCTTGACAAAGATAAACTAAATGGAACAAACTATTCGGACTGGGTCCATAACCTGAGAATTGTTCTCAGGTCTGATAAAAAGGAAACGGTTCTGGATACCCCAATCCCCGATGAACCTGCTGATAATGCATCTGCTGCCCTAAACAATGCCTACAAGAGAGCATGTGATGATTCTCTTGAGGTTAGCTGCCTTATGCTTGCATGCATGGAACCTGAACTCCAAAAGAAGTTTGAGGATCAGGATGCGTACGATATGATCGTTGCGCTTAAGGAAATGTTCCAAGACCAGGCAAGGACTGAGAGGTACAATGTTGCCAAGTCCTTTGTCGAATGCAAGCTGGAAGAGGGAGCAGATGTAGGCCCCCATGTGATCAAAATGGTTGGGTACAGTCAGACTTTGGAAAAGCTTGGTTTTCCACTAGGCCAAGAGTTGGCCACTGACTTCATTTTGGCGTCTCTTCCATCCAGCTATGGGCAGTTCATTTCGAACTACCATATGCATGGGGTGGAGAAGGGCCTTAATGAATTATGTGGGATGCTTAAAACAGCAGAAAGTGACATGAAGAAGTGTGCAGGGCATAGCCATGTGATGGCTGTGCAGAACAAGCCTAGCTTCAAGAAAAAGGGTACTTCTTGGAAGAAGAAGGGCAAGGCTAAGGATACGATCCATAAGCCTGCACCCAAGCAAAAGGCTGGACCTGTAGAAGACACTGAGTGCTTCTTTTGTCATGAACATGGACACTAGAAGAGAAACTGCAGCAAGTACCAGGCTTCTTTGAAGAAGAGTGGAAGTAAGAGTACTTCCCACTCAGGTACGCTTGTTGTAAATGTTGTGGACATTCTTCTCGCTGATTCCTATGTTAACTCTTGGGTATTTGATACCGGATCGGTTGCTCATATTTGCAATTCGATGCAGGGGCTAATAAGGACTAGAGAAGTGCAGAAAGGCGAAGTGGATTTTTGCGTCGGAAATAAAGCAAGGGTTGCTGCATTTTTCGTCGGCGTCATGCAACTTCACCTTCCTTCAGGATTTATTATGGAGTTGAATAATTGTTATTACATTCCAAGTATGGGTCGAAACATTTTATCACCTTCATGTTTGATGAGGGATGGTTATTCATTCGCGAGTGCAAACAATGGTTGTGTAATCTCTAAGAATGATATGTTTATGGCTAATGCTCCCATTGTGAATGGGTTATTTATTTTAAATCTTGATGATGCATCTATTTACAATGTTAGTGCTAAAAGGCTTCGGCCTAATGATTTGAGTCCTACCTATTTATGGCATTGTCGTTTGGGGCATATAAGTGAAAAGCGCATGAAGAAGCTCCATGGTGATGGTCTTATAACTTCGTTTGATTTTGAATCATACGAGACATGTCAGGCTTGTTTACTTGGAAAGATGACCAAGTCACCTTTTTCGGGTTTACCCGAGAGAGCGACAGACTTGTTGGAACTCATACATACTGATATGTGTGGACCAATGAGCACGACAGCCAGAGGAGGATATCACTACTTCATTACTTTTACTGATGATTTCAGTAGATATGGTTATGTCTACTTGATGAGACATAAGTCTGAAACTTTTGAAAGGTTCAAAGAGTTTCAGAGTGAAGTAGAGAATCAACGTGGCAAGAAAATAAAGGCCTTGCGATCTGATCGTGGAGGTGAATATTTGAGTCACAAATTTAGCGACCATCTTAAGAGTTGCGGAATTGTTCCACAACTTACGCCGCCCGGAACGCCTCAAAGAAACGGGGTCTCCGAACGGCGTAATCGAACTTTGTTGGACATGGTTCGATCTATGATGAGCCAGTTGGATTTATCATTATCATTTTGGGGTTACGCTCTAGAAACGGCAGCTTTCACACTTAATAGGGTACCATCTAAATCCGTAGTTAAGACACCATATGAGATGTGGACCGGAAAGAATCCCAGTTTGTCTTTTCTAAAGATTTGGGGTTGTGATGCATTTTTCAAGAGACTTCAGTCGGACAAGCTAACACCCAAATCGGATTAGTGCATTTTCGTGGGATATCCGAGGGAAACCTTAGGGTATTACTTATACAACCGAGAGGAGGGCAAAGTGTTTGTCGCTCGTAGCGGTGTTTTCCTAGAGAAAGAGTTTCTCACAAAGGGAACAAGTGGAAGGTCGGTGCGACTTGAAGAAGTTCAAGATAAGCCAGTTGGGGATGCTTCTACGAGTGATGCTATTGTAGCAGAACAAGTTGAGGAATCCGTGGAAATAGAAGCACCACAACCACGAAGGTCGGCGAGGCTCCGCGAAGCGCGGGAATTATTATTGTTAGACAATGATGAGCTTGCGACCTATGCAGAAGCGATGGTGGAACCAGACTCTGAGAAATGGCTGATCGCCATGAGATCCAAGATAGAGTCCATGGGATACAATCAAGTTTGGAACTTGGTTGACCTGCCTGATGGTTTTAAAGCCATCTAGTACAAATGGATCTATAAGAAGAAGATTGATATGGATGGAAATGTTCACATCCATAAAGCTCGACTTGTTGCAAAAGGTTTTTGACAAGTTCAAGGAGTTGACTACGACGAGACTTTCTCGCCCGTAGCGATGCTTAAATCTATACGGATAATTCTAGCCATTGCTGCACATTTCGACTATGAAATATGGCATATGGATGTCAAGACGGCTTTCCTAAATGGAATCCTAACTGAGGACGTGTATATGATGCAGCCTGAAGGTTTTGTCGATCCAAACAATGTTGGAAAGGTATGCAAACTTCTGAAGTCCATTTATGGGCTGAAGCAAGCATCTCGGAGTTGGAATATTCGATTTGATGAAGTTGTAAAGGAGTTTGGCTTCATCAAAAACAAACAAGAACCTTGTGTTTACAAGAAGGAAAGTGGGAGAGCGCTGGTATTTCTAATCTTATATGTAGATGACATATTGCTGATTGGAAATGACATTCCTATGCTCGAATCTGTTAAGACCTCATTGAAAAATATTGTTTCGATGAAGGACTTGGGAGAAGCGGCATATATTCTAGGAATCAAGATCTATAGAGATAGATCAAGAAGGCTAATTGGATTAAGCCAGAGTACATACATTGACAAAGTGTTGAAACGGTTCAGCATGGAAGAGGCTAAGAAGGGGTTCTTGCCCATGTCTCACGGCATAAAACTCAGCAAGACTCGGTGTCCTTCGACTTAATGATCAGTGTGAGAGCATGAGTAGGGTTCCATATGCTTCGGCTATTGGATCCATCATGTATGCAATGATATGTACTCGCCCAGATGTTTCCTATGATCTAAGTGTTACGAGCAGATACCAGGCTGATCCAGGTGAAGGTCACTGGACAGCGGTAAAGAACATCCTTAAGTACTTGAAAAGGACTAAGGATGTGTTCCTAGTTTATGGAGGTGAGGATGAACTCAGTGTAAAGGGTTACACAGATGCGAGTTACCTTAACGACTCAGATGATTCGAAATCGCAATCAGGTTATGTGTTTGTCATGAATGGTGGTGCTGTGAGCTGGAAAAGTTCCAAGCAAGATACGGTGACCTCCTCTTCAACAGAAGCTGAATATATTGCTGCCTCAGAGGCCGTAAAGGAAGCTGTTTGGATTAGGAATTTCCTGATCGCTCTCGGTGTGGTTCAGGGCGCGTCCAATCCCTTGAACGTTTATTGTGATAACAATGGTTCTATTGCACAGGCCAAGGAACCTAGACAGCACCAGAAGAACAAACATATTCGCATGCGTTACCATCAGATTCGAGAGTTCATTGAGGATGGTAGTGTCATGATATGCAAAATACATACAGACTCAAATGTTGCTGATCCCTTGACTAAGCCTCTCCCGCAGCCCGCGCATGAAGCGCACACAAGAGAAATTGGTATTAGATACATTTTAGATTGACTCTAGTGCAAGTGGGAGACTGAAGGAAATATGCCCTAGAGGCAATCATAGAGATGATGATGTTTCATATGTATCCATGAGTTATTGTAATGTTCCTTGAATATCCATATCAGGCAACTTGTATTGATTGGCAATTACGTGAATTGTTTGTGAAACTCTATACTTGTATGGTTATTTAAAAGTTGTCCCTAGTCGGAGTTCATGTGAGGACACACGTGAATAGTAGACTAGCACATCGATTGGTTGATGACTATGTCATAGACATGGAGATGTCAAACCAATGACGTGGACACATGTTATGACCATGGGGTTGGACTGACCCAACCTGAGACTAGCAATTAGTTGCAGCTCTCTCTCTACACATCGTGTATGTTTTGTCCTTAGACCTGAGATTGTCGCATGTACTTGAGATGTGGATCGACCTACTTTGGGGCTATCAAACGCTGCACCGTAACTGGGTAGTTATAAAGGTAGCTTTGGGGTTTGTCCTGAAGCATGCTGCAAGACATGGTCAATCAAGATGGGATTTGCCCCTCTCTACTTGAGAGAGATATCTCTGGGCCCCTCGAGTGATCGGATCTAGAAATGCATGGCCGTGCTACATATGGTTAAGAGTTAACCTAGTAAAGGGATTCCGAATCACGGTATCGAGAAAGGGAGGTCAGCTTGGAGCTAGACCAAATATCGTGAGGCAAATGGAAAGACATGTACTAAACCTTGTGGTGGTTCGTCCGATATGATCTTTGTATGCGTTTAGGAGTTGGCACGTCTTGCTAGAGGCTGCTACCAACTATTGAAAGAATAAGTGTATTCGTGTCATGTCTATACGCATATGAACCTATAGGGTCACACACTTAAGGGGCTAGAAGCCTAATGAGGATTGGATCCGAATTAGACTAGGCTTAGGGTACTAATGGGCTGCTAATGTAGAAGCCCACTAGGGACGCCTATATAAGAGAGGGTGGGGCGAGCTGACCAGGGTTAGACCTTAGACCTGAGATCATTCCCAGCCGCCACTCCTCACGCCTATGTTGCACGCGCGGACCTAGCAGTCCGACGTATGACGCTTCCACCCTATACGTGTGGATACCTCGGAGGTGCTGCATCTGTAGCGCTTGGATGAGCCGTGCAAGGGAAGCTTCTCGTAGGACGAGGACAAGGAGGAGACGTGGAACGTCTGCACTGCCTCGACGCACTTCATCGATTCCACAACAGCGCGTCTAGTGGTAATCCCGTGATCTATGACAACAGTTATCCTTGTATACGCGGTAGAATTTTTTTGATTTGCGCTAGTATAGCCTACCCGTATCCCTTCAATCTCCCATCGTCGGCATTGCCTGTGACCCCGAAGATGGAGCTTCGCCTATGCTATCGTTATCTCTACGCTATTCCACTTCTTGAGTTGTATTAAGAACTGGATCATGAGATCATTATTTGTGTAAGACCTTATGTATGGTTTGTAATGAATGATGTACTGTGATATCCAAATCTGTTATGTCTCGCAAAAATGGTTATTCTGGGATTGCGATGTATGGCATAACAGGCATCTGGGATTAAAAATCCGGGTGTTGACAATGATCCCTTTTAATTTAAGTGAAGATTAATTTAATAACATGCAACTTATTAATGGGAGCATAATTAGATGATCTTATAAATTTATTAGAGTTTAGAGTCATTTTAAGATTGGTTAAGAGATTAAGATTATTCACCATCTTATACATGAGTGATATATAATATGTATTTAAAAGGAATTTAATTTGAATTTAAGATTTAAAAAACATTTGAAGGCTAATAGTTATATTTAAGTTTTATTATGATTATGGATTTAGACTTAGTAATTAATATTTAAAGGATTTAGTGTTTTATAAGATGTGATTATTTCTTACTTAAGATATAATTTTAAGAATTAACAAATTGGTAATTTATTTTAGTAAAATAAGTAAATGAATTTTATTATCTTAGGTTATTAAAATGTTTTTGAGTAATATACATAGTATTTTTCTAGTAAAATACACTTATTAAAGATCTTAAAAATGAATTTTATTTATTTTTATGTATTATCTTTATTTTTATAAAATTATTCAAAGAATTAAGTGTCTTTAAATATTTGCTTTATATTTTATTTGTAAAACTCTAAGTTAGTATTTTTATAAAATAGTAGAGTTATCTTTATACACAAAAATGTTTTTTATTTATTTTTAGGATTTTTCCTTATTTTATGAAATTTCACTAAGTATTTAATGATGTTAATATTTATTTGTATTTTATTTAACTTAAATAAGTAAGATTATATTTTTATTCGGTACAGATTATTTTTGTGAATACTTTGATGTATCGTCTATAATTTTTAAGATTTTATATGCTTTTGTTTTGTTTGGAAATGCTTTATAGATTTATTAAATTGAAAATAAAATGGTTTGATAATGGATAATTAATTGGGTGGTGGCCTAATTGGTGAAAAATGAATTTGGTCCAACTAAACGGAATTGGTTTGGCCCATTAGGTTGGCCCAGTTTGGGGTTGGGTCCAACCATCTCACCCCTGGCCCTTCTCCCTTCCTCCTCGCACCCAGGGCACTCCACGCAGGCCCCTGACCTTGACCCTGATTCCTCTCACGCGATGCAGCGAGGCACCACCGTCTCCAGCTCGATTTTGGAAAGGTAGGATGTTGAGGTTGCCTCTGTTGGTTACCGGAGCTCCGCCACCTCCTGGACGACTAGGCCATCCTATTCGATTGGTCAATGGGGCTCTCTGGACCTCGCCCCCAACCCTACTCTGGCGATGCAGCGTGGCGTCACCATCGCCGGCCTTCTTGGCTCTGGCCCTGGTCTACTGTTGCTAGCGGACACATGTTGCGCTACAGAAGTTGCTGGGGCGGCTCGGCGTGGTGCAGGTGCTTCGGTGCCCATCGTGCCACCGTGCTTCTACACTCGCGGCCTCTGCCTCCTCTTCGGCGAGCTAGGAATCGCCCCAGGTAGGTTCTCCTTCTACTCTCTCTATATCTGGTACTATTACCCTTTCTAGTGAAGATTCTAGATCCCTAGTATCATCTGCTGAAGATTTATATGGTGACAACCCCCTGATCTTTGATCTGTAAGATCCTTTAGAGTGTGTCAATGATGATTCACTATTGTCAAATGCTTGTGTTCATATTTCTTGTATTGCTTATGAGAAAGAGATCATGTGATAATCAAAGGGTTCTCTTTGAATGCTCTCTTCTGACTAGTATATAAACCAAGCATATATAATTGTGCCCGGCTGTCACTGTTGTGCTCAGCTTTGTGAGAAATATGATTAGTTTCTGCCCATCTAGATAATAGAAAATTGGTAAGATATGATTCCTGGATCCTTCACTAGGGAAATGATTTAAAATTCCATCTCTGATTATTTGCAGAAGAGTTTGTGAATACTGCAATGGTTAATGATCTGCAAAAGGTTGCTTGCCGATGTTTTGAATGATCTATTTATGATCATATCATGCAAAGGCACGATCTTGAGCAATCAGGAATTAGAATATTTAAAGTAGATTTCTTTATCTACTTAATTGTTAGATAACTAAATAAATGATTCCTAGATTAGATGATCTAGGAAGATGATTTGTATTCTTCATAGTTGAGGAAGTGACCAATAAGTGTATACTTTCAATATGATAGTCAGATGATTATAACTGATTCCTAGATTTAACTAGGAAGATGATTTGAAAATTGTCTTGCTTGCTTAGCACATGAATTAAAAAGTGATGGTGGTTTTCTTTAGCTTGGATATGTGTTTTGGTGGCTTATCTTGCCTTGGGACTATTGTGGTGCTTCCCTATGGGAGTGAGCACAATAGTACTTCAGGTAGATGAATTGTTATTTGCACATCTGGATAAAATCCATAGAGAGTTAATGCTTATGATGCTGGTCTGAAGCTTTGGTGAATTCACTTTGAATTAAAAGTTTGAATGCTATCATAAGTACCGTTACTATGACACAGTACATCCTTGGATGATTTCTATCTAATATTATCTAGGAAGATGGTCTTCTTTGGTTGGTTAAATTTTCATTTCCAGATTTTTAGTTAAGCTGCCACTGTGGTACCTCCAATTCCTGGAGTGTGCCCAGTGGGTGACTGAGCTAGCATATCTTGCTGCTCAAGGTTTGGTTGCAATTGTGTTTGCATTGTAGTGAATGATGTGGAGATATGGCCAGTGATGCACAGTCTGAGGCCTTGATTGGAAAAGAATAAAAACAGATGTTATTATATGACTTTCTAATACTCTATGATGATTTTGCAAAGCTCTCTTTGCAACACTGAGAGTATCACCCTAACCACTCCTCCTAGATGAAACTCTAGTTGTAGGTTAGCTGGATTTGGATGAATTTGTAACAAAGCCATTATTTTATTTGAACCTGATGATTCAAACTATGAAAACATATGCTGTATGATCTGGTCGTACTTTCATTTACCTAATGCCTGATGTAGATAATAATTTCTGGAATTGGTTGGCTCACACCAAAGGATTGGATCTGATGTTGATGACCTGATTCAATTGTTGCTTCATGTTCCTGACCTTCTCCACCTAGCAGCTATACTTCACCTGTCCTTGATCTACTCCTCATGCAACGGTGGCCTGTTCTTCTTCTCCTGAGACTAATTCTTGGATGTCTCTAAGGAGCAACCAGAGTTGGTTGATGGTGTGATGTGGTCCTATGAAACTATGAGAAAACAAGCAGTGATCCTGGTGGTTGTATTGCTTGAGATAAGAACAGAGGTGTGAGACTTGTTCTGGTTGTGGATGTGAAGAGAGAATATAGTAGTAGCTCTACTACGGCTGGTGCTTTTCCTCTACTTGTTGTTGCCTTGTGGGGTTGACAGCACATATGCCTGCATGCATGTGTGAGCTGCTTGTTTGTGTGCTGCTGGTCCAGGAACCTCCCCCTGTCCAGGTTTCATCTGTGAGATCTTTGTGCTATGGTTGTGCTCGGCTGGTTTGGTATTATCTGAAGTTGAGCTAAATTTTTGGATGTTGCCAAGTGGATTCTTAGATAGCCAATGATGGTGTCCTGAGGCAAAAATACTGATATGAACAGATACTACTTATTTGGTGAAACTAGCCCCTTCTAAAATTCATCTCCATGATGAATTGAACATAGCATTTCTATGTCAAACCTGAGAGCAAATCAATAACCAACTAATCATTCTTTTATTTTATTTTTGTTTTGTTTTCTTTTTTTTGTTGTGTGTGTAGGAAATGAAAAGAAGAAAGAAAATGCCAGATGATGAAGGGATAAGAGAACAGTAGCTTAGGAATTTCATAATACCAAATATTGTAATTTATATTCTGTTTTAATATTCTAAAAACATTGTATTGTTGTATTTTATTCAATAAAGTGTACTTATTTCATTTTTTTCTTTTACAATTCTTTTGTAAAGACAATGTCATATATATTTTGTTGTAATAAAGAATTCTTTTATTTATTTCAATAATGTAATTCTTTTTTTCTACTTATTTGTTTCCTGTACTTTACTTTTATTTAGCTATTGTAAAGGATCAAAGTAATACTATATGTATATATATTTATATTAATAAAGAATCCTTTTTATATTATTTATGTAATCATTTTATTTCAAGTTATTAAATATTTCCCAATTCCTATTTATGATTTTATAAATTCATTTGAATTTCAAATACATGTTTGAACAAATTTTCCCCGAAACAAAGAATTCTACAAAGGTCATGTCAAAATCTATCGCACTTTCTCCGAAGTTTTCTTTAGTACAAGAGAGATCTCGATCCCTCCATAGCTCTTTTAGTTTTGCGCGAAAATTTCCTGGATTTTCTTATGCATGAATGCAATGCACACACATGTGTTCTCTCTATTTCCAAGTGCTAATCCTGAGATGTTACACTTCGGCTGTCGTGTTGACGCCTTCGTGACGCGGACAGCGCAGGATCAGTACCCTCGAGGGGGCCCAAAATCGCGTCGTCGGCCGGCACGGCCATCACACATATACCGCGGGCGTCTAGGCGCCCAATAGAGTCGGCTCCAACGGCGGCATGTTCCCGGCGGATGAACTGTTCCCGGGAATGGCCTTGAGCCGAAGCATACCTCCGAGGATGACGCAGCCAATCCACCTGAATCCTTCAAGTATTTGTGAGGGGAACATGCCTTTTGAGGAATAAAGAAATTTCACCGGAGAGTAGCATGAAGGATAAGTTGAACTGCTTTTTGCGAAGGAGAAGTATTGAGTACTACTGCAGTACTCCTACTCCCTCCGTTACAATGAATAAAAAGGGAACCTCGTTTTCTGTTTTCTTTCTGTGACCAAGGCACCAAGATTCCCCTAAAAAAGACATGTGCATGAGCTACAAGCGTGGGCCAAAAATGAAACAAATGGAGAGAATTACGGTGCAGTTAAGAGGCTAGCTCAAACATTCCCAAGATTTTCTCACATGTTTTCTAGGCCAGTATTTGGTACCAACAGAACGGCCGCAAACAGAGGAGTAATTAGGAGTACTACTAGTACTAGTAGTATCAGCGAGTAGAAGTGTGAATTTGGGTACCCTTCAAGAGTAGATAAGACAAGATAAAGATAATATAAGAAGTAGTACTACTATTATGAATGGCGGATCTTTTGAATAACCTTCCCTCCCGATGTTTGGGAAGCAAGTGAAAATTTTCAAGCCAAAAAAGTTTGATTTTTTTTTGCCGCCAAGGACCAAAGTGGTTTCCTTCCACTACTGTAATATGTACTAGTACTACTATATTAGTCTTGCACGTAGCACTAGGTTGTCAAAGCATCGTGTACACTGGGTCAGAGATTAATTAAAAACTAGAGTAACTCCGCACCTACTCCTACTTGGTAAACACAGCGCTTCCCTAGTTTTCTCTGTGACAGTCATTTTTTCTTTCGCTTCCCTAGAGTGAGACGAGGAGTCTACTAATAGTAGAACTATTTAACTTGCAAGTGTCTCCCGCTCTCTCTCATCAACCCTATCTCTCTCTTCCCTCTCTCGCTCGGTATCAAAAGTCCCTCTCAGATCCGTGGTTGAAGCTACGATTGACATGAGTGGCACCTCTATGGAGGACAAGTGGGCTAAAGTTACAATTGACTAGAGTCATACGGTTCAGTTCTTCAGCTGCAGGCTTTGTTCTCAAATTGTTCTTTGTCTTGCGTACATGGTTAAGTACTTCTTTCCTTAGGATGTTTTCCTTTTATGTCACACTGATTCGATACAACTATTGTTTTTTGGGCTAAATCTTCTTTTCTTGCATGAGCAGTGCACTGGCTATAGGAACATGGCATGCCTAGAATGCGTTGGAAAATTATCCGATGGCAAGTGCCCGGGATGTGAGCACGGAGGCGTCTTCGAACCAAACCCTTTTGTGGACCGGCTGTCCTCGGGACTGAGGTTAACTTGCAGGAACAAAGGGTGTGCCATGAGGGGAAGCTTCTTTGAGTACGTCGAAAACGTGAGGGCGTGCCCGCACGCGGCAGAGGGCGCCGTAGGTTCTTGATGGAAAAGAACAGTATGCTATGCGGTTATCCATGTGTGTGCTGATTCCGTCTAGAGTATGGTATTTAGTTTCTGTCGTGGTTGTGGAGTACATGTACTATAAATAAATTAAATCATCATCGCATCCGCATAGTTTCTGTCTTTTACCGATAATAAGGGGATTTGGTTTTGGGGTTCGAATTGAAGCTACAATTGATAAGATTGGAGTGCTAATTTCAAGGATTTGGTTTTGGGGTTCGAATTTGCATTTTCCCCTAGAGATTCAATGTTTATTTTGGACTTTCCCCTATAAATAGAACCATGGAGCCCCCGCAAAAATAATTAAAAAATAGAACCATGGAGCCCCCACAAAAAAATAATTAAAAATAATACAGTAGAACCATGGAGAGAGGACAAGCCAGGGCTGACGTTGGGGAGTGACGAGATACCGTGGCCTCGCGTTTGAGCTCTCCCCTCTCACCCATTTCCCCAGGCCTCTTCCCCCCTCATCCAGGCCAGCGGCAAGAACCCAAAATTAAAAAAACCAACTCCTTGCCATCCACCCACCCCACTCCACCCCTTCCCCCACCCCAACCCCGCCCCTACCAAAAAATCCCCAAATGGCGGTGCCGCTGGAAATCGAGCGCTCCTCACAGGAGCGCATCATCGAGTCTAGCCCCCATGTCTTTCGTGCCTATCGCGTCTCCGCAGCCACAACCGACTTCTCCGTCGTCGAGCCACACTTAGTTGACAAGGCGATGCCATACACAATGACACTAAAGATCTTATTCTCAAGGATGTATGAGCTCAGGAGGATGCATGGATCCCTCCCAGCCCCTCTGGAGGAGGACGAAGTCGCGACCACACCCTGCGAAGAGGAGTTGTTGAATCTCAGCCTGCCTCCCAACAAGCTGCGAAGAGCGAGCAAGGTCGTGGGAACTATGCGGAAGGTTCTTGGCCGTGTATGGCTGCTGATGAACCTGCAACTCGTGGCGGAGGAGTGGGACATCATCATGCCTTACGACATTTTGCACCAGCTCTAGCATGAGGCGTGTGTGTGTGTGTCGACGGGTTCCACTTCCACCTAACCCTCAGCATCGACCTTCAGCTCATAGTCAACCCGACGGCGCTTCAAGATAGATGGTACCTGGTTGAGTAGGAGGATGGCCACTGCAGCAGATGCATACAGGAGCTGTTGAAGCGCACAACATGCGTCTCCGGGGATGCAACCATCCATACCACCGCAAGTGCATCTTCACTTGGTTTGAGACCAACGCCAGCTGCCCTATCTTCCGAGACAATGTGCTCGCCCATCTCTACTGACACGAGGTGCATATGCCCCCTCCTGTATGAAACCTGGTCACGCTGTTGCTAATTAATTAATGTACTGAACATGTTCTACATATGTTTGCACTTGTCGAATTAAGCTTAATCCAATTTAGACAGCGAAAACAATTATTCTAGGATTACAATCCAATAGGAAAATTTCATCATGTCTCATACATTTTAAAATGAGAAAACCAAAACGAATCAATGTTCGTCATCTCACTGCATAATTTGGAACAACAGTCTAATCATCGTCACCATCATCGCTTTCAGCACCACCATGTTCGAGATCCACATATTACGACTGGGGTGGATCTTCTTCCTCTTGCCAATCATCATACATGTCCTGAGTTTCATCAGGTAGAACCAGTTTATTCCTGTCTTTGTCCACTATAATAACCTCGATAGTGAAATATACTTGTCCATCATGCGCAGAGCCGCCTCTAGCAATCAAATTTTCATCAACGTCAGCCAGTTCAGTTACCATACAAACACTAGGATCATCTTGTTGGGAAACATCAATGGTGAATGTCTCTTCATACTCATTCACATCATAGGTGCTCCTTTGCCTGAAACGTTTGCACATATTGCCAGTCATTATTATCTCTGTCATCCAAGAATATTACCTTGGAATCTTGAGTTACCAAAATATAAGGTTACTCCTTGTACCACTCAATAGTAGTATTGATCGATATGAAATACCCATCATTTCTAGGTCCTCTTTTCTTGTTCGGATCTTGGTCATACCAGTAACACTTGAATAGAACTACAGACTAACCACTAGTCTTGTCGTTATAGTTCAACTCAATAACCTCTTTTATGTGACCATAATGATTATAGTCCTCTGACTTCTTTATTTTGGCTGTCAAGTGCTATCCACTAGTCGTGATGCCACTGTTTTGTGTCATCAAATGTTTCTCACGCTCATAAGTGTTGTATTTGATACCATCGTCATTACAAGCTAAAGATTTCTGCACCCTCTTTGCAGTACCACGTGATAGGGCATAGAGACCATAACAAACATCGCCTGAGTTATCTTCACGCAGCTACGTGATCTGAGGTTATACAAAATAATCAAGAGGTCATCTCATGTGCACAATTCATATGCAATTTAAAGTTCAGTTGTACAACTTACATGATTCCTAAACCATTCCTAAAACCCACCCCCACATATTGGTGCAACATAATCTTTTCCTTTGGTGCTTTAAATAACCTACAAAAATGATACTCAAGTCAGACATCTGAACATATCTTATTACAAGTTTCATTTCATATATGCAAGGATATGTATGAATAATACTCACGCAACAAAGTTTTCAGCCTCATCAGCGTTATTCAGCACATACCATGTGAGTTGGTCATATTCGTGCTGCATTAATGTTCTATGTTCCTTCTTTCCTACTAGGCGAACACCATGGTTAAAAACAGATTTTTCAACTTCTTCAGTTCTGACACCCAGATTGGATCTCGTTTTACGATCAGGATTGTATCTTAAATAAAATGCAAATGCTTCAGCGGCAATAAATGCGTGTTCAATGCAAGCCTCTACTCTAGCCTTGTTCCTAACAGTACCCTTGAAAGTGCAAAGTCGACGTTCTATAGGATACGTCCATCTGTACTGTACGAGACCTCTATAAAGTGCATATTTAGGAAGATGAACAGCCAAATGCACCATCACATCAAAGAAGGATGGTTGATATATCATCTCAAGCTTGCATAAGAATTCTGATATGTCCGTCTGAAGACGCGCTACAACTCTTTTGTCCACAGTTTTGCTATAAAGTTCCCTAAAGAACTTTCCCAATTCTGCAAGCACATTGTATAAATTCTTGTTCACTAAACCTTTAATGACAAGAGCTAAAAGAATTTGTAGTAGGATGTGGCAATCACATGTTTAAAACCCTTGGAGCTTGTTCCCCTCTGCATTGATATAATTTGCAATGTTGGAGGCAAATCCATATGGGAACTTCACACCACATAGGAAGTCACAAAATAGTACCCTTTTATTCATCGGCAAGGTAAATTATGCACCTCGAAATTTGTAATGTTTTTCACCGCCCTTATCAACTGTATCTTCAGGATGCCGCTTCAAGTTGTTGTTAACATGGAGTTTTTTGCAGTCAAGCCATTATAGCTATCTTTTGTCTTGGTTAGAACGTTGAGTAATGTGCCTATAATGCTATCACATATATTTTTCTCCATGTGAATGACATCAATACTATGTAGAAGCGTCTTACCAGCCCAATACGACAAGTCCCATAGAATGGATCTGCGCTTATAAAATATTCTCGGTTCCTTTTCCTTCCCTTCAGAAGTTGCTGCTATTTCTTTCGCTCTCTTCCTTTTGGATGCTGCTTCTACTGTCGGTGCATCTTCTGTATTCTTTCTTTTACCTCGTTTGGTAGCTTGTTGTTTTCCTGGTTTGATATTTCTGACCTTTTCTAGATGCGCCTACAACTGAGTGTAGTGAACTTTCGTGGTGCAGTGCCATACTCAGTCCTCTTTCCATGGAACTGAAATTGTTTAGTTTTTTTTTGGAATTTGTGGCCGGCAGGAAGAAAAACCCAGTGGCCAAGGTAACTGGTCTTATTTTGTAGCCTCACTATGACCTGTTTTGACTCACAGTGAACACATGCGTTGTAACCTCCTGTCACTCTGCCTGACATAGTGCCAAGAACTGGGAAATCATGGGTGCAGAACAACACAGCATCACGCAAATGGAACTTGCCATATTCAGGTTTGCTTGCAAGGATATCAGGAGTCATGACACTCTTCCTTAGTTTCTGCAAGTCTCGTATAAGAGGCTGCATGAACAGATCAAAATCCTTACCAGGTAATTTGGGACCTGGATGAGTAAAGTCAGCAAGCAGTTTGACCAATCAATGCATTTCCAGGGAGGAAGGTTGTCAATTGTAACAAGTACTAGCCACATGTTGTACGAGTTACTCATGTTGCCAAATGGGTTAAATCCATCTGTATCTAGGCCAAGTCTCAGGTTCCTTGGATCCGCAGCAAATCCTGGATGAGTCTTGTCAAAATTCTCCCGTTCATCTCCATCAGCTGGATGTCTCAGTAAGTAATCGTCTGGCTTAAGAATCTCTTTATGCCAACTTGTTTCCTTAGATGTTTGTTCTGACTGAAACAACCTCTATGATCTATCTATAATTGGAAAATATCTCAGAACCTTATAAGGATCTTTCTTCTTTTTATCACAATTTTCCCATCTTGATTCATTACATACTGGGCATTCATCGAGGTTTTCATAATCCTCCTAGAATAGTACAAAGTTATTTGGAAAAAAATGGATCTTCTCATATGATAGTCCAAGTACCTTGATGTACTGTTTAATCTCATAAAAGGATTTTGGCAGTCCTTCCCTGGGTATTTACTCGTTGTACACCTTAAATACTACATTGAAAGATTTATTGGTAACCTTGTTGGACGACTTTTCCTTTAGTAATTTCATTACCATTTTGAATCTTGAGATACCAGAATTAGGGTCCACTGAACACTTGGCATCTTCTATCAGGTCAGAGAAAGGTGATCTTTTAAGAGAAGGGCCGTCCTTTTTTGCTTGCAGTGGGGTACAGGGCCCTTAACAAACCAAAAAGGTCCTCATCCTTGATCTGATGAGCTTCAGGTGGACCAGCATTAGCTAGAGGATCAAGAATAGGCTAATCATATGGTTCACCATGTTTAGTCCACCTAATGTATGTGTGTTGCATCCCATTAATGAATATATGGTCTGCAACTGTGCTCTGACTCAGCTTTTTATAATTAAGGCATTGCTGGCATGGGAAAAACACATCTGAGTCGCCGTTATGCTATTTAACAAACTTCATGAAGTCATTAAAACCTGCCCAATATGAAGGTGTTGCTTTTTGTCCATTTAATATCCAATATATGTCCATCTATTGAGGATAGAGATGGTCAAAATCTTTCATGATATTTCAGCGAACAAGTTGATTATAGATCTAATTAAGCCAAGATATCTGAGCAAATTGATGGAATATAGAACTATAAATGCCACGTAATTTTAGCCTATTTCAAAAATTGAGTGCAGAACTATGTTACATATTTGAGAGAACAGATGGACTAAGCGCAATAAAATGTTAACCAACTCAAACAAACATTGTGATCAAGTGCAGAACAATGTCAAACAAACAGATCTATTACGAAACGACTTCTAGGGAACGATTTGAGGAAATTATAAGCATACGGATTGACCAACTGACCGCTAGTCTGTGTGCGTCTTGAGAAGAAAACCGCCGCCAACGATGGTGTCAGCTGCCTCGGCTAGTAGATAGAGGGTGAATGTTTTGGAGCGCGGTCTATGGTTTTCACGGCCGGTGCGTCTCCAGAAGAATGGCGCAGAGACAATACTGGAGTGAATGCTTGAGCAGGAAAGTTTTGGCGCGCGTGGGCTATGTGTCCCGGTTGTCAACAATTTTCACGCAAAATATCTGCAATTTTTTCGCCCTTGTGTTTTTCTTCCTTGTTGACGTCTGGAATTTTTATTACTGATCCCCTAATATTAGCCTATGAGGGTCAAGCATAGCCAAAAACTTCCAAATTCGGCCTTTTCATGGTCTTATGACCGCCGATCATAGACCATTCAATTTAGGAGTGAGTCCATTGAATATTTCCCATGACGATAAAAAAGATCAGCCTACCTATTTTTGTGTGTAAAAACTACTACATTATGTAGCATTTTTTAGTTTAGCTACCAGCAGGGCGCCTTATTATTTGGTGGGAGATAAAAATGTTTAAAAAAGTATTTTTAAGGAGACAAGTCAATAAGTCATAATAAAAAAGCTTAACGTTCTTATTCAATTAGTTGTTTCTATTGTAGTGGCAAGGCACGCAGTCAATCGTTGGTGAGGTCTTGAGTTCGAATCCTAGGTAATTTGTGTTATTATAGAGTTACTTTTTTGTAATCTCAGGCTAACATCTGGGACCCAGATAAACTACTGCTGCATCGAGCAATGTTGCCAAGGTCAAGATGGCGGACTCGACCTAAAAAACAATCCAACGTATATACACACGTTTAATATAAATAGAGGTTAACACGTGGGACCTAGCATGAACACATTTAATTCAAATAATGACTGACATGTGGGACCAAGATAAATTACTGCTGCATCTAGAAATGTTGCTAAGGTCAGGACGGTGGACTCGACCCAAAAAAATAGTCCAACATATATACACACGTTTAATTTAAATAGAGGTTGATATCTGAGACACAGCATAGACACGTTTAATTCACATAGTGGCTGACATGTGAGACCCAGCATAGACACGTTTCCTACACCGAGAAGGCTGCAATGTGGGACCCAGCATAGACACGTTTGCTGTACATAGAAGGCTGACATGTGGTACCTAGCATCAGAATATAGATTAATATTTTTTGTACTCTATAAAGCTGACATCTGGGGCCCAGGTAAACTGCTACTGCATCATAGACACGTTTCCTTTTAAAAAAATCTACCAATGTTGCCTAGGTCATAGCGACAGACTCAACCTGAAAAAATAGTCCAACATACACACGTTTCTTTCAAATAGAGCTAACATTTGGGACCTAGTGTAGACACGTTTACTGCATAGAAGTTGCTGACATCTGGGACCCAGCTACGGACCAAATACAGAACAACAGAGGCGACTGAAAAAAGTCCATCATAGCACGTTTCATTTACTGACATGTGGGACCCACCAGAGAGACCTTATATAGGTGCTGCATCGAGGAACGTTGCCATGTTCGAATAAGGTAGGCCGAGCGTGAAAAACGTCCAACGTATACACGTTCTTCTAATGAGATGCTGACATGTGGGATCCGGCAGCGTGACCAAACGACAGATTCCTTGAGCAATGCTATCTAGTCAGAACAGGGTAGCACTAGAGAAGAAAAAAATTTCATCATATACACTCTATTCTTCTAATGTGAGGCTGACATATGGGACCCACCAGCCTGTATAAACAGCTGATGCATCGAGCAACGTTGCCAAGTTCGAAACACGGAGGCGCGAGCGAGAGAAAGTCCTACATGCACACATTTCTTCTGATGAGATGCTGACATGTGGGACCTAGAAGCTTGAACAAACGGAAGATTCATGGAGCAACGCTATCTAGTTAGGAACAGGGTAGCACTAGATAAGAAAAAATTCAATCATATACACACGATTCTTCTAATGAGATGCTGACATATGGGACCCCCAGCCTAAATAAATGGCTGATGCAGCGAGCAATGATATCAAGTTAACACGGAGGCATGAAAGAGGGCAAAACATTCCATCATACACACATTTCTTCTAATGAGAGTATGACACGTGGGGCCTAGCTATGTGATTATACATCTGTCAGCGCTATCAAGTTCGGAACAGGGTAGCGCGACGGAGGGCAAAAATCCCATCATACACACGTTTATTCTAATAAGAGGGTGATAGGTGGGCCCAGATGCGTGATTAAATGGCAGCGCAATCAAGTTCGAAAGACGATAGAGGGAGCGAAGGAAAAAAAATCCATCATACACATGATTCTTGTAATGAGAGGCTGGCATGTGGGACCCAGCATTATGATTAACGGCAGATAGATCAAGCAACATTATCGACTTCATATCAGGAAGGCACGAGCCAAGGAAAAAATCCATCATGCACACGTTTCTTCTAGTGTGAGGATGACACATGTGACCCAGCATCCTGATTAAATGGCAGATGCATCGAGCGACACTATCAAGTTCGGAACAGGGAAGGAAAAAATCCCATCATACACACGATTCCTCTCATGTGAGGCAGACATGTAGGACCCAACATCCTGACTAAACGGAAGGGGCATCGAACAACGTTATCGAGTTCAAATCAGGGAGGCGTGACCAAAAAGTTTGGTCCACTAGAGTCAATGACATCCGAGACCCAAACGCAAAAACTACTTCGGTGAGTCAACATCTCGCGAGGAAGTGGAAATCTTACTTCCGCCACGCGCCCGACGAGCTTCCTCCATGTTTTTAGTGGTTTCGTCGTAGTAGAGGGGCGCAAAACCGGAAAAAAATTTGCATCGGCCACGGTCGAGCCAAGATTTTCGTCGTGGAAGAGGCACCTTCTACAACGACCGACGGGCCCAATTGTTGTGGAAATAAACATTACTTATATTGTCCTAGGAGTAGTGATCTTCAGTTAACACGGTCGGTGGAAGTACAAGTTGCATCAAGGACCTCAAAAAATGAAAAAGAAATCCTCTAGTCCATCACTTGGAAAATGAATATTGTTCTTTCCCGATAGTTAGGAACTTGCACCGACGGCATTGTTTACTAAAATAAGATAAACTCATATACCTCTGAAACTCGCACCGAGAGTTTGGAAAACAGGTTCAACATCCCGCTAAGATTTTGCATCTTGACAATTTAACGAAATTAGGTATAAAGTCATTCAAGTTGGCATAGTCAACTAGTCCGAAGCTTGAAAAATCATAAAATATGGGAAACGTAAGTACAACATGTGGATCCACTATAATATTTGAAAGCTCTCCTTATGGCGTTTAGATTCATATTCTTCATACTTTCTTTACCGAAAGGAACAATCTCATCATCATTCGGAAAATTGAGAATGTTCTTTATTGTGTTTATGCGTGACACAAGTATAGTAGTACGAAGGGTATGACTAAGCTGCTAACTTGAAAAGGACCCGACCGATTTTCCTTGGTTAACTTTAGGGCCCTTTGTGCTAAATTCAGGGACCTCAATGTAATTTTATCTTTTTTGACGTCTTCGATGTAGACCATACTCCCACCGACCATGTCTAATTTTTACTACAAGTATGCTCTTAAAATTTTCAAAAAATCTTTTGAAGCCAACCAGGAATTCAGTATGTCAAAAACCGCCAAAAAGCTTTTTCGTAAAACTTTCAAAGCAACCTAGGATTTACTTGTACTTCAAATTTGACCTAGTTTCGATAAATCGGCACAGAGTCACATTCAAGTCGGCAAAGTTATCTAGGAAGTTTTAAAATTCGCAAAACATGGGAACTTGACAATGTTCTTTCCTGATAGTTGGAAACTCACACCGACGACATTGTTTACTAAAAGATGATGCACCTTCGAAGAAACTACAATTAATTCGAGAGGAGTCTATCGCGCTTACCTGCGTCTCAAGTTTGACCTAATTTTGTTAAGCTGGCAAGATGCAAAATCTTAGCAATAAATTGAACCTATTATCAAAACTCTCGATGGTGGTTTGTGATATATTAAATGACCCCCCGATGGTTACCTAAGAAACAAATCACAGAACTGTCAATGCAAACTACAATTTACCCATAGTTCAAATTTGACCTAATTTAGATAAATCGACATAGCGCCATTCAAGTGGGCAGAATTAGCTAGGCCAAAGTTTGAAAACTTTTCAAACATGGGAATCATATAAGTGGTACACAACATGTTGGTACACTATATATATGACTGAAAATCTTGGCTTGTATCATTTAGATCCATATTATATTATTCAGGCCTACTTTACGGAAATGAACAATCTCGTCGTCACTCGGTAAATTGGGAATGTTCTTTCCTGATAGTAGGAAACTCACACCGATGGAATTTTTTACTAGAAGAAGGATGCACCCATTCTACCTTTAAAAGACAATTAATTCAAGAGCAGTCTATCACTCTAACTGGTACCTCTCGATTTGACATAATTTCGTTAAGTTATCAAGATGCAAAATCTTAGAAAGAAATTGAACCTGTTGTCAAAATTCTCGGTGGTGGGTTTTGGTGTATTAAATGACCCCCCTCCCGATGGTTACCTCCAAAAGGATTCGTAGAACTTTCAACGCAATCCATAATTTACCTATAGTTGAAATTTGACCCAATTTCAATAAATCGACATAAAATCATTCAAGTGAATAGAGTTAGCTAGGAAGAATTTTAAAAACTCATAGAACATGTGAATCTTAAGTACAACATGCCGGCCCAATATATATGTCTGAAAGCTTGGCTTGTGGTATTCAGACCCATATTCTCCAGACTTCCTTTTCGAAAAGGAACAATCTCGCCATCACTAAGAAAATTTAGAATGTTACTGTAACATCCCAATTTTCATTAAACCAAAACATTCATCATTGCATTCATATCATCATGGCATGTGTGCATTGCACAAAAATTTTCAAAATATAAAACCTAGCAAAACCTTATTTAAAACCCCTCTTTATATGCAAGTGTGGGGCTTGTGTTTTATTTTTATTCTTTACCCAAAATGTTTTTTAGAGATTTGTTGTTTTAAAACATTTTTTGAACACTAGGTTCACACCCTAAAATTTTGGTGAAGGTTTGGTTTGATTTGGAGTTGATTTTCTAGTTCAAATCTTTATTAGAAAGTAAAAACAGAAAATAAAAAGAATAAGAGGAAAAAAAGAGACTTACCTGCCTGCCAACCGACGCGGCCCAACACGCGGCCCAGCAGCCCAACCGGCTTCCCCCTCTCCCCTCTATTTATTTTTCTTACCGCGCACCCCCGGACCCTCCCGCTGACAGCCTGGCCCCACTGCCATGACGTCATCATTGTCAATCTCGCGACGAAGGACCCGTTCCCCTCTCTGTCATTTCCTCGCGAATTCAATCGCGTAAATACCATTGATTTGAGGCATAATTCTTTCCCCCGAACACTGCTACTTAAACCCCCCTCACCATCTCCATTTCCCCCCACACAGCACCACCCGAGAGCCCCCAGGCTCCGCGGATTTCAGCCCGACACGCCGCCATCCCGTCGCACTCCGGTGACAAAATTCGGTGAGCCTCGACCCCTCTTGTCCTCTGGTTCACACTGTCCTGCTCGTCATCTTCGGGCGCACCTACTAACGCTTTCCGTTTGCTTGCTCGTGGCCCAGAATCTCGCCTTCGTCTATGCCCGCGAACCACCGATGCCAGGAGCAACTCCGACAGGGAATCCCCTCCGAACCCGTGCGCCCCTTCCCCTACCACGACCTCCACTGCAACCGCCTTGCCACCGCGACCTCGGTAACGCCCTTGTACCCCCCTTACCCCCTAGCACCGTCGGTGCGCCGTTGCCAGACGCGCCGCCGCCGCACATGCCATCAGCGCCTCTCGCTTCTGGCCAAAGCACTTTGGTCTGTTAGATCTAGATCTAAAGGTTAGGATAGATTCATCTAACGAAGGGGTACCGGTTGATCTGAGCCATGCAATCTGACTTAGATCCAACAGTGCACGCGCTTGATCTGCGTGAAACGGTATCGGCCAGTGAGATTGTGCCACGTAGCTGAGTTTTTATATTTAAAATCCAGAAATGATTTGTTAGATGTTTAAACTTGTAAAATTCATAACTTTTGATCTAAAATTAAGAACAGTGCAAATTTGGTGTCTATGGATTCAGAAAAATGTGAAATTTATTATTGTGGCCTTATTTTGTTGACTTATTTGTGTAAAATTTGAGTTCTAGGCAGAGTCATTTGTAGGGCTATTTTTACTATAAAAATTATTGTATAAATTATTTTTAGGTAGATTTTGTGATATTTAGCCTTTAGATGGTGTAATTTATCTTCTGTACTATGCACTTTGGTTTTAAAAGTGTGGTTTTCATATTATTGCATAATTGCATGCATCCATATTATTTTTGAGTGCTATATTGAATTGTATATTTTTGTTGTTTGATTTGATGTGTAGATTGTATGGATTGTGAAGTTTGTTGCTGTGAGGATTATACCTACTCTCCTAGCTACCAAGGCAAGTGATATTTTATCATATGTCCTATTATTTTTACCGATTGCATTAGTGTTATTTTAGTAGGACTTGCATGATAGTTTAAATTATATTGCTATGCTATCGAATCCTATAGATTATATCTTGGTAGTATTTTCCTAAGTTAGGAGACATCGCATGCTAGAATGCTTAGTCTTCATATTAGAGTTCGTGGGTGGAAATTCATATTATGATGTTATGGAAAGTTTATATACTTATATTTTTGACTAAGAAAACAACCTTTGTTAATGAAACACCTGGGTGGATTGGGACTTGTATGGATTATGTTGATTGGTTACTCAGGGCCCATTTCTATGGTTTACCCTGGTGTATCACACTTGTGGATTACAACCCAGGAACAAAGAGATTTGAGATGTTTGTGTTGCGAAGATTCCAGTGCCACGTGGCATATGGGCTCTGCCTTGACCAACTAAGTTGTGAGAACTCAGCCAGATGAACAGAGGGTGGTAGAATTTATAGGATGGAACGCGTCCGTGGTTGCTTGAGGGATTGCTTCTGAAAATTCTCGTCTCGATGTTTGTCGAGTCTTGTGGGGAAAGTGCACCTCTAGAGAGGGTAAAACTAAGTACTTAGCCGTGTCCCCGGTTATGGAAAATTTCTGAGCGTCAAGACATTGAAACAGTTCAAGAATCTCCTCATCCCAATTTATCTAAGTTAAAATTTTGGGTGAACAAGGGTAGAGGTTCACTAATGTCTATTGGTGGTACCTTAGTGTTTTGTAAAAGCAAAACTTAGTATTTTCAAACTAGTAGGATAAAACTTGCTTTTTTCCAAAGCCATCCAGATCCACACTTAGCCAAATTCATGTAGTTGTTAGGCTCTACTATACAACTATGGTATCACTTATCAATACAATTCCAACTGTATTGACCCTTTGTGTTTATAACTTATCATGTTGCAGGTTACTCTAATGGTGAGTAGGGTTACGGATCTACACTCGACATGTTTGCCAGTGGCACATGAAGATGAAGACACTATTATTATGATATGTATTGAGAACTCTAAATAAGTTAGCCTTGGGCTAAGTGAGTTGTAAGAACTATTGTACTCCTGGACTTGCAATGTAATAATGACCTTTGTTTCTTTGTACTTCATCTTAAACTGTGGGTGCTAGTAAAATCAATCCAGGGACTAGCACTACAATCACAGGGATCTCTACCTTATTGGGTGAGACCTTATAGTTATTTCCCGATAGTTGGAAACTCACAGTGACGATGTTTTTTGCTAAAAAAAGATGCACCCATCTAGCTATGAAAAGACATTTAATTTGAAGGCAATCTATCGCGCTTACTTGTATCTCAAGTTCGACCTAATTTCGTTAAATCAGCAAAAAGTTAGTGAAGTGTGCGAAGTTAGCTAGGAAGCTTGAAAAATGGAACTTTAAGAAACTGTGGTCCGCTCTGTGTGATAATTGGGGCAGTGGCATTTTCTTCTAACTGTGGAAGGTCCTGTAGGAGCGATGTGCTTTAGTTAACACGGTTGGTGGAAGTACGAGTTACATCAAGGACCTCATAAAAATGAAAATTACATACAAGTCCATGCATTTTGCACAAGGTGCCTGAAACTTAGAAGTGAAGTGTGTTTCGAGGTTTGTGCATACTAGGGTTCATTGTACATGCTAAAGACTAATAATAGAATCTTCTGGATGCTAAGGATGGGAAAGAAGATCCAACGGCTACCAATGTTTTGGATTTGCCAGTCTTGATCGAACGGTCAATGAATAACCTTTCCCTCCCGATGTTTGGGAACCAAGTGAAAATTTCTAAACCGGGAAAGTTTGAATTTTTTGCCGCCAAGGACGAAAGCGGTTTCCTTCCTATGTACTCCTCCTACTCCACACCAAGGTGGCTGCCGAACACGCAGGAGAAACAGAGCCACCCTCTAGAAAACAGTGTCGTCGTACCAACCCACACGTGCTCAGTGCCACGCTGTGGACGAGGGAGAGATCAGCCGGGCCGGTGAGCGCCACACTGCCTCTTTTTTCAAAAAAAGGCTCGCTGCCTCCCTTTTGTTTCCTTGTGTAGCTCAAGTTTGACCAAATTTCATTAAATTGTGAAGATGCAAAATCTTACTGTGGAGATCATTTAAACCCTTTGTCCATAATCTCGGTGTGCATGTGCGTCGACCTGCCTCGTCGTTCCATTTCACACCCTGCGACCAGAAGTACGCTTGTTCAAAAGTAAGGAGCTTTTATTTTCGCGCCTGCGGTGAGAAATACGAAGGGTATGGCTCAGCTGCTAACTCGAGAAGGATCCGACCGCTTTTCCTTGCCTAACTTTAGGGCCCTTTGTGAGAAATTTAGGGACCTCTATGTATTTTTCTCTTTTTTAAGGTCTTCGATGTAAACCGTACTCCCACCGACCATATCGAATTCTAACTACAAGTTTTCTCTTAATTTTTTCAAAGAAAATTTGAAACCAACCAGGAATTCAGTATATCGAAAACCATCAAAAATATTTTTTGTAGAACTTTCAAAGCAACCTACAATTCATTTGTAGTTCAAATTTGACCTGATTTCGATAAATTGGCATTTGTATAAAAAGAAAGTAAGGTCCAATTTGTATGAAATTTGGGGCTTTTGGCATTTTCTTTTAATAGGGGTGGGTCTCGTAGGAGCAGTGAGCTTCAGTTAACACGGTCAGTGGAATTACAAGTTGTATCAAGGACCTCAGAAAAAGAAAAAGACATCCTCTAGTCCATCACTTGAAAAATTCAGAATATTCTTTCTCGATAGTTGGGAACTCGCACTAACGAAATTGTTTACTAAAAGAAGATAAACTTATCTACCTCTGAAATGACATTTAATCTGAGAGCAATCTATCGTGCTTACCATGGTATCTCATGTTTGACCTAATTCCGTTAAATTGTCAAGATGCAAAATCTTAGCGAGATGTTGAACCTGTTGTCCAAACTCTCGGTGGTAGTTTGTGCTATATTAAATGACCCCCGATGGTTACCTCCAAAAAAATCACGACAGATTGCTCTCGAATGCGAAAGGTCTTCATTTGGTTGAGCTTGTTGATGTATTGCGTTGAATGCGAAAGGTCTTCATTTTTTTTCAATATTTTCAAAATAGGGTCGACGTGCAAATTCTTAGCAAGAAATTGAATCTTTCCAAATCCTCACTACTTTTTCTGCTATCGACCTAAAGTCATTTCGATGGTCGAAACTAGCTAGAAAGATTGCATAAATCTCTAGAATTATTCTTAAACATTGCCAACGTTTGTCTAAAAATGGGGAAGTGCCAAGGTCGCGTGTCGAGACTAATGAGCGCTCGTCTAGTTGACTCGTTTGAGGTTGGTTTTTTTTCTTAATGAACTTAGGTAAGCAACATTTTTCCCATTAATACTAATGAACTGAACTATATTGTTAAAGAGTTTCTTAAGCTACTCGTTAAGATTGGTCACAATAACAAACATCAAAAGTTTGTTCAGCTAATTTCATGTATGATAGTTATTTATTGTGTATCATGTCGTGTACAAGAGAGAGGGAGAGAGAGCGAGAGCTCACCCATGGTTGGATGTCTATTACATACACGAGAAGTGGTACCTCTAGATCACTAGAGTTTAAACCACGGGTTTGGCACTTTGGTGTCTCATACAATGCAGAATATTCTTTAGTGGGAATCAATATTCCCATCTATAGCGAGACGTGTATGCAGACTTCGTCAAGCTCAAGCCCCATCGGATCAGTCTCAAGACACAGTATTTCAGAATCGGTCATATATAGAGGTTGTAGGGTATGCGTGCGTGCGTTCGTCCTTTAGTTTCTATTGAGTTTTCCTCAGATATCCAGAAATACATACAATGCCAGTCAAACCAGGTCACTAAGAGTATGTGCAGCATTGGAATTTTGGGGTGTCTAGAAGAGAATATTTTTCTTCCTAGACCTAGGTCTAAAACTTGATGCCATCACCTATGTATATAGCCAAACCTATCTTTAAAATGGACCCACTTACTATACCATAATCTTGTTGATTAAACCACAATATATATAGTCAAACCTGTCCATAAGATATGACCCAACACGCAAGAGCTACCCTCTAATAGTCTTGTGATTATAATTTATTTTCTATTGCAATGTGTACCAGATATCAATATTTTAAAGCTTATGGACTACCCATAAGCCAGGTGGTGACCCTTAAGAATTTAGCTTGTTGATAGCCGCCACTACATATTTCCTTATGACAAGGTTGTGGACAACATAGAGGATGCCTTGAGAGGGTGAGTCTAGCTAAGTTTTTATCGAACCTAGGTCTAGTACAAGACCCATGTCTAAGGTAATCAAATGGAAGGTTTTCATTATTGGGCATTTCTATCGAGATGAGTGGATCCCCCGTCTAGTCTAAACAGTGGAGATGATTTTATTCTCTTAGAAGCGAGACTAATAAATTTCTACCCACGTCTAGTAACGGCTCATGCTGTGCTTGCTCTCTTGTATCGAGCCTATGGGCTAACTATCGTGGGGGCCCGTTATTAGTGGTCTACTTATATCCTGTAGCAGCCAATGAGTGTGATCTCTGACTCCCCTAACTGTTCCTTATCCACGAAGCCTCGACGCTCGGCTTTGAAGGATGGTTATAAGGGTAGTAGGAGGTGACGTTCTCATTGATAGCGAGGTGCCTATATATGGTGACTTTGTCAAGATCAAGCCCCACCAGTTCAGTATCAAGATACAATCTTCTGGTGGTGCTCATAGGGGTAGGGTGTGCGTTCTTGCGTTCATAGGGGTGATTTGGTTTCTATTAAGTTTGCTCGTTTTTCCAAAAGTACCTATAATGCAAGTCAAACTTGGTCAGTGATGTCTAGGGCCTATCGGCTTACTACCATGGGGCCATGTTATCAGGGCACCCAAAATGTGTAGCTAAATCTAGTTCCAAATTTCTCTTTTGACTTTTAGAACTAGTTCCTACCATTGTGAGGGTAGTTCCAAATCAACAAGGCGAGGGAACCGGAGCATGAACTTTATTCGATTCTAAATTGAGAAAAATGAATAAGCAAGTTCTTTGCATGCTGTGGAAGGGTGAAAGGAACTAGAGAAGAGAGAGAACGTAACACCCCAGTTTTACATAAATATTAATTAGTGTTTGGTTTGTGCATCATGAGCATCATATTTAAAAATGCATGCAAGAAAATAAGGGCAAAACCCTAAAACCTTAATTCTCCACTCTATTTGAAACACATTCAAATGGTTTTGGTATATTGAAAAGTGCCAAAATTATGGAGCCCAAATGGACTAAAAAGGGCCCCACAGTATTTCAATAGTTTTATAAACCTTCTGGTATTTTTTTTAAATATCTCAAAACAGATTTGGTATTCAAATACAAATGGAAAAGAGAAAAGAACATTTGGAAAATGTTTTACAGGAAAAAATAGAGCAGCAGAGCAACCAGGCCGTAGCCCACTCTCCCTCTTCTCCCTATCCGCCGCCCCGTGCGCAGTAGCCAGCGCAGCCCGCGGCCCAGCAGAAGCCCACCCAGGCCCGCGTACCGCTTCAGCGTCATTCCAGTCGTCTTCCTCGACGACGAGGAAGAAGCTCGGTGTCGCGAGCGCCGCCTTATATCTCTACCTCTTCCTCTCTGTCGTCCTCTGAGCTCCAGGGAAGGATAAGAGCGCCGTGACCTCCCCTCTCATCCATATCCTACTCCACTCTCTCTCCTGACCTCCCTCTCTCTCGTTCCCCTTAGAGGCTGAAACCCTAGCCGCTCCTCTCTAACGAATCGCCACCGTTTAGTGCCACCCCATGCCCCATAGATAGTGCCACGATCTCGCTTCGCCACCCTCTACCTCCCCGCAGAAGGAATCGAAGAGGGGCACCCGGAATCTCCGCATCGTCGTCGTCTTCCTCAAGCCCGACGAGCTCCGCCACCGTCGACATCGATTCCGACCTCCCCGCGACTCTCTGAGCCCTTCTTCGGCACCACAGTGAGCTGCTAATCCGAAAGGACTCCTTCATCCTGCCCCTCTCTCTCTGTAACCACCGCTCGTCGATGCTCTGCAAGCACCGCCGCCGCTCGTCACTATGGACGTCGCTCCGGCGACCAAGGAACAGCGGTGCCGCCCCTAGATGGTTTGTCTTGCCCCCTCTTTCTAACGAGCCCAGCCATGTGCGTAGGTGATGCCTCTGCCATCGCTGGCGACCATCTCCTGAGGGTGGACGTCGTGCTGGGCGTGACACGGCCCACGGGTCCGCTGACTTTTGACCGCCTAGGTGGCAGTGACGTGGACCTGGGCCCAGCACTCAATGGCACTGGCTAGCTTAGGTTTGGGTGAGAAAAGGTATCAGATGTGTGTGATGATATTAGCATGATGCAGTAAATGTTTTAAGTTGATTAAATAATTCTAGAAAATGAAATGACTATTGTGAAATCAATAACTTTTGATCTATAAGTCAGAAAAATATGAATAACATATCAAAAATTTCAGAAAAATGAGCTCTACCTCTTTAAGCTATAATCATGCATTGTTTAACAACTTTCATGACATGTATAATTAGAACAACAATACAACCCCTCTCATATGCTTCCGGAGTTTCCCCGAATTAGGGTTTATACCCCTCGGAACCCCGATTAAATTGTCGAGCATGCTTTATTGGTTTATTTCAAAGCAATTCAACTTGTCATATCATCTTCCTTGTTTGAGCATTGCATCGATGCCATGTGTTGATATTGTCGCCTTTCTTTCCGTTGATTTGGTTCTTCCTAGTAGAATACGATATCGAGATCAAGATTGAAGTTAAATATCAAGACCGTTGAAGTTTGAAGATCAATACTTGACCAACTGTAATTAAGTCAAGTACAAGTCTTCCGAAGCTCTGCTTATTGGTTATCAATAGACAAAGGCAAGCATAGCCCCACCATGATATAATCCTATGATTTCGAAAGTATTTCAATTCCTGCCATGATGCATATGATTCTACTGTGATCTTTTATCAATAGATAGAGTATCCTATATGTTGCATTACTCCATTTGAGCTTATATTACATGATCCACTACTCCTAGAATAACTAGGTTTGCCTTGTGTGCACTTCTAGAGCTTATATCTGTGTCCTGCTTAGCCATGTATAGTTGTTGAGTCTAGTTCATCCAGATGATGTATCATATGCAGATAATCTAGTATGGCAGGAGATCGATGTATACTGATGAGGTGAGATCAGTGGTAAAGGTTAAACATGCTAAGGCTTGTTGTGAGGCCACAGTGGGATGTAGTTTTTGTAGTCCCATGCTCGCCACCACTAGGAACCGAGTTCTTGCCTTTGGAACCGAGATGAGCGTACAGCCACACGGGGCTTGGGAACCTTTCGCCTGATTAACTTGCCTAGGCTGATCTATGAGTCCATAGTTAACTATTTGGCATCTGAATATTTGGATGGGTTAAAGGTGGTGCATCATATAGGGCGTGACCAAGGAGGAAGGAGGCTGTGGGAGTACTCCTGATCCTTGGACATAGATATATGGGCTGATGGAACCCTTTCTTGGAGACTCATGGATTTAGATGAAAGAAAGGTAAAGGTCGTGGCCAACCACCCCCTGCCGGCCTTCCAAGAAACATGGCTAATGTACTAGCATTAAGAGTCGGTTGGTACGTGTGGGTAAAGTTGTATACCCCTGCAGGGTTAAATATTTTTAAAAAGCCGTGTTCACGGTTATGAACGCTTGGTGACCAGATTCTAAGATCATAGAGAACTTGAACCTAATCGTAAAACTTGGCAGATCAACGTGTGCTTAAGGATGCTTCCTCATGGGTGTGAGGGGGTGATCCTAGATAGGGTTCAGATGATGATGATTTTGTGGATATCAAAAGATGATGATCAATATTTCGGAGATGTCGCTCTCTTGTTCCCTTTTAAAATATTCTGATTAGACGACCTTCTTCTCCCTTTTGTTTTATAAACAAAAGTGGCTTTATGCAAAACAACTCCACCAACCATAAGTCTTGCGGAGTACACCCTGTACTCACCCTTGATTTGTTGATACTTTTGACAGAGTAAGTATTCCCAGAAGATCGGTTTGGTACTACATCGACACCGACGAGTAGCTTGGGGTTCCCGGCCGTCACCCTGGAATCTATGGGCTAGGACGTCATCATTATGCTTTGGGCCTCTTAGGCCATTTGTTAAGTTTACTATACTGAATAGCATAATTTTCCTTCCGTTGTTTGATGTTTGTGGTCAGTGACCTCTGCTTGTAATAATTTTGTTCTTTGCTCAGTAATGAGCTTGCTGTAATAAATTTTGTGTCATAGGGTCACTTCCGTGTTACCGATTCTTCACTGGATATCCTCGAGCTCAAGGTTAAGCTTATCTCAGATGGAGGTCTAGGATTTGTTTAGCCCTGATCCCGGGGGTGTCACAGAGAATGGAGATATTTTACTTTACTTCTTACATGAAGTGGGTCCCAGCTCTAGAATTTGGCAAGCAACCACGTTGTAGAGAAATTAGCAATTTGGCAAACGCAACCATATGATCTGTGATAGATTTGTCCATATCACATTGTGGATTCCGTTAGTGGTCCAATTATATCCTATACCAGCCAGTGAATGTGAGCTTCGAATACCCTATACCTTCCTTCTCCATGAAGCCTCCACACTTGCCTTTGAAGGATGGTTATGATGGAAGTGGGAGGTGACATTCCTGTCGTTATATAGTGAGGTGCCTATGGTTACTTTGTCAAGCTGAAGCCCCGAGGATCAGTCTCAAGACACAATATTTCCAAGTGCTCATAGGGTAGGGTGTGCGTGCGTGCATTCATAGGGGTGAGTGTGTGTATGCATTTGTGAGCATCTCTATTTTGTAGATGGGTTTCGCTAAAAGAGAGATAGGAGCCTTTGGTTAATTTATTGACTTTAACTATGTTTTAAAAAATAATGCAAATCAAACAAGGTCACTGATGTTTGCCCGTGGGCCCCAAGAAGTGGTCCAGTTAATCGCGAGAGAATGTGAGAACCGGTTCCCCTACCTCTTCCTTCTCGACGAAGCCTCTACGCTTGGCTTTGAAGGCGCGAACGTTTTCCGAACAATGTCGGCAGATTCAGTCATGTCGGTCTGGCGAAAGACGGGGGATATTGAAGCGCATGGCAGTCGGGTTAGGGTAAGTTCGCCAGAGTTCATGGTCTCAATTTATTTTCTCGAGTTTTTCTTATGGGGTCTCTCCTGCTTTTGGGGTTTTTCACTATTCTGCCCGTCTCGATCGATGATGTTTCCGGGGTTCAGATTCCGGCATGGATGGTAGACGCCGAGTGGTACGAAATCGTTACCTATAGGATCTCCCGCTCGGTGCGACTTGCGCCCTGGCGCGCCCCGTCGCCTAACGACGTTCGAGGGGACGAACTTCGGCCGCGGGATCTTGGGTTGCAACTACAACTGCGAGCACTGCACGTTCGTCCACTAGGTCCATCTACCGCACTCACTTTTTCTGCAGCACGCGATGATGGCACTATGGTTATAGCTCGAGATCCAGGATAAGCTCGAAGAGGAGCAGGAGCGCCAGCAGATGCATGCTGAGGATACGGCTACACAGTTAGCGGATGTCTCCAACTCACTACGCTCGGTTGTGAATATGATAGATGCTCTTAGATTTGGGTAATCACGGCTGGACATTAGATTCTTAACCAAACATGGTCTGCAATCAAGATATTGAGCATGCTCATGATGCTTTTGGTGGCTGTAGATTCCACTAATAATTAAGTAATCCCCTTTTGTTTACTAGTACTCAACATCTCATAGTACGGCCACCTTAAATTACACTAGGTTAATAAAGATGTGAGTAGTTGACAGTCTGCTTACAGCCTTTCTGGAGTTTGTGGTTACTACTATCTCTATCTATATATGAATATCGCTACATTTTTTGCAAATTTATGCACCTCGCCCATCATGCACCTTCTTTACCCAGCAGCGCCCACCTCTCTATCGCATCAGCGTAATATTTGGTGAGTCTACAACCATCCAGATAGTTGTTTAGGTGATTGCTATTTGAAATAGTTGATCTATATGCCATATTACAAATCTGGGATCACCATGGATGTAGCCATGGAATTAGTTATAACGTACAATGGAAATAGGGAGGTATATGCTGCCAAGAAGAGTCTTATGAGGATGGGAGCTTGGACCCTGGCTTTATTTCACAGAGCGGTCCTCTGCTGAACAATGCAGAGCTAATTTGATGCATATCGTTCATAAACTGATCGTTGTTCGCTGGTGTCCTGCATTGCTGAGTTTTTTAAATTATATTTTTCGGTTAAGGGGAACACGCCAAATCCTCGACATTGATTAATGCACATATCCTTCTTTTCATTGTGAAGTTGATGTGTTCTTTCCAAAAATTTACTGGTTTTGCTGCACTTCATTTAGCATCATGCTCATTTCCCAGCCGTGGAGGAGGCATTGCATGAAGACATGTCTTAATTGTGTTTATCAAGTGACAAGTGTTTTAATATATCCAGCTGCTTTTCTATAATTTCATTAACCTATTCTTTGTCCTCGAAAACATTTTTTTTTGATAAAGGGCGGTTTATTCCTTGAAATGTACCCTAAATATATTGATCATTTTGGTTGCATCATGATTTGCATAAACAAATTCATTCTGATCTCTTGCCACTTACTAAGGCTAGGACTGCTGATGTGCCAACTAAGAAGGCAAACCCTGAAGTACGGCTCTTCTCATGTTGGTTCTGTTTCCCATGTTTGGGCAATATGCCTCATTGGTTCTTTGCCATTTTGTTGCACCACTGTGGAGCTTGCATGATGTGTGTAGCTGGATTTGGATTGTTTTTGAAACGTGAATTTGGTTTAAATTTCTATTTGTTATCTACAGTTTCCGCCTTATTCATATCGCGCATGGCGTAATGGTGAGGATTGGACAATTGTCCGTCTTTGAGAAGAATACAAAGCTCATAGACACATGATTTCATGCCTTCAAGAGAAAGAGAAACACCAGGAGGAACAGATTAGGCGCCTAAAAGAAGAAGTGGCAACATCGAATAATCGGATAGCTGATTTCACTGCAGGATGGAATACATAAATTTCAGTTGCACATGATGCCGATGTTGATTTTAAAAAGTTCGTCGCTGACAACCCCCAGTCGCCTGATGTGGATGGCGACGACCAGATTGGCCAGTCGTACCACCGGATCTTGGAACAGGTGCAAATACGAGCTGAGAATCTTTTGAATTCGGCTCTAGAAGCAGATGAGACCCTAACAGAAATTCGAGATTCTCCATGCCCATATAGTCCGTATCCTGCAAAAGACGAGGAAATCTGTAAACCATATTGACCGCTCTACTTTCATTTTGGAAGAGTTTGAGATCTCCTATGAGGATGAAGTTTATTAAGTAAGTACTAAAACTTGTTTTTTCTCTGCTGGTGTGTGGTGCTGACGAATCTATACTTTTGATGTACTATTATGGCATAATATATATTGGAGTGGACCCGGTTTTATGTGACGATATTTGCCAACATGAAAATAACACTCGGATGAACAAAAAAGGCTTGTTTAGGCAAGCATGTGTTAGGCCAGGTTGTGTTATTTAGATCTGTAGTCAGATGTTTGTTTGTTTGTTTTGGTAGCTGATGGAATAGTGGCGGCAGTTTTGTTTGTGTTGCAGTCACGGAGCTGCAGGGGCTAGAATGTTAAAGGTGTCTGTTCATTTTGGGGGCCTATGCATGTCTGGTGAAACATTGTTTCTCTCTATATAGTAATGTATGCATGATGAAACCTTGTTTTATGTGATCTACATATACTCGTGTAGCTGGTGTTTGTGTTTTGATAGTATGCAGTAGTATTTGTTTTGCGGCAGGCTTTATATTTGATCTGAATTAGTACTACCATTTGGTTAGTTCTTCCCGTAGAAGATTTTATGCCGACACCAAAAATTTTAGTAGACATTGTCTTTTTATTCATGAATCGAAGCTACTTCAGACATTTATTTGTTGCCCCGACTTGGATTCCTCAAATAGAGAGAGAGAGAGAGAGAGAGAACGACCTATTTTTTAAAATTATTACTTGGACAAACTACAAATTCAAAATCATAGTCGGCCACCAAAACCTACCGCCTATCCCGTTTGAATGGGAGGAATTAGTGGATGTGACTCGCGCCTTAAATTCCTGACTAGATGGCGTACGGTCTACACAATCTTTTTTCTACTCCATTAAACATTGGCCGGCAGCCAAATTCAAAATCGTAATCGAGCGGCAAAATAACCCACCGGCCCCAAAACATTTTGCGCCTCTCGGTTTCAAACATTTGTAGGCAAAATATTCACCCAGGTAGTACCATTTTTCTATTATTACTTGGGCGCTAGCCAAATTCAAAATTTTAGTCAAGCGGCAAAATTTACCGCCTACACCAGTGTATCCAAGTTTCTGTGCAAAAATATGGATATGGATGATCAGTTGATATGACTCTCTGCCTTGAATTCCTGGACAGATAACGTACGGTCTACTAGATTATTTCTATTCGTCCCGAGCTAAGTTCGTGCTATTATTTTCTCCCTGGTATCGTTCTGCTATCATGTAGTACACGTTTAAAATCATTATACTAGTTCGATTATAATTTTGCTGTTGCTATCTAGATCTTTAAAAGATGCAATGCTGACTATTTGTTTTTTCTTTGCATAGTTCTCAAAAGGGAACAGTAAACATGTTGGTTTTCACAGCCTCTTCTATAGGTTCAGAAGCTTGATGTCATTGTTTTCTTATCTGGTGCTGGTTCATCCTAAGCAACGACATAACTATCCTCTACTGTGTAGTTCATTCGTGGTTTGCGTTCCTGCTCTGCAAGTTCTCGCATGATGCCATATAATTTCTGTCTCATTCATTATTAGCTATGATAGTATCTGCATGCCCATTTTGTAGATCACCGCAAATTCTGAGTAACCCAACGTCTCTTGCTTTTCAGGATATACTATTGCTTCTATATATATTTGTTGAAATGACCTGGCTAGTTTATATAGGCTAAAATTCTAGGAAACACTATGTTCGATTGCTCAATTCATTTGTGGGTACACTTGTGTAATGCTTGCCTGTCTTGTTCTACAGGTCCACCAGCAATGTCATTATATTTAATATCTAATGGTTCATCCTAACCAGCGACATAGCTATCCTCTACTGTATATATAGTTCGTTCGTAGTTTGCATTCTTGCTCTAAAAGTTCTCTTATGTTGCCTTTATAATTTCTACACAATTCCTAGCTACGACAGTAACTACATGCCCATTGTGCAGCGCACCGCAAATTCTGAGTTACCCAACATCTCTTGCATTCCAGGATATACTACTGCTTCTATATATATTAGTTGAAATAACCTGGCTAGTTTATATTAGCTGAAATTCTAGGAAACACTCTATTTGATTGCTCAATTCATTTGTAGGCACACTTGTATAATGCTTGCTTGTCCTATTCTACAGGTCCACAAGAAATGCCATTATATTTAATATCTAATGGTTCATCCTAAGCAGTGGCATACGTATCATGTATTGTATATATAGTTCATTTATAGTTTGCATTCTTGCTATGCAAGTTTTCTTATGATGCCTTTATAATTTCCATGCAGTTCCTAGCTAAGACAGTAACTACATGCCCATTGTGTAGCTCACCGCAAATTCTAGGTCACCCAACATCTCTTGCATTTCAGGATAGACGACTTCTTGCATATATATTTGTTGAAATGACCTGGCCAGTTTATATTTGCTGAAATTCTAAGAAACACTTTGATTGATTGCTCATTTCATTGTTTACACACTTGTCTAATGCTTTCTTGTCCTCTTCTACAGGTTCGCAAGAGACGCCATTATATTTCTAATCTGGTGCTGGTTCATCCTAAGAAACGACATAACCATCCTCTACTGTGTAGTTCATGTTGGAATTTGGTGAGTTTTGGGTTGTTGGCCCATTAGACAAATTCTGAAATTCTTGTTGGCCCACTTGTATATGGCAGCATATGGATGTGTAGTGGTGCTAAAGTTTAGTCCCACATTGCTAGTTGAAGGGGAGTTGGACCACCTTATATAGTAGAGTGTTGCAGCACTCACTAAGGTGTGACAAGAAGAGTAGCCCTCGCGCACTCCTCCTCTGACGCCGCCCGCCTCGCCTCTTCACGACGCGCGCGTGCTGCGGGTTGTTGGAATCTCGCCGAGCCGAGCTTTATTTTGCTGGTTGGGAAAACTAATTATGAGTCATTAACAGACGCGTTAATTATAGCCGTTTCCAGTTTTTATGGACGTGGACTGTTACCGACTCGGACGTGGGCTGAGCCCATGATCCTCCTAACCTGCACTATATAAGCGTCCAGGCTAAACCTAATCGGCACCGAATCAATTCACAACAGGCACCTACCTCCAGAACCTTGCCCCACCGCTATCGTCGTCCCCATCCCGCCTTGCGGTGTGCACCGTAGATCGGGACAGTAGGCCTTCGGAACCCCGCCTCTCGTGAACCTGTACGGGTGAGGGGCGATCAGGTTTTTGGGGAGCGCTCAAGCGTGACTACTGGCAACCACAACGCCGTCCGACGACGAGTTCCCGAACGACAACTTCTTCCCGGACGTCAGTGACCTCTTCGACAACCTCAACATGGGCGACGCTGCTACGACCGCTGCAGCTGCTATTCAGCCTACACTGTACGTGATACTCAACTTTCTTTTTTGGATTATGCTAGAGTTCTTTGTTCTAGCATTTGGTGTAGATGTGATAGGTTTATCTTCTATAGATGTAATCTGTTCATCTACTTTGTTGATTTGCATGATTGGTTTTACTACTGTCTGTATGATCATGCTTTATCAGTTTATTATTCGGATTAAATCATATAGATTATTGCTTATATTTCCAACAATCCAAAAACCTGGTTATAGGCAACTGAATTCCACTGGTATAGCCGCGGCTACTAGTCCGCCTCCTTTTGATGGCATGCACTATAAGAGATGGCGCAAGAGAGCAGTTATTTGGTTTGAAAACCTGAACTTCTATAGCGCCACTCTTGGCAAGCCTGAAGGAGATCTTTCTGCTGAGCAGGAAGCGAACTTTAAGAAAGCCGATACCATGTTTATGGCGGATTTTTCAGTGTTCTTGGGGACAACATTGTTGACCCTTATATGTCATTTGATAATGGCAAGGACGCATGGGAAGCGCTCGAGGCCAAGTTTGGGGTCTCGGACGCTGGCACTGAGCTGTATGTCATGGAGAAATTCTATGACTACAGGATGGTTGATGAGCGCTCCGTCGTTGAGCAAGCTCATGAGATACAATCACTTGCCAAAGAACTTGAGCAGTTCAAGTGTTCCTTACCGGACAAATTTGTGGCTGGTAGCATTATTGCCAAGCTTCCTCCTTCGTGGAGGAACTTAGCTACTTATCTGAAACATAAGAGACAAGAGTTCTCCGTTACGGATCTCATTGGGTCTCTTCATGTTCATCAAGAGCAAAGGACAAAACTGCTCGAGGACTTGAGGGAGGTTCTACTGCCAATTTAGTACAGAGGAAAAACTTCCAATCCCACAAGTTTAAGAATAAGAACAAAATTGAAGGAAAGGGAAAGTTCGATGGCAAGAACAAGGCCACGCACTCAACCAACTTCAAGAAGAAAAATGATAAGAGGAAAGGCTATTTCCATGTTTGTGGTGATCCTGATCATTGGGCTCCTAGCTGCCCTAATCGCTTTGACAAGCGTCAACATGGGAACAGCGGCAAGACCGCGAATGTTGTTATTAGCGATACTGAGATGAAGGATGATGGGTACTGTATTTTACCTACTATCCTTTCAGAATGTCATTCTCCTGATTGGTGGATAGACACGGGTGCTAATACACATGTATGTTTTGATATTTCCATGTTTTCCTCTTATCAGGTCTCAAGGACCTCTTCCGTGCTGATGGGAAACGGCTCACGTGCTTCTGTTCATGGTGTTGGTACGGTAAATCTGAAGTTTACTTCGGGGAAGACCGTACAACTGAAGAATGTGCAGCACGTTCCCTTCAACAATAAGAATCTCGTCAGCGGTTCGCTTTTATGTCGAGATGGCTTTAAGTTGGTGTTTGAGTCCAATAAAGTTGTAATTTCTAAGTATGTACAATTTGTTGGAAAGGGTTATGAGTGCGGAGGTTTGTTCCGCTTGTCTTTGTCAGACTCATGTACTAAAGTTATTAATCATGTTTGCAATGATAATGAGTCCAATGTTTGGCATTCACGACTCTGTCATATTAACTTTGGTTGCATGATGCGGCTAGCTAATATGAATTTAATTCGGAAATTTAACACTGTCAAAGGTTCTAAGTGCCAAGTTTGTGTGCAAGCAAAGCAACCCCGCAAGTCTCATACGGCTGCGGAACCGAGAAACTTAGCACCACTAGAACTTATACATTCAGATCTTTGTGAGATGAATGGTGTGTTGACAAAAGGTGGAAAAAAATACTTTATGACGTTGATTGATGACTCCACTAGATACTGCTATGTTCATCTTTTGAAATCTAAAGATGAAGCTTTGAACTACTTCAAAATCTATAAAGCTGAGGCAGAAAACCAACTTGATCTTAAAATCAAGCGCCTAAGGTCGGATCATGGTGGAGAGTACTTTTCAAATGAATTTGATTTATTTTGTGCGGAACATGGTATTATACATGAGAGGATGCCTCCCTACTCACCTCAGTCAAATGGGGTGGCCGAAAGAAAGAACCGCACTCTAACTGATTTGGTTAACGCCATGTTAGATACATCGGGTCTTTCCAAGGAATGGTGGGGGGAGGCGCTAATGACCGCGTGTCATGTCCTAAACCGTGTTACTGTAAAGGATAAAACCATGACTCCATTTGAGGAATGGGAAAATAAAAGGCTTAAACTCTCTTACTTACAAACTTGGGGTTGTTTGGCGAAAGTCAATATTCCAATACCCAAGAAGCGAAAGCTTGGACCAAAAACCATTGATTGTGTTTTTCTGGGATATGCTTTTCATAGCATTGGCTATAGATTTTTTATAGTAAAATCTGAGGTATCCTACATGCATGTTGATATAATTATGGACTCGAATGATGCGACTTTCTTTGAGGACATCTTTCCTATGAAAGGTATGTCTAGCTCATCAAATCAGGAGATGACTAGTTCATCTAGTCAGGAATTTGCTATAATTCTTGAGCCCACTATGCCGATAGAACACTCTGATGATCCTGTGGAGGATGACAATGAAGCTCCCAAAAGGAGCAAGAGAGAAAGGACTGCAAAGTCATTTGGTGATGATTTCATTATGTACCATGTGGATGATACTCCCACTTCTATTTCAGAAGCATATGCATCTCAAGATGCTGACTACTGTAAGGAAGCTGTCTGAAGCGAGATGGACTCCATCTTAGCTAATGGTACTTGAGAAATCACTGATCGTCCTTATGGGTGTAAACCTGTAGGATGTAAATGGGTGTTCAAGAAAAATCTTAGACCTGATGGTACTATTGAAAAGTACAAGGCACGTCTTGTGGCTAAGGGTTATACCCAAAAGTAAGTTGAAGACTTCTTCGATACCTACTCACCTGTAGCCAGATTGACCACTATTCGAGTACTACTTTCCTTGGCTGCCTCACATGGTCTTCTCGTTCATCAAATGGACGTTAAGACAACTTTTCTAAATGGAGAGCTAGATGAGGAAATTTATATGGAGCAGCCTGACGGATTTGTAGTATATGGTCAAGAAGGAAAGGTGTGTAAGTTAGTGAAGTCTTTGTATGGTCTTAAGCAAGCTCCTAAGTAGTGGCATGAGAAGTTTGAAAGAACTTTAACTAATGAAGGCTTTGTTGTAAATGAAGCTGGCAAATGTGTGTACTATCGCCATGGTGGGGGCGAGGGAGTTATTATGTGTCTCTATGTCGATGACATATTGATATTCGGGACCAACCTCGCTGTTATCGAGGAGGTCAAATAGTTCCTATCTCGCTGCTTTGAGATGAAGGACTTGGGAGTGGCCGATGTAATATTAAACATCAATCTACTAAAGGATGACAATGGTGGGATTACATTGCTTCAGTCTCACTATGTGGAAAAGATATTGAGTCGCTTCGGGTATAGCGACTGCAATTCTTCTCCAACGCCTTATGATCTGAGTGTGCTACTTCGAAAGAATCGAAGGACTGCTAAAGATCAATTGAGATATTCTCAAATTATTGGCTCGCTCATGTATTTAGCCAGCACTACTAGACTTGACATCTCCTTTGTTGTAAGCAAACTGAGTCGATTTGTGTCAAATCCTGGAGATGATCATTGGCATGCTCTTGAAAGAGTTTTGCGCTATTGGAAAGGCACTGCGAGTTATGCTATTCACTATACTGGGTATCCACGGGTACTTGAGGGTTATAGTGATGCAAACTGGATATCTGATGCTGATGAGATTAAGGCCACAAGTGGTTATTTGTTTACACTTGGTGGTGGCGCTGTTTCCTGGAAGTCTTGCAAGCAGACCATCTTAATGAGGTCAACAATGGAAGCAGAACTCATAGCATTAGACACAACCACTGTTGAAGCAGAGTGGCTTCATGAGCTCTTGATGGACTTACCTGTGGTTGAAAAACCAATACCCGCTATCCCGATGAACTGTTATAATCAAACTGTGATCGTCAAAGTAAACAGTTCTAAGGATAATATGAAGTCATCAAGGCATGTGAAGAGGATTGAAATCTGTCAGGAAACTGAGAAACTCTGGAGTTATTGCGTTGGACTATATCCAAACATCTAAAAACCTGGCAGATCCCTTCACAAAGGGTTTATCACGCAATGTGATAGATAATGCATCGAAGGAGATGGGTTTGAGACCCACGTTATGAGTTGATCCCAATGGCAACCCACTCTATGTGATCGGAGATCCCGTGAATTAGAGCTAGGAGACAAGCTGTTGGTCAGCTGAGAGGAGAGTATCCCTATATTATATTTACATCTCCATAAAGATGCAATACTCTCTTAATCTACATGGCAGGTTGATATTTATCTTAATGTGTTCCAAGTGGCTTTTTATAAGAGGAGATGTTGTCTTGCAGAACATCTCTTAAGGAACACACCTATATGAGTCTGACTATCAAATGTCGCAGTCCGTGAGAGTTGGGTGCTCTCTAATAAACTCGTGAAAGGCCATGGAGTATGACGCATAAGCTCCAAACCGCGGGGAAGCCGACGGTAGCCCTGTACCGGTCTAGATTTTGTGTGAAACTAGCGCGCAGAAAACTTGTAGTTCAAGGCATAGTCCACTATTCAAGTTGCTAGCTAGTGTAGCATGAAGTTTGACATGGAAGTTCAACTTAACAGTCTCCACTACACACCGGTATGTAAAACAATGTTCTGGAAGAAAAGTGATGTGATGTGCCAATGAGATTTTGTGGGGGATTGCTGGAATTTGGTGAGTTTTGGGCTGTTGGCCCATCAGACAAATTCTGAAATTCTCTTTGGCCCACTTGTATATGGCAGCATATGGCTATGTAGTGGTGTTAAAGCTTAGTCCCACATTGCTAGTTGAAGGGGAGTTGGACCACCTTATATAGTAGAGTGTTGCACCACTCACTAAGGTGTGACAAGAAGAGTAGCCCTCGCGCAATCCTCCTCCGACGCTGTCTGCCTCGCCTCGCCACGCCTCGCCTCGTCACGACGCGCGCGCGCTGCGGGTTGCGGGAATCTCGCCGAGCCGAGGTTTATTTTACTGGTTGGGAAAACTAATTATGAGTCATTAACGGACGCGTTAATTACAGCCGTTTCCAGTTTTTATGGATGTGGACTGTTACCGACTCGGACGTGGGCTGAGCCCACGATCCTCCTAACCTGCACTATATAAGCGTCCGGACTAAACCTAATCGTCACCGAAACAATTCACAACACGCACCTACCTCCAGAACCTTGCGCCGCCGCTTTCGTCTTCCCCATCCCGCCTTGCGGCATGCACCGCAGATTGGGATAGTAGGCCTCCAGAACCCCGCCTCTCGTGAACCTGTACGGCTGAGGGGCGATCAGGTTTTTGGGGAGTGCTCAAGCGCGACTACTGGCAACCACAACATCGTCCGACAACGAATTCCCGAACGACGACTTCTTCCCGGACATCAGTGACCTCTTCGACAACGTCAACACAAGCGACGCTGCTGCGACCATTGCGGCTGCTATTCAGCCTACACTGTACGTGATACTCAACTGTCTTTTTTGGATTATGCTAGAGTTCTTTGTTCTAGCGTTTGGTGTAGATGTGATAGGTTTATCTTCTATAGATGTAATCTGTTCATCTACTTTCTTGATTTGCATGAGTGGTTTTACTACTGTCTGTATGATCATGCTTTATCAGTTTATTATTCGGATTAAATCATATGGATTATTGCTTATATTTCCAACAGTTCATTCGTGGTTTGCTTTCCTACTCTGCAAGTTCTCGCATGATGACATTATAATTTTTGTCTCGTTCGTTCTTAGCTACAAAAGCAACTGCATGCAAATTTTGTAGCTCACCGCACATTCTGAATCACCCAACGTCTCTTGCATTCCAGACTATACTACTGCTTGCATATATATTTGTTGAAATTACCCGGCTAGTTTATATTTGCTGAAATTTTTGGAAACACTCTATTCAATTGCTCAATTCATTTGTAGGAATACTTGTGTAATGCCTGCTTGTCCTGTTCTACAGGTTCACAAGCAATGCCATTATATTTCATATCTAATGGTTCCTCCTAAGTAACGATATAGCGGTCCTCTACTATATATATAGTTCATTAGTAGTTTGCATTCTTGTTGTACAAGTTCTCTTATGATGCCTTTATAATTTCTATGTGGTTCCTAGCTACGACAGTAACTTCGTGCCCATTGTGTAGCTCACCGCAAATTCTGGGTCACCCAACGTCTCTTGCATTTGAGGATAAACGATATCTTCCATATATATTTGTTGACATGACCTGGCCAGTTTATATTTGCTAAAATTCTAAGACACTTTGATTGATTGTTCATTTTATTAAATGCACACTTGTGTAATGCTTGCATGTCCTCTTCTACAAGTTCACAAGAGATACCATTATATTTCTAATATGGTGCTGGTTCATCCTAAGCAACGACATAACTATAATCTACTGTGTAGTTCATTCGTCGTTTGTGTTCCTGCTCTACAAGTTCTCGCATGATGCCATTATAATTTTTGCCTCGTTCAGTCTTAGCTACAAAAGTAACTGCATGCCCATTGTATAGATCACCGCAAATTCTTAGTCAACCAACGTCTCTTGTATTCCAGGATATACTACCGCTTCCATATATATTTGTTGAAATGACCTGGCTAGTTTATATTTGCTGAAATTCTAGGAAACACTCTGTTTCATTGCTCAATTCATTTATAGACACACTTGTGTAATGCTTAGTTGTATTATTATACAAGTTCACAAGCAATGACATTATATTTCATATCTAATGGTTCGTCCTAAGTAGCGACATAGCTATTCTCTCTATATAGTTCATTCGTGGTTTGCATTCTTGCTCTACAAGTTCTCTTATGATGCCATTATAATTTCTGTCCGGTTCATAGCTACAAACATAACTGCATGCCCATTGTGTAGCTCACCGCAAATTGTGGTTCACCCAAAGTCTCTTGCATTCCAAGATAAACGACTGCTTCCATTTATATTTGTTGAAATGACCTGGCTAGTTTATATTTGATGAAATTCTAAGAAACAGATTGATTGATCGCTCATTTCATTATAGGAACACTTGTATAATGCTTCCTTGTCGTCTTCTACAGGTTCGCCAGAGTCGCCATTATATTTCTAATTTGATGTTGGTTCATCCTAAGCAACGACATAACTATCCTCTAGTGTATAGTTCATTCGTGGTTTGCCATTCGTGGTCTGCAAGTTCTGGTATGATGCAATTATAATTTCTATCTGGTTCATTCTTAGGTACGAGAGTAAATGCATGCCATTGTGTATCTCACCACAAATTACGAGTCAACCAAAGTCTGTTGCTTTTCAGGATATACAACTGCTTTCATATATATTTGTTGAAATAACCTGGCTAGTTTATATTTGCTGAAATTCTAAGAAACACTTTGTTTGACTGCTCATTTCATTGTAGGCACACTTGCCTAATGCTTGCCTGTCATGTTCTACAGGTTCACAAGCGACGCCATTATATTTCATATTTTCTTCTGGTTCGTCATAATCAACGACATAACTATCCTCTACTATATAGTTCATTTGTGGTTTGTATTCCTGCTCTACAAGTCCTCGCGTGATGCCGTTATAATTTATGTCTCGTTTATTCTTAGCTACGACAGTAACTGCATGTCATTGTCTAGTTTATTCTTCTATATATATTTGTTGATATGACCTGGCTAGTTTATATTTGCTAAAATTCTAAGCCACACACATTGTTATATTTCTCGTTTTACGGTAGGCACACTTGTTTAATGCTTGCTTGTCCTGTTTGTTTGACGTGATGGTCAATATATTTGAACCATTGACCAGTAGTAAACTCCAGTTTATAGCTCCCGTCATATCAATTAAATGACTAGTTTGCCTTGTTTGACGTATTAACTTGTTATTACTTAGTTTCAGACTGCAATTATTGCTATCGCCACCAAAGAGGGGGCTACAACTTCATGTCTCAAGTTTTTTTTCCAATGTAGATGTCATACTCAAAAAGGATATGAAGGTGATAGATGGAGAAATAAAATTGAGGACTGCTATCAACTCGATTATCAACTGAAATACCGATTTTTATTTCCCTTAAGTTGATGATATGTAATAACTTTAAGTAGTTTGTATTTGATGTAATATCTAGACTAATTGCATAGGCCATGTAGGCATTTAGTTGATGTCGTCCACACATAGCAGTAGGCGGTACCATATCTACGCTAGCCAGGCCGATTAGGTACAGTATCATGCTCTGTATTTGCCCGTCTTGCATTAGGCCGATGATGAACAGTAAAAATTCTCACAAGTTGTAGACCTTTTATGGTGTCGAAATGGGCTCCAGAAATACAGAAACTGTAAAAGTAACAGGGCTGACCCACAGGCGCGATTAATAACAATAACGGTATGTAACATCGGCATATCGTAACAGTGGCAAGCCGAAACAGTAACATAACGAAATAACGGCAGGCCAAAAGAGTAATAGCTCTAAACAGTAACATCCGAAATAGTAACGGGCCAAGAATGTAAAAGACCGAAACAGTAACGGGCCAAGACGGTAACAGGCCGGAACAGTAACTCTATAAATAGTAAAGGGCAAGAACATTAAATGGCCAAAACAGTAACGGGCCAGAATAGTAATAGGCCATGCTAGGAAAAAGGCTAGGATCATACCAGGCCAGAAGAGTAACAAGCCGAGTTTGTACCAGGACAGAACAGTAACAGGGCGAGGAACTCACCAGGTTCAAATAGTAACGGGACAGAACATGAGCCAGACATTTATGAGCCTAAACAGTAGGGCCCAAAGTATATGGTCCCGGATCAAACAGTACGTGGATATAGAGTAATGTGCTAAAAGTATTACGGGCCAAAGCGGTCTGGCCAAATGGGCCAATTTCGAACAGTGCAGGGCGGAACACTAATGGTTCCGGATATTTATGGGCCATGCAAACGGGCCAATTTCAAACAGTGTGTGGAAACAGTAATAGGCACTGTTTGTGGGCCCATTTGTAACAATGCATGTCGAAACAGTAATGGGCCACAATCCTGTTGGGCTACCTTAATGGGTTGGCCCAGGCCTTGGCTGAGCCAATCTTCTACCAGAGTTTCATTGACTGTTAATGGCGTTAACTGGCCGTTAACGGCGCTCGTCTCGTGGCAGTTTGCATGACGTCTGTAGTCAACGCGGCTGGCGAACATATCTACGACGGAACGACTTTTCATGGTTGAAGGGTGCAATCCACCACGGTCTAAAAAAATTGTGGTAGATTCATTTGTGATGGGGCTTTTACTACAAAGGGCATCCGTTGTAATAGACTCTTCAGCCACGAAAAACGGTCCTTCCACCACTAAAATTGTCCGTTGTAAAAGGACATTTTTTGTAGTGGAAGGCTAGCCAGATCATAGTGGTGTCCCCCGCGAAAATAAAAATAAAAGACCATAATGGTGTGCATCCAATGCGATGGGACACCCCTTGTCCACCACTTTAAGTACTACTAGTAATGCGCATGGCGATCTTTTGACTATCCTTCCTCCCTGGAATTTACTAGTTACTATGCACTGTACGTGTACCTCGCGCCAGGAACTCATCGCAGCTTTCCTCTGACATCGCACTGCCCTCAAATCCTCCTCTTCTCTTCTCTCGCACTGCCTCCTTTATGCTCTCGGTCCCTTCTCCCTCCTAGTCTTTTTTAACAGGGGGAATCTCCAAGTGGCAATTCAAAGGGGTACGACACTTTCTTCCATACATAAATTCAAATGGGGCCATTTATAAACTGGCTTGGTAACTTCTGTTGTATGAAAATTCTACAAAAGGTAGACAGTCTTCCCATTTAGATCCATATTCTAACACATAGGCTCTCAAAATATCTTCGAGTATTTGGTTTACTCGCTATGTTTGTCCATCGGTCTGAGGGTGATAAGTTGTGCTGAAATCTATTCTTGTTCCTAATCCTTCTTGGAATTTCTTCCAAAATCTCGAGGTAAACTGAGTTCCTCGATCCGATACAATGTTCTTAAGGACTCCATGCAAACTGACGATTTTAGCAATGTACAAATCTGCTAGCTTCGAACTTTGGTAGGTGGTCTTGAAAGGTAAGAAATGGGCGACTTTGGATAGTCTATCCACTATGACCCAAATAGAGTCATTTCCCCTACTAGATGTAGGCAAACCGGTGATAAAAGTCATTCCAACTGAATCCCATTTCCATTCCGGAATCTGCAATGGTTGCAACAGTCCTGCGGGTCTCTGATGTCCCGCCTTGACTCTCTGACAAATATCACACTTGGCTATATAGCTTCCGATTTCTCTCTTCATCTTATGCCACCAAAATTGCTCCTTCAAATCCTGACACATCTTCGTTCCTCCGGGGTGGATAGAATAAAGAGTATCATGGGCTTCTTTCAAAATAGCTTGTTTCAATTCTGAATCTGCTAGCACACAGATACGTCCTTTGTACCACAAAACTCCTTCATGTTCGGTGAATCCGGGTACCTTTCATGTACCGATACGACGTTTGATTCCGTGGATACTAGCCTTTCCTTTCTGCGCCTCCTTGATTTGACTGATCAAAGTGGGTTGAAGTTCTATGCTAGCCAAAAATCCTTCACTTACTAGCTCCATTCTGAAATCTTCCAACTTCTTGTGCAAACTTGGTTGCTCCTTCAGGATCATAGAGTTCAAGCGACATGGAAATCTACTAAGGGCATCTGCTACCACATTGGCTTTACCGGGGTGATAGTGGATGTACAGATCATAGTCCTTGATTAACTCTATCCATCTCCTATGTCTCATATTCAGCTCCTTCTGAGTGAAAATATACTTCAGGCTCTTGTGATCCTAATAAATCTCACAATGGTTACCCATAAGGTAATGCCACCATGTCTTCAAGGCTAAAACTAAGGCTGCTAGTTAAAGATCATGGGTAGGATAATTTTGCTCATGTTGCTTCAGTTGCCGGGATAGATAAGATATGACTTGTCCCTCTTGCATCAACACACATCCGAGACCGGTCTTGGATGCATCACAATACACATCAAAAGGTTACGTAATATCGGGCATAATCAAGATTGGGGCTAAGATCAATCTCTTCTTAAGTTCTTGGAAACTTGCTTCACATTTGTCCGTCCATTCAAACTTCTTATCCTTCTTCAACAATTGGATCATGGGTCTTGCGATACTTGAGAATCCTTCTACAAACTTGCGGTAATATCCTGCTAATCCGAGAAATGCACGAACTTGGGTTTGAGTGGTTGGGGCTTGCCATTCTTCAACATCCTTAACCTTGGTAGGGTCAATGGCAATTCCTCCGTCCGATACGATATGTACGAGGAATCCTACTTCCTGTAACCAAAATTCACATTTTCTAAACTTAGCATACAACTGATGCTCCCTAAGGGTTCCAAGTATGGTCCTTAGGTGTAGCTCATGTTCTTCTTTTGATTTGGAATAGATCAGAATGTCATTGATGAAAACAACGACACACTTATCCAGGAAGTCCATAAAAATCTTATTCGTGAGGTTCATGAAGTAAGAGGGGGCATTGGTTAATCCAAAAGAAATGATAGTGTACTCATACAGTCCATACCTGGTGGTGAAAGCAGTCTTTGGAATATCCTCTGCGTGAATCTTGAGTTGATGATAACTAGTTCTAAGATCAATTTTAGAAAACACTTTGACACCGGTCCACTAGTCAAACAGATCTTCTATCTTAGGTAGTGGGTACTTGTTTGCTTTATCAGTTCTAAGATCAATTTTAGAAAAAACTTTGGGCTAGACTCTTGTTGCACTTGAATTGACGGGGTAAGGTTTCAGATACATGCTCTACTGATATTCCGGCTGTACTGGTCATGGTTATGGCTTTCTTGGAACAGTCGATTAATCCTTTATGTTTCGACATCCAATCCATTCCTAGTACTACTTCCAAACCTTTGGTTCCGAGTACTATTAGATTAACATAAAAATCTATGTCATGGATTCTGATAGGTACGACCTTACAAATTTTTCTATCTTTGGTGGTTGAACCAGGTATTTCAACTATCATAACATGCTTCAATTTTTTTGGTTGAATCTTACTAGTACATGCAAATTCTTCTGTAACAAACGAGTGCGATGCTCCAGAATCAAACAACACTCTTGCAAGTACTGAGTTAACACAAAACATACCCAGCACGACATCTGGCGCTTCTTGGGCTTCTTCAGCATTCATGAGAAACAGACGGCCGTTGCGGTTGAGCGAGTTCCCTGGGGCAAATCTTCTTCTAGGCTGAACACGACGCTGCTGCTGAGCTAGGGCATTCACATTGGGGGCTGCGACAAGCTTCTTGGGGCACTCATTGGAGTAGTGACCCTTGGTTCCGCATTCATAACAAGTCACCTGAGACTTCTCCTTTCCCACAATAGGCACAGCATTGCTTCCAGTTCTTGGGGCAGTATCAGTGTTGTTGGCGACATTGTTGTTGTTGAACTTGGGCGGTGCACGGTTGAAATTGCAGGGGTTGCCGGGGTTGTTGTTGTGGTTTCCTCCGGGCCTTGGGTTTCCTCCTCCACGGATGGAATAGGTTGAACGGTTCATCGGGGTTCTATTGTTTCATGGGGCAAATCCTGTAGACGGTTTGGGGCGATACTTTGGGGTATGGTGGGTTCCTGGTTGATGCATCATTCGACGCTTGCGGTTCTCATTGGCTTGATTGATCTTGCCTTCCATCTGAATGGCAGAGTCCACTAAGGCTTCAATGATTCCCCACAACTTTCATGTTCTGAGTTTTTCGATTTGACCTACGAATTTGTCTCTCTAACACAGATCTATTTCTTGTCTATTCTGAGCCAAAATCGGGTCAATCTCTTCTTCTAGCCACCGGATCCTATCCAGACGGTCGAGATCCAATCAAACCGGTGCGTGCCATGTCGTCATCCCGGTCATCTTCCTCATCAACGCCACGTCAACGTAAGGTCAACATCTAGTCCCAGTCAGCATGCATAGTCAACATGTCCAGTCAGCGGAATATTCTCTGGAATATTTCGTTCGAATTTAAAATTGCACATTATAGATCTAACTTGTAAAATTCATTAGAAATTCTTACCACGTCCAAAAATTGCGTATAATATATCAAATTGAAGATAATTTCACGTAGAATCATCTTATCAGAATAGATCCAACTTTTACTATACGTGGTTACTGCAGTAATTTAATTAGTTTTAATGGTCTTTTAGGTTAATAAATTCATAAGAAATTATCTGTAACTCCGAAAAATATGAATAATATATCAAATTGAAGCTACTGTAATGTACCTTAATAATATCTGGTTGGATCTAGCCTTTGCGGAATATTTGCCCCGTAGCAATTTAATTAGTTTTAATGGCTTTAGAAATCATTAAATTCGTAGAAAATTATTTGCATATCACAAAAATATAAATAATATACCGATAGAAAGCTGGTTCCATGTAGATCATCAATCTGTAAATGGTTCAGTAAAATACTATAAGGTTTCGTAGCAATTAAATAAATGGTTTAGTGGCTTATTTAGAGTAATAAATTCATAAGAAAATAAATACTATTCAGAAAATTACAAATAATATGTCCCTGAAATCACAATTCCGTGGAGATTACAGATATAATTTTAGTTTGATTTTTAGGCAAAAGAAACTGTATGAATCATTTAAAACCCATTAAACACTATTTAAATCATACAAAAAGATCTATAACTCCGATTAGGGTGAATCCAACGCCTACTGGTTCGTATTAACGTCCTCTATCCAGTAAACTCAAGAAAAAAATTTAATTCTACAGTTAGAATAGGCGTTATAATAGAACTATCAAAACCCTTATATTGGCAAGTAATCATTAATAACAAGTACCCTATTGCATTAAATGAACTCATACATGCATCATATGATATATTAATGTTCATAAAACTAATTATAACCATTGTGTCATGTTAAATCATCATGCATGTTTTTGATCATCCTTGTTGTGTTTGCTATGTTTGCAATTGTTTTGATTGGAACTACCTTGTCCTCGTATTAGATTGTTCGGAGAGTGCGATTGCTGCGGAGAAATACAATCAACACCCATATTATCAACATAAGGCAAGTTACACCACTTGTTCATAATTTTGTCCCAGTTTTGATTCTATGCATGTGATCTTCAAAATTCTGTAGTATGCATGTGTAGGATGTTCTAGTAGATTTTCCCCTTAGTATTATTTTTCAAGTGCGATGATTTTGTAGTATGCCATGAGTAGCTCTATACTTAGGATTTCCCATCCTAATAGGTTACCCCTGTTTTTGCTAAGTATTGTTTGCTATGCTATATATACAAAGTACCGTTAGGCGGTTCGAAAGACAATGAATTTTTCTAAGTATAAAGGCTCTCTTGAGCAAACTTTTCTTCTCAAATCCACTTCAAAATAAAACTAAGTTTTTTTCTGGGCGGAATGGTTGTCGGGTCAACGAGTGAGATTTTGGTGGAGGACGGCCGCCCAGGAATCAAAGAAGTCTGCCATGTTTCAGAATTCAGAAGCTTCCAGTGTAACCACAATACATTATGGGCTCTGTCTTGGCCTAGTACTTAGTGGGAAACCTCACCTGGGTACCAACATTTGGAGGTTCTTGGCACGGTTGGATCCGGAAGGTAGAGGGGCTACTAAGGGAAAGCCTCGCCATGGTCTTGTTTGTAGAAGGACTTGATCGTGGATTGTGGGTAAAGTGCACAAACTCTCGAGAGTATTGCAATCTGATCGATCAGCCGTGTTCACGGAAACAGAACAACATTGAGCATCTGAAGGATGGATCCTCTGAAGGATCTTCCTCTCTCTTTTCTAAAACAAAGTTTTGAAACCCCATGGCGTGCGTAATATCGCTAATGGGTGGGAATTTGGGAACTTGGTGTGTAATATCCAAGTGATGCTTGGTGCGTAATATCCAAGTGTTTGGTTGTTTGGACACCTGGTGCGTAATATCCTCGTGTGCCACTCGACCTTATTTTATCTAAACAAATGTTTACAAAGTAGGACAATCTTCTCTTCTCTCTACTTAAGAAAACTAGCTTTATGCAAATGAACTCCAAAGCCTAAACTAGCCTTGCATGTAGAGTTAGTCTTTCCTTCCTTGGTGTAATTTGCCAATACATTCAAAGTATTGACCCAACTTGTTGGCTGCACGTTTCATGTGAAGAATTTCGGAGATCTTTGAAAGGTGTGCTAGGATCGCGGGTCTTCACTCAACCTGCCTGTGGCATTGATGGGACTCCAAGTTGTATTTATATCGCTTCTGTTGTAATAATGTAAACTCTAGATTATTCGATTCATGTAATAAAGACTTGTGTTTTACATGATATTTCATCGACTGTGAGTGCTAGCTATTGATCCAGGTACTAGCATGTTATTCACAGGGACTTAGGATCTTACTTGATCCGAGGCCACTACAGATGGTATCAGAGCATAAGTTGACTGTAGATCATGACCCTAGACATGGAAAAACCTTAGGACAAATATTTTCTAAGTTATTTCAGAAAACTCTCATACTTCTCATCATCTACCTTGGGGTTTTAAAATTTAAGTCTCTTCTTTTCAACAATAGAAAATGACCACTACACACTTCAAGAAGAAACTTTTCTCAATATTACCTTTTCAAAGAAGATCATCTCAATGTTTCGATTAAGTTGGTACTTGAAGACCTCCATGAAAGATGTTCCAAGACTGATGATACAAGATTAAAGACTTCAAAGGCCTTAAGTCAATGTTATTAACTAAAGAACTCAAAAGATTGAAGATTATGAAGAACATGAAGACTATCAAGAGCACGAAGACTTTTGGAGACTCGAAGCCTCGAAGATTCCAAGTGACCTATTAGGAACCAAACCCGAATAAGATTTTGCTAAATATAGATGCGACAAATTGTTTGCTATCTTGTATGGTTTATTACCTTAGCTAATGAAAACCTGTTTTCTAAATAAAATTTATTGTATGGGTTATTCTTCTTCTTCCATACTCCATTCGTTCCTACTCTAAACCTTGGTCAACTCGACGGATGGACCATATCAATAAGGAGGACAAGGAACTCAACTCCACCAAGCGTAAGAGCCACGCCGATGCAAAGAAGTGGATGCTCTAGGTTGAAGAAAGAATGAAGGATGCCAACAGTGAAGTCAATAGAATGCTTCATTATGCCACCCAATTCCTAAAGGACGACGCTCCAACTTGGTGGGAGATGCAACACACCATTGATGATCATCAAGGGGTGATATCTTAGGAAGAATTTAAAGTGGTTCTACTTCAATCTCGTCTCGTATACCAAAAATCCAAGAAGTTGAAGTCCCGAAACATTTAGCTTGCACGATCTATGGATAAATAGGGCATATCACCAAGGAGCATCATGATCAGCGCCCTACTGTGAAGGAAGGCACCCATCAGAAGAATGTCCCACCTCTCAAGTTACATTCTTCCTGTGCGAAGGTACCAATCACAACCCCGCTCAATGCACCTCTACCCGGTGGTACATCAACTGAATCAACAAGTCAGAGACGAAATGCGCCAAGACCTCATGAAGCTCCGCGAGGACACGACAAATACAAGGAATGGATTCAAGACTCTAGACACCGCACCCAAAGTCATCACTTCGCAATACTCGACATATGAAAGGAATGCCCATTTTCCCCAAACTGGCTCAAGGAAACGATCAAGGCTTCCAAATGTTGAGGTAGAGCATGAAGAACCACAAGACGGGATGTCCTTGCCAAAAAGGAGGAAGAATCTAAGCAAAATTCCTATGCTTCCAGTGTCACAATCCTGGGCATTATGCTGATAATTGTCCAAAACATGTGAATGTAGCTGGAAAGGATAAAAACGACGATGGTAATAGCAATAGAAGACCTCTATTAGGAGAACTATCATATTTTATACTTATTAGATGTTCTTATATTTCTTGTCTATCTTTTCTATAACCTCTTCTTGTTCAAATTTGTAGTTGTCCATTCTTATGATACCTATATGAGAGTTAGCTAAGTAAAAGAACAAATAGTATGACATAAATAAACATCTCATCAAGTTTGGTTAGGTCTGGACCACCATATTTTATCTCTTTAGGAGATCATCGCTATCGTGTTAGCATATTGTTCTTACCAACCTATGTGGTATGACAATATAGGTTGTTTGCTTGGTTGTATTGAGCTATTTTGTGTGATGCTTTGTTTAGGATCAGTTAGTTTTGAACTCTAATGGTTCTGAAATTGTGATGAGGTTTTTAAATTAGTTTAATGGTGTGAATTGATTGAAATTCGTGAGATTACTGCTGCAGTTTTCTGCATGACCTGTTGTACCGCGCGATTTTTCATATTTTACTGGTAACTCAGAAAAATCCAAACAAATAGGATCTGAAGCGTAATTACCTGTAGTACATGCACAAAAATTGGCTAAAATTTCCGACGAGTTTAAGGTGCCCAGAAAAATTCGTTAAACCTGCTGTATCGTTTTGACAGATTTAGTTTATTGCTTATATGTTGCTCTATTTTACTCTAGTATTGTTCCCAATGCTTTCAAACTATTTTGTAGTTATAAACTACTAAGTTTATACACCTGTAATGTTATTATACAAGTGTTTGCTTGTGTGTTGATTCCTTATGATTGTTTGCTTGTTTGTGACATTGATTGCTTCATATAGTGATGGGTAGGATTATTTTCTTAGTCGTTTCTTTCCTATAGAATCTATTCTTTCCTATCTTGAACCCATGGAGATATAATGATGTGTTAAGCAGAAGGTTTGACAACACAATGCATTTAGGAAATAGAATGCTTCACCTAATGGAAAAAGGATGTAGAAGTATGAAGTGTTGAAATGATGTTATGTAGTAGATTACGCAACCTGAAAGTTGAAGTATCGATAGCTTAGTTTTAGTAGTAGCTTTGTTGATTGAATACATGGGAGTATACATAGAGCATTAGTTCGTGCCCATGGAAACATTCTTCAAGGCAAGTAAGAATGCCCGAGTGATAGAAAAACGTGATTCACCTATCCTCATACAGGGTAATGATTTGGGTGCAGGATGGATTATCAACATTCCTACTACTCTTATTATTCGCTCTTGTACTGTCGGCTTTGCGAATCTTGAGTGCCCTTTTCAACCTTAGCAGAGAGTCGACGTTGAGCCTAAACCCTAGAATGGTATATTGTTACACCCTTCTAAAAGCATCCATTGCTAAGCATAGGATGTACGGTAAGGATGAATCCCAACCGTGAATTATGGGCACCGTGAAGTAAACATTCCTTATTTGCCCACCATGAGAGTTTTGCTAGTTTAAGAAGTGCTTTCTCGGAAACTATCAATCATGATGTTTAGAATGTGCTAGAGACATTATGCCAATAAAAGTCTAAAGGAGAACCAATCTGAGCTAAGTGAATCCTCGAGAAGTGACCTAGTCAATTTCCTTTAAGGGTGGTAGCATCCTAAAGGATCCCGAACCTTTCTTTCTTTCTAGCCTTCCCAAATCTCGGGACGAGATTTCTTTTAAGGGTGGTAGTCTGTCACATCCCAAAATTCTCCTAATTTTGGAATGTGAAATAAATAAATAAGTTTGATTGATTGTTTGATTATGTTCAAAATTCTCAAAGATAAGAAACTTTTTGAATAGAAAATCCTCTCGACCTTGAATTCAAAATCTTATACTCTTTTGTTAAGACCTAAGTAGCCATATAGGCAAAAGGGCATGGATTGATTATGGATTGTGGAATTGGTGTGCAAGATTTCAAAATGAAACTCATGAAGCATTCATAAGCATTTCATCCATGCAAAGTTCTCACAAACTGAATCCAAATCCTGGTATCTAAATCCTATAGTTGATTCGCCCAAATGTTCCTAAGGGTAACTAAATTGACTTTTTAAAAACCACTATTGCTAAGACAGCGATTATTGCTAAATTATAGCATAAAGGGATCCAATTAATATTACAAAATTTTAGAAACAAAATTGAGCTCATTTGGAGCTAGTATGAAAAAGTTATGGAACAAATACAAACACATAAAGATATAAATAAAATGGAATATACAAGGATTTGTAAATTCACTACTTCCAAACTAGTAAAAAGATTACAAATTTGATCCTACAATAATCTATACGATTTTAGAAAAATTTAGAAACAAAAATCGCGTCATTTGGAGTTCGTATACAAAAGATATAAGGAAAACAAGTAAATAGAAAAAGAAAAAGAAAAAAAAATTCCTAACGGGCCGGCCCACCCGGACCGAGCCAGCCGAGCGAGCAGCACCACATACGTTGACTGCCCAGATTGCTTTAAAAAGCATGCAAATCGGTGTTTGTTAGACCTATCTCTCCTCAAACTGCTATAACTTTTTATCTACAACTCCGAATCGACTTCCGTTTGTTTCTACTTGTTCCCTACTCCAAGGCCTATCTCTACACCATCCTAAATCTCCATATAAACTCGTGGAGCCATGGCTGTACGAGTTTCTATTCTCGAAATCCTGAATCTATATATTCCCGAATCTTATTTCGCTTTTTAACCCATCTAGCCTTCGTCGTTTGCCTTCGGTCAAAAAACGAAAGTTGTAGGAATCGTCGAAATCTTTCAATCCGGAGAAACCTCACCTCTTTTCATCCACCACAGCCGGAGAATTTTGTATCGCAATATTTCAGATCTTACGGTGTAAATCCAAGATCTACTCGCGCTCGTTTCTTCAAATCCAAATTCCTTTGGTGAGAAGGTAGGAATAATGATTCCCCACAACTTTTATGTTCTGAGTTTTTCGATTTGACCTACGAATTTGTCTCTCTAACACAGATCTATTACTTGTATATTCTGAGCCAAAATTGGGTCAATCTCTTCTTCTAGCCGCCGGATCCTATCCAGACGGTCGAGATCCAATCAAACCGGTGCGTGCCATGTCGTCATCCCGGTCATCTTCCTCATCAACGCCACGTCAACATAAGGTCAACATCTAGTCCCAGTCAGCATGCAAAGTCAACATGTCCAGTCAGCGGAATATTCCCTGGAATATTCCGTTCGAATTTAAAATTACACATTATAGATCTAACTTGTAAAATTCATTAGAAATTCATACCACGTCCAAAAATTGTGTATAATATATCAAATTGAAGATAATTTCACGTAGAATCATCTTATCAGAATAGATCCAACTTTTACTGTACGTGGTTACTGCAGTAATTTAATTAGTTTTATTGGTCTTTTAGGTTAATAAATTCATAAGAAATTATCTGTAACTCCGAAAAATATGAATAATATATCAAATTGAAGCTACTATAATGTACTTTAATAATATCTGGTTGGATCTAGCTTTTGCGGAATATTTACCCCGTAGCAATTTAATTAGTTTTAATGGCTTTAGAAATCATTAAATTCATAGAAAATTATTTGCATATCACAAAAATATAAATAATATACCGATAGAAAGCTGGTTCCATGTAGATCATCAATCTGTAAATGGTTCAGTAAAATACTATAAGTTTCGCAGCAATTAAATAAATGGTTTAATGGCTTATTTAGAGTAATAAATTCATAAGAAAATAAATACTATTCCGAAAATTACTAATAATATGTCCCTGAAATCACAATTCCGTGGAGATTACAGATATAATTTTAGTTTGATTTTTAGGCAACAGAAACTGTATGAATCATTTAAAACCCATTAAACACTATTTAAATCATACAAAAAGATCTATAACTCCGATTAGGGTGAATCCAACGTCTACTGGTTCGTATTAACGTCCTCTATCCAGTAAACTCAAGAAAAGAATTTAATTCTACAGTTAGAACAGGCGTTACAACAGAACTATCAAAACCCTTATATTGGCAAGTAATCATTAATAACAAGTACCCTATTGCATTAAATGAACTCATACATGCATCATATGATATATTAATGTTCATAAAACTAATTATAACCATTGTGTCATGTTAAATCATCATGCATGTTTTTGATCATCCTTGTTGTGTTTGCTATGTTTGCAATTGTTTTGATTGGAACTACCTTGTCCTCGTATTAGATTGTTCGGAGAGTGCGATTGCTGCGGAGAAATACAATCAACACCCATATTATCAACATAAGGAAAGTTACACCACTTGTTCATAATTTTGTCCCAGTTTTGATTCTATGCATGTGATCTTCAAAATTCTGTAGTATGCATGTGTAGGATGTTCTAGTAGATTTTCCCCTTAGTATTATTTTTCAAGTGCGATGATTTTGTAGTATGCCATGAGTAGCTCTATACTTAGGATTTCCCATCCTAATAGGTTACCCCTGTTTTTGCTAAGTATTGCTTGCTATGCTATATATACAAAGTACCGTTGGGGGGTTCAAAAGACAATGAATTTTTCTAAGTATAAAGGCTCTCTTGAGCAAACTTTTCTTCTCAAATCCACTTGAAAATAAAACTAAGTTTTTTTTTCTGGGCGGAATGGTTGTCGGGTCAACGAGTGAGATTTTGGTGGAGGACGGCCGCCCAGGAATCAAAGAAGTCTGCCATGTTTCAGAATTCAGAAGCTTCTAGTGCAACCACAATACATTATGGGCTTTGTCTTGGCCTAGTACTTAGTGGGAAACCTCACTTGGGTACCAACATTTGGAGGTTCTTGGCACGGTTGGATCCGGAAGGTAGAGGGGCTACTAAGGGAAAGCCTCGCCATGGTCTTGTTTGTAAAAGGACTTGATCGTGGATTGTGGGTAAAGTGCACAAACTCTCGAGAGTATTGCAATCTGATTGATCAGCCGTGTTCATGGAAACAGAACAACATTGAGCATCTGAAGGATGGAACCTCTGAAGGATCTTCCTCTCTCTTTTCTAAAACAAAGTTTTGAAACCCCATGGCGTGCGTAATATCGCTAATGGGTGGGAATTTGGGAACTTGGTGTGTAATATCCAAGTGACACTTGGTGCGTAATATCCAAGTGTTTGGTTGTTTGGACACCTGGTGCGTAATATCCTCGTGTGCCACTCGACCTTATTTTATCTAAGCAAATGTTTACAAAGTAGGACAATCTTCTCTTCTCTCTACTTAAGAAAACTAGCTTTATGCAAATGAACTCCAAAGCCTAAACTAGCCTTGCATGTTGAGTTAGTCTTTCCTTCCTTGGTGTAATTTGCCAATACATTCAAAGTATTGACCCAACTTGTTGGCTGCACGTTTCATGTGCAGAATTTCGGAGATCTTTGAAAGGTGCGCTAGGATCACGGGTCTTCACTCAACCTGCCTGTGGCATTGATGGGACTCCAAGTTGTATTTATATCGCTTCTGTTGTAATAATGTAAACTCTGGATTATTCGATTCATGTAATAAAGACTTGTGTTTTACATGATATTTCATCGACTATGAGTGCTAGCTATTGATCCAGGGACTAGCATGTTATTCACAGGGACTTAGGATCTTACTTGATCTGAGGCCACTACAGCTATGTGTTGAAGGGTGGCTAAGTTGGCTTGACGTTCGGCTCTTTTAGCTTCGCGGTCAGAAACCAACATTTGCAAGATCTGCAACATTGGGTGCGGGGAAGAACTGCTTCCTCCACGAGGCATCTGAAGATTGAGATAGATCATGATAAAAGAGGGAAATTTCTAAGGTTCAGGGGTTTGTTTTTGAAAAGTTTTTGAGGTTTGACTCAGATTTTTCTAGCAACTTTATTTTCATTCATTCATAGCACACAATACAAACACACACCACAACAAGGAAACGGATGATTTTAAGAACCATTCTGTGAAACTATGATACAGTGGGACTGGATACAACTTCACTAACGCTAGTACTCAAGTGCTACTACTCCTCAAAATTGGTGTCTTCATCATCATCATCATCATCTTCATCGTCATCATCAATGAAGGCGAAGTCATCCTCATCGGTGAAGAAGTCCATGGCTTGATCCTCCAGGAAGTCATCATCATCACTAAGATAGGAATAGGGGTCTCCACGGATGTCTTCCCCTGCATTCTCCCTCTCCTCAAGCTGCATGTCCCTCTTGTGGATGGTCTCCTCCAAGTCTGTCACCTTGTGATGAAGGCGCGCAATAATGTGATCCTTCTTATCAAGCTGACGACGACGAGACTGGCGATCCTTCACAAGCATGGAGATGGTCTGGTCCTTCTTTACTACGATGGCGTAGTTGTGGTTGGCGTAGGAGCAGGCATTGTCCAAGTCCTTTTGTCGTCATACATCATGAAGCTGAGATGGTCCACCTGATGCTTCAGCTCTGAGTGATATGGTGCCTCCAGTGGCTGTCCCATAACATCACACCTTGGATAGAACTCAAAGTGTGTGCCGTTGATCTTATTGATGCTTTGCCCACAAAGACGGGCAATAGCTTCCTGCATGGCCCTGTCAAGTCCATCTAGCCAGTTGTTCTCTCTTAAGGTGAACTGGACTCCCTTTGAGGTGGGGGCTTCAATCTTCCCTCTAGGACTTGCAATAATCAACCATTGCAATCTCCTCCTCCTTGATCATTGAGCTGAGCTCCGAAGAACTCGGGGTGTGGGCGCTCCAGAATTTCCGAGAGTTGGTCCAAATCATGCTCAAAGATGAGATCCCCACCATTGCCTAACTGATAGAACTTGTTATACTTCACGTCCATCTATAATAATGTAGGATGAGTAAGTTAGTAGAGTGATCAAGTGTGTCCAATTTTATGTAAGTTTGCCAGAATTTTTGAGGAACATGAATTTTCATGAAAGAATCTAAGTGGTGAGAATGAGAATAGGTTTTCATAAATACTCACTTCTTTTGTTTTGAAACTAAGTTTTTTGTTCAACGTCCATTCTAAACTAGGGTCTCCTATGGTCAGGATGACTCTGATACCAACTTGTCAACACCTGGGTTTTTTAATCCTATATGCCTGTTGTGCCATACATCGCAATCCCAAGATTACCATTTTTGTGAGACATAACAGATTGGTACCATAGTTCATCATCCATTACAAACCATAATAAAGGTCTTACAAATAAAGGATCTCATGATCCAGTCTTAGTACACTCAAAGCAGCGGAATAATTTAATAACGGTAGCGTGGGCGAGGCTCCATCTTCATGGTCACAGGCAATGCTGATGATGGGAGATGATCCTAGTTGTCGTAACCTTCATGCGGTCCATCATCCTGATAGTCCTCTTCATAGTCTGGCCACGGGAATATCCAGGGACAAAGCCATGACTACTCTTTAAGTACTCACAAACTATCACTAACAAGTAAAGTGGTTCCAAGTAGGAATACTAAGCTCTAGGTTGTTTTGCAAAAATCCAGGTTTATCTCTAGCTGAGTTCAAAAGTAAAGAAACTAGTTTAAGGTTTTATAACACCTAAATGGGAACTCAGTTTTCACTTTCACAAACCTATTGTGGTCAAGTCAAATTCATGATTCATTTCACAAGTAATTTTGAAAATATCTGACGACGGAACAGTATGGCCACTCCAACAGTCCATAACCACGGACTAAGCTATTCGAATAGTTTGATACTATGCAGAGGTGGTACACTTTCACCACAATATTCAATACATCCGTCATGAACAATCATGAATTCACCATACTCAGTATGCGGATAATCAATCCTAACCTTTCAATTACACACCATAGTATAGGCACCTCTCCTATGAGTTTGGCCTCCCAACCATGACCATCTGTCATCTTGGGAACTGCACAGGTGGACAATCATCATGAGGTCGCCTCAGCTCAAGCCTCGGCCGCAAGGGAACCCATACTAAGATATATAAACTTCCAGTCAAGCCCTACCTAGTTTCGGGTATTGTGGTTGTATGGAAAAATTACAATGGTATCGCATCTAGACACAACCATCAGTTTTATAAAGGGTTAAGGCTCATGCCTCAACATTTTCATCATCAAAATCACCTTGTGTTCACTAACACATGTCAAAGCATTTCATTAGAATGACTCATCATTCTAAGGTTTTCATAATCATTTTCACCAAGTATTCCCATCTAAAGTGATCAAGTTTTATGCTTAGCACTAGCAACTACAGTTGGGGGTAATCACTAATGAGGGGTGATAATCAAGGGTGACTTATCTAAATCCAATCTCATGCCTCAGGATGACATCAAGATCTACCTAACTTAGGCCAAGTTTTATGCTACCTTTAAATCTTTCCCAAAACTTCACAAGCACTTTCTAAAAATAAACAAAGAATTTTGATAAATAAATAACTTAATAAAGCTTGCAAGTAAAACTGGGATTCGATAATATCAGGTGGTATAACCAAGGCATGCCTAATGCATTGCATAGGTTATCTAGCTTTCATAGTTGCAAGTGTTAGCTTGCTAGGATGTCTTGCATTAGATAGCTTGCTAAGTTAACTTGTATTGTGAATCTTGCATAGGTATCATGAAAGTGGTAGCTTGCCTTGTGCAGTGCAGTGGTTGAAGTTCTCCTCGGCTTCTTCCTCGTAGCAGTCTCCTTCCTCTTCGTATCCTTGGTCGGTATTAGCGTCTATAAATAAATACGAAGTACACAATCACCAAACAATACTTAACTGCTTCTATCTAGCACACAAAGGCTCACACTAGATGATCTAGCATCATCACCAACATCACATGAATTAATGCAATAGCTTTATTTATTTTATTTTAGAAAAGTAATTTCTAGTCATTGCAAAACTACTTAAGATTTAATATTCTCTAATTAAAACATGGGATCATGTTGACACATGTCATCACCACATATTTCAATACTTGGGAATGTGATTTCAAGTGGTGTCACAATTTAATAATGTTTAACCTTTTATTTTAATTAATTAAAGTTACTAGAAATGCCTATGGGGCATTCTTTTATTAATTGTCCATTATTACTGTAGGTAAACCTTTTTGAGAGTTGGAATCAACTCAAAAGCATTTATGGTTGAATTTTAAAAAATGTTTGAATGCAGAAAATTCTCTGCCTTGTTATTTTTACTAAAGGTGATCTATAATTTGAAATGGTTTGAATCCAACGGGCTTGGATTAAGAATTTCCATACCTTTCTAATAAAATTGGTTTCATGCAATTTAGTTCATTGAAACTTTTTGAATTAAATTTTGAATCTACTGCCAGAACTAGGTTTGAAACTAAATAGATAAATCTAAATTCAAACTAACTGGGTCGCGCGGGAATTCTAACTGGGCCGGCCCACTGCGCACAGCGCGCGCGGGCTGGTTAAGTGGTTGTCCCCATGCGTCAGTGAGATAGGGGGTGCGAAGGGGTACGGGCTAACTACGACCGTAGGATTAGATCGAGGATCAACGGCTCACGGCCATCGTCCTCGTCGAACAGAACTCGACAGGCTCGAACACTAGCGCGACCAGTGGGGGTATGTGGCGGCTCACCGGGGCTCAGGTGATGGTCGACGATGGGGGCGAACGACAAAGTCGACGGCGGCTGTCGTGGTATTGTCGACGAGTATTCCATGGAGGGGTCCTCATAGTGCGTGTTTAGAGACGTGGGGTAAGGTGGACGGTTAACGGGTACGAGGTAACATAGCTTACCCAGGTTCAGATCCCACGACGGTGGCGGAATCCTACTCCTGCTATAAATCACTATAAGGGCAATACGCCGAGTTACAGAGATAGGTTCGCTGTGCGAGGTTGTGTGAAGTTGTCTATGATCGTGCCCTAAAGGCTCCCATAGGCCCGAATTATATAGTCGCCAGGTCCTACGGTTACAGGGAAAAGTCCTAGCCGGACAGGTTATAGAGTCCTACACTGTCTATTACTAGTCTTGTGTTTCTTGCACTCCAAGGCTTCGGGTACGTTAGTGACTCCACCGTAGCCTTCCTTTATCCGGCATGGTCCTCCCTTCTGGATCTATCTAACTGGGCCGCCCAGTAGGCCATAGGCCATGCTACCGACTATGGGCCACCCGGGTTAGCCGAATAAGAGACATGCTATAAGGATAACCATATAGCATATCCCCAACAGTAGCCCCCGGAGAACTCCGAGATCTTGCGTCGTCTTGCCTCTTTACGTGGAATGCTCCGTCTAGATGGGTGTCGGCAAATCGTCAAGAAACATCTTGTAGTCCTCCCAAAGAACCCTGCAAGGCTTTCTCCGTCTTTGATTTGTAAGTCGGAGAAATGCTGAATCTTCCATCGTACTCTTCCGTAGTCAGATTGAATCCGTCTATGTCGGAATCTTCGACGTGACGGCTCATCTACCCATGTCAGCTAGGACGACGTAGGCTTAGGTCAGCGACGCCTCGTAACTCACACATGCAGAGAACACAATCATATCCGATTTTCCCGCGCGAGCGATACGAACCGTTGGCGGCGGCGATTGGAGACGTGGCGAAATTTCCGCGCACGTTCGCGAACACGTCGTCTACGCGGCAACCGTCCGATCAAGCTGCACGAATCTTGACGCCGAGGATGATAAACAGAACCGTGGGGAAATTTCCACTTCTTACCTCATTCTTCTCGCGTCATCTTCTTCCTCCAGCGGCGCGTCTCCTCGAGCTCTCCGCGACAAACCTCGAAAAAACCCTAGCTCCCATCTGCACCAGTCACACCCACCTCCACTCCATGGCTAGCAGCAGCACCTCACCATCGATGGTGGCGTCGAGCGAAGCCGCGGCGAAGCTGGCGAGCCCCATCGTTGTGCCCCCAGAGGGCCTGGTCATCCCCGCATTGGCGGTGATCGAATCCACCTGCGACAACCAAAACTTGGCGGCGCTAGAGCCACTGGAGGAAGAGCCAGATTCGCATAAGGGTGACTGGCGCGGCTCGGACATCACCGACCGCGACATCCAAGAGATGGTCGCCGAAGGCTACCTCCCCGCGACGGAGGGGCTTTCCTGGTGGGCGGTGCCGGCCGGCGAGGTGACACCTTCTCCCCAAGCCGGAGAAAATGTGTACCTAAAAGCTCAGCTGGTACGCGGCGTTTCCCTGCCCATCTCCCACTTCTTCATCTCCGTCTTAAACCACTACAAGGTCCAGCCCCATAACCTCTCCCCCAATAGTATCTTAGTGCTTAGCAACTTCACGGCACTTTGCGAGGGTTATCTAGGGATAAGTCCTAGGTTAGACTTGTTCGTGTACTTCTTCACCGTCAAACGTGAAGCCGGACATAGTAAGGAGGAGCTTAGGAACTGCAGCACCATAAGCTTCAAGATTCGACCTGGCCAGCGGTTCCCCGACATTGTAGGCCACAAGTCCTGCAAGAATTAGCAGCGGACGTACTTCTACGGCCCCGACATTCCTCTGGCGGGCCGAGAAGTGACGTACCCGGACTTCGTGGATGGAGCCGCCGCTGAAGTTTCCACATGGAGATCCCAAGCCTCCCTTCCTTCCGACCTCGATGCTTCCCGTGCTATAAGGCGGATCGAATGGTTCGTAGAGATAGGTTTAACTGGCTTGGACCTAGCCATGTGCTGGTTCATCAGGTGGATCCAACCTCTGCAGCACCGCGCGAAGTATATGTACGAGTATACCAGTGATCGAAGGGATAGCCTCCGGATCTCCGTGGATAACTTCTCGAGTGACTCCGTCAAGCTCCGCCTAAAGGACATCATCAAGGTGAAGGATAAGAAGTGTGGATTCACCATCACCTACGACATGTTCGTAGACGACAAGTGCCCAAAGGTAGGTATTCATTTTCCGTGTACGACATATGCTCCAGCTCTTCCGTCTTGCAAATGTCATTTTGTCTAACACGGTGACTTCTTACTTAACAGCTTAGCGATCTAGAGGAGGGCAACCTGGCTTCCCAAATCTACGATCCAAAGATGAATGAAGTCACGGTCGTGTCCGACGATGATGTCCCGTTGGCGCGAAAGCGGAAGAGCTCCACCTCTGACACTGCTGATGGAGGCAAGAAGAAGAATACGGAGGGTGGAGCCTCCAAAAAGACTACTGCCGCCCTGGAGGCGGAAAAGAGAAGAACCACCGGGATCTTTGCCAAAGCACCCCCCCCCCCCTAGTGTAAGCTTCTCATTCTCCGACATTGCCTATTTATCTGTCTTGCTCCTATACTTATGCATTTTTCACGTTTCAGGAAGAAAGCCACGACCAGCCTCAAGAAGACCTCCAAAACTTTGGGGGCTTCTCGAAATATCAAAGACATGCTGCATCGCGACGCCTCCCCCGCCATCGCCCCTGCTACCCCTGCCGTCAAGCCTTCGTCTGCTCCGACAAGCTCACAAGCTAAGGAGGCACCAGGCCCTTCCGTCATGGAAGTGGATTCTGGCGCCTCTACCGAACTCGCTGTTGTCGGCGAGCAGGCAACGCAGGACAGGACCGCTCAACAAATGGCTGAAGCTCCGGCTAAGGATGCCATCGGTGGCGGCAAGGTGGTGGTGGAAGATGGTACTTCTGCCGAAGGCGGCGCCCTTGCTCCCCAGAAACCCTTTGAGTTCCCAAAGATAGTCTACCCGGCGCTTACGCCGAGTAAGACAACTCTGGTTCCTGGAGGAGTACCGTCATCTCCGACATGCGGTCTTGAGGAGCTCCTCTGACAAGCAGAAATATTGCGAGGAAATAGCGTTTCCTTTGGCAAGCTGTTAGCCGAGAGCGCTACAAACCACAAGATCATCGCACTTGTAAGTTTACTTTGCCTTTTGCATTTCATATGAGTATCCCACTATAGCCCCCGAGGATGTAGACGGAAAACCATAGGCTTTGCATCTATATACTCTAAGAGTGACTAAGTTAGAAAAAACTCTCACTGTAGCCCCCAAGCATTTAGGTGGAATGAACTATTCTGACTATATGCTTTAAGAGTAGAATACGCAGTGTTTATAATTTTCAATACTGTAGCCCCCAAGCCTCTAGTTGTAACCGAATTAGTTCCGACTAGATGCTTAAAGAAAAGCTAAGCAGATTCTGAGTTAAAAACTTTATACTGTAGCCCCCAAGCTTCTAATCGAGAACTGAATTATCTCCGACTAGATGCTTAAAGAAAATCTAAGCATACTACTAAGTAAAAAACTCTCGTTGTAGCCCCCAAGCATCTAGGTGGAAAATTTTCCGGCTAGATGCTCCAAGTAGACTAAACAACGTTTTAACTTTTTTCTTTTTTCATAGAACGAGAATGCTCGGAGGGGCATGGCCAACGACAAGTACCAGAAGATGTGCGCAGATCTTGAAGCCGAAAAGGGTAAAACTGCCATCTTGAAGGAACAGATCATCAAAAACAAGAGTCTGTTTTCTTTTTGCACATTCCATCTTGGTTTGGTGCCTTCATTCTCCGAGTACTCACTATGTACTTTGTTTTCTCCGACTTTTCAGAACATGTTGCCAAGGCCAAGGACATTGTCGAGCAGTCCAAGCACATCTAGCAGCTAGACAGCAAGAACAAGATCCTTAAAAAGGAGAGGGAAGAAATGCTGAAAATGCATGAAGAATCAATGAAGGCCTTGCAGGACTCCGCCGCTGAGGAAATCAACCTCTTGAAGGAGGAGATCGCGATCTTGAAAGATCAAAAGCGTGCTGCCGATGAGCAGAATCACCGCCATGGCGAGGCGTACAAGCTCCTCCAACAAGAGAAACAATCCTTGGTGGACACCCTCTGGCAAGCTAAGGCCAGCATCTTCAGTAAGATTTCTCCGCCTTGTATTTCTATAGTCTGGATACTTTGAATTGTTGAACTCATGCGTTTCTTGTCGTAATTTGCAGCTCCTATGGGTTTAACCAGATCGCCTCCTCCAGCCAAGGAATTCATGTTTCTTGCCGGAAATTTCATCCACACCGCCATCACCCAAGCCAAAGAGATTGCCAAGCCCCTCCAGATACACATCAAGGCCTCGGACTCCGTGGCGAAGTACTCGGAGATTCTGCGCCGAGCCCCCGAGCGTATCACAAGCAGGAAAGCTTCATGTGCACGAGCTGGCGCAAGGATGGCGCTGTCAATGGTGAAGGCACACTACAAAGATGCCGACATCGATACGGTGACCTCTGGTATCCTCGACGTTGACGATGACGGCAAAGAGATTGATCATGAAGCCATCCTTTCGTCACTCGCGGGTTACGATACCAAAGTTGCCGAGTTGGTGGACATCGACGTCTTCGTGCCCATGAACACCATTGACAGCGTCAACCAAGACTCCTTTGAGTCCCACCACAGTGTCGATGCTGAGGGCGATTCTCTGGCTGGTGACGAAGCTGCTTCCAAGTCTTCTGCGCCAAAGGAATGAAAAACAACTTTGTAATATTTGTTTCACCTTTGGTATATGCGCGGAAAAAACTTGATGATATAACTTAAGGTGGAAATCGATGGTTGTTATGTCCTGCCACTTAAGAACTAATTTCCAGCATGTATATATTTTTTAAGCAAGTGCTGGCTTATCCATTACTTTGGTTTTTATGCTTGACCTTTCATGAGTCGGAAGACTCGTTGTCGGAACCATGCGCTCAGGTGATGATGCCCAATGGCACCGTCAATAACCTGAGCACAAAAACGCTGACAATAAGTGCCGAAAGTCACTACTCCAAAATCCACATAAAAACAACAAAGAACGTGTAGACCAGAAAACTTAAGCTAATGCCCGTAGGTGGAATTTTCACAAGTGCAAATGCAAGCCTTGTGCATAAAGGTTTTACATGATCCAAAATGAACACTAAAGGAGGTAAAAGACTCAGAAATATGAGTGAACCAGAGAGCTTTATTTCATTGATCATATAAGAGAGATACAATTAGATAAAAAATGCTAAGTGTAAAAAGGACGTAGCTATGCTATGTTCCATGGCCGATCAAGCTCCGGGTAGTCATCATCCGGGTCACGTCGCTTACGCTTATGATCCTCGTTGGGTCTATCCTTTAGTTCACGATTGTCAACAAGGTAGTAAGACCCATTGAGCAGCGCCTTGCTTATGATGAACGGTCCTTCCCATGGCAGGGATAATTTGTGTGACTTCTTCTACTTAAGTCGGAGCACCAAATCCCCCTCTTTAAACGAGCGATGCCGAACGCGACGACTATGGTAGTTGCATAGCTTCTGCTGGTAGATGGCAGATCTTTGGCATGCCAAAACACGCTCCTCCTCGAGAAGGTCCACATCTAGGCATCTAGATTCTTCAGCGTCATCCTCGTCGTAGGCGGCAACTCTTGGTGCATCGTGGAGGATGTCGGAAGGCAAGATGGCTTCTGCTCCATATACCATGAAGTAAGGGGTGTAGCCGGTGGATCTGTTGGGTGTAGTTCGTAAACTCCACAGCACAGATGGCAATTCTTCCGCCCAGGCTCCAGCTGCTCTATGTAGCGGCGCCTCAAGACGTGGCTTGATTCCCTGCAGAATTAATCCATTGGCTCGCTCAACCTGACCATTGGATTGTGGGTGTTCCACAGATGCAAGGTCAAGTCGGATGCCTTTCTCCCAGCAATAAGCCTCCACTTCTCCGAGTGACAAGTTGCTTCCGTTGTCGGTGATAATGCTATGTGGGAGACCAAATCTCACCACTAAATCTCGGACAAACCTGAGGGCAGTTGCCCCATCAAGCTTTCTAATGGGTTTAGCTTCTATCCGTTTAGTGAATTTGTCAACTGCTACAAGCAGATGCGCAAACCCACAAGGTGCCGTCTGTAACGGTCCCACCATGTCTAGCCACCAGATTGCAAACGGCCAAGTTATTGGTATTGTTCGCAATTCTTCAGCAGGAACATGTGGTTGTCGGGCATAATACTGGCATCCCATGCATGTCTCAACCAGCTTGTCAGCGTCCGCCTTCGCGGTTAACCAGTAGAATCCTTGCCGGAAGGCTTTCGCGACCAACGACCGAGGAGCGGCGTGATGCCCGCAATCTCCGAGATGGATTTCGCGCAGGATTTCCATACCTTCTAGCTGGGAAACACACTTTAGGTACACACCAGTAGTGCTCCTTTTATAGAGTTGCCCATTGATGATGGTATAACCCTTTGCTCGTCGTACTATTTGTCGTCTTTCGACTTTGTCGTCGGGAAAAGTTCCGTGTTCGAGGTATACCATGAACGGTTTTTTCCAAGCCGGAGGGACCTTGGTCACCATGTTGACGAAAGAGTCAGCTCTTTCTGGGTTGTTGATGTCGGCTCCCTTCACGGATGGTGTGCGCAGGTGCTCTAGGAAGACTCCTAGCGGATTTTTCTTGCACCCTGATCCTAGCTTAGAGAGCAGACCAGCCGCCTCATTTTGTTCCCTAGGCACATACTTGACTTCATCACCCAAGAAGCTCTTGGCTATCTCGTCCACTTCATCTCGATATGCCGCCATCATAGGGTTCCGCGCATTCCAGGTGCCAGCCACCTGCTGGGCAACCAAGTCGGAATCTCCACAGCAAACTATGCGCTTGATGCCAATATCCTTGGCTACACGTAGTCCATGAATGAGTGCTTCATACTCCTCCATGTTGTTTGTAGCCTCGAAGTGGATTTGCAGAACGTAGTGTAGCTTGTATCCTGTTGGTGACTGTAGCAATACACCAGCCCCCGAGCCGTTGAGCAGCTTTGACCCGTCAAAGTGCATCACCCAGTACTCTGGTTCTGGAAACGGAGTAGCGTCTGGCATCTCCGTCCAATATGCAACAAAATCCGCCAAGGCTTGTGACTTGATAGCGTCACGTCTCTTGTAGGTGATCTAGAAGGCGGCAAGTTCAATGCCCCACTTCGCGACCCTTCCTGTAGTGTCGCTGTTATTGATAATGTTGAACAGTGGAGACTTGCTCACCAATGTGATTGGGTGCTCCTGAAAGTAATGCCTCAGCTTCCGAGAAGCAAGGAATACTCCATAAGCTATCTTTTGGTAGTGCGGGTAACGCTGCTTGGACTCCGTCAAGACCTCGCTCACGTAGTAAACTGGTCTTTGAACTCCGTGCTCATAGCCTGGTTCCTTCCGCTCTACCACGACGACGATGCGGATAACCCGGTTGGTTGCCGCCATGTAAATTAACAGGGGCTCTCCAGGCTCGGGTGCTGCAAGGATGGGCGCTGAGGAAAGAGTCTCCTTGAGCTGCTTCAATGATGCGTCTGCTTCGTCCGTCCACGTGAATTTATCTGCCTTCTTCAGCAACTTGTACAGCGGCAGAGCCTTCTCTCCAAGCCAGCTGACGAACCGACTAACTGCTGCAACACAACCTGTTAGTCATTGAATGTCCTTTAGGCATGTCGGACGGTTTATGTTTAAGATGTCCTTGATTTTTTCCGGGTTGACCTCGATTCCTCATTGGGAAATGATGAAGCCCAACAATTTGCCGGCTGGAACCCCGAAGACGCACTTCTTAGGGTTAAGCATCATGTTGTATTTCTAGAGATTATCAAAGGTTTCTTTTAAGTCGAAGATTAAGTCGTTTGACTTTTTAGACATCACCGCGATATCGTCCACATAAGCATGAACGTTCCGACCAATTTGGTCGTGGAGGCAACGTTGCATTGTCGCTGGTAAGTAGCACCTGGGTTTTTTTAGCCCAAAGGGCATCGTGACATAGCAAAACGTGTCGTATGGGGTAGTGAACGAAGTGGCCAATTGGTCCGACTTCCTCATCTTGATCTGGTGGTATCCTAAGTATGCATCGAGAAAACACAAAAGCTCCGAGCCAGCCATCGAGTCAATGACTTGGTCAATGCGAGGCAAAGCAAACGGATCTTTGGGACATGCTTTGTTCAAGCCGGTGTAATCAACGCACATTCTTAATTCATTGGTTCCCTTTTTGGGGACAAGTACATGATTGGCCACCCATCGGGTGTGAAGGACTTCTCGGATAAATCTAGCTTTAAGTAACCTAGCTTTCTCTTTGCCAATGGCGTGTCTCTTCTCATCTCCAAAGCATCATAGAGGTTGTTTCATTGGTTTACATTTTGGGTCAATGTTTAATATGTGCTCGACAAGTTCCCTAGGTACACCTTTCATGTCGGCAGGTTGCCAGGCGAAGATGTCCCTATTCTCATGGAGGAACTCGACGAGCGCAATTTCCTATTTGGGATCCAGGTTCGTCCCAATGGCGGTGACCTTGGAGGCATCGCCTACCACAAGTTCCACCGGCTTGGTCTCGATGGCGGCCTTGAACGCAGGAGCAGAGTCGGAGATCTGCTTCTTCGACGTGGGCATCTCTGAGTCATCGACCTTGCTCTGGATCTCTTTGAATTCTTCGATGTAGAGGACAGCTTTTGCAACGGCGGCTTCATTGATCTCGCAGTCCCTTGCCTTGGTAAAGCTTCCGGATACGGTGATAACACCGTTTAGTCCGGGTATCTTGAGTTTGTTATAGACGAAGCATGGCTTGGCCATGAACGTGTGGAATATGTCACGGCCGAATATGACGTGGTACACGCTCTTTAAGGGGACCACCTCGAAGGTCATGCGCTCTTGGCGGTAATTATTAATGTCGCCAAAGGCAACCTGAAGTGTAATGCACCTAAGGGACCGAGCCTCCCGACCAGGAACTACACCATGGAAGATGGTGTTGGTCCGCCTTAGGTTTGCCTCCGTCATGTTCATCTTCTGTAGTGTATCCAGCTACATGATGTTGATGCTACTTCCACTATCCACCATGCACTTGGTGAACTCCACGCGTCAATCAAGGGGTTGATGACCATGGCGTACTGGTTCTCCGTGGGCACAAGGTCTAGATGGTCCGTCCTGTCCCAAGTTATTGGAACTTCCGACCAGCGCAACTACTGGGGGACTGGGGGGAGAGTGGCCATCAGGATCCTCAGAGAGGTCTTCTGTTGTCGGACGGTGGGGGTGCCAAGGAAAGTGTGGTAGACTGGAGCCTTCTTTGCGAAGGGGTTATTTCCCTTGTCGTCGCTCTTGGCGGCGTGCTTGGGGTCAACGTCTTCGTCCATGTCACTTGAATCCTTGGACTCCTCCTCCTTCTTCATCCCTTTGCCCTTGCCTCACGGTCTGTTCTTCCGACTTCGCTTGTCGCCGGACTCCGGGTCTTCCTTGAGGTCATTGACGAACTTGTAGTGTCGATTGGTATGGGTGGCCTTGCCGTTGGCATCGAGGTGTACGAGGCACGGCATATCGCGGTACTCCTCCTAGGTTTGGGGAACGCGGAGCGGCGCCGAGGTGGTTTGACTTCCTCGTTGCTGCCCGCGACCAGCTCCCCTTCTTCGGCCATGTTGTCTGCCTTCGCCTCGTCGTGCAAAAGTCATAGCGACCATGTCGGTAGATTGCTTTTCTTCTGGAGCGGTTTTCCGCTTTGTACTGCTGTTCCTCCGAGCTTGAGTTGGAACGGCCGTTGCTGGCAAGGAGCCGCGAGCGTCATCATCGGCAGCTGCGAACTCACTAGCCAACTGAATCATCTAGTTCAAGTCAAGCTGGTGATTGTCCTGCAAGTGCTTCAGCTTATGTCGGAGCAGCGTGCCCCTTTCCAACCCATCGATGAAGGCGGCCAGGGCGGTCTGAGCGTGCACTCCTGCGCAGGAATTCTTCATATCTAGCCAGCGGGAGAGGTAGGCGCGAGATGTCTCGTCTTTATCTTGTACGCACTATTGTAGATCGCCCACAGTGCAGGAACGCTTGTATGTACCCTCAAAGTTCTTGGTGAATGCTTCTTGCATGTCCAGCCAGTTGTAGATAGATTTCTCCGGCAAGTCGTCGATCCATTGACGGGTCGTGCCTGCCAACATTAACAGGAGGTGTCGTGGTATTGCCGACGAGTACGCCATGGAGGGGTCCGCACAGCGCGTGTTTAGAGACGTGGGGTAAGGCGGACGGTTCACGGGTATGAGGTAACACAGCTTACCCAGGTTCAGATCCCACAACAGTGGCGAAATCCTACTCTTATTATAAATCACTATAATGGCAATACGCTGAGTTACAGAGATAGGTTCGCTGTGCGAGGTGTGTGTAACGATACTAGGTTGTGCCCTGAAGGCTCCCATAGGCCCGACTTATATAGTCGCCAGGTCCTAGGGTTACAGGGAAAAGTCCTAGCCGGACAGGTTACAGAGTCCTACACCGTCTATCACTAGTCTTGTGTATCTTGTACTCCAAGGCTCCGGGTACGCTGGTGACTCCACCGGAGCCTTCCTTTATCCGGCATGGGCCTCCCTTCTGGATCCACCTAACTGGGCCGCCCAGTAGGCCACATGCCATGCTACCGACTATGGGCCACCCGGGTTAGTCGGATAAGAGACATGCTATGAGGATACCCATATAGCATATCCCCAACAGTAGCCCCCGGAGAACTCCGAGATCTTGCGCCATCTTGCCTCTTCCCGTGGAATGCTCCGTCTAGATGGATGTCGGCAAATCATCAAGCAATATCTTGTAGTCCTCCCAAAGAACCCTGCAAAGGATTCTCCGTCTTCTATGAGTAAGTCGGAGAAATGCTGAATCTTCCATCGTACGCTTCCGTTGTCGGATTAAATCCGTCCATGCCGGATCTTCGATGGGACGGCTCATCTACCATGTCAGTTATGACGACGTAGGCTGTAGGTCAGTGACGCCTCGTAACTCACACATGCAGATAATGCAATCATATCCGATTTTCCCGCGCGAGCGAGACGAACCGTTGGCAGCGGCGGTTGGAGACGTGCCGAAATTACCGTGCACGTTCACGAACACGTCGTCTATGCGGCAACCGTCCGATTAGCTGCACGAATCTTGACGCAGAGTAAGATAAATAGTAACCGTGGGACACTTGCCACTTTTTCACCCCATTCTCTCGCGTCATCGTATTCTTCCTCCAGCCGCACGCCTCCTCGAGCCCTTCGCAGAAAACCTCGAAGAAACCCTAGCCTCTTCTCTGCACCAGTCGTGTCCTCCCAGTCCTCCATGGCCAGCAGCAGCTCCTCCCCTTCGATGGCAGCATCGAGCGAAGCCACGGCGAAGCCGGCGAGCTCCGTCGTCGTGCCCCCTGAGGGCCTGGTCATCCCCGTGTCGGCGGTGATTGAAACCACCGGCGGTGGCCACAATCTGGCGGTGCTGGAGCCTCTGGGAGAGGAGCCAGACTCGCACAAAGGTGACTGGCGCGGCTCGGACATCACCGGCCGCAACATCCAAGAGATGGTCGCCGAGGGCTATCTCCCTGCGACGGAGGGGCTCGCCTGGCGAGCGGCGCCGGCCGGCAAGGTGACACCTTCTCCCCAAGTCGGAGAAAAGGTGTACCTCAAGGCTCAGCTGGTATGCGGCGTTTCTTTTCCCATCTCCCACTTCTTCCTGTCCGTCTTGAACCACTTCAAAGTCCAACCCCACAACCTCTCCCCCAATAGCATTTTAGTGCTTAGCAACTTCGCGGCACTTTGTGAGGGTTACCTAGGGATTAAGCCTAGGTTAGAATTGTTCGTGTACTTCTTCACCGTCAAACGTGAAGCCGGACATAGTAAGGAGGAGCTTAGGAACTGCAGCACCATAAGCTTCAAGATCCGACCTGGCCGGCGGTTCCCCGACATCGTCGGCCACGAGTCGTGCAAAAACTAGCAGCGGACGTACTTCTATGGCCCCGACATTCCTTTGGCAGGCCGAGAAGTGACGTACCCGGACTTCGTGGATGGATCCGCCGCTCAAGTTTCCACATGGAGATCCCATGCCTCCCTTCCCTCCGACCTCAACGCTTAAGGAGGATCGAGTGGTTCGTAGAGGCGGGTTTGACCGGCTTGGACCTAGCCATGTGCTGGTTCATCAGGCGAATCCAACCCCTGCAGCACCGCGCGAAGTTCATGCACAAGTACGCGGGTGATCGAAAGGATTCCCTTCGGATCTCCATGGATAACTTCTCGAGCGACTCCGTCAAGCTCCGTCTGAAGGACATCGTCAAGGTGAAGGATAAGAAGCGTGGCTTCACCATCACCTGCGACATGTACGTAGACGGCAAGTGCCCAAAGGTAGGTATTTATTTTCAATGTATGACATTGCTCCAGTTTCTCCGTCTTATCATAGCCATCTTACCTAACACTGTGATTTCTTACTTAACAGCTTAGCGATCTAGATGAGGACAACCTGGCTGCCCAAATCTACGATCCAAAGATGAAGGAAGTCACGATCGTGTCCGACGACGATGCCCCGTTGGCGCGAAAGCGGAAGAGCTCCACCTCTGACGCTGCCGATGGAGGTAAGAAGAAGAATACGGAGGGTGGAGCCTCCAAAAAGAGTACTGCCGCCCTGGAGGCGGAAAAGAAGAAAGCCACCGGGATGTTTGCCAAAGCGCCCCCCTAGTGTAAGCCTCTCATTCTCCGACATTGTCTCATTTGTCTGTCTTATTCCTGTAATTATGCATTTTGCACGTTTCAGGAAGAAAGCCACAACCAGCCTCAAGAAGTCCTCCAAGACTCTTGGGGCTTCTAGAAATATCAAAGATATGCTGCATCGTGACTCCTCCCCCGCCATCACCCCTGCTACTCCTGCCGTCAAGCCCTCCTCTGCTCCGACAAGCTCCCAAGTCCAGGAGGCACCAGGCCCTTCCGCCATGGAAGTGGACTCTGGCGCCTCTACCGAACTAGCTGTTGTCGGCGAGCAGGTGATGCAGGAGAGTGCTACTCTTGAAATGGCTGAAGCTCCGGCTAAGGATGCCATCGGTAGCGGCAAGGCGGTGGTGGGAGCTGGTACTTCTGCCGAAGGCGGCGCCTCTGCTCCCCAGAAACCCTTCGAGTTCCCGAATATTGTTTACCCGGCGCTCATGCCGAGTAACGCAACTATGGTTCCTAGAGGAGTGCCGTCATCTCCGACGTGCGGTCTTGAGGAGCTACTCCGACAAGCAGACATCTTGCAAGGAAACAGCGTTGCCTTTGGCAAGCTGCTGGCCGAGAGTGCTACAAACCTCAAGATCATCGCACTTGTAAGTTTTACTTTACCTTTTGCATTTCGTATGAATATCCCACTGTAGCCCCCGAGAATGTAGACGGAAAACCATAGGTTTTGCATCTATATGCTCTAAGAGTGACTAAGTTAGAAAAAACTCTCATTGTAGCCGCCAAGCATTTAGATGGAAGAAATTATTCCGACTAGATGCTTTAAGAGTAGCATACATAGTGTTTATATTTTTCAGTGCCGTAGCCCCCCAAGCCTCTAGTTGTAACTGAATTAGTTCCGACTAGATGCTTAAAAAAAGCTAAGCATTTTCCGAGCTAAAAACTTTATACTGTAGCCCCCAAGCTTCTAATCGAGAACTGAATTAGCTCCGACTAGATGCTTTAAAGAAAAGCTAAGCATATTGATAATTTTAAAAACTCTCGCCGTAGCCCCCGAGCACCTAGATGGAGAATCTCTGACTAGGGGCTCCAAGCAGACCAAACAACGATATAACTTTGCATTTGTTTCCACAGAATGAGAATGATCGGAGGGGCATGGCCAACGACAAGTATCAGAAGATGCGCACAGATCTCGAAGCCGAAAAGGGTAAAACTGCCATCTTGAAGGAACAGATCATCAAAAACAAGAGTCTGTTTTCTTTTGCACATTTCCGTCTTACTTTTGTGCCCATAATCTCCGAGTACTCAATGTGTACTTTGCTTTCTCCGACTTGCAGAGCATGTTGCCAAGGGCAAGGATATTGTCGAGCAGTCCAAGCACATCCAGCAGCTAGACAGCGAGAACAAGATCCTTAAGAAGGAGAGGGAAGAAATGCTGAAGATGCACGAGGATTCCATGAAAGCCCTGCAGGACTCCGCCTCCGCGGAGATCAATCGGTTGAAGGAGGAGCTTGCGATCCTAAAGGATCAGAAGCAAGCTGCTGATGAGCAAAACCTTCGCCATAACGAAGCGTTTAAGCTCCTCCAACAAGAGAAGGAATCCTTGGCGGACACCATCTGGCAGGCTAAGGCCAGCATCTTCAGTAAGTGTCCTCCGCCTTGTAGTTCTGTAGTCTGGATACTTAGAATTTTTTGAACTCATGCAATCATTGTCGGAATTTTCAGCGCCCATGGGTTTAACCCGCTCGCCTCCTTCGGACAAGGAATGCATGGTTCTTGCCGGCAAGTTCATCAATACCACCATCGCCCAAGCCAAGGATATTGCCAAGCCCCTCCAGATTTATATCAAGGCCTCGGACTCCGTGACGAAGTACTCGAAGATTCTGCCTCGAGCCCCTGAGCATGTCGCGAGCTGGAAAGCTTCATGCGCACGGGCTGGCGCAAGGATGGCGCTGTCTATGGTGAAGGCACATTATGAAGATGCCGACATCGACACAGTGACCTCTGGTATCCCCGACGTGGATGATGGCGGCAAGGAAACTGATCACGAGGCCATCCTGTCATCGCTCGCGAGTTATGACACCAGGGTTGCCGAGTTGGTGGACGTTGACGTCTTCGTGCCCAGGAACTTCATCGACAATGTCACCTAGGACTCCTCCGATTCTCATCACAGCGCCGATGTTGAGGGTGATTCTCCGGCTGGTGATGATGCGGCCTCCAAGTCTCCTGTGCCCAAAGAATGAAAAACATTGTGTAATTTCTATTTCTCCTCTGGAGTGTGCGCGGGAAAAAACTTGTTGATGTAATCTTAAGGCAGAAAACAATGGTTGTCGTATCCTGCTACTTAAGATTTAAGTTTCAGCATGTATATATTTTTTAAGCAAGTGCTGGCTTATCCATTACTCTGGTTCTTATGCTTGACTTTTCGTGAGTCGGAAGACTCGTTGTCGGAACCATGCGCTTAGGTGATGATGCCCAATGGCACCGTCAATAACCTGAGCACAAAATCGCCGAAAATAAGTGCCAAAAGTCACTACTCCAGAATCCACATAAAAAACGACAAAGAATGTGTAGACCAGAAAACTTAAGCTAACGCCCGTAGGTGGAATTTTCACAAGTGCAATCGCAAGACTTGTGCATAAGGGTTTATATGATCCAAAAATGAACACTAAAGGAGGTAAAGGACTCAGCAATATGAGTGAACCAAAGAGCTTTATTTCATTGATCATATAAGAGGTACACGATTAGATAAAAAATGCTAAGTGTAGAAAGGACATAGCTGTGCTATGTTCCATAGCCGATCAAGCTCCGGGTAGTCATCATCTGGGTCACGTCGCTTACGCTTATGATCTTTGTTGGGTATATCCTTGAGCTCACGATTGTCGACAAGGTAGTAAGACCCATTGAGCAGCGTCTTGCTTATGATGAACGGTCCTTCCCATGGCGGGGATAATTTGTGTGACTTCTTCTGCTTAAGTCGGAGTACTAAATCCCCTTCTTTAAAAGAGTGATGTCGAACGCGGCGACTATGGTAGCTGCGTAGCTTCTACTGGTAGATGGCGGATCTTTAGCATGCCAAAACGCGCTCCTCCTCGAGAAGGTCCACATCTAGGCATCTGGATTCTTCGGCGTCATCTTCGTTGTAGGCGGCAACTCTTGGTGCATCGTGGAGGATGTCGGAAGGTAGGATGGCTTCTGCTCCATATACCATGAAGTAAGGGGTGTAGCCGGTGGATCTGTTGGGTGTAGTTCGTAAACTCCACAGCACAGATGGCAATTCTTCCGCCCAGGCTCCAGCTGCTCTATGTAGCGGTGCCTCAAGACGTGGCTTGATTCCCTGCAGAATTAATCCATTGGCTCGCTCAACTTGACCATTGGATTGTGGGTGTGCCACAGATGCAAGGTCAAGTCGGATGCCTTTCTCCCAGCAATAGGCCTCCACTTCTCCGAGTGACAAGTTGATTCTGTTGTCGGTGATGATGCTATGTGGGAGACCAAATCTCACCACTAGATCCCGGACAAACCTGAGGGCAGTTGCCCCATCAAGCTTTCTAATGGGTTTAGCTTCTATCCATTTGGTGAATTTGTCAACTGCTACCCGCAGATGCGTAAATCCAGACGGTGTCGTTTGTAATGGCCCCACCATGTCTAGCCCCCAAACTGCAAACGGCCAAGTTATTGGTATTGTTCGCAGTTCTTCAGCAGGAACATGTGGTTGTCAGGCATAATACTGGCATCCCGTGCATGTCTCAACCAGCTTGTCGGCGTCCGCCTTCGCGGTCAGCCAGTAGAATCCTCGCCGGAAGGCTTTGGCGACCAACGATCGAGGAGCGGCGTGATGCCCGCAGTCTCCGAGATGGATCTCGCGCAGGATTTCCATACCTTCTAGCTAGGAAACGCACTTTAGGTATACACAAGTAGTGCTCCTTTTATAGAGTTGCCCATTGATTATGCTATAACCCTTTGCTCGTCGTACTATTTGCCGTCGTTCGACCTCGTCGTCGGGCAAGGTTCCATGTTCGAGATATTCCATGAACGGTTTTGTCCAAGCCGGAGGGATCTTTGTCACCATATTGACGAAAGAGTCAGATCTATCCGGGTTGTCGATGTCGGCGCCCTTCACGGATGGTGTGCGTAGATGCTCTAGGAAAACTCCTGGCGGAATTTGCTTGAGCCCTAATCCAAGTTTAGACAGTAGATCAGCCGCCTCGTTTTGCTCCCTAGGCACATACTTGACTTCATAGCCCAAGAATCTCTTGGCTATCTCGTCCACTTCGTCGCGATATGCCGCCATCATAGGGTTCCGCGCATTCCAGGTGCCAGCCACCCGCTGGGCAACCAAGTCGGAATCTCCACAGCAAACTATGCGCTTGATGCCAATATCCTTGGCTACACGCAATCCGTGAATGAGTGATTCATACTCCGCCATGTTTTTTGTAGCCTCGAAGTGGATCTGCAGAACATAGTGCAGCTTGTATCCTTTTGGTGACTGTAGTAGTACACCAGCCCCCGAGCCGTTGAGCAACTTTGATCCGTCAAAGTGCATCACCCAGTACTTTGGTTCTGGTAGTGGAGTGGCATCTGGCATCTCCGTCCAATATGCAATAAAATCCGCCAAAGCTTGTGACTTGATAGCGCCGCGTCTCTTGTAGGTGATCTCGAAGGCGGCAAGTTCAATGCCCCACTTCGCGACCCTTCCTGTAGCGTCGCTGTTGTTGATAATGTCAGACAGTGGAGTCTTGCTCACTACTGTGATTGGGTGCTCCTGAAAGTAATGCCTCAACTTCCGAGAAGAAAGGAATACTCCATAAGCTATCTTTTGGTAGTGCGGGTAACGCTGCTTGGACTCCGTCAAAACCTCTCTTACATAGTAAACTGGTCGTTGAACTCCGTGCTCGTAGCCTGGTTCCTTCCGCTCTACCACGACGACGATGCTAATAACCCGGTTGGTTGCCGTCATGTAAATTTACAGGGGCTCTCTAGGCTCGGGTGCTGCAAGGATGGGCGCTGAGGAAAGAATCTCCTTGAGCTACTTCAATGCTGCATCTGCTTCCTCTGTCCATGTGATTTTGTCCGCCTTCTTCAGCAACTTGTATAGCGGCAGAGCCTTCTCTCCAAGTCGGCTGACGAACCGACTAACTGCTGCAACACAACCTGTTAGTCGTTGGATGTCCTTTAGGCATGTCGGACGGTTTATGTTTAAGATGGCCTTGATTTTCTCCGGGTTGACCTCGATGCCGCAGTGGGAAATGATGAAGCCCAACAGTTTGCCGACTGGAACCCCGAAGACGCACTTCTTAGGGTTGAGCATCATGTTGTATTTCTGGAGATTTTCAAAGGTTTATTTTAAGTCGGAGATTAAGTCGTTTGACTTTTTAGACATTACCGCGATATCGTCCACATAGGCGTGAACGTTCCGACCAATTTGGTCGTGAAGGCAACGTTGCATTGTCCGCTGGTAGGTAGCACCTGCGTTTTTCAGCCCAAAGGGCATTGTGACATAGCAGAACGTGTCGTACGGGGTAGTGAACGAAGTGGCCAATTGGTCCCACTTCCTCATCTTGATCTGGTGGTATCCTGAGTATACATCGAGAAAACACAAAAGTTCCGAGCCAGCCGTCGAGTCAATGACTTGGTCAATGCGAAGCAAAGCAAACGGATCTTTGGGACATGCTTTGTTCAAGCCGGTGTAATCAACGCACATTCTTAATTCATTGGTTCCCTTTTTGGGGACAAGTAACTCAGCCTTAAGTAATCTAGCTATCTCTTTTCCCATGGCGCGTCTCTTCTCATCTCCGAAGCGTCGTAGAGGTTGTTTCACTTGTTTGCATTTTGGATCTATGTTTAAGCTGTGCTCGGCGAGTTCCCTAGGTACACCTTTCATGTCGGCAGGTTGCCAGGCAAAGATGTCCCTATTCTCACGGAGGAACTCGACGAGCGCGCTTTCCTATTTGGGATCCAGGTTCGTCCCAATGGCGACGGTCTTGGAGGCATCGCCTACCACAAGTTCCACCGGCTTGGTCTCGATGGCGGCCTTGAACGCAGGAGCGGAGTCGGAGATCTGCTTCTTCGACACGGGCATTTCTGAGTCATTGACCTTGCTCTGGATCTCCTTTAATTCTTCATTGTAGAGGATAGCTTCTGCAACGGCTGCTTCGTTGATCTCACAGTCCCTTGCCTTGGTAAAGCTTCCGGATACGGTGATGACGCCGTTTGGTCCGGGTATCTTGAGTTTGTTGTAGACGAAGCATGGCTTGGCCATGAACGTGTGGAATATGTCGCGGCCAAATATGACGTGGTACATGCTCTTGAAGGGGACCACCTCAAAGGTCATGCGCTCTTGGCGGTAATTATTAACGTCGCCGAAGGCTACCTGAAGCGTAATGCACCCAAGGGACCGAGCCTCCCGACCAGGAACTACGCCATGGAACACGGTGTTGGTCCGCCTTAGGTTTGCCTCCGTCAAGTTCATCTTCTATAGTGTATCTAGGTACATGATGTTGATGCTGCTTCCACTATCCACCATGCACTTGGTGAACTCCACGTCGTCAATCAATGGGTTTATGACCATGGCGTACTGGTTCTCCGTGGGCACAAGGTCTGGGTGGTCCGTCCTGTCCCTAGTGATTGGAACCTCCGACCAGCGCAGGTATTGGGGAACTGGGGGGAGAGTGGCCATCAGGATCCTTAGAGAGGTCTTCTGTTGTCGGACGGTGGGGGTGCCAAGGAAAGTGTGGTAGACTGGGGCCTTCTTTGAGAAGGGGTTCTTGCCCTTGTGGTCGCTCTTGGCGGCGTGTTTGGGGTCAATGTCCTCGTCCATGTCACTTGAATCCTTGTACTCCTCCTCCTTCTTCTTCCCCTTGCCCTTGCCTCGCGGTCTGTTCTTCCGACTTTGCTTGTAGCCGGACTCTGGGTCTTCCTTGAGGTCGTTGAGGAACTTGCAGTGTCGATTGGTATGGGTGGCCTTGCCATTGACATCGAGGTGTACGAGGCACGACATATCGCGGTACTCCTCGTACGTTTGGGGAACGCGGAGCGGCGCCGAGTTGGTTTCACTTCCTCGTTGCTGCCCGCGGCCTGCTCCCCTTCCTCGGCCATGTTGTCCGCCTTCTCCTCGTCCTGCAAAAGTCATGGTGACCATGTCGGTAGATTGCTTTTCTTCTGGAGCGGTTTTCCGCTTTGTACTGCTGTTCCTCCGAGCTTGGGTTGGAACGGCAATTGTTGGCAAAGAGCCACGAGCATCGTCGTCGGCAGCTACGAACTCACTAGCTAACTGAATCATCTGATTCAAGTCAAGCTGATGATTGTCCTGCAAGCGCTTTAGCTTATGTCGGAGTAGCGTTCCCCTTTCCAATCCATCAATGAAGGCGGCCATAGCGGTCTGAGCGTGTACTCCTGCGCAGGAATTCTTCATGTCCAGCCAGCGTGAGAGGTAGGCGCGAGATGTCTCGTCTTTCTCTTGCACGCATCGCTGTAGATTGCCCATAGTGCAGGGACACTTGTATGTGCCCTCAAAGTTCTTGGTGAATGCTTCTTGCATATCCAGCCAGTTGTAGATATATTTTTCTGGCAAGTCGTCGATCCATTGACGGGCCGTTCCTGCCAACATTAATGGGAAGTACTTGACGGCGATGTTGGGGTTGCCTCCGGCAATCTCCACCGCGTTGCCGTAGTCCTACAACCATGTGGCGGGTTTGGCGGTGCCGTCATAGGTCTTGATGGTCTTGTCAATCCGGAAACCTTTGGGGTAAGTTGCGGACCGTATTGCAGGTCCAAAGCAACGTGGTCCCAGGTATGGTCCTTCCCGGGCCTCGTGGATCTTGTCGATCCGCGAACGTGCATCGTACGGCTCCAGGTTCTTCTTCTTGTTGTCAACAGGGGACGGGCTGCGTGAACGACGCGGGCCTCTTCTGCCATGGTGACTGCTTGGCGGCGACGGAGGTGGAGGTGGCGGTGGGTTAGCCTTCTTTCTGTTACCCTCCTGCGACGCCCCACGCCCATCACGGTTTCTTGTCGGACACGGAGGGTCGTGGTGCGACCTGCTCTTATGTCCTTGGTGGCGCTCTTCATCATGACGGGTCTGTGCCGCGTTGTCACGGATGACGATGCCGCACTGCTTTGGTGGGGGCATATCTGTGCGATGGTGAGTCTTGTAGTCTTCCTGACGTCGGGGGGATCGGGGCAGTGGCGATGGGTGGCGAGGTCGGGCTCTTTCTCTGTGGTCGGAGGATATGGGGATAGCATCCTTCCTGTTGCGCGCATCCCTCCGTCTTCGTTCTGATGAACCCGTCTGCGATCCGACATCCTGAGGAGATCTATCCCTTGGCGGTTTGTACTGGCTAGATCGGCAGAGCGCTGGGTCAGACTCAAGCCTCTGAGAGGTGGCCTTTTCCTGCTACTTTACCGCCTTGTCCACTAAGTCGTAGACCTGTTCTACTGCCTCAGGCGATCTATCCTGTTCTAGAAGGGTCTTGGCGACGGCGAGGTTAAGGAGTGGGGTGGGCATCACCTGCTTGCCTTCACTATCAATGTATGGCTTGGCCTGTGCCGGCTTCGAGGGAGCCCATCCTAGGTTGCACCGTACACCAGGATCATTGATGACGCGAGCCGGAGCCTTTTTAGCCTTCTGCTGCTGCTGCAGAGTCTTGTACTCGTCTTCCATTGCTCTAGCTTTCTCTATGGACTTCTGCGTGTTGACCAGATCTCGATCTAGTTTAGCGCCTTGCTCCGCGATGGCTTGCGCCTCCTCCAGCAGCTGCTGACGCTTCTCGTCAAGCTGAGTAACGTTCTGGATATGATCAACGGTTAGTGGCTCAACGAGGAGATTGCCGTACATTACTCTATCAGCTGGAGTAACTTGGGCTGCTGCCGACGTGGATGCTGGAGGCGGCAAGTTTGCGGTGTTGTTGTTGCTCGGACCGGTGCCGAGTTCCTGCGGCTGCTGCACTGGGTTAGGCGGAGGCATGACCTTTGCGCGATCATTGTCGGCAGTAATAAGTGGCCCCTTCACCTTTTCTAGCACCGTAGGCGGAGCTTTCCCGGGTTGATCTTCATCCATCAATGTCCCAATGGTGACGAACACCCCTCGAGACATGACGGTGTTATTAGCTTGCTCGTCGCGCGAGTACTCCTCCTCCATCTCCTGCATAGCGGAGTGTAACTCTTCTGGACTGAAGTCTATTTCCTCTGAATCTACACAGAAATCAGCATAAAGCGCGTCAATGGCAGAGTCGGAGGGTGCCAGGACTTCCTTGATGGCGGGCGGTGGAGGTGCAACGGCCTCGACGATGACTGGAGGCGGTGGTGCTGCTATGAAGATGGCGGCTGGAGGCGGTGGTGGTGGTGGCTGAATCGGAGGGGCTCCATCAATGAGCGCAAGCGCTGTTTGAGCTGCCGCTTCAGCCTCCGCGTAGTTGTTGACGGTGTTCACCATGCCTTCGAAGGTAAGGCGTCCTGACGCCTATTGCCGTCTTAGAGAATGTCGGAGAAGCGTGCCATGGTCCAGTCCTTCCACAAAGTGATAGATAGCATCATCAGTGGGGTAGTGGGCCAGATCGGATCGTATACGGAGCCATCTGGCCAGGTAATCGCGGGGGTTTTCGCCTTCTCTTTGGACGCAGCGCGCCAGATCGAAGATGGTAACCACGCCGACGAACTTGGATCTCTGCTGTCCAGACGCACGGACAAAGCGGGCGGATTTGCACTGATCCTCCACCTTTATATCCTGCACAGGGGCGGTTTGGGTGGGTCTTGAATTTTTCCGATCTTTGCCGGCAAACTCCAAGGAGAGATCCGACATCGATCCTTCCGCGAACGTATCCTGCCCGTAGGCAGTCCGTGCGGGTCTTGACGCTCCTCCGACTTCCAGGGAACTAGAGCCCGAGTCAGTTTCGCCGATGAAGAGGTGGATGTCTCCGATAGGAACGATCGAACACCGCGTAGGGTTTGTCTTCATCGGGATCCAGAATTCGTCGGGAGGGATGATCGGAACGTTGCCGGAGAAGATAATGCGACCGATGGCTACGGTTTCGCCGATTCCCGCGAAGATCTTGGTCCTCGCCCGCTGAAGAGCCTGAAGCGCCTCTTGCCCCACGGTGGGCGCCAACTGTCGTGGTTTTTCTGACGAGTACGCCATGGAGGGGTCCTCATAGCACGTGTTTAGAGACGTGGGGTAAGGCGGATGGTTGACGGGTACGATGTAACACAGCTTACCCAGGTTCAGATCCCACAACGGTGGCGGAATCCTACTCTTGCTATAAATCACTATAATGGCAATACGCCGAGTTACAGAGATAGGTTCGCTGTGTGAGGTGTGTTTAACGATACTAGGTTATGCCCTGAAGGCTCCCATAGGCCCGACTTATATAGTCGCCAGGTCCTAGGGTTACAGGGAAAAGTCCTAGCCGTACAGGTTACAGAGTCCTACACCGTCTATCACTAGTCTTGTGTATCTTGTACTCCAAGGCTCCGGGTACGCTGGTGACTCCACCGTAGCCTTCCTTTATCTGGCATGGGCCTCCCTTCTGGATCCACCTAATTGGGCCGCCCAGCAGGCCACAGGCCATGCTACCGACTATGGGCCACCCGGGTTAGTCGGATAAGAGACATGCTATGAGGATACCCATATAGCATATCCCCAACAGGAGGTACTTGACGGCGACGTTGGGGTTGCCTCCGGCAATCTCCACCGTGTTGTCGTAGTCCTGCAACCATGTGGCTGGCTTGGCGGTGCCGTCATAGGGTTTGATGGTCTTGTTAATACGGAAACCTTTGGGGTAAGTTGCGGACCGTATTGCAGGTCCAAAGCAACGTGGTCCCAGGTATGGTCCTTCCCGGGCCTCGTGGATCTTATCGATCCGCGAGCATGCATCGTATGGCTCCGGGGTCTTCTTCTTTTTGTCAACAGGGGGCGGGCCTCCTCCGCCATGGTGACTGCTTGGTGGTGACGGAGGCGGAGGTGGCGGTGGGTTAGCCTTCTTGCTGTTACCCTCCTGCGACGCCTCACGCCTGTCACGTTGCTTGTCGGACGCGGAGGGTCATAGCGTGACCTGCTCTTGTGTCCTTGGTTGCGCTCTCCGTCATGACGGGTCTGCTCCGTGTTGTCACGGATGATGATGTCGCACTGCTTTGATGGGGGCATATCCGTACGAGGGTGAGCCCTGTAATCTTCGTGATGTCGGGGAGATCGGGGTGGTGGCGAAGAGTGACGAGGTCGGGCCTTTTCTCCGTGGTCGGAGGATATGGGGATGGCATCCTTCCTGTTGCACGCATCCCTTTGTCTTCGTTCTGATGAACCCGTCTAGGACCCGACATCAAGAGGAGATCTGTCCCTTGGCGGCTTGTACTGGCTAGATTGGCAGAGCGCTGGGTTAGACTCAAGCCTCTGAGAGGTGGCCTTTTCCAGCTGCTTCACCGCCTTGGCCACTAGGTCATAGACCTGTTCCACTGCCTCAGGCGATCTATCCTGCTCCAAAAGGGTCTTGGCGACGGCAAGGTTAAGGAGTGGGGTGGGCATCACCTGCTTGCCTTCACTGTCAATGTATGGCTTGGCCTGTGCCGGCTTCGAGGAAGCCCATCCTAAGTTGCGCCATACACCAGGATTGTTGATGACGCAAGCCGAAGCTTTATTAGGCTTCTGCTGCTGCAGTAAGGTCTTGTACTCGGCCTCCATTGCTCTAGCTTTATCTATGGACTTCTGCGCGTTGACCAGATCTCGATCTAGTTTAGCGCCTTGCTCCGCGATGGCCTGCGCTTCCTCCAGCAGCTGCTGGCGCTTCTCGTCAAGCTGGGTCACGTTCCGGATATGAGCAACGGTTAGTGGCTCGACGAGGAGATTGTCGTACATCACTCTATCAGCTGGAGTAACTTGGGCTGCTGCAGACGTAGATGCTGGAGGCGGCAAGTTTGCGGTGTTGTTGTTGCTCGGGCCGGTGCCGAGTTCCTGCGGCTGCTGCGCTGGGTTAAGCGGAGGAGGCATGACCTTTGCGCGATCATCGTCAGCAGCAATAAGTGGCCCCTTCCCCTTTTCCAGCGCCGTAGGCGGAGCTCATCCGGGTTGATCTTCATCCATTGTCGTCCCAATGGTGACGAACACCCCTCGAGACGTGACGGCGTTGTTGGCTTGCTCGTCGCGCGTGTACTCCTCCTCCATCTCCTGGATGGCGGAGTCTAGCTCCTCTGGACTGAAATCTGTCTCCTCTGAATCAACACTGAAGTCAGCATAAAGCGCGTCAATGACAGAGTCGGAGGGTGCCAGGACTTCCTCGATGACGGGCGGTGGAGGTGCAACGACCTCGACGATGACTGGAGGTGGTGGTGTTGCTGCGACGATGGCGGTCGGAGGCGATGGTGGTGGCGGCTGAATCAGAGGGTCTCCGTCAATGAGCGCAAGCGCTGTCTGATCTGCCGCTTCGGCCTCCGCGTAGTTTTTGACGGTGTTCACCATGCCTTCTAAAGTAAGGCGTCCTGACGCCTGCTGCCGTCTTGGAGAATGTCGGAGAAGCGTGCCATGGTCCAGTCCTTCCACAAAGTGATAGATAGCATCTTCATTGGGGTAGTGGGCCAGATCGGCTTGTATACGGAGCCACCTGGCCAGGTAATCGCGGGGGTTTTCGCCCTCTCTCTGAATGTAGTGCGCCAGATCGAAGATGGTAACCACGCTGACGAACTTGGATCTCTGCTGTCCAGACGCACGGACGAAGCCGGCGGATTTGCAGTGATCTTCCACCTTTATATCCTGCACAAGGGCGGTTTGGGTGGGCCTTGAATTTTTCCGATCTTTGCCGGCGAACTCCGAGGAGATATTCGACATTGATCCTTCCGTAAAGGTATCCTGCCCGTAGGCGGTTCGTGCGGGCCTTGATGCTCCTCCGACTCCCAGGGAACTAGTGCCCGAGACGGTTTCGCCTATGAAGAGGTGGATGTCTCTGATAGGAACGATCAACACCACGTAGGGTTTGTCTTCGCCGGGATCCAGAACTCGTCAGGAGGGACGATCAGAATGTTGCCGGAGAAGAGGACGCGTCCGATGGCTACGGTTTTGCCGATTCCCGCGAAGATCTTGGTCCTCGCCCGCTGAAGAGCCTGAAGCGCCTCTTGCCCCACGGTGGGCGCCAACTGTCGTGGTATTGCCGACGAGTATGCCATGGAGGGGTCCTCACAGTGTGTGTTTAGAGACGTGGGGTAAGGCGGACGGTTAACGTACAAGGTAACATAGCTTACCCAGGTTCAGATCCCACGACGGTGGCGGAATCCTACTCCTGCTATAAATCACTATAAGGGCAATACGCCGAGTTACAGAGATAGGTTCGCTGTGCGAGGTTGTGTGAAGTTGTCTATGATCGTGCCCTAAAGGCTCCCATAGGCCCGACTTACATAGTCGCCAGGTCCTAGGGTTACAAGGAAAATTCCTAGCCGGACAGGTTACAGAGTCCTACACTATCTATTACTAGTCTTGTGTATCTTGCACTCCAAGGCTCCGGGTATGTTGGTGACTCCACCGTAGCCTTCCTTTATCCGGCATGGTCCTCCCTTCTGGATCCATCTAACTGGGCCGCCCAGCAGGCCATAGGCCATGCTACCGACTATGGGCCACCCGGGTTAGCCGGATAAGAGACATGCTATAAGGATACCCATATAGCATATCCCCAACAGCGGCGGTTCTCCTGGTACTAGCGGCTCCTCCTGGGGTGGCTCCAATCGACGGCGCCCTTCTCCTCTAGCAACGGTAGGCTCTAGCGAAATTCTGGCGATGCTAGGCTCGCCTTGCTCTGAGAACGAGTGGGAACTATCAGTGAGAGGTGGGGAGTGTGATGGTGTGAAGAAAATAAACGAGGAAGGCCTCTATTTATACTGCAACAAGGGAACTGAAGGGTGCGGGCAGAGCTCATTGGGGTCGGCGTTACAGCGAGCTACGGGCATGGCTGGCGGTAGGGGACGGTGCGCGGTTCCCTGGTGGTGCTCAAGGAGGTAATGGCGCGACAAGGGGTGGTGTGGTTCGGTCGGAACGCGCTGGTGTTCTGAGCGGCACCGACGGCGGTTTTGATGACGCACAGTGGCTACGGGTCGCGCTGTGGCGAACGGGGATGTCTGGAAGGTTCCTGGGATGGTGGTGATCGCATGCACGGGCGGCGAAGGCGAGGCACGGTCTGCGCGAGCGTGTCGAGTGCGGTGCTCTGGCGCGCTCCGGACATGGCAGAGACAAACTGGGTGCGGCGTGTTTGCTGTGGTCCATGGCTTTTCAATGGTCGAGGGCTGGACAGGGGGTGGCAATGGACGGTGGCGTGCTTCCTGGACACGGTGGCTAGGCACGGCGCTTGCTCCTGCTATCTAGCCATGGTCGGCTGGCCGGGGTTGGCTCGGGAAGGAACGGCATGGTGCATTGGGTAGGGGCTAGGTTGGTTCAATGCACTGGTTGGCACTGGGGGAGACAGGGGTGATCAATGGGGAACAATGTTTGGGGTAATCACTGCTCAAAACAGTGAAGTTTGGCAAAATTTGTTTTCTGTCTCCAGGTATTTGATGAAATGGCCGAAATAATTTCATATTTCAATTTTTGGTTGAAACTTGGTGGGTGAAATGGTCACATACTAGGTAGTCTATGGTTGATTGGATTTGTCAAGGTGCACTGGTTTGGTTAGGTTTTGAGAAATGGTGATCTTACCATATGAACTAGATTCAATTTTGAGTTGTCATTTGAATAGGGTTGCCAAATGTTTATGTGGGTTTGCAAGGTGGGCTTGGGTTCACTTCCACTTGGTCTAACAAGGGGTGAAAATAATTGGATTTGTTTCTGTTTGAAATCTTGGACTAGAAACACTCAAAGTGGTCTAGTGAGCAAGATTGGCAAAAGTGACCATTTGCTTATATTGTTTGTTTTTGAATTTCTATTGATTTGATTCTGCTTGGAAATGATTTAGATTATGTTGTTTTCATCTTTAAACCATTCCTAGCTATTCACAACAATCACACAAGTCCATTCAAGCATTCATGCATTCATCACATACACACATGCATTCATATGGAGTTTAATTCACAAAAGTTTTTGTTAACCCTAGTTTTGGGTGATTGGAATTGATAACCTTGATTAATATTTTTAGGATGTTACATAACCTGAAGGTAGACTTATAGTCATAGATGTAGTTGGATGGCAGTCTATGTATATTGTTGTATTGCCCAATCGAATCTCATAGGATCTTTTTGTCTAGTATTGCATTGTTTTGCCTTGCTGAGTCCTGTAATTGTCCTGTTGTAATTTGTTTACCCTGCATGCCATGTTTGTTTATCTAAGGAGATCACCTCTAGTGAACTATGGACCCGTTCCAATCTTTACCATTGATACATCTTACACTGTTACTGTTTACTTGCTGCAAACCATCATCACCTTCCACACCATACATTTAATCCTTTGTTACAGCAAACCGGTGAGCTTGACAACCTCACTGTTCGTTGGGGCAAAGTCTTGAGTTTGTGTTATGCAGGTTTCCACGTTGCATGCAACACCTTTGAGACATTTCCTTCCTCCTACTGGTTCGATAACCTCAGTTTCTTACTGAGGGAAGACTTGTTGTTGTGCTCTTCACACCTTGCTCTTGGTTTTCAACGAAGCACTCCCACGTCAACACCGGCCGCCATCACTTTCCCCTCTCCTCTCTCTCTCTTGGTGAGGTCAAGAGGGGACGACCAGGGGTGAGGCAGGGGTTGGTATGGGTCATCTTGACCAGCAAGATGGGAGGGGTAGGGGTTAGCTAGGTGGGTGATGGCTGTGATAATATAACATTTTTTATCTATATAAATTGTGTCATTGGCCTATCATATCATGCTCCATCTAACTATTGCTATGCTTGATATGCATGATGACTTGTTTTCATTAAATTCAATATGAGCTATGCACATTTAGTAGTTTAGGTAGAATTTTATCCCTCTTCCTTGTCTTTGACATGTGTGTAGGTGTTGATGATGATTATGGATAAAACAAAGGCAAAAGGAACAAAGAGAGCATAGTATGGAGGACCTGTAGGACTAGACTTAGCCATTTGAGGTGTTGGAAAAAGTGAATTTTTTCAACTTCTCAAAATAAATATCCAAGACCATGGGGTTGTAGCACTCGTCGATACGAATCCAATGAGTCCAAAAACGCCAAAAAAGGAGTTCGTATGCAGAAATGGTGGCTAAAACACTACGGAACCTCCAGGTTCAACAACCAACTATATGGCCGGAACTAAAAATTCATGTCGTATAGTTGGTAAAAAGGTCGCAAATGACAGGATTTCGTCCTCCGTAAGCTCCAGAACCTTTCCTAAGTCATATGACGGTATTGGGGGAACCCTAGGGCACCCCCAAGGCCTATATAAAGGAGGGAGGGGTCAAGAAACAAGGATACAACACCATAGCCCTCCAGGGGCGGAGCTCTGCCGCCGCCGCCACCCATCCAATCTCCATACTGGCAGAGCTATGCCTCAACCACACCTCCGAGATATAGATCGCCCTCAACACTATCACCATCAAGGCATCCAAGCAAGAGGAGGAGGAGGAGGAGAACGAAGACATCACCACCACCACATATCGATCTCCATCTCCATCATCGCTCCATCTCTCTCTCTCTCTCTCTCTCTCTCTCTCTCTCTCTCTTGTGTTCAGTAATTGTAAGATTGAACATGGTTGTGACATCATTATATATTTATATATGTTTTGCTATTCATCCATGTGTGAGTGATTGATTCAATTCTAGGTTGAGGTATGATCTAGTGCGCTAAGTTAGAATTTATTATGATCTAAGATGAGTTTATGTGATCCTTTAGTTCGGAAGTGCCTTTTGCCTTGCGGTGACGCGTGAGAATCATGCATAGTGCACACAGAGTGACAGCCCGGTAATAAATTGGGAAACATTTATTTTTCTGAGTAATCTCTTATAGATCACATATATATTTGCCCATCTAGTACTAGTGAGACCGAAGCCTAGAAGCCCTCTCTCATTCCATTCAATCCTACAACTACAATCTCTTTAATTCAGTTCATATTCCTGTTTACTTTCCTTCTTAGTTTATTTTGTTCTTGTTAAAAATTATTTGTTATTAGATACTTTAAACCTCCTCAATTATCATTATTCTAGTAACTTAAAGAATAAGCTATTTCCAAACCACGGTTTGGGTGTGAAACATGGCCGCATTGACAATGTGGATGCGGGGTCGTGTTGTTTCCGTTCGTCGATCTCCCATCGGGACAAAATCTTAAATATTTGCTGCTACAGGTACTGCAATAACCCTGTTGTTGGTGCAGGAATCCAGTCATCAAATTGGTGCCGTTGCCGGGGAGCTAAGCGTCCGGTTATTACCATCCTACTCGCACATAGTTTATTTCCGTTTGTTGTTATTTATCTTACTACTTTTGATTATTTGAAAAGAACAAAAAAATTAGTTTACCTTTTGTTAGTAGTCTTGTTATTTATTTTAGTTATAGGAAATTCAAAAACATAGGAACTATGGAAAGTAAATGTCTTGCGGAGTATGCTTCTCCGAGTGTTGATCAATTACATGCTCCTATTGTTCAGCCTACTATTGATGTGGATGGATATGAGATTAATCCTATGTGGATAATTATGATCATGGAAATAGATTTTGCAGGAGATCCGGACAATGATCCACATGAGCATATTGACAAATTTACTTCATTGTGTTCTACAGTGAAGGCAAATGGATGGACAAATAATAAGCTGAAGTTATATCTGTTCCGGTTATCGCTGAAAGGAAAAGCTAAAGATTGGTTAAAATCGCATCCCATAGGACACTCCAATTCATGGAAAGGTATTTCCGAAGCTTTTCTCGATAAGAATTTCTCACAAAAGAAAACTTATGAGCATAGGCTTCTTATCCTGAATTTCAAGCAAAGCAATAATGAGGATTTAATACAAGCTTATAGTAGGTTCTCAAAATTGATGCATGATTGTCCACATCATAATTTACCTGATTGGTTATTGTTGAATCACTTTTATGGAGGCTTAAATCACGCTTCTAAGGATAAGCTAGACATGATGTGTGATGGTGCATTCCTTGGAAAAACTTTGGAAGACACTTGGCAACTCTTAAGAGATATACATAATAATTTTCATCAATGGCAATGTGAAATTGTGCATAAAGAAAAACCTCTCCCTACTGATCTAGAGAACTTGGTCAATGAGTTTCTTAAAGATGAAAATAGAAGAGGAAAAATCCCTTATGATGATACCTTAGTTAGAGATGTTCTTTCTAAAGCAATGCCTTTCATAGCTGATTATTGTAATCATATTAGAACTGCTGCTACTAACGATGGAGAATAACCCTCTATTGTTACTCCCATATCTTCCACTCGTTGCATCATTGAAGAAGGAAAGAAGGGTAAATCCAAGAAGCCTAAAACCAGGAAAAAAATAAGAAGCCTCATTTTGAATATCCCACACATCTGACATCTGCAGATGAAGTGAAATGGAATTATGAAGAGTATCGGAGAAATGAAAGACGCATCAAGGAGAAAGAAGAAAAAGAAATCAAGGAATGGAATAAATTGAAAGAAGCTATCAAACCTTATCCCCCACCTATTCCTGATCTTTATTATTCTTCTGACTCTAGTGATGATGAGGACTTCAATTATTCTATAATCCCTAATAATTGCCCTGAATAAGTTTTTGATGATTCTAGTAGTGTTTGTTTAAACACTCTTTTTGGGGAAATCAATTATGATGAGCCAAATACAGAATCCTGTGTGCCTCCCATACCTGTTTGCTATGACTTTTGTTTTACTAACGTGGTGAAGGAAAGTCCGGCGGCAAAGACCAAGCTACTGGATCCAAAAGGACATTATGAGTTCTACCCTTAAGATAGTAATCAAGGTAAAGATTTAAAGTTTGATAATAAATCTTTAACACCCTCTATGCAGGAAGGAAAGAATACATATTTACCGCGCTTGGTGCATCCATCCTCACGTGGCAACGAGAACACTTAGAAGATACCGATGCACCGCAAGCGGGTACGTCTTAGAGAAAACTATGATATAGATCCTGAAAAAACTCGTTGGAGGTAAGCAAAACTAGTCCTATAGCTGCCTTCATTGCTGAATAAATATGGAGTATAAAAGCCTGGCTACTTGGTTATTAGAAAGCGCTTCCCGGGAGGCAACCCGGAAGTCATTAGGCGTCTTTCTTAGTTTTGTGTCTTGAGTCTAGTTGCATTCATGTTACATTGGCACTTTTATTATTTGCATGTATTGCTATAGAGTAATCTTGTGGTAGTTTTCAAAAGGTAGAATTTATTGTCATTATATTATATGTTGCATAACTCGGTTGTACTTAAATCTCGTTTTATACATGCTAATTTTGGTCAAAAATTAAAGTTGTCATTTTTTTGTAAACACATGGTGTTTCGCTAAGTTTCAAGTTAAGAAAGAATTCTCGAAGAAACAAGTAAATTTTGGCGACTCCGGAAGGTTTAACAACCAACTATATGGCGGGAATAAAAATTCCCGCTGTATAGTTATCGATGCCTTCGTCAAAATTCGTTTCCAGTACATAGAAGGTTTAACGACCAACTATACGGCAGGACCTTTTTGGTCCGGCCGTATAGTTGCCGCCGTATAGATATCGACACCTGCTTCGAATTCCTATTTCAGGTTGCTGCATGTTGGACGACCAACTATACGGCAGGAAATATTTTTCCGGCCGTATAATTCCAGTATATAGTTGGTGCGACCATAAAATTACTATGGGAAGGTAACCCAGATATCAAAATTTCGATATACTTTCTCCCTACTTCTTCTAAAAACCTCAAAACTCCACATGGGATCTTCTCCCTTGATCGAGGGGAAGCCGAATATCTATAAGCAATAAAAGTTCTACCGAAGAAACTTCCTAGATTGTAATTATCTATAGAAGTTCATGTTTTCTTTTTTACTTTCCTTTTACACGTGGGGTAAACGAACTATGTTCATATACCAAACCGATGCATTTTATTTTGTGTGTTATTTTAGCAGGGACTTGAACCTTGTGTGACAACGTGTACGGTAGTGCTAACCGTGCAAACACTCGCATAAGCCACTTGGTTGCTTCAATTCAATATGCCTACCTATTAATGTCTGGTAAAACTTTCCAACTCAAACCTATTTTAATAAGCACATAGGGGCTACATACTCGTGTCTCGTATCTTGTTTCACTTGCACCTTATCACAATATAGGAGAGGCATCTTCTAGAACTAGTTTGTTGACTTAAGCGTGGTGCTTAGGTTGATGAACCAACTAAGCGGGACTTGTATTTTTATCACTTGTGAGCTAAACCCGTGTCTTCAAAAACACAAAAATATTTCGTTTTATTTTTAGTTTCTAAGCAGGTTCTCAAGAAAGCACTGTTGGGGATATGCTATACGGGTATCCTCATAGCGTGTCTCTTATCCGGATAACCCGGGTGGCCCACAGTTGTTAGAAAGGCCTATGGCCTGCTGGGCGGCCCAGTTAGATGGATCCATAAGGGAGGCCCATGCCGGATAAAGGAAGGCTACGGAGGAGTCACCGACGTACCTGGAGCCTTGGAGTGCAAGACACATTAGACTAGTTATGTATTGTGTAGGACTATGTAACCTGTCCGGCTAGGACTTTGCCTGTAACCCTAGGATCTGGCGACTATATAAGCCGGACCTATGGGAGCCTTTAGGGCATAACTCAACTCATATCGCGCACAGCGAACCAATCCATGTAACTCGGCGTATTGCCATTATAGTTATTTATAGCAAAAGTAGGATTCCGCCACCGTTGTGGGATCTGAACCTGGGTAAGTTGTGTTACCTCGTACCCGCCAACCTTCCGCCTTACCCCATGTCTCTAAACACGCACTATGAGGACCCCTCCATGGAGTACTCGTCGGCGATACCACGACAGTTGGTGCCCACCATGGGGCAAGAGATGCTTCAGGCTCTACAATAGGCGAGGACCAAGCTCTTTGTGAGAATCAGCGAAACCGTAACCATCGGCCATGTTCTCTTCTCCGGCAACATTCCGATCGTACCTCCCGACGAGTTCTGGATCCTGTCAAAGACGAACCCCACCCGCTGCTCAATCGTCCCAATCGGGGACATCCACCTCTTCATCGGTGAAACCGACTCGGGCACTAGTTCCCTGGAACTCGGAGGAGTGTCAAGACCCGCGCGGACCGCCTATGGGCAGGATACGTTCGTGGAAGGATCGAAGTCGGATCTGTCTTTGGAGTTTGCCGGCAAAGACCGGAAAATTTCAAGGCCCACCCAAACCGCCCCTGTGCAGGATATAATGGTGGAAGATCGCTGCAAGTCCGCCGGCTTCGCCTGTGCGTCTGGACAGCAGAGATCCAAGTTCGTCGGCGTGGTGACTATCTTCGATCTGGCGCATTGCGTTCAGAGAGAGGGTGAAAACCCCCGCGATTACCTAGCCAGGTGGCTCCATATACGGGCCGATCTAGAGCATTACCCCAATGATGATGCCATGTATCACTTTGTGGAAGGACTGGACCATGGTACACTTCTCCGACATACGCTAAGGCGGATGCAGGCTTCAGGATGCCTCACTTTCAAAGGCATGGTGAACACCGTCAACAACTTCGCGGCCGCAGATGCAGAAGCTCGGGCAGCGCTCGCGGCCCTCCGCCTCAGCCACCGCCACCACCGCCTTCGGTCGTCGTCGCTGCAGCCGCACCACCGCCTCCAGTCATCATCGCCGTTGTCGCACCACCACCGCCCATCATCGAGGAAGCCCCGGCACCCTCTGACTCTGTTCTTGACGCGCTCTACGCCGACATCAGCGCTGAATCACAGGAGATAGACTTCAGCCTGGAGGAGCTAGACTCTGCTATGCAGGAGATGGAGGAGGATTTCAAACGTGACGAGCAGGCCGACAACGTTGTCACGTCCCGACAGGTGTTCATCGCCATTGGGACCGTGATGGATGAAGATCAATCAGGACAAGATGCGCCTAAAGCACTGGACAAGGGGAAGGGACCACCTGTTGCTGCCGACAATGATCGCGCAAAGGCCATGCCCCTCCGCCTAACCCAGTGCAGCAACTCAACGTTGGTCCGAGTAACAACAACACTGCAAACCCGCCGCCTCTAGCATCTACGTCTGCTGCTGCCCAAGTCACTCCAGCTGATAGAGTGATGTACGGCAATCTTCTCGTTGAGCCCATGAATGTGGCTCATATTCGGAACATAATCTAGCTTGAGAAGAAACGCCAGCAGCTACTCGAGGAATCGCAGGCCATCGCGGAGCAAGGCGCAAAGCTGGATCGAGATCTGGCCAACACGCAGAAGTCAATAGAGAAAGCTAGAGCAATGGAGGCCGAGTATAATACTCTGCTCCAGCAGCAGAAGGCTAAGAAAGCTCTGGCTCGTGTCATCAACGATCCTGGTGTACGGCGAAACCTAGGATGGGCCCCCTCCAAGCCGCCACAAGCAAAGCCATACATTGAAAACGAAGGCAGGCAGGTCATGCCCACTCCTATTCTCAACCTAGCTGTCGCCAAGACCCTTCTGGAGCAGGATAGATCACCCGCAGCTGTGGAACAGGTCTATGACCTTGTGGCAAAGGCGGTGAAATAGCAGGAAAAGGCCACCTCTCAGAGGCTCCAGTCTGACCTAGCATTTTTCCAGTCTAGCATTCCTAAACCGCCAAGGGACCGATCTCCTCATGATGTCGGGTCCCAGACAGGATCATCAGCATGAAGACGGAGGGATGCATGCAATAGGAAGGACGCTATCCCCATATCCTCCGACCACGGAGGCAAGGCTCATCCTCGTCGCCCATCTCCATCGCCCCAATCTCCCCAACATCGCGAAGACCCCAAGGCTCACCATCGCACGGACATGCCTCTGCCAAGGGAAAGCGGCATCTTTATCCGCGAAAATGCGGAGCAGCCCTGTCATAATGGAGAGCGCAACCAAGGACACATGAGCAGGTCGCGTTATGACCCTCCGCGTCCGACAACCAACCGTGAAAAGTGTGAGGTGTCGCAGGAGGGTAACAGCAAGAAGGCTAACCCACCACCACCTCCACCTCTGTCGCCCCCTAGCAGCCACCATGGCGGAGGAGGCCCGCGTCATTCACGTAGCCCTTCCCCTGGCGGCAAGAAGAAAAGAACAAGCCCGGAGCCATACGACGCACGTTCACGCCTGGACAAGATTCACAAGGCCTGGGAAGGACAATACCTGGGATTTTGGACAAATAATACGGACCGCAACTTACCCCAAGGGTTTCCGGATTGACAAGACCATCAAACCCTATGACGGCACCGCCAAACCAGCTACGTGGTTGCAGGATTACGGCAACGCGGTGGAGGTCGCCGGGGGTAACCCCAACGTCGCCAGCAAGTACCTCCCCCTGATGCTGGCGGGCACGGCCTGACAATGGATTGACGACTTGCCGGAGAAGTCCATCTGCAACTGTTTGGACATGCAAGAAGCGTTCACCAAGAACTTTGAGGGTACGTATAAGTGTCCATGTACTGTTGGCGATCTATAGCGGTGCATGCAGGAGAAAGACGAGTCATCTCGCGCCTACCTCTCTCGCTGGCTGGATATGAAGAATTCCTGTGCAGGAGTGCATGCTCAGACCGCCATGGCCGCCTTCATTGATGGGTTGGAGAAATGTATGTTGCTCCGATATAAGTTGAAGTGCCTGCAGGACAATCACCGGCTAGATCTCAACCAGATGATCTAGCTGGCTAGTGAGTTCGCGGCTGCCGACGACGATGCTCGCGGCTCCCTACCGGCAACAGCCATTCCAACTCAAGCTAGGAGGAACAGCAGCACCAAGTGGAAGATCCCGCCAGAAGAAAAGCAAACCTCCGACATGGTCGCCATGACATTTGCAGGACGAGGTGATGGCGGGCAGCGCGGCCGAGGACGGGGGGCTGGTCGTGGGCAGCAGCGAGGTAGTCAAACTACCCCGGCAGCACTCCACGTTCCCCAAACATACGAGGAGTACCGTGATATGTCGTGCCTTGTCCACCTCGATGCCAATGGCAAAGCCACCCACACCAATCACCATTGCAAGTTTGTCAACGATCTCAAGGAGGACCCAGAGTCCGGCTACAAGCAAAGTCGGAAGAACAGACCGCGAGGCAAGGGCAAGGGGAAGAAGAAGGAAGAGGAGTCCAAGGATTCAAGTGACAAGGACGAGGAAGTTGACCCCAAGCACGCCGCCAAGAGCGAGAGCAAGGGCAAGAACCCCTTCGAGAAGAAGGCCCCCGTCTACCACACTTTCCTTGGCACCCCAACTGTCCGACAATAGAAAACCTCGCTGAGGATACTGATGGCCACCCTACCCCCAGTCTCCCAATACATGTGCTGGTCGGAGATTCCAATCACTTGGTACAGGAAGGATCACCCAGACCTCATCCCTACGGAGAACCAGTACACCATGGTCATCAACCCCCTGATTGATGACAACGAGTTCACCAAGTGTATGGTGGATAGTGGAAGCAGCATCAACATTATGTACCTGGATACGCTGCACAAGATGAACTTGACGGAGGCCAACCTAAGGCGTACCAGCACCGTGTTCCATGGCGTTGTTCCTGGCCGGGAGGCTCCATCCCTTGGGTGCATCACACTTCAGGTCGCTTTTGGCGATGTTAACAATTACCGCCAAAAGTGCATGACCTTTGAGGTGGTCCACATCAAGAGCGTGTACCACGTCATCTTCGGATGCGACATCTTCCACGCCTTCATGTCTAAGCCATGCTTCGTCTACAACAAACTCAAGATACTCGGACCAAATGGCATCATCACCGTATCTGGCAGCTTTACCAAGGCAAGGGCCTGCGAGATTGGAGAAGCAGCCTTTGCAGAAGTTGTCCTCAACAGCGAAGAATTCAAGGAGATTCAGAGCAAGGTTGATGCCACGGAGATGCCGACATCAAAGAAGCAGATTTCTGACTCCGCCCCAGCCTTCAAGGCCGCCATCAAAACCAAGCCGGGAGAACTTGTGGTAGGCGATTCCTCCAAGACCACCGCCATTGGGACGAACCTAGACCCTAAATAGGAAAGCGCGCTCGTCGAGTTCCTCCGTGAGAATAGGGACATCTTTGCCTGGCAATCTGCCGACATGAAAGGTGTACCTAGGGAACTTGCCGAGCATAGCTTGAATATTGATCCAAAATGCAAACCGGTGAAACAACCTCTATGACGCTTCGGAGACGAGAAGAGACGCGCAATATACAAAGATATAGCTAGGTTACTTAAGGCTAGTTTTATCCGAGAAGTCCTGTTTGCTTTGCCTCGCATTGACCAAGTCATTGACTCGACGGCTGTCTCAGAGCTATTGTGTTTTATCGATGCATACTCAGGATACCACCAGATTATAATGAGGAAGTCAGACCAATTTGCCACTTCGTTCACCACACCTTACGGCACATTTTGCTATGTCATGATTCCCTTTGGGCTAAAAAACGCAGGTGCTACGTACCAGCGGACAATGCAGTGTTGCCTGCACGATCAAATTGGTCGGAATGTTCACGCCTATGTGGACGATATAGCGGTGATGTCTAAAAAGTCAAACGACTTAATCTCCGACTTAAAAGAAACCTTTGATAATCTCTAGAAATACAACATGATTCTTAACCCCAAGAAGTGCGTCTTCGGGGTTCTAGCCGGCAAATTGTTGGGCTTCATCATTCCCTAGCGCGGAATCAAGGTCAACCCGGAGAAAATCAAGGCCATCCTAAACATAAACCGTCCGACATGCCTGAAGGGCATACAACGGCTTACAGGCTGCATTGCAGCAGTTAGCCGGTTCATCAGCCGACTTGGAGAGAAGGCTCTGCTGTTGTACAAGTTGTTGAAGAAGGCGGACAAATGTACATGGACGGACGAAGCAGATGCAGCATTGAAACAGCTAAAGGAGATACTCTCCTCGGCACCTATCCTTGCAGCACCCAAGCCTATGGATCCTATGTTAATTTACATGGCGGCCACCAACCGGGTAATCAGCATCGTCGTCGTGGTAGAGAGGAAAGAACTAGGGCATGACTACGGAGTTCAACGACCAGTTTACTATGTAAGCGAGGTCTTGATAGAGTCCAAGCAGCGTTACCCGCACTACCAGAAGCTAGCTTATGGAGTGTTCCTCGCTTCTCGGAAGCTAAGGCAATACTTCCAGGAGCACCCTATCATAGTCGTGAGCAAAGCTCCACTATCCGACATCATCAACAATGAAATAACATTTCATATTCCCTAGTGTTTTGTGTGTTAGATAACAATAACAAGGATTATTTAATGTGTGTTGAAGTGTTGTAGATACCTAACTTGAAAATAAAAAGGAAACTGCTTTTGGGGGGCGGATAATCCGCCCCTCCCCAAACTCAGAAGGGTGCAACCCTCAGAAGGGGGGCGGAGTATCTAACGAATTTTCTGGCCTAGCCGGAGAATCCGCCCCTACAGGGGCCGGATAGTCCGTGTAACTACCTCGGTGAATTATGCTCCTAGTACAAGCCTGGATGATCAGAAATGGTTGAAATAGTACGGTGGGGCCCAAATGCCACTCACAGGTAGACCTTTTGGCCGTCCCAACCATTTCCAAACATCGGGACAAGAACGGGCGGCGTAATCGGCAGGCGAAGGGATCAACTACATACACAAATGAGTATGTATGCAAGCCACCATACAATAGTACATCAGAGCCATTCCATCTAAAAAGAAAGGAAATATAGCAACGCCATACGGCAAGATCCAAATATCCTAGATAGATATAATAGTTTAGGATATCTCCTCATACATCAAACATCAGAGTATCAAGCGGAAGCGGAAGACAAAATCCGAGTACGGATAAGAAGCAAATCGGCATAAGATGCCCCATAATAAGCAGATCCCGCCCACAGATCTCACGGATCCCCGTTCCCGGAATCTCTACACCGAATGATCGTTGCCCACATCGTCCGTCTCTTCCACCCAGTATCCATCTTGCGAGTGTACCTGTTCATCTGAACCAATAATTTATCGTGTGAGACCCTAGGGGTACTCAGCAAGTCTTTATGCCTCTAAAGGGGACACAACCTGGGGTGACGCAATTGCAGCAAAAGATAAACCCTAGCAATTCTATAGATACTCGCTAACCATCCGCCTAACCAGAGATAGACGGATGTCCGTGAATTAATAACAACAGTTATAACAGTAATAACGGTAATATCCACAGATCCATCCTCCTCCTCGCTTACCGACGAGGAAGCGGACGAACAACCCCCCCATCCGTTGGCAGTTTTATTATCCATTCCGTGAGTGTTGTGCTATTTACTAGTCAGGTACCTAGTCTAGTCAGATTAAAAGCGGTACTTTAGTTATGCTTGTCTATGATCGAGAAACTGTGCTCCAAGTCGTCCATAACCGCGGACACGGCTTTCAAAAAGTTTTACCCTGCAGGGGTGCACAAATAGCAACACACACTCGATATGCCTCGGAAAAACCAAATCAAAACCCAACGAGGCAGTCACGACAAAGCGATCATAGGATTCAGAAATATTTCAGGGGGCCACCCCATTGAGCTACCCGCAACGAAGTTAGCTGACTCCGAGACGGCCTCAAGGTTTGCGTCAGTGGCTGTGAACGACTGGGAACCCGAAAATGTGACTGGGCTTGTCGACACCGCGAAAACACTCCGCTTTCCTAAACAGTACAGTGTGCTCCTCGCACAATCTTAAATAAAGCAGTAAAGCATGGCATAAGTACAGGATAGTAAATAAAACCTCAAACTAGTTTGTGGCCCCAAGAAATAAGAATGAATCAAGCTCAGGCTCAGGGGGGTTCATAAGCCTCCCGGATGTGGATAGCGCGAATATTCAAGGAACAGGAATCAAGTACTCGGGGTCCTACGGGACACAAGTGAGCCTGAAAAACCAAATAGCGAATATGGCTCACCGATGCCACTTTCATTAGTTATCCCATTACTACTCAAATTAAGTTGTATAGGTACCTCGTTATCCATCAGACACTCACATACCCTACACATGCTGCTCTACGACTCGCATGGCTCAAACAACTCCTGTAGTAATGGCTCATGGGATGGAGGAACAAGCTTCGGTGGGGTTTAAAAGTAATGGCTATGCAATACTTGGGATTCATTTTAATGCAATCGCGACTCAATGATGCAAGAATAAGAACGAGGCAATAGGTACTATATGTATGCAAGCATGTGGTAGTGCTTGCCTGGCAGCTCAGTTGAAGCGAGAGAAGGATCTGGGTAGTGCTCCTGGTTCTCTTGATATATCCCCTGCTCAGCGTCTATTCGAAGAAGAACCAAACAAACAAGGGCCAACATAAATAAAGTGCGCAAGCATATGAATAAAAATGCGACTAGCAAACAATCATGCCATGATGAATGATGCACAAATTGCATGGCAATAGGTAGCATGGCATGGGTGAGGTGTGGAATACAAGAAGAAACCATTTTATTGAGTTTTGGCCTCATTTTATTCTCAATTAAGTTGCTGTATACATTATATTTATATGATGCATGCTTCAAATCAAAACATGGAATGCATAAACAGAAAGGTCTCTTCAAGCTAATCATTTTAGACATATTATTTGTTAAATTTGGAGTTATAAAACAAAAGTTATTAATTAAATAAGATAAAAGGGCATTTTAAAGTAATTTTAATCAACTTGGAATTTTTAGTGTTCAAAATATATTTTGAATGGCATATTTGAATTCCTCACATTTTTCTGATTTGAAGACATATATTATTTGTATTAATTGGATTCATATTTTAAAAGTTATTTAAAAACAGAATTACATTTGAATTTGAAATAATTAGAAAAAGATTTGAATTTAAACAGATTTCAGAAATCATTTTTATACCTAGAGGAATCTAGCCACAGACGCTTACAGGTGGGACCAACTGCTGACTCGGCAGCTCAGCGCGCAGAGCAGCTTTTCTCACCGCAGCTCTGCCTAGCCCACGTGGATGACAAGCGGGCCCGGAGGCTGCGGGGCCACGCGCGCGCGTCACCCAGCGGGGTGGCGACACGGGGCGGTCTGAGGCCTACGCGGGTTACGGGCTAAAAGATGCGGGGGCGTTTTGCAAAACGGAAAGGGAGGCTGGCAGGTGGGGCTGATGGACCGCGGGTTGATGCAAAAGGAAAGCAGGGGGGTATCCGTAAAAGGACGTCGCGGGCACTGTTCCTCTTCTTTGCCGCGATCGACCGATCGGTGTGCGGCGCAGGCGAAGCGGGGTTCGATCCTGGGACGCGGGGGTGCACGTTGCGGGGTGCAACCAGTGCGGTAGGGCTAGGGGAGGTGTCAGGGATGCGCGCGAGGCCTAGATAGGGTCCTATGCAGAGCGCGAGCGTGCAGACGCCAGTGCACGCCGACGCACGGAGGCCGTTCGACGCAAGTTCCAGCGAGGCTAGGGGGTTACAAAGATGCGGACCATGTCAGGGGGAATCGTGGGCTCACCGGGAGGGTGTCGGCGTGGTCAGATCGGGTCGGCGAGCAGGCGATCGACGGCGATGTAGACGTACTGGCGGCTAGGGTTTGCGTCGGTGCGGCGCTGGTTCTGGTGGCTCCGGTCCGTCTCCTCCTCATCGCCGGGCTCAGGGTGAAGCAGAGGAGCCTCCTGGTACTCCTCGACCACTCCACGGACTGCCTGCGCGTCTGGATCGACGGGGTGCGGTGGAGGCCGACGGTGGTGTAGCCGGCGATGGTATGGCGGTGGTGAGGGACGGCAGGGAGAGGGGCGCGTCCTGGGGTGGATCTGGGGATGGTCTGGCGAGGAAGAGAGGTGCCGTGTGGTGGTAGATAGGGACGGGAGAGGGAGGTGGTAACGTGGGCGCGGGGTAGATGGGAAAAGGTGGCTCGGTGCCACCTTTCCTCCTCCTTGCTCACGTGCACGGCAGGGCCAGACCAGGGCAGGAGCATGGGGGCTTACAGGTGGGCCCAGGGGCGAGGCCAAGGAGGCAGGGGCAGGTTCGGGCTAGGGGGCCCTAGGGCAGAGAGAGAGCTAGGGAGAGAGAGGTGAGGCTCGGGTTGGGTTTAGGTTTGGAGCTAGGCTCGGTTAGAGGGTAGCTAGGGCAGGGGTGGGTGGCCAGGGAGAGAGGGTGGCCGGTGGGGCCAGCTAGGGTTTGGTTTAGAGGGGGGGTATGTGGTTAGATGGGGTGGTATGGTAGTGGGGTAGAGGGGTAAGGTGATGATGGGGTGGTGATTAGAGGGAACTTAGATAGGGGGTTAGAGAGAGAGGGGGGTGAGAGCTAGGGTTTTAGGAGTATGCATGCTCCAAACTAGATCAAGCAAGAACTAGACAAGGAAGAGAGAGGGTGAGGTGGTTTAAGCATGATCAAATAAGATCAAGCTAAAGAGAGAGAGGTAGATGAGAGATGGCATGATCCCACCAAAAACAAGTAAAAACCAAATGACAAGCAAAAGGTGGTACTTGCATGGCCCATGCAAATATTTAATGCCATGTTGATTCTTGTGAAAACAATGTTATTACATGGCATTATTATTATGCATTCCCAAAATTGGAGTAAGGCCCAAGCAAAGGAATCTAGAAAGAATTCCAAGTGGAGTAGATGGAGATAGCCATGTTTGAAATAGAATGGGACATGCTAGTGTGTATGTTCCACTAGATGATCAATAGTCCCAAAATATTCCAACATGAGCATAATTCCATGATAAACCATATGGAAGCTAGGAGAAAGGTTCCACTCACAAGGCATGCAAAGGTGGCCATGTGGCTCTCATATATTAATGAAGTGAAAACAACATGATGCCAAGATGAGAGCATGTGGAAAAGAATTGGATCCATCCCAACCCATATGAGCTAGAGGTAAACTCAAATCAAAGGCAAAGCTCATATTTAGTTAGGTGGTGGAATTATAAGGTGGTGAAAGAAAGGTGGTGGAGTTAATAAGAGATATGCCCCCAACTCCACTTGGGCATTAAACAATATATCAAGAACCAAATACATTATCAAGAGGCAAATACAATTAATAATGCATATGAGATGAGAACCAAATGGAAAAGGGTTTTATATGATGCTCAAATGCAAGGAGGCATGATGACATGAGCATGATATAATGATGATGCAACAATTATATATTGGAAGTAGCCATTATATTACTAGACCAAGTAGCATTACAATTGTTAGACAATTGGGATGCTACAACTCTCCCCCACTAAACAGGAATCTCGCCCCGAGATTCTAGGAAGAAGAAGAAGACTCAAACAGGGTAGGATACTTGGCACGGAGCTCATCTTCACGTTCCCAAGTGGCTTCATCAACGGAATGGTGCGACCACTGCACCTTGTAGAACTTGATGGACTTGTTGCGAGTCCTTCTTTCTGCGACTTCAAGGATTTTTGTGGGGTGTTCTTGATAAGACAGGTCTTCTTGGAGATTGATAAGCTCATGGTCCACGGTCCTGCCGGGATCCTTGAAGCACTTCTTGAGCTGAGAGATGTGGAAAACATGATGGACCTTGAGTTTTTCCGGGAGCTCAAGAGCATAAGCAACTTCTCCTCTTCTTCCACGAATTTTGAAGGGACCGATGTATCTAGGAGCCAGCTTTCCTTTGATACCAAAGCGGTGCGTGCCTCTCATGGGAGTGACACGAAGGTAAACGAGATCACCAGGGACATACTCCATGTCCGTGTGCTTCCTGTCATAATTGCTCTTCTGGCGACTTTGAGCAATCCTCAGATTTTCGAGAATGATGTGAACCTTCTCCTCCGCTTGAGTCACAATGTCAGGGCCAAACAAGATCCTTTCTCCTGCACCCGACCAACCAATCGGAGTTCTGCATTTGCGACCATAGAGAGCCTCAAATGGTGCCATCTTTAGACTCTTCTGGAAGCTGTTGTTGTACGAGAATTCAGCATAAGGAAGACATTCTTCCCACTTCATGCCGAACGAGATGACGCAAGCACGGAGCATGTCCTCCAGAATCTAATTGATCCTTTCAACTTGTCCTTGCGACTGAGGGTGGTAAGTTGTGCTGAAGTTCAACTTTGTTCCCAAAGCATTTTGGAAACTTTCCCAGAACTTGGAAGTGAAGATGCTTCCACGGTCTGAACTGATCTCAAGCGGAACCCCATACAGAGAGACAATTCTGTTGATATAGAGCTCAGCCAACTGAATTGCAGAAATGGTTTCCTTGACGGGGAAGAAGTGAGCCACTTTAGAAAGCCTGTCAATGACAACAAAGATTGCATTATTGCCCTTCTGCGACCTCAGAAAACCAGTGATGAAGTCCATCTCTACTTTCTCCCATTTCCATTCCGGGGGTTTCAATGGCTGTAGAAGACCGGAAGGTTTCTGATGAACAGCTTTCACTCTGCGGCAGACATCACACTCCGAGACATACTTGGCACAATACCTTTTCAAACCAGGCCACCAATATTGTGTTTTCAAGTCCATGTACATCTTTGTGCTGCCCGGGTGGATAGAAAGAACAGAATCGTGCGCCTCCTTGAGAACTTGCTCTCTCAAACCCGGGTAGTTCGGAACAAACATCCGGTGTTCAAAGAGAAGCGTGCCTTGATCATCGACATGGAAGGACTCATACTTCGGAAGCTGAATCCTGGAGATGATCTTTCTTGTGTGCGGATCACCAAGCTGAGAAGAGCGAACCTTTTCTTCTAAGAGAGGTGTTGCTAGAAGGTTCTGGAGATACCCTTGCTCCACAATTTCCAGGTTGAGCTAACGGAATTCCTCGCACAAGAGAGGCTGTTGTTCTTCCATCATGAGGTTGTTGACATAAGCTTTGCGGCTGAGAGCATCTGCCATGACATTAGCTTTGCCCGGAGTGTAGTTGATGGTCAAATCGAAGTCATTGATTGCTTCAATCCATCTCCTTTGCCGAAGGTTGAGATCAGGTTGAGTAAAGATATACTTCAGACTCTTGTGATCAGAAAAGATCTCACAACGGTTGCCAAGCAAGTAGTGCCTCCATACTTTCAAAGCAAAGACAACTGCTGCGAGCTCGAGGTCATGTGTAGGATAGTTGATCTCATGCGTCTTCAACTGACGAGAGGCATAAGCAACAACTTGTTTTTCTTGCATAAGGACCGCACCCAATCCATGCAAAGAGGCGTCACAGAAGATCTGAAACGGCTTGGATGTATCCGGAGGAACCAAGACTGGTGTGGAAGTGAGTTTCTCTTTGAGTGTCTCAAAGCTTGCTTGACATGCAGGAGTCCAAAGGTATTTCTTGCCTTTCTTGAGGAGATCGGTAAGAGCCTTCGCTATCTTCGAAAAGTTCTGAACGAAGCGACGGCAATAACTAGCCAAACCAAGGAAACTCCGCACTTCTTTGACATTAACAGGAGGAAGCCATTCAACAATTGTCTTCACAGTTTCCGGGTTGACTGCAATGCCCTTGGCGGAGATGACATGACCAAGATAGGTTACTTGAGGCAGCCAAAACTCACACTTGGAGAACTTTGCATACAAGCGGTTCTCACGAAGCTTGCTTAGGACACACCAAAGGTGTTCTTCATGCTCTTCCTTTGACTTAGAGTAGACTAAGATGTCATCCAGATAGACCACAACGAACTTGTCAAGATACTCCATGAAAACCGAGTTCATGAGCCTCGAGAAGGTGGCAGGTGCGTTGGTGAGACCGAAAGACATAACCGTGTACTCATACAGGCCATAGCGGGTGGTGAGAGCTGTCTTCGGAACATCTTCCTTGCGAATCTTGATTTGGTGATAACCACTTCTCAAGTCAAGCTTAGAGAATACCACAGCTCCAGCTAGCTGATCAAAGAGATCATTAATCCGCGGAAGGGGATATTTATTCTTGATTGTTTTAGCATTGAGAGCCCGATAGTCAACACAAAGTCTATCAGTCTGGTCTCGCTTCTTCACAAAGAGGGTTGGGCTACCCCAAGAAGAAGTACTATGCTGAATGAAACCCAACTTCTCTTGTTCATCAAGCTGACGTTTGAGTTCAGCCAACTCAGCAGGACCAATCTTATACGACCGCTTGGAGATAGGAGCGGTACCAGGTTCAAGCTCAATAACAAACTCAACCTCACGATCCGGAGGCATACCTGGCAACTCTTCAGGAAAGACATCTGGGAACTCACAGACCACCGGAACACTCTGAATAGCTTCCATAGCATCCACATTCAGAGACGCCAAAGAGAAAAGCTGGATAGCAGGAGTCAGACTTGGAGAATAGACTATATGGCCTTCAAGAATCTTCAGAGAAACCAAGCGTTCCGCACAATCAATCACAGCTGCATTTGCTGTCAACCAATCCATGCCCAAGATGACATCAATGTTAGAATTGCCCAGAACAATTAAGGAAGCCGAGAACGAAGAGCCACCAATCTCAATTTGATTGCCATGGCTGACTTTAGAAGCTGCCATCTTTGCTCCAGGAGAAAGGACCATTAACCGCTTAAGGAGAGGATACATCACTAACTCATTCTCATGTGCAAACTTGTGAGACACAAAAGAATGCGATGCACCAGAATCAAACAAAAGTCTTGCAGGAACTGAGTTAACGGGAAGCATACCCATCACAACTCCAGGTGCATGCTCAGCTTGAGCGGCGTTGATGCAGTTGGCACGAGCAATAGCAGACCCGGGCTTGGTGTTGATGTTGAGAGCCCGAGGTGGTGGTGCACGAACCAAAGGAGAGCTTGCCGCAGATCTTGGAGGTGGTGGAGGAAGAGCCTTGTTCTTCATCGGACAGTTCCATTGTTGATGCCCAGAGTCTCCACAAGTGTAACACGCACCAGGTGGACGTGGAGCAACGTAGCCAGGGACTCCGCCAGGCGCTCCAGGGTAGTGGTGGTTGTAGCCCCTGGGAGCAGCAGTGAGGAAGTTTGGTGGCCTTGCCGCGTAGCTTGAAGGTCTTGGTGGAGCCGGGAGCGATGGTGGGGTGTTAGGAACCCAGACACGACGCTTAGAAGGAGCTGACATAGCTGAAGAGCTTGCTGCATCACGGCTGTGTTTCTTTGACTCCTCGAACACTTGCCTACTTGCTTCTTCCTGCAGAGCTGTATGCTGAAGTTCCAGAAAAGACGTCGGCCTTGCATGTGTGATTGCATACTTAATCGATGCATTGAGCCCTTGCCTGAACCTCTTTTGCTTCTTCTTGTCATCAGAGATCTCATCGCCACCATAACGAGAAAGGTTCATGAAGTTCCTGATGTAGGTGTTGACATTATCATTGCCCTACTTGAGGTTGAGAAACACTTCCTTCATCCTCTCCATGACAATTTCTGACAGATACTGCTCTTTGAAAGCTCCAGTGAACTGTCCCCAAGTAGGCTGAAAACCAGTGCAGTTTGCCTTCAGGTAATTCTCCCACCAGAGAGCTGCATCTCCCTTCAGAAGGTGAGTAGCACACTTTACCCATTCCTGCTCAGGAACATCAGCAGTCATCAGTAGCCTTGACATCTCACGCAACCAATCATCAGCATCAAGTGGTTGATCAGAAACATCAAACTGGCGAGGGTTGAACTTCAAGAAGCTCTTGATGTCTCCTCGCTTGGGAGGTGGAGGTAGCGGAACAAACTCATTCCTCCTGACACTTTCCTCGAAACGCTGCTGGTTCTGCTGCATTGCTGCCAAGGCATTGGCGATGCTTGACAACGCTGCCCCCAGTTCAGGTTGTATGTCCTCCTCAGAACGGCGTGGTGGTGCCATCCTGTGATTGATATAATACACAAGTCAGTACTATGATGGAGAATAATAATAATCCAAAATAGTACCAAGATGGAATTAACCAAGATTAAAGGATACAATTTACTAAGATGATATTAAAATATCAACGAAGTTCAAAGCACCTAGAAGATATTAAGCATATCGCACACGACTGAAAAGGAGTGTGGTACACAGATATATCAAAGAAAAATTTTCCACAAATTTCGGCATTAAAATACCAATAGATGCGCAAAATCCCTTAACGAATCAAGATTAGTGACTCTACCAATTCAATATACAAGAGCGAATGATAAGAGTAGTGGTATGGTCGCGACTCCATCCCGCACTCAAATCATTACTCCGCACATGAATAAGTAAAACACATATCCCAACCCCTTCTTCTCACGATGAACCTAAAGATTGGTAACTACGGAAACGAACACCACAAACAAGATAACGTCGGATAACAAAGAGTAAGACAGATCGCGTCGGTATACAACGAATCAGATAGATCGCGTCGGTTTGCAAAAGCCTATCGGTATGGAATGTACCAACAGTTGATAACCAAAAGGCCGATAAATATAACAACTTGGATGCAACAGATAGACAAGGAATTACACACACACACACACACACACACACAAACACACAACCTATGGTACTACGGAAACCCAGAACACGTGAATCCTAGTTTGAATTTTAAGAAGAGGACTGAAAACGTTTCACTTCCTTACCAGAAAAGGGTGGGTGGGTGGGTAAGAAGAAAAGTGGAAGCAGTCCTACTCTCACGTTTTGTTTTTCCCTAGTATACATAGCTACCAAAAATATTTGCTAGACAGACAACGACCATTTGGCTGAGACCCTAAAGGTCGGGATGGCTCTGATACCAATTGTAACTACCTCGGTGAATTACGCGCCTAGTACAAGCCTGGATGATCAGAAATGGTTGAAAAAGTATGGTGGGGCCCAAATGCCACTCACAGGTAGACCTTTCGGCCGTCCCAACCATTTCCAAACATCGGGACAAGAACGGGCGGCGTAATCGGCAGGCGAAGGGATCAACTACATACACAAATGAGTATGTATGCAAGCCACCATACAATAGTACATCAGAGCCATTCCATCTAAAAAGAAAGGAAATATAGCAATGCCATACGGCAAGATCCAAATATCCTAGATAGATATAATAGTTTAGGATATCTCCTCATACATCAAACATCAGAGTATCAAGCGGAAGCGGAAGACAAAATCCGAGTACGGATAAGAAGCAAATCGGCATAAGATGCCCCATAATAAGCAGATCCCGCCCACAGATCTCACGGATCCCCGTTCCCGGAATCTTTACACCGAATGATCGTTGCCCACATCGTCCGTCTCTTCCACCCAGTATCCATCTTGCGAGTGTACCTGTTCATCTGAACCAATAATTTATCGTGTGAGACCCTAGGGGTACTCATCAAGTCTTTATGCCTCTAAAGGGGACACAACCTGGGGTGACGCAATTGCAGCAAAAGATAAACCCTAGCAATTCTATAGATACTCGCTAACCATCCGCCTAACCAGAGATAGACGGATGTCCGTGAATTAATAACAACAGTTATAACAGTAATAACGGTAATATCCACAGATCCATCCTCCTCCTCGCTTACCGACGAGGAAGCGGACGAACAACCCCCCATCCGTTGACAGTTTTATTATCCATTCCGTGAGTGTTGTGCTATTTACTAGTCAGGTACCTAGTCTAGTCAGATTAAAAGCGGTACTTTAGTTATGCTTGTCTATGATCGAGAAACTGTGCTCCAAGTCGTCCATAACCGCGGACACGGCTTTCAAAAAGTTTTACCCTGCAGGGGTGCACAAATAGCAACACACACTCGATATGCCTCGGAAAAACCAAATCAAAACCCAACGAGGCAGTCACGACAAAGCGATCACAGGATTCAGAAATATTTCAGGGGGCCACCCCATTGAGCTACCCGCAACGAAGTTAGCTGACTCCGAGACGGCCTCAAGGTTTGCGTCAGTGGCTGTGAACGACTGGGAACCCGAAAATGTGACTGGGCTTGTCGACACCGCGAAAACACTCCGCTTTCCTAAACAGTACAGTGTGCTCCTCGCACAATCTTAAATAAAGCAGTAAAGCATGGCATAAGTACAGGATAGTAAATAAAACCTCAAACTAGTTTGTGGCCCCAAGAAATAAGAATGAATCAAGCTCTGGCTCAGGGGGTTCATAAGCCTCCCGGATGTGGATAGCGCGAATATTCAAGGAACAGGAATCAAGTACTCGGGGTCCTACGGGACACAAGTGAGCCTGAAAAACCAAATAGCGAATATGGCTCACCGATGCCACCTTCATTAGTTATCCCATTACTACTCAAATTAAGTTGTATAGGTACCTCGTTATCCATCAGACACTCACATACCCTACACATGCTGCTCTACGACTCGCATGGCTCAAACAACTCCTGTAGTAATAGCTCATGGGATGGAGGAACAAGCTTCGGTGGGGTTTAAAAGTAATGGCTATGCAATACTTGGGATTCATTTTAATGCAATCGCGACTCAATGATGCAAGAATAAGAACGAGGCAATAGGTACTATATGTATGCAAGCATGTGGTAGTGCTTGCCTCGCAGCCCTTTTGAAGCGAGAGAAGGATCTGGGTAGTGCTCCTGGTTCTCTTGATATATCCCCTGCTCAGCGTCTATTCGAAGAAGAACCAAACAAACAAGGGCCAACATAAATAAAGTGCGCAAGCATATGAATAAAAATGCGACTAGCAAACAATCATGCCATGATGAATGATGCACAAATTGCATGGCAATAGGTAGCATGGCATGGGTGAGGTGTGGAATACAAGAAGAAACCATTTTATTGAGTTTTGGCCTCATTTTATTCTCAATTAAGTTGCTGTATACATTATATTTATATGATGCATGCTTCAAATCAAAACATGGAATGCATAAACAGAAAGGTCTCTTCGAGCTAATCATTTTAGACATATTATTTGTTAAATTTGGAGTTATAAAACAAAAGTTATTAATTAAATAAGATAAAAGGGCATTTTAAAGTAATTTTAATCAACTTGGAATTTTTAGTGTTCAAAATATATTTTGAATGGCATATTTGAATTCCTCACATTTTTCTGATTTGAAGACATATATTATTTGTATTAATTGGATTCATATTTTAAAAGTTATTTAAAAACAGAATTATATTTGAATTTGAAATAATTAGAAAAAGATTTGAATTTAAACAGATTTCAGAAATCATTTTTATACCCAGAGGAATCTAGCCACAGACGCTTACAGGTGGGACCAACTGCTGACTCGGCAGCTCAGCGCGCAGAGCAGCTTTTCTCACCGCAGCTCTGCCTAGCCCGCGTGGATGACAAGCGGGCCCGGAGGCTGCGGGGCCACGCGCGCGCGTCACCCAGCGGGGTGGCGACACGGGGCGGTCTGAGGCCTACGCGGGTTACGGGCTAAAAGATGCGGGGGCGTTTTGCAAAACGGAAAGGGAGGCTGGCAGGTGGGGCTGATGGACCGCGGGTTGATGCAAAAGGAAAGCAGGGGGGTATCTGTAAAAGGACGTCGCGGGCACTGTTCCTCTTCTCTGCCGCGATCGACCGATCGGTGTGCGGCGCGGGCGAAGCGGGGTTCGATCCTGGGACGCGGGGGTGCGCGCTGCGGGGTGCAACCAGTGCGGTAGGGCTAGGGGAGGTGTCAGGGATGCGGGCGAGGCCTAGATAGGGTCCTACGCAGAGCGCGAGCGTGCAGACGCCGGTGCACGCCGACGCACGGAGGCCGTTCGACGCAAGGTCCGGCGAGGCTAGGGGGTTACAGAGATGCGGACCATGTCAGGGGGAATCGTGGGCTCACCGGGAGGGTGTCGGCGTGGTCAGATCGGGTCGGCGAGCAGGCGATCGACGGCGATGCAGACGTACTGGCGGCTAGGGTTTGCGTCGGTGCGGCGCTGGTTCTGGTGGCTCCGGTCCGTCTCCTCCTCGTCGCCGGGCTCAGGGTGAAGCAGAGGAGCCTCCTGGTACTCCTCGACCACTCCACGGACTGCATGCGCGTCTGGATCGACGGGGTGCGGTGGAGGCCGACGGTGGTGTAGCCGGCGATGGTATGGCGGTGGTGAGGGACGGCAGGGAGAGGGGCGCGTCCTGGGGTGGATCTGGGGATGGTCTGGCGAGGCAGAGAGGTGCCGTTTGGTGGTAGATAGGGACGGGAGAGGGAGGTGGTAACGTGGGCGCGGGGTAGATGGGAAAAGGTGGCTCGGTGCCACCTTTCCTCCTCCTTGCTCACGTGCACGGCAGGGCCAGACCATGGCAGGAGCATGGGGGCTTACAGGTGGGCCCAGGGGCGAGGCCAAGGAGGCAGGGGCAGGTTCGGGCTGGGGGGCCCTAGGGCAGAGAGAGCTAGGGAGAGAGAGGTGAGGCTCGGGTTGGGTTTAGGTTTGGAGCTAGGCTCGGTTAGAGGGTAGCTAGGGCAGGGGTGGGTGGCCAGGGAGAGAGGGTGGCCGGTGGGGCCAGCTAGGGTTTGGTTTAGAGGGGGGGTATGTGGTTAGATGGGGTGGTATGGTAGTGGGGTAGAGGGGTAAGGTGATGATGGGGTGGTGATTAGAGGGAACTTAGATAGGGGGTTAGAGAGAGAGAGGGGGGTGAGAGCTAGGGTTTTAGGAGTATGCATGCTCCAAACTAGATCAAGCAAGATCAAGCAAGAACTAGACAAGGAAGAGAGAGGGTGAGGTGGTTTAAGCATGATCAAATAAGATCAAGCTAAAGAGAGAGAGGTAGATGAGAGATGGCATGATCCCACCAAAAACAAGTAAAAACCAAATGACAAGCAAAAGGTGGTACTTGCATGGCCCATGCAAATATTTAATACCATGTTGATTCTTGTGAAAACAATGTTATTACATGGCATTATTATTATGCATTCCCAAAATTGGAGTAAGGCCCAAGCAAAGGAATCTAGAAAGAATTCCAAGTGGAGTAGATGGAGATAGCCATGTTTGAAATAGAATGGGACATGCTAGTGTGTATGTTCCACTAGATGATCAATAGTCCCAAAATATTCCAACATGAGCATAATTCCATGATAAACCATATGGAAGCTAGGAGAAAGGTTCCACTCACAAAGCATGCAAAGGTGGCCATGTGGCTCTCATATATTAATGAAGTGAAAACAACATGATGCCAAGATGAGAGCATGTGGAAAAGAATTGGATCCATCCCAACCCATATGAGCTAGAGGTAAACTCAAATCAAAGGCAAAGCTCATATTTAGTTAGGTGGTGGAATTATAAGGTGGTGAAAGAAAGGTGGTGGAGTTAATAAGAGATATGCCCCCAACTCCACTTGGGCATTAAACAATATATCAAGAACCAAATACATTATCAAGAGGCAAATACAATTAACAATGCATATGAGATGAGAACCAAATGGAAAAGGGTTTTATATGATGCTCAAATGCAAGGAGGCATGATGACATGAGCATGATATAATGATGATGCAACAATTATATATTTGAAGTAGCCATTATATTACTAGACCAAGTAGCATTACAATTGTTAGACAATTGGGATGCTACAGTCCGCCCCCTAGGATTTCCCCAAGTCAAGTGCGGCGTCACCTTCTGTAAGGGGGTGGATTTTCCCCCGGAGTTTCCATCCTAGGGGCGGACTTTTCCCCCAGGGCGGATAGTCCGCACCTTGAGGGGGCGGATAATCCGCCCTCTCAAGGATTTTCACCAAGTCAAGACTGGCATCACCTTCTATATGGGGGGCAGATTTTCCCCCGGAGTTTCCGTCCTGGGGCGGACTTTTCCCACAGGGCGGATAGTCTGCCCCTAGTGAGGGCAGATAATCCTCCCCCAAACTTCTCCAACAGCAAGATCTGGGCATGGGGTATTTAAGCCAGCCTTCCCCTCCTGCCAGAACTCTTGATTCATTCAAAAAAGTCAAGATCTGTTCTTCAACCTTCATCCAAGAGAGCTCTACCTTCATCCACCCAAAGGCCCCGTCCCTTGGGGAATCGAAGGAGGAGAACTCGGTCTTCAACTAGTGCAATCAAGCGCTTCATCTCCTATCCATTCATTTGGAGGATCACCGATCTAGTATTTCTTGCAAATATCTAGATCCTTGCTTTTGTTTATATTGATAAACCTTGTTCTTGTGATAGCTTGTTGTCATTACGGGAGCCCCCAATTCAGTTGTGGGTGTGTGCTCCGGTAGAGTTGTAAAGGCACTGGTTCCTGCCTCAAAGGGTACCAATAGTGGAGAAGATGGATCAGGACTTCCGTGGCAAGATCCATTGGAGAATAGGGTGAGGCCTATTGTGGCGTGGTGGTATTAGAACCGCCCACCCCTCCAATGCAGATATACTTCCCTTAACAAGGAAGGAACTGCGGTAAAACAAATCCATGTGTCTCCGCGTGCTCCACTATGGTTTCCTCGCTCCTCTCTTTACGTGCTTAGTAGCTACGTTTGCATATAGGGAAATTATCGTAGTTGCATATCTAGAGAATTTACATTGTGTCAAGCCTGAAATTGAAAAATAACTAAAAATTGAGTACCATCTATTCACCCCCCCCCTCTAGGTGCCCATACGATCCATTTCAATTGGTATCAGAGCCCCAGCTCATAATTCGGGCATAATCTCCTAAGAGAAGTATGGGTTCCAAGGGAGATGGGAGTGATGCTCCGGAGGTAGTCACCATGAATGTTCTCAAGACGTTGGAAACAACCTTGGTTAGTTCAATGGAGGCTAAGATGGAAGAGATGCATAAATTTATAATGCGTCTCTCCACATCCGCAGCATCACCTCCATCTGCCTCTGAGGCTACCACTCCGCAATCCAAGTAAACGAGTAAAACCGATTCTAAAGATAACGAAGTGGTTGGTGATGGCACTAGCAAGAGCTCCTCCTCGAAAAAGGATAGTGGTAAGGAAGGATACAATGAGGTTTCCCATGTGTATTATCCTGATCCACCTATCCCACACCCACATATACATAATAGGGGTGATCCACCCAAACATTTAGCATCTACTTTTAATCAATGGCAATTTTTGATGAAGTCTCATGTGTGCAGCTCCTCCATTGAGTTGTGGAAAATCATTGAGAATGGTCTTCATGTTGGAGATCCCCACAACCTAACAAGAATAGAGGTTTTTGATAGTCAACTCAACGCTACGGCTCTACATATGATTCAACTTGCTGTGGGTGACAAAGATATGCCACACATTCAGCATCTTAGTACAGCTAAGGAAGCTTGGGATGCCCTCACCGAGCTATTCATTGGAAATGAAAGTATGATAAGAAATAGATATGATGCTTTGAGCAATGAAGCTGAAGGATTCTATATGTTGTATGGAGAAGACCACGAGGACATGTATATGAGGCTCAAGTCAATAGCCACCACTTTCAAGAATCATGGTGCCTCTCATGTTGGTGATGCTTGGATAAAGCGCAAGTATGTCAGTGCTCTTATCCCATTTTAGCCCACAGATTTGAAGAGTCTCCAAGGAAGTCATAACTACCACCTTATGACATCCAATGAGGTAATGCAAGAAATGGCAGCTTTCAAAGTGGTTGCCAAGAGTGCCGAAGATGCTCGTGCACGAGCTATGGGGATGCAAAAGGGAGTCAACATGGCCTTGAAGACAAGTGTGGCGGATCATGATGAAGATGAAATAGAAGGTATGGACTGTCCCGAGGATGTAAAAAGAATTCATGGACAATACATGGCCTTCTATGCTAGAAACTTTTGGAAGGGTCCGTCCAAGGCCAAATCTGAACTAGAACGCAAGAGTGGAGCATATGGAAGAAAGGAAAACAGTCCCAAGCTAAGAACATGTTTCAACAATGGAGACCGGCTGCACTTTGTAGCCGAGTGTCCGTATCAAAGTAGGGAAGATAATGTACGAAGACTTATTCTCAAGGATAAGTCAAAGGCTCCACGCAAGAAACAATTTGTAAAGAAGAATTCTCTTTTCAAGAAACAACCAAAGATTGTTCTAGTGGCTCAATAAGAATATTCTTCGAGAAGTGAAGATGAAGATGAGGATGATAGCTCTCGAGAGGTGGCTGCTATAGCCACCACATCTACACCAACATCTCTCTTCGACTCTCCGAACAAAAACGTCATCAACAAGAACGCTACTTGTCTCATGGCAAGAGGTTCTCAGGTATCAACTTCTAACACTTCTTTTCCTAAGGTTTTGATTGACATGGATGATCCTACTAGTCTTAAGGTTAAAGAAGAGATTATTGCTTTGCACTATTTCTTCACTAACTTGCAAGGTGAGCACAAAATACATTTTTAGGCTCTTATGGACCAGCTGGCCCAAAATGAAGTGCTTCTTGAAGAAAAGGGCAGAATTGAAAGGGAGGATGCAATGGAAATTGCGTCCTTAAAAAATGCTCTAGAAGAAGAAGAAGAGGCTCGGGCTTCTCTTGAATAGAGGCTTGAGTCTATTGAGGAGTCACATGAAGAAATGGTGGCAAAGCTTGTTAAGGAACGTGACAATGCAGTTGCCAAAGCAAAGAAGTTAAAGAAAGAAAAGATTGACTTTGGGGATGCTCATGCTAGACTCTCCGAGGAATTGGAGAAACTTGACATCACTCACAAGGCTTTGAAAACTGAATTCTCCATTCTCAATGAGTCACATGATCAGCTCCAAATTCGATTGACCAAGTATGATGTTCCTAGCACATCTAAATCAACATATATTCACAAGGAAAATGCTAGTGTGGAAGATGAGCTTGTCAAGGACACCACTCCCAAAGATAAGGGTGTACTTGACGAGGTACTTGGCAAGCAAAGGTAAAATCTTGGTAAAGAGGGACTTGGATATGTCTCCAAGTCCAAGAAGAAGAAGAACAAGAAGAACAAGGCCAAGGGTGAACAACCAAATACAAGCACCGCTGAGAAGAATGTCACAAAAGACAAAACTAACCATATTGGTTTTGTAGGGTCTCCCAATCCAAATTATGAACTCTTTTGTGATTATTATGGCGATGTGTATGCTTATTATGTTGGTCCTTTTGATGAATATGTTGCTTGGTCTATTTGGGTTCCAAAGACCCTTGTTACTAACATGAGAGGACCCATTGAAAAAGGGTACCTAAAACCAAGAAGTAATTCTCTTGCAGGGCTATGCTTCCGGTGGGTCTAAATGGGTGCTGGATAGTGGATGCACTAGTCATATGATCGGAAGCAAGGAGATCATCATGGAGATGCAACCCAATCATGATAATATTATAGTCTCCTATGGTGATAAGTCTAAATCTCAAGTATTGGGTCTTGTCAAGGTTGTGGTCGCCCATGATATCTCTCTCGTGGACGTCATGATTGTTGAGACCCTCGGTTACAACTTACTTTCTGTTCATGCCCTTGGTAAGATGGGCTTTGTTGTTTTTTTATGATGATTTGTTGGTACTCTTGTGGAGCAAGTCTCTAAAGGTCGCTTTCGTTGGGTACGTCGAAAATGACCTGTATGTGGTGGACTCTTCGGGGAAAACCACTTCGGGTCCGATGTGCTTATTCGGAAAGGCTGACGTGGGCTAACTATGGCATCGCCGTTTAGCCCATGTCAACATGAGAACTTTGCAAATTCTTCACAAGGGTGGCCACATCCTTGGACTAAAAGACAATGTTTCCTTTGCCAAAGACCGTGTTTGCAGGGCTTGTGTTAAAGGCAAAATGCATGACTCTCCACACAAGAGGAAAACCATTGTTTCTTCAAAGAGAATCTTGGAACTAGTTCATGTGGACTTATTTGGTACCCCATCTCATGCCAGTCTTGGTGGGAAGAAATATTGCTTGGTGATAGTCGATGATTACTCAAGATGCACATGGGTCTATTTCTTCAAGCTCAAGAGTGAGACTCAACAAACTGTCATTGATTTCGCCAACGAGGTTCAGCGTTAACACAATGTTCCCATTTTGGCAATAAGAAGTGACAATGGCTCCGAGTTCAAGAACTACACATTGAATGAGTTTCTAAGTGAAGAGGGGATAAGACATCAATATTCCGCTGTGTACACCCCTCAACAAAATGGTGTAGCCGAGAGGAAGAACTGCACTTTTATGGATATGGCTAGATCGATGTTGGCTAAATTCAAGTCTCCTTACAAATTTTGGGCTGAAGCCATATCCACCGCTTGTCACTCATCAAATCGGCTCTACCTCCGCAAGATCTTGGACAAGACTCCATATGAAATACTCACAGGCAACAAGCCCAACATTCCGTACTTCCGGGTATTCAGTTGTAAGTGTTTCTTTCTTATTAAAGGTGTTCGTTTGTCTAAATTTGAGTCTAAGGCTTTAGAAGGTATTTTTGTTGGTTACGGTGCCGAATCCCACACTTATAGGTCTACAACAAGCTCTCCGAAATTGTTGCGAAATCTTGTAGTGTGGAATTCGATGAAAATGATGGCTCCCATGTGGGGAAAGTTGATGTTTGTGATGCAGATGCTGAAATACCCCAAGATTCCATAAGAAGAATGGGCGTGGGATTTTTCCGCCCCATTGAGGAACCCCTTGTGGCGGATCGGGAAGGACAATGATCCACTCAAGTGGAGCCCTCATCTACACAAGATCAACAAGCCCCTACTGCTAGAGAAACCTCTGCACCAACACCTCAACCTACTGATGATCATCAGTCTTCTAGGCAAAATGATTAGTCCCAGGTCGGACTATCCGCCCCCTCCAAGGGGCGGACTGTCTGCCCCTGGCACTTCAACTAGCTCTAGTGGACTCCAAGATGAACAAAACGGCCAAGAAAATTCCAGGCCGGATTCTCCGGCCCCAAGGGGCGGATTATCCGGCCATGGAACTCCCAGTTCTGCCAGGGACTCTCAGGAAGAAGAAGTTGCAGCCGCATCTCCTAGGACGGATAGTCCGGCCCCACCCAGGGGCAGATTGTCCGGCCCTGAAGAACCTGTTCAGCAACAAGCTCATGTTATTAGCTCAGATCAAGATCAAGGGCAAGGCAGTGGACAAGACAGGGATCCAAATGCTGAATCAACTCCTTCTAGAAACAATAAGGAAATTGAGGCTCGCATGGCTCGTGCTGATCGGAACCTTGAGTTAAGGGGTCACACTCTTGACAAGGTTGTCGGTGATCTAAGAATAAGGGTGTCTAATAGAAGAGAACTTGCTAGCTTCTGTGATCATCAAACTCACATTTCAATGGTTGAACCAAAGAAGGTCTTTGATGCTCTTGAAGATCCCGATTGGTTGGTTACAATGCATGAAGAATTAAATAACTTCGAGCGCAACAAGTTTTGGAAGCTCGTAGAGAAACCCAAAGAGTGCCGCAATGTTATCGACACCAAGTGGATTTTCAAGAACAAACAAGATGAAAATGGCATTTTTTTGAGGAACAAAGCAAGGCTAGTGGCTCAAGGATTCTCTCAAGTGGAAGGAATTGATTTCAGCGAAACTTATGCTCCTGTGGCTCATCTTCAGTCCATCTGTATCCTCCTTTCCTATGCCGCTCATCATAATTTTAAATTGCAGCAAATGGATGTTAAGAGTGCTTTTCTTAATGGTCCACTACATGAGTTGGTATACGGCAAGCAACCCCCGGGATTTGAGGATCCCAAATTTCCGAACCATGTCTACAAACTTGATAAGGCGCTCTATGGCCTTAAACAAGCCCCACGTGTGTGGTATGAGCACCTTAAAGAGCTTTTGTTAGACCGTGGATTCGAAGTTGGGAAAATCGATCCCACTCCTTTTACTAAGAAGGTTAATGGGGAGCTTTTTGTATGCCAACTATATGTAGAAAGACATTATTTTTGGCTGTACTAACCAAGCTTTTAATGATGAATTTTCAAAGCTTATGACTAACAGGTTTGAGATGTCTATGATGGGAGAATTGAGGTTCTTTCTTGGATTCGAGATCAAACAACTTAGAGAGGGAACTTTCATTAATCAAGCTAAGTACATCCAAGACATGCTCAAGAGGTTCAAGATGACGGATCTCAATGGCGTTGCTACTCCAATGCAAACTAAGTGTCATCTTGAGCTTAAACCAAAGGGTAAATACGTGGACCAAAAGGTATACCGATCCATGATCGGCTCTCTCCTTTACCTTTGCGCATCTAGGCCCGATATCGTGTTGAGTGTAGGAGTGTGTGCAAAGTACCAAGCCGCTCCTAAAGAAAGCCACCTAGTGGCGGTCAAGAGAATCTTCAGATATTTGGTTCATTCCCCAAATTTTGATTTATGGTATCCCAAAGGCTCCAGTTTCTCTCTATGTGGTTACACTAATTCAGATTGGGCTGGTGACAAAGATGATCAAAAATCAACTTCTGGTGCATGTCAATTCTTGGGCAGGTCTCTAGTGTGTTGGTCTTCAAATAAACAAAATTGCATATCACTCTCAACCGCCGAAGTTGAATATGTTGCTGCTGAAAGTGCGTGTACACAATTATTATGGATGAGGCAAACATTAAAGGAATATGGTGTCAATTGTGACAAAGTGCCTCTTTTATGTGACAAGGAAAGTGCTATCAAAATTGCTTACAATCCGGTGCAACATACAAGAACAAAACATATTGAGATTCGCAATCACTTCATTCGGGATCATGTTGCTCGTGGCGATATTGCACTATATTTTGTGAGCACGAAGAACTAACTTGCTGATATCTTCACGAAGCCTCTTGATGAAGCATATTTTGTTATTTGACGAATGAGCTAAATATCATAGATTCAAGGAGCTTTGCTTGAGTACCCTTGCATACTGACTTACTCTTCTTCATGTATTTGGTTTAGATGCGGGCATAGACATAGGGGAGTGTGGTCCTAATTGATTGGGCTAACCCTCCCCCCATAATGCCGAAAGCAAGTAAAATCATTTCCTTTAATATCATTTTGTGATATGTGGGTCATCGATGAGCATTGGTTTTGATCTCAAGATACATCTTCGCGGTGTCATTCCATGCGCTCCAACATGGTGGCTTCGGCCACCGCCCTCTTCCTTGAGAAGAGTTGGTTTCTAATGGCTCTCTTTGATTTTCTTGCATATCTTTTGTTCTTATGGAAAACACACCCAATTTTGGCTTTTGGTTGATTTGTTCTTGCAACTTTGGGTGTGTAGTACCATCTCAGTTTGTTGCTCTAAACCCAAGCCTTTTTTCCTCCTTGAACCATCTATTCTTGCACACAAGTCCTTCATACACTTTCGAGGGGGTTTTGCAAGGAGTGCTCCAGCCTGAATCTGTGTTGATAGAATTTCAGAAGGGGCGGACTATTTGCCCCAAGTGGGGGCAGATTATCCGCCCCGGGCAAATCTGCCTCTTAAGGGTAGGGTCGGGGAGGAAGGGCTCAAACAGAGCAGCCAGTCCTCCCCCAAGCCGTGCTCTGCCCCAAGCCGCCGCCAGAGCTTTCGCCCTTCCCCGGAGTCAATTCGACCACCGGATTCTTCGGGCCCTCCATGGATCTTCTTCCCCTTGCCTCCGGGTACCTTCTCCACCAAGCTTTTCCTCCAATGAGTGAGGGTAACTCCCTCATGCATCTCTTTTGTATGAGATTCATTGTTTTGGTGGAAATCTGGTTGTAGAAGATCCTTTGTGTTTCCCCTGTTTGTTAGAATCAATAGTATTGCAACCCTAGTGCCTGATCTATTTTGCCTTGGTGAATCTGGGCCGAACCAGAAAAATTTTGTGGGGGGGGGATTATTCGCCCCTTCCAGAGCCGGATAATCCGACCTAGAGACTCATTGTCTATTCTGGTTTGGTTCAGATTTTCACAAATGCACATCTTTGGACCATGGATTATTTTCCTACTATTTCTAATATTCCTCTTGGACTTGTGTGTGTGCTTATCCCCATGATACATCTCCCATGCTTTTCACAGGTGGTTCACGTGCTCCTAAGACCCACAAGCGTCATCCCTGTGCCCGTTATCTCAAGCCCACTTTAGAGGGTAAGTTTGTTGACGAAACTAAGGTCCGCAGATTGGCAAGAGAGTCTGAATGGATGGCTGAGGCTGCAAAGAAAGCAAAGAGGTGTCACATCCCAAAATTTTCCAAATTTTGAAATGTGAAAAATAAATAAACAAATAAATAATTGTTGAAATTTAGGTTGAAAGGAAACTTTTTGATTCCAATTGGAAACATCAAAACCCATTTTGAACAAATAAAATCCTAAAGGGATTTAAAAAGATAAACAAATAATAAATAAAATTATAAAAGTTGGAATCACCATTTTTGGATCTTTAATAAAAAGATATGTATTTTATGAGCAAAGGAAGAAATAAATAAATAAGGACTATTTTAAAAATCCAAATTAAATCTTGGCCAAACAAATGATATCAAAGATTTTTTATTAATAAAAAGAGTAAGGGATTATTTAAATAAAATCATAAGGCTTTATTAATATCCAATTATATTTAAATAAAGACAATACCCAATTTAAATGAACAATAAATCATATTAAAGTATTTTAAATAATAATTCAAAGTGAATTATTTTGCACTAAAGAATAAATAAAACCTACTGAAAAAGTTTGGTCAAATTTAGAATTAATATAGAGTTTGAAAACAAATTAAAATCTTATTTGAAATAAAGACAAATGTCTATTTTTAAAATTAATAATAGACCCTAAAAGAATTAAAGAAATATTCTAAAATGGACTTTGCAATATGTTAATAAACAGTATTAAAAATATACTCAAAGTTTGGTAAAGGTTAGAATTCAAATAGTGTTTGAATTATTTGAACAAAAATCAAAACATAAAAGGAAAAAAGAAAAAGATTCTAAATAAAAAAAGGGGAACAAACCCAGCCCAGAAGCAAGGCCCAGTCTAGCCCAAGTAACAGCCCACCCGGCTCTCCCGGTAGAAAACGTTTCGCACCGCGCGGTTTACCCCTCAGGCGCTGACAGCAGGACCCCACCTAACCTCCACTCACCTCGCTGACGAACGGGGCCCACTCACCACCTCATCGTCATCAACCCCGTGTCGATCATTCCCCTCGAAACCTCGCCGTTTCTGCCTCGATTTAACTCTGTTAAATTCGAATGAATGCACGAGTAAACATCGCCAGCAATGACGCACCCTTAAACGCCCACTCCTCCTCTCCATTTCCCCCTAGACACCGCTCCCCCTCGGCCACCAGGCTGCACGAATTGCAAGACCAAGAACCCACAGATCCGACGAGCTCCTTCGTCGATTCCGGCGAGGACAGTCACCCCCACGGCCCCTGCTTTGCATGAGCTTGACCAGCAGCCTCTTGCGCATCTCCCTGTACCACTCACTCGCTCGCGCGTGCTCCGAATCATCGGCAAGGACGACCTCTGAACGTCGTCGCCTCTGCTCCCACTCCGGCAACGCCCCTGGTATCCTCTGACCTTCCCCTCTTCCTCTAGTTGATACGAGTATGATCCCCAACACCGTACGCAACTAACCCCCCTCTCTGTTTTCCTTAGCGTGCCCTCAAACCTCGCCTTCGTCAACAACCGAGCGTGCCCGACGCCGACGCCTACTCTGGCGAGCAATCAGCAACGCGTCTGTGCGCCCCTTGGCCAACTGAGGCAACGTCGAGCATCAGCGCTTCACGGTGAGCCTGGTGAGCATCTTCACTCTCTCCCGCGCGTCCAAGTTCATAGGCAACGCCACCGCCCGAGCGCGCGCTGTCGCCAGCGCCGCCCATCTATGGTCATCGCGTTTAGGACCGTAGGATTTAGATCCAAGCGTCACGATAGATTCACTTAGCGAACAGGTACGAAGCGATCTGCACCGTGCGATTAAGTCAGATCTGACGACCTGCGTAGCACGATCCACCCGAAGCGTTATGCTCCAATTAGATTCAGCCGCGTGTCGTGTGTTTGGTTTTAAAAACGGAAACATATATATTAGAAGTTTAGATTTGTAAAATTCATAACTTTCATTCCACACGTCCAAATTTTTCAAATTTTATATCAATGGAATCAGGAAAACAAAACCTTTCCAACCATGCACTTTGTTTAGTATTTTGCTTCTGTAAAATTGGTTGTTTATGCAGAAACTTGTTTAGGCTTATTTTGAGTATAAAATTTATTCTAGAAATGTTTTAGAGTAAAATCTTTTGTAAATGGATTTTTTTGAACCTACTGACCATAGAAACCAACTTGTAGATTTAAAAGTATATTTGGTGACACTTAGGAATTAAATCTTTGAATAAAAGCATTTCTAGCTAAATAAAAATATTGATTATGGTTTAAAAATGCTTTTTAACTAAAACCTTTGGGAAATGAATTGATTTAAACTCTCTGACCCTAAACACCAAGTTTTGGGATTTGAAAACATATTTGATGAACCTTAGTAAATTATTACTTTGTTAAAGGCATTTCTAACAAATAAAAATATTGTTTGATTTAAAAATAGAATTTAGCTGAAACCTTTTGCAAGTGGATTAATATTAAACCCATTAACCATAAACACTAGAATTTGTGTTTAAAGAATATATTTGACTAAGACTACAAAAATATTACTTTTATTTAATCACTTCTAGCAAAAAAAAATGATTTAAATGGCCATTCTCACCAACTTGAATTTAAATGGTTTTACCACTTTTATAAATGACCAATAGGAGCTTTAAAATGTTTAGAGCCTACTAGAAACCATTTTTCCAAATAAAACAATCTTTTGCATGCTTGCATGCATTGCTTTGTTTTTATCATTTCATGTGGTGAATTGTTTTAATGTTAGTTTGAATATGTGCTTGCTTGATTGAATTGCAGTAAAATTTGAAGAGTGTGATTGTTGCAAGATCAAGGAGTAACCCAATATTCTCTACTAAAAAGGAAAGTGACACTATCATCCATGTCCTACTATTTTCACTACACTTAATGGTATTTTTGTAGTATGCATGATAGGGCCACTATATTACTATGTTATGCTATGTTCTATTAGGAAATCCATCTTCCTTAGTGAAAACATCATAGTTGTAGTATAATTAGCTCTGCTATAGACTTGGGGTGGAATACCATATCATGATTATATGAAGTGTTGGAAAAATATATGTTTTATATAAAAAAAACAAGTACTCAATGAACCACCTAGGTGGAATGAGGATACTGAATTTTGGACAAGGTGGCAACAAAGGGAACCATGTTAATATGGCTATCTTTTTGTATGTGCACTAGAAGAAAACCACCCAGGGACTTAGAGATTGAACATGTTTCTCGTACAATGGCTTCCGCGTACAGCCACATGCTAAATGGGCTCTGGCTTAGTCAACTACATAGTGGAAGACCCTTGCATTGGCATCTTCAGGTTAACTATAATTGTGTATTGGAAATATATCCTTACATTGGTGCCTGGTAGACAAGCTAGCATTGTGTATTGGGAGGACTTCTATGGAAAGACTTTGTCACATTCTCGATCTGCCAGTACTCCATTTGGTGAGTACTTATCCAGCGGCCACTGGTGGCGTCAAGACGAGATTGTGTCATGTGGGTAAAGTGTACAACTTCTGCAGAAGATCAAATTCTAAGTACTTAGCCGTGTCCCCAGTTATGGACAACTCTGAGCAACTAAGGCCTGAAACTATGGAAGATCTCGACATTCCAATTTCTCAAAGTAAAACTTGATGGTGTCAATAAGGGATTAGAAGCACTTGGAGTTTTCCAAGGAGTTCATAAAGATTGTCAAAAGATCAAAACTGTTTTGAAAAGATAGGTTAAAACTATATTGCTTTCTGCAAATGAGCCTAAACCCTACTTAGCCAAATATGCATGTGTTGATAGGATCCACTTATTTCTACATAGTAGTGAAACTTGCCAATACAATTCAAATGTATTGACCCTTGTGGCTGCAACTTATTATGTTGCAGGTTTGTGTGATGTTAGTGAAGTGTGTTGAATAGGATTACAAGTCTACAACCAACATGATTGCCTGTGGCACTTTGAAGATGAAGGACTCCATGCTATATAGATATTCTGCTGCATTGTAATGTGATAGCCAAATGAGCTATGTAAGATGTACTGAATTATTTTATTCCTGGTTATAAAGTTGTATTATGACCTTTGTTTCTTGATATTACATCTTAACTGTGGATGCTGGCTATTGATCCAGAGACTAGCATTGTAAATACAGGGATCTCTACCTTATTAAAGGTTGGGACCTCTACAGATGGTATTAGAGCATTGTGTTGCCTGTAGGATTGTAACCCTAGGATTGGACAAAACCCCTTAGAAAATAGGAGTTGTTTTTGTTCCAAAACTTATTTACAAACAATCTTGTAAACTCTTTCCTCAACCTTTATGGTTTTGATTCTACATCTCTTCCTTTTTCAACTTGATGGATAAAGCCTTCACCATGACCAATGACTTCAACTTTAGTTTCACCAAGGACTTCAACTTGGACATCACTAAGGACTACAAGTGAGAACCAAGAGAACATTAGATTGCCTACCAACTATGTAAGACATCGATATAAAGTTAGTGTATGGATCATATTGACCTATGAGGTATGACTATACTAGATTGATTGTTTCAAGAAAACTTGTTGTTTCTTTCAACTCATGAGTTAAGATCATAAGTTGTTAAGTGAATAGTTGCTTGTTGATTGTTTGATTGAACGTGATTGTTTTGGGTGGTGTGTTAGAACTTCTTTAGATCTATCTATCATTACTTATCCCTATAAAACCAACATATGCCTCCCCGTCGTGCCAACCCCAACCAAAACAACAACAACCTCAATCCCAAGATGTAGCAGTTGATCACAGCTCAAGCTCAACTGACGCAGATGATGACACAGTTTAACCAAAACAACAACAACCTCACTCCCAAGATGTAGCAGTTGATCACAGCTCAAGCTCAACTGACGCAGATGATGACACAGTTTATGCAAAATAAGAATCACAACCACAACAAAAACCACAACAACAACAACAACAACAACAATAACAACAACAACAACAACAACAACAACAACAACAACAACAACAACAACAACAACAACAACAACAACAACAACAACAACAACAACAACAACAACAACAACAACAACAACAACAACAACAACATCAACAACAACAACAACAACAACAACAAAATAATCCTCCAGCACTTGACATGATCACCAGATTTCTGAAACTGAGGCCTGCAAGGTTCTCTGGAACAACTGATCCAATGGTAGCCAATGACTGGTTATGTTTGGTGAATAAGGACTTAGTGACTGTTGGCTGCACCGACGAAAAAAAATTAGGTTTGCAGCATATCTGCTCGAAGGGCCAGGAGCAACATGGTGGGACAACTTTCAGATCACCACTCCCCTTGAGGATGTGACTTGGGATATTTTTGAGGATGGCTTCCGTACAGCTCACATATCATCAGGAGTGATGAACTTGAAGAAAAAGGAGTTCCACAATCTGAAACAATGTCACCTCAGTGTTGCTGAGTACATTGAGGAGTTCAACAATCTGGCACGCTATGCACCGGATGAAGTTGATACAGATGCTAAGAGGAAAGATAAATTCCTCGAAGGACTTAATGATGAGTTAAACCTACAGTTGTCTGTTGCCTATGTACCAACTTATCAATCGCTCTGTGACAAAGCCACCATCTTGGAAAACAAGATGAATCAAGTTGAGAACAGAAAGAGGAAGCATAAACTCAAGTATCACTCAGGATCATCACAAAAGAAGCATTCATTCAAAAAGAGCAATGAAGATTCTGGACCACATCAGCATCACCACAACAACAAAGGAAGTGATAATAATGGGAATGATACTGACAATGGAGATAACCTTGGTCAGAACCAACATGGCAATTCCAGGAAGAAAGACATTAGCCAGTTGCGATGCTATAATTGTAAGGGACTTGGACACTATGCATCAGACTGTCCTGAGAATAAAATGAAAAAGGATGTTAGAAACTCCAATGGAAATGACTCCAATGTGACCCAGAAAGGACATGTGAACCACATTGACATGTATGGAACCCTTGAAGAAATAGAGGATGTGTATGTCAGGAATTAGTTAACTCAGATGAGTCAAATAAGGATTCCTTGTTCGGATATCAATCATTAAACCCATAGTCAAGTGAACCATCAATGTAACCCTATAAGACTTTCTTTTAAGGGTGGTAGTACCCTAGTTGTCTTCAAGCCAACTTGTGACCTCTAGCCTTCCCGAATCTCGGGACAAGATTTCTTTTAAGGGTGGTAGCATGTCACATCCCAAAATTTTCCAAATTTTGAAATGTGAAAAATAAATAAACAAATAAATAATTGTTAAAATTTAGGGTGAAAAGAAACTTTTTGATTCCAATTGGAATCAATTGGAAACATCAAAACCCAATTTGAACAAATAAAATCCTAAAGGGATTTAAAAAAGATAAACAAATAATAGATAAAATTATAAAAGTTGGAATCACCATTTTTGGATCTTTAATAAAAAGATATGTATTTTATGAGCAAAGGAAGAAATAAATAAATAAGGACTATTTTAAAAATCCAAATTAAATCTTGGCCAAACAAATGATATGAAAGATTTTTGATTAATAAAAAGAGTAAGGGATTATTTAAATAAAATCATAAGGCTTTATTAATATCCAATTTTATTTAAATAAAGACAATTCCCAATTTAAATGAACAATAAATCATATTAAAGTATTTTAAATAATAATTCAAAGTGAATTATTTTGCACTAAAGAATAAATAAAACCTACTGAAAAAGTTTGGTAAAATTTAGAATTCAAATAGAGTTTGAAAACAAATTAAAATCTTATTTGTAATAAAGACAAATGTCTATTTTTAAAATTAATAATAGACCCTAAAAGAATTAAAGAAATATTCTAAAATGGACTTTGGAATATGTTAATAAACAGTATTAAAAATATACTCAAAGTTTGGTAAAAGTTTGGTAAAGGTTTGAATTCAAACAGTATAGCCCAGAAGCAAGGCCCAGTCTAGCCCAAGTAACAGCCCACCCGGCTCTCCCGGTAGAAAACGTTTCGCATCGCGCGGTTTACCCCTCAGGCGCTGACAGCAGGACCCCACCTAACCTCCACTCACCTCGCTGACGAACGGGGCCCACTCGCCACCTCATCGTCATCAACCCCGTTTCGATCATTCCCCTCGAAACCTCGCCGTTTCTGCCCCGATTTAACTCTGTTAAATTCGAATGAATGCACGAGTAAACATCGCCAGCGATGACGCACCCTTAAACGCCCACTCTTCCTCTCCATTTCCCCCTAGACACTGCTCCCCCTCGGCCACCAGGCTGCACGAATTGCAAGACCAAGAACCCACGGATCCGACGAGCTCCTTCGTTGATTCCGGCGAGGACAGTCACCCCCATGGCCCCTGCTTTGCATGAGCTTGACCAGCAGCCTCTTGCGCATCTCCCTGTACCACTCACTCGCTCGCGCGCGCTCCAAATCATTGGCAAGGACGACCTCTGAACCCGCCGCCTCTGCTCCCACTCCGGCGACGCCCCTGGTATCCTCTGACCTTCCCCTCTTCCTCTAGTTGATACGAATATGATCCCCAACACCGTACGCAACTAACCCCCCTCTCTGTTTTCCTTAGAGTGCCCTCAAACCTCGCCTTCGTCAACAACCGAGCGTACCCGACGCCGACGCCTACTCTGGCTCAGCAACGCGTCCGTGCGCCCCTTGGCCAACTGAGGCAACGTCGAGCATCAGCGCTTCACGGTGAGCCTGGTGAGCATCTTCACTCTCTCCCGCGCGTCCAAGTTCATAGGCAAAACCACCGCCCGAGCGCGCGTCGTCGCCAGCGCCGCCCATCTGTGGTCATCGCGTTTAGGACCGTAGGATTTAGATCCAAGCGTCACGATAGATTCACTTAGCAAACAGGTACGAAGCGATCTGCACCGTGCGATTAAGTCAGATCTGACGGCCTGCGTAGCACGATCCACCCGAAGCGTTATGCTCCAATTAGATTCAGCCACGTGTCGTGTGTTTGGTTTTAAAAATGGAAACATATATATTAGAAGTTTAGATTTGTAAAATTCATAACTTTCAATCAACACGTCCAAATTTTTCAAATTTTATATCAATGGAATCAGGAAAACAAAACCTTTCCAACCATGCACTTTGTTTAGTATTTTGCTTCTGTAAATTGGTTGTTTATGCGGAAACTTGTTTAGGCTTATTTTGAGTATAAAATTTATTCTAGAAATGTTTTTAGAGTAAAATCTTTTGTAAATGGATTGTTTTGAACCTACTGACCATAGAAACCAACTTGTAGATTTAAAAGCATATTTTGTGACACTTAGGAATTAAATCTTTGAATAAAAGCATTTCTAGCTAAATAAAAATATTGATTATGGTTTAAAAATGCTTTTTAACTAAAACCTTTGGGAAATGAATTGATTTAAACTCTCTGACCCTAAACACCAAGTTTTGGGATTTGAAAACATATTTGATGAACCTTAGTAAATTATTACTTTGTTAAAGGCATTTCTAACAAATAAAAATATTGTTTGATTTAAAAATAGAATTTAGCTGAAACCTTTTGCAAATGGATTAATATTAAATCCATTAACCATAAACACTAGCATTTGTGTTTAAAGAATATATTTGACTAAGACTCCAAAAATATTACTTTGATTTAATCACTTCTAGCAAAACAAAAATGATTTAAATGGCCATTTTCACCAACTTGAATTTAAATGGTTTTACCACTTTTATAAATGACCAATAGGAGCTTTAAAATGTTTAGAGCCTAATAGAAACCATTTTTCCAAATAAAACAATCTTTTGCATGCTTGCATGCATTGCTTTGTTTTTATCATTTCATGTGGTGAATTGTTTTAATGTTAGTTTGAATATGTGCTTGCTTGATTGAATTGTAGTAAAATTTGAAGAGTGTGATTGTTGCAAGATCGAGGAGTGACCCAATATTCTCTACTAAAAATGCAAGTGACACTAGCATCCATGTCCTACTATTTTTTACTACACTTAGTGGTATTTTTGTAGTATGCATGATAGGGGCACTATATTACTATGCTATGCTATGTCCTATTAGGAAATTCATCTTCCTTGGTGAAAACATCATAGTTGTAGTATGCTTAGCTCTGCTATAGACTTGGGGTGGAATACCATATCATGATTATATGAAGTGTTGGAAAATATATGTTTTATATAATAAAACAAGTACTCAATGAACCACCTGGGTGGAATGAGGATACTCAATTTTGGACAAGGTGGCAACAAAGGGAACCATGTTAATATGGCTAACTTTTTGTATGTGCACTAGAAGAAAACCACCCAGGGACTTAGAGATTGAACATGTTTCTCGTACAGTGGCTTCCGTGTACAGCCACATGCTAAATGGGCTCTGGCTTAGTCAACTACATAGTGGAAGACCCTTGCATTGGCATCTTCGGGTTAACTAGAATTGTGTATTGGAAATATATCCTTACATTGGTGCCTGGTAGACAAGCTAGCATTGTGTATTGGGAGGACTTCTATGGAAAGACTTTGTCACATTCTCGATCTGCCGGTACTCCATTTGGTGAGTACTTATCCAGCGGCCACTCGTGGCGTCAAGACGAGATTGTGTCATGTGGGTAAAGTGTACAACTTCTGCAGAAAATCAAATTCTAAGTACTTAGCCGTGTCCCCGATTATGGAAAACTCTGAGAAACTAAGGCCTGAAACTATGGAAGATCTCGACATTCCAATTTCTCAAAGTAAAACTTGATGGTGTCAATAAGGGATTAGAAGCACTTGGAGTATTCCAAGGAGTTCAGAAAGATTGTCAAAAGATCAAAACTGTTTTGAAAAGATAGGATAAAACTATATTGCTTTCTGCAAATGAGCCTAAACCCTACTTAGCCAAATATGCATGTGTTGATAGGATCCACTTATTTCTACATAGTAGTGAAACTTTCCAATACAATTCAAATGTATTGACCCTTGTGGCTGCAACTTATTATGTTGCAGGTTTGTGTGATGTTAGTGAAGTGTGTTGAATAGGATTACAAGTCTACAACCAACATGATTGCCTGTGGCACTTTGAAGATGAAGGACTCCATGCTATATAGATATTCTGTTGCATTGTAATGTGATAGCCAAATGATATATGTAAGATGTAATGAATTATTTTATTCCTGGTAATAAAGTTGTATTATGACCTTTGTTTTTTGATATTACATCTTAACTGTGGATGCTAGCTATTGATCCAGGGACTAGCATTGTAAACACAGGGATCTCTACCTTATTAAAGTTGGGACCTCTACAAGAGGGTTGCATGCCGCAAGGGCAAGGGAAAGCAGTCCCGACCCAACTATAAGGCCATGGACAGCGTTGAGTACTCATCCATGCGCCAAACCGATTACTATTCAGATGCTGATAGTGATGGTTCTCCAGAGGACTCAATGTTTTGGTGCTCTCACTTTAGGTCTATTCATGATGATGTCTATGTTCCTCTCAAGATTCGCCCTATGCATCCTCTGAATATGACTGAGGCCCAATCCAAGGCAAGACTCTATGAAGCTTTGGATGTGACTACTAAGATGGGGCTTCATCAACTTATGACTCTATAGTGTCACTATGATTCCTCGGTGGTGAAGCAGTTTTTCTCAACACTTGTTATCTATGGAGATGAGCATCGCACCATGAAGTGGATGACCGGGACAACAATGATTCAGTCTGACTTTCGCACCTTTGGTCAGGTCCTTGGGTATGCTTTTCATGGGTGTGACACAGCTTCTAGCCACCGCATCATTTCTCCGCTCAGGCCATCCAAGGACACTGTACTTGCTCCTTGTTTGACACCCAATGGCATTGCTGGTACCTTCGCTGGCCTCTCGCCTTTGTATGCCACCCTTGTTGGCATGTTCAGGGACATCGTCTCTCCAAGTGGGGGGAAACAATGATAAGATCTGCGGTCACCTGGTTCCCCTGCTTGCCTTTGCTCACGAGTGTGCCACCAATGCTGGCTCGTCTACAGGTTATAAGATGGATGTTATGGACTATTTCTATCATGAGATGACTGATGCGATGCTCAACCGGCTCTCCATCCCATATGCTCCTTTTATTATGATGCTCATCAAGCACATGCTGCCACATGAGGACTTTGGCACTGGCTTGGATGGTGTTCACAAGCCAAAGAAGATCTACAATAAGGCTCAGAAGACCTCTCACCCTTCCACTGCCCCTGAGTCCTTCATGCATGATGCAAGGGCTAGTGGTCGCCGTACCGCTGAGTCCCCAATGGCTCGTGAGGTCAAGCAGCTCAATTGGTTTCAGCGGCACATTTTTGCATGGGCATAGATTCTCACAAGGGCTAGTATGTGGAGTACCGGAGGAGCCATGAGATGGCTCACACCCAGCAGCTCATTCTTCACCATGTGTTAGGTGCAACTGGCCACCCACCAGATCCTATAGCTCTGGAGCCATATGCTTAGTGGAACACTTCTGGGATCAACTATGGAGAGCTCGAGAGTCACCTATTTCCACCACCATCGAGGGCGCCTACTCCTCCAGTTGCTGATGATGATGAGTATGATGACGAGGAAGGGGACGGGGATGACTACGACGAGGACGAGGACAAGGACGAGGAGGAGGAGGAGTGATCTTCTGGGGCGCTAGCATCACTCTTCTTCCTTTTTGGTGTTTCGATGCCAAAGGGGCAGAAGTAGTTCTATTAGGTCACGGATTTGCATGGGTCGGGCGCAAGCATTTGCCTCTTTTTCATTTGTTTTATTTGCCTGCTTGTGCCCTTTAGAGTTGAACTTTGTGTGCTTGGTTTGTATAAGACTTTGTCGTGTGTTACTTTGTGCTCATGTATGGATCTTTGGAATTCTGGATTTATCTTGTGGAACTACTCATATGGAATTCTGGATTTATCTATGGAGTATGGTATTGTATTGATGGCATATGAAATTATGGAATTATCTACTGATTGCATCAATATTGTGGGTTTCACTCCCGGTGGTATGACTTTGTTTCCTAACTCACCTTGTTTTAATTGTCTTTGTTATGAAATTGTCTTGCTCTTTAGTGTGTGCATTTGTATTCAAATGCAAATTATAAATACGCACACATTTAGGGGGAGCCTCTTTCATTTCCTTAAGGTGGTGTTAGTAGGTTTTATTGCAAATCCTAGTATTGTCATCTAAGACCAAAAAGGGGGAGATTGAAAGAACATTTCATAATCCCTAGTGTTTTGTGTGTTAGATAACAATATCAACGATTATTTAATGTGTGTTGAAGTGCTCCAGATATCTAACTTGAAAAGGAAAAGGAAACTGCTTTTGGGGGGCGGATAATCCGCCCCTCCCCAAACTCACAAGGGTGCAACCCTCAAAAGGGGGCGGAGTATCTGACGGATTTTCTGGCCTGGCAGGATAATCTGCCCCTACAGGGGCCGGATAGTCCACCCCCCAGGATTTTCTCCAAGTCAAGTGCGGTGTCACCTTCTTTATGGGGCGGATTTTCCCACGGAGTTTCCATCCTAGGGGCGGACTTTTCTCCCAGGGCGGATAGTCCGCCCCTTGAGGGGGCGGATAATCCGCCCCCTCGAGTATTTTCACCAAGTCAAGACCGGTGTCACCTTCTGTATGGGGGCGGATTTTCCCCCGGAGTTTTCGTCCTAGGGGCGGACTTTTCCCCCAGGGCGGATAGTCCGCCCCTATTGGGGGCGGATAATCCGCCCCCAAACTTCTCCAACGGCAAGATCTAGGCAGGGGGTATTTAAGCCAGCCTTCCCCCTCCTGCCAGAACTCTTGATTCATTCAAAAAAGTCAGGATCTGTTCTTCAACCTTCATCCAAGAGAGCTCCACCTTCATCCACCCAAAGGCCCTGTCCCTTGGGGAATCGAAGGAGGAGAACTCGATCTTCAACTACTATAATCAAGAGCTTCATCTCCTCTCCATTCATTTGGAGGATCACCGATCTAGTATTTCTTGCAAATATCTAGATCCTTGCTTTTGTTTATATTGATAAACCTTGTTCTTGTGACAGCTTGTTGTCATTACGGGAGCCCCTAATTCAGTTGTGGATGTGTGCCCCGGTAGAGTTGTAAAGGCACTGGTTCCCACCTCGAAGGGTACCAATATTGGAGAAGGTGGATCAGGCCTTTTGTGGCGAGATCCATCGGAGAATTGGGTGAGGCCTATAGTGGCGTGGTGGCCTTAGAACCACCCACCCCTCCAATGCAGATGTACTTCCCTTAACAAGGAAGGAACTGTGGTAAAACAAATCACTGTGTCTCCACATGCTCCGATACGGTTTCGTTGCTCCTCTCTTTACGTGCTTAGTAGCTAGGTTTGCATATAGGGAAATTCTCATAGTTTCATATCTAGAGAATTTACTTTATGTCAAGCCTAAAATTGAAAAAGAACTAAAAATTGAGTAGCACCTATTCACCCCCCCCCCCTCTAGGGGCCCATACAATCCATTTCAAACAACAGCGACGCTACAGGAAGGGTCGCGAAGTGGGGCATTAAACTTGTCGCCTTCGAGATCACCTACAAGAGACGTGACGCTATCAAATCATAGGCCTTGGTGGATTTTATCGCAGACTGGACGGAGATGCCAGATGCTACCCCTATACCAGAGCCAAAATACTGGGTGATGCACTTTGACGGATCAAAGCTACTCAATGGCTCGGGGGCTGGTGTACTGTTACAGTCACCAACCAGGGAAAAGCTACACTATGTTCTGCATATCCACTTCGAGGCTACAAACAACATGGCGGAGTATGAAGCACTCATTCACGCTACATGTAGCCAAGGATATTGACATCAAGTGCATAGTCTGTTGTGGAGATTCCGACTTGGTTGCCCAGCAGGTGGCTGGCACCTGGAACGCGCGGAACCCTATGATGGCCGCATATCGAGACGAAGTGGACGAGATAGCCAAGAGCTTATTAGGCTACAAAGTCAAGTATGTCCCAAGGGAGAAAAATGAGGCGGCTGATCTACTCTCAAAGCTTGGGTCAGGTCGCAAACAAATTCTGCCTAGCGTTTTTCTGGAGCATCTACGGACACCCTCCGTGAAGGGAGCGGACCCCGAGAACCCGGATAGAGTTGACTCTTTCGTTCACTCAGTGATGAAGGTCCCTCCGGCTTGGACAAAACTGTTTATGGAATATCTCGTACACGGAACTTTGCCCATCGACGAGGTCGAAAGTCGGCAAATAGTACATCGAGCAAAGGGATATACCATAATCAATGGACAACTCTATAAACAAGCACCACTGGTGTATACCTAAAGTGTGTTTCCCAGCAAGAAGGTATTGAAATCCTTCGTGACATCCATCTCGGAGATTGTGGGAATCACGCCGCTCCTCGATCGTTGGTCTCCAAAGCCTTCCGGCAAGGATTCTACTGGCTGACCGCGAAGGCGGACGTCGACAAGCTAGTTGAGACATGCATGGGATGCCAGTATTATGCCCGACAACCGCATGTTCTAGCTGAAGAATTGCAAACAATACCAATAACTTGGTTGTTTACAATCTGGGGGCTAGACATGGTTGGTCCATTACAAACGGCACCATGTGGGTTTACGCATCTGCTAGTAGCAGTTGATAAATTCACTAAATGGATAGAAGCTAAACCCATTAGAAAGCTTGATGGGGCAACTGCCCTTAGGATTGTCCGGGGTCTAGTGGTGAGATTTGGTCTCCCACATAGCATTATCACCGACAACGGCAGCAACTTGTCAATCGGAGAAGTGGAAGCTTATTTTTGGGAGAAGGGCATCCGACTTGACCTAGCATCTGTGGCACATCCACGGTCCAATGGTCAGGTTGAGCGAGCCAATGGATTAATTCTGCAGGGAATCAAGCCATGTCTTGAGGCACCGCTACATAGAGCAGCTGGAGCCTGGGCGGAGGAATTACCATCTGTGCTGTGGAGTTTACGAACTACACCCAACAGATCTACCGGCTACACCCCTTATTTCATGGTATATGGAGCAGAAACCATCCTACCTTCCGACATCCTTCACGATTCACCAAGAGTTGCCGCCTATGACAAAGATGACGCTGAAGAATCTAGATGCCTAGATGTGGACCTTCTCGAGGAAGAGCGCGTATTGGCATGCGAAAGATCTGCCATCTACCAGCAGAAGCTACACAGCTACCATAATCGCCGCGTTCGGCATCACTCGTTTAAAGAGGGGTATTTGGTGCTCCGACTTAAGCAGAAGAAGTCACACAAATTATCCCCGCCATGGGAAGGACCATTCATCATAATCAAGGGGCTACTCAATGGGTCTTACTACCTCGTTGACAATCGTGAACTTGAGGATAGACCCAGCGATGATCATAAGCGTAAGCGACGTGACCCAGATGGTGACTATCCGGAGCTTGATCAGCCATGGAACATAGCACAGCTACGTCCTTTTTACACTTAGCATATTTTTTATCTACGGTGTACCTCTTATATGATCAATGAAATAAAGCTCTCTGGTTCACTCATATTCCTGAGTCTTTTACCTCCTTTAGTGTTAATTTTTGAATCGTATAAAACCTTTATGCACAAGCTTTGCGTTTGCACTTGTGAAAATTCCGCCTATGGGCGTTAGCTTAAGTTTTCTGGTCTACACGTTCTTTGTTGTTTTTATGTGGATTCTGGAGTAGTGACTTTTGGCACTTGAAGTCGGCGATTTTGTACTTAGGTTTTTGATGGTGCCATTGAGCATCATCACCTGAGCGCATGGCTCGAACTACGAGTCTTCCGACTCATGAAAGGTCAAGCATAAGAACCAAAGTAATGGATAAGCCAGCACTTGCTTCAAAAAAATTTACATGCTGGAACTAGTACTTGAGTAGCAGGAAATTATAGCTATCGTTTTTCCGCCTTAAGTTAACACAGTAGTTTTTTCCGCATACACCAATCCAGAGGAAGCAAATATTACAAAGTGTTTTTATTCCTCTGGAGCAGGGGACTTTGAGGAAGCATCGTCGGCAGCAGGAGAGCCATCCTAATCATCTTCAAAGTCGGTGGTCTTGAGGGACTCGGAGGAGCTTTGGTGGTCGCCGTCAATGATCTCAAGAGGCACAAAGACGTTGTGATCAACCAACTCGGCAACCCTGGTGTCAAAACCCACGAGTGATGCCTAGATATCCTTGTGGTCAATCTTCTGGCCTTCATCGTCTACGTCGGGAAGACCCGAGGTCACCGTGTTGATGTCGGTGTTCTCATTGTGGGCCTTGACCATTTCCAGCGACATTCTTGCACCAGCCCGGGTACATGAAGTTTTCCAGCTTACGATATGCTCGGGGGCTTGGCGCAGAATCTCCGAGTACTTCATCACAGAGTCAACCGCCTTGATGTTGATGTTGAGGGGCTTGGAAATCTCCTTGGCTTGCTTGACGGTGGTGCTGATGAAGTTGCCGGCGAGAACCATGCATTCCTTTGGCGGAGGAGGCGAATTGGTCAAACCAATAGGAGCTGCATTTCCGACAAACAAAGGAGCACATGAGTTCAATAACACAAAAAGTTCAGAGTACCTGGCTTACAGAAGTACAAGACGGAGATCGCTTATCAAACATGCTCGCCTCCGCTTGCTGGAGTGTCTCCGCCATGGAGTCCCGCTCTTGTCGGAGAACCTTGTAAGCCTCAAGGTTGCGCTGATTCTGCTCATCAGCAGCTTTCTTCTGCCTCTTGAGGATTACAATTTCCTCCTTTAGACGGTTCATCTCCGTGTTGGCGGACTCCTGCAATTCCTTCATGGATTCCTCGTGCATCTTCAGGGTATCAGCCCTCTCCTGCTTAAGGATCTTGTTTTTCCTATCCAGCAACTCAATGTGCTTGGATTGCTCGACAATGTCCTTGGCCTTGGCGATGGTTTCTGCAAGTCGGAGAAAGAACAACACACAATGAGTAGTCGGAGAGTGATGGCACAAGACCAAGTTTGATTGCAAAATTGAAAGGAAAAATAGACTCTTGCTCTTGGTGATTTGTTCCTTCAAGAAGGCAGTTTTACCCTTTTCATCTTCCAGCTCAGCGCGCATCTTGTGGAACTTCTCGTTGGCGATGCCTCTCCAAGCATTCTCATTTTGTGGAAAGAAGATCAAAATTACTTAGTCTCTTGGAGCACGTAGCCAGATAAATATCCACCTAGAGGCTTGGGGGCTACAGTAAGAGTTTTTAACTCGGCAAAATGCTTAGTCTTTCTTTAAGCATCTAGTCGGAACAAATTCAGTTTCAACTAGAGGCTTGGGGGCTACAGTATTGAAATTTATAAACACTACATATGCTACTCTAAAAGTATCTAGTCAGAATAATTCATTCAAACTAAATACTTGGGGGCTATAGTGAGAAGTTTTCTAGCTTAGTCACTCTTAGAGAATTCAGATGCAAAGACCTATGGTTTTCCGTTTAAATCCTCGGGGGCTACAGTGGGATACTACTTATGAAAAGCAAAACTTACAAGTGCGATGATCTTGAGATTGGTGGCGCTCTCGGCAAATATCTTGCTAAAGGAAAGGCTATTTCCTCGCAGGATATCCGCTTGCCTGAGAAGCTCCTCAAGGCCGAAAGTCAGAGAAGTTGGCGCTGCACCAGGAGCCAAAGTTGAGCTACTCGGCGTAAGCGCCGGGTAGACAATCTTCGGGAGCTCTGTTGACATCCTGGGTATAGTGGCGCCGCCTCCAGCAGACGTTCCGCCTACCACCATCGCCTTACCGCTACCAATGACATCCTTAGCCAGAACTTGAGCCATTTTGGTCGTGGTGCTTTCTTGGGTCGCCTGCTCGTCGGCAACAACAAGATCCACGGTAACACTTGGATCCACTTCCATGGCGGAAGGGCCAGATGCTAACTTAGCCGGAGAGCTTGTCGGCGCGGCAGCAGGATGGACGCTGGGAGTAGTAGCAGCGATGGCGGGAGACACCTGGTGCAACATATCCTTGATGTTTTTAGAAGCCCCCGATGTTTTGGAGGTCTTCTTCAAACTTAAACTGGCCTTCTTCCTGAAACGTGCAAAAGTATAAGTACAGAAATAAAATGAGAAATGGACAATGTCGGAAGATAAGAAGCTTACACAACAGTGGGTTCCTTGGTGAAAGGGATGCCGGTAATTCTTCTTTTCTCCGCCTCCAGGGCAGCAGTGGACTTCTTGGAGGCTCCACCCTCCGTATTCTTCTTCTTGCCTATGTCGGCAGCGTCACAGGTGGAGCTCTTCCGCTTACGCGCCAACGGCACATCGTCATCGGACACGACGGTGACTTCCTTCATCTTAGGGTCATAGATTTGGGAAGTCATGCTATCCTCCTCTAGACTTTTGAGCTGTTAAGTGAAATCCCAAAGTGTTAGATGAGATGATAGTGGATAGACGGAAGAACTGGAGTATATGTCATACACGAAAGATAAACATGTACCTCTGGGCACTTGCCCTCTACGAACATGTCGTAGGTGATGGCGAATCCACGCTTCCTATCCTTCACCTTGACGATGTCCTTGAGGCGGAGCTTGATGGAGTCCTCGAGAAGTTGTCCTCGGAGATGCGGAGGCTATCCTTCCTATCCTTGGTATATTGGTGCATTAGCTTCGTATGGTGCTGCAGAGGCTGGATCCGCTTGATGAACCAGCACATGGCTAGGTCCAACCCGGTCAGACCCGTCTCTACGAACCACTCTATCCTCCTTATGGCACAGGAAGCATCGTTGTCCAAGGGAAGGGTGGCCTGGGATCTCCATGTCGAGGCTTCAGCGGCGGCCCGATCAACAAAGTCCGGGTACGTTGCTTCTCGGCCAGCCAGAGGGATATCTAGGCCGTAGAAGTACGTCCGCTGCCAGTTCTTGCAGGACTCATGGCCGACAATGTCGGGAAACCACCGGCCAGGTCGGATCTTGAAGCTAATTGTTCCACAATTCCTAAGCTCATCCTTGCTCGCTCCAGCTTCCCTCTTAACGGTGAAGAAGTAGATGAATAGATCTAACCTAGGCCTAATTCCTAAGTAGCCTTCGCAAAGCGCTACATAGTTTCTAAGCGCTAGGATGCTATTCAGAGAAAGTTTCCGAGGTTGAACCTGGTAATGGTTGAGGAAATCAAGGAAGAAGTCAGAGATCAGGAGGGAGACGCCACGTACCATTTGCGCTTTGACGTACACCTTCTCTCCGGCTTGGGGAGAAGGGGTGACCTCGCCGGCCGGCGTCGCCCGCCAGACAAGCCCCTCCGTCACGGGGAGGTATCCTTCAGTGAGAAGCTCCTTGAGATCACCGTTGGTGATATCGGAGCCGCGCCACTCTCCCTTGTGGGAGTCACTTTCCTCCTCCAGCGGTTCCATCCCCGCTGGAATATGGTCGTCGCCGATGGTTTCCACCACCGTGGAGCGCGGCACCACCATGCCGTCTGGGGGCACATGGACGGAGCCTACCGGCTTGGCCACGGACTCGCCCGACGCTACCATGGACGGAGTGGAGCTGCTGCTCACCATTGGAGAGGGAGAGAGGTGACTGGGAGATTGGGAAGAATCTAGGATTTTTCGCGTGCGCGCGGAAAGCTCGAGGAGGTGCTTGCAGGAGGAAGACGATGACACGGGGGAGATGAAGGGAATATGCCCGAGAGGCAATAATAAGGTGGTTATTATCATATTCCTTATTTATGATAAATGTTTATTTTGCATACTATAATTGTATTAATACAGAAACGTTAATACATGTGTGTTTAATAAACATAAAGGAAGTTCCTAGTTATGCCTCTCATATAAACTAGCTCGTTGATTAACAAGATGATCAACAGTTTCCTGATCATGGACATTGGATGTTGTTAATAGCGAGGTCACAATATTATTGGAATGGTGTGATGAACATTCATCTGAAGTATAGAATTACGATCAAAGTCATTGTGTTTATATTGCTATAACATCATACGAAGTAATCTTAGTCCTTAGACCATGAGATCATGTCAATCACTAACACCGGAAGAGTATCTTTATAACATCAAACGTCACACCGTAATAGGGTGACTATAAAGATGGGTTCAGTGCTACGAAGGTGTTATGTTGAGTCTCATGGATCAAGAGTGGAATTTGTCCATCCCGATGACGGAGAGATATACTCTGGTCCCTCTCGGTGATATCACATTGGTTAGCTTGCAAGCAAGTGATTTGATCACAAGAATGTTATATCACGGGAACGAGAAAAGAGTACATGTTAGTAACGAGATCAAACTAGGTATGGAAATACCGATTATCGAATCTCGGACATGTAATATATCGCGAGACAAAGGAATTAAGTTACGTGCGTATAAGGTTCACACGGTCACAGAAGTCATCGTTGAATATGTGGGAGTCAGTACGGATCTCTAGGTCCCGCTGCTGATTATTGATCGGAGAGGGGTCTCGATCATGTATACATTATTCGCGAACCGTAGGGTGAAACACTTAAGGGATATCGACACCATTTGGAGCAAATAATATTCCAGAGAAATAAAAAGGAAAGCGCAGGAATTTACTTCACTAGACACCGAAACTGTTTCGGTTGAAATTGTTGAAACTGGTTCTGCATGTGAAATTTAATACTAGCAAGGGGTTTTATGTGAATGTTTGTTAATTAAAGTAATTAACAAAATTCTTAATAAATAAATAAAAGAGTTTTATTTAAATGAGATCTTGCATTAAATTTGGTGGAAATTTAATGCATGTGAGTGGATTTTTGAGTGGAGGCTCTTTTATGGGAGTGGAGGCTTTTCATTTTGAGTGGGAGCTCCACCCACATGAATGTGTAAGAGGTGGGGTAAGCCACCATGGTTGGGAGCCATGCCCCTTGGGGTGCCCCCTATCCCTATAAAAGGCCCCCCTCTCCTCCTCTCAAAGTACACCTCCTCGCGAAGGATCTCTCTCCCCCCCTTTAGAATTCCCCCATGGTCTCGGATCAGCGAGATACATGTTCCCGGTGGCTTTTTTGGAAGGATTTGTTTCTTCCGCTGCTTCGCTGGAGCGAGGGCATGGAGGTTGTCGTGGTACCCGGACATGTGTGCGATCACGGATGCACCACTGCTTTGTGGTGTTGGACGTGATGGTGCTGGACCAGCTGGACCAGATGGACTTCATCACGATCTTGAGATTGGCGAGCGTTTGAGTACATCATCCATGAGTACAACCTCGTTAACACTATATGGTCTTCGAGGGTATGTATTCTATGGATGTATATCCACCCGTTGTTTGTTTCTAGTAGATAGATCTTGGTGCTTTATTCCCATCGTAGGAAAATTTTTGTTTTCTTTGCTACGAACCCTTCAGTGGTATCGGAGCTGGATCTATGCGTAGATGCTTTGCACGGGTAGTACACATATGAGTATGTGGGCGATGATGATCATTTTATTGCTTATTAGTTGTACTTTGGATATTGGTGGCATAGTGGGATGAAGCGGCCCGGACAAACTTTACATGTCCTCGCACATGAGACCTGTTCCACGCTTGACATGCAACTAGTCTGTCTCTCCTACTATATTCAATATCTAATTTGCAACAAGTTGTTAACAATTTGGTTATCCTCGTTGTGGTTCATGTTCGTAGGTAAGAACGGTTCTATCTTCGAAAGTCCTAAGCCACGTAAAACTTGTAATGGATAAATTAGAGGCGTCTAGTTTATATTGTTGTTGGGCTAGTGTCATGATATGGTGATGTTGTAAGTAGAAGTATAAGTTTATACTCTTACAACACAAATAACGTGTAAGTTCCATATACCTTGGCCTTACACAGAGAGGTATGATGGCGATCATACTATGAAGCACATGATGGAGATCAAGTGCAAGAACCATATCATTTCACTTATAAACATGTGATGTTTGATTGCATCTTATATTTCTTGTTTGGTGTTTATTAGCATAATAAGATGATCCCTCATTTAGATATCAAGATAAGAATGTGTTCTTCCTTAAGTATGCACCGATTATGTTTCGTCGCTCCAAGACATCACGTGATGATCGGGTGTTCTTGGATCCACGATCATATTTCGGGTGTAAGACAGTTACACACGCGAATACTAAGGTTCTTACTTGGCGAGCCTAGCATGTACAAACATGGCCTTGGAACACGGACCGAAAGGTTAAGCATGAGTCATATGGAAGATATGATGCCCATTTGATGCTCGCCTTTGAAGCTACACCGACTCACGTGATGATCGGACTTGGTGTAGTGGATTTGGTTCATGTAATCACCAAAAAGACACGAGGGATGTCGTTTTTTGAGTGGGAGTTCATTTTTAATTTGGATTAGTAGAACTCAATTTATCATAAATTAAATCAAAGTGAATTTGCATAATTTGTTGTAGTCATTGGCATTCGTTCACCACCTTATGCATAGTTGTAATTGAGATAATAAAACTATAGAATTCTGGATATTTACTTTACGAACTGGTATCGTATTGTGTTGAGTGTCAATCTAAAGTTTAAAATCCTATTGCAAACTTTCAGCAAACTTTGTTTACTCCGTGAAGTTTAATAATTAGTATTAAATCGAGAGTAACAATTCCAGTGTTAGTATCTTAAGTATCATGTTTGCCTCCATGATTCTTGATTGTTTTAATATCAAGTTTATCTAGGAGCTGAAAGAATTGTTTCAGAAACCATCATGTGTGGCAGATATAACGATATCTGAAACAATGTTTTTGTTGCAATATGATAGAGTATAATATATGTTCTCATATTGGATGAGAATTTGCAAAGGTTGGAGATGCTAGACATCCTAATCATCCAAAAGGATTTTGGAAAGTAACATTATACTCATGATTCACCTTTATAACCTACATTAGCTTGATCATGAAAGTTGTCATGATAAGGATGAATAGAACATGCATGTAAAGTGTTTACTACACTGAAAGATTACTAGAGAATGAATTTTGAAAGAATGTCGATCATTTGATGATGGTGATCTACTTCAAAGTGCAAGTCCAAAGGTATTATTATTTGAATATACACGCTTTGGACTATGTGTCATGTATATGGCGCCACTATTGATGTTGATAGATTCTTTTAGAAAGGAAAATGAAATGCTGAAATAGAATCTATAAAAATATATTTGGCAGAAAAGAAAAGATTGGAAATATCCAATTTAGGTATATGGATTATATACATGTTATGGTTGTATTCTTTGCTTGTTAAACAATGTGGTTCTTGGGTATTGGATACCGAATTGGTTGGTATGAAATTTCATACAGAACGACACAATTCATGAACCACAATGGCCTAAGTAACTAGCAAGAGAATATGTGATGATGTTCATCGAAAACAAATAAACCATTGTTTGTATTTCTCGTTGACATCAAAGCTTGCCTTCAAGATTTGTTTTAATAATAGTTATTTAAATTAGGTATTATGAGAACAAAGTTTGTTCAAATAATTATAGTATTCCATATAAGATGGATGATTTACAAATCTAGTTGGAGAAATCACATCCATAAAAACTAATGCTAAAATGTCGCAAGAGAAATGATTGAAAGATCACTTAAGAAGTGACATCGCTGTTTAAATTATATTGGAAAGAAAACATGAAGAAACTCCATATTCATGGATTTTTAGAGTCTTTGATTTGATCAAGTGACGCTTGTGAGACTTTCCTCGGGATAATTAAAACTTCGTTCAAAGGCCAAAGAAGAACGAACGACTAAAATATTGGAATTTATACATATCGATGTATGTAGTCCATAATGTATAGTCGTAAGTGATGGATTTCAACTTCATATGATTTCTCCGGAAATTTGAGTGAATATTCACTTAATGAGAAAGAAGTATGACATATTTGAAAACGTTCAAAGACTTTCAAGATGAAGTGGAAAATCATTGTAACAAGAAAATAAATGGTTTATGATTTATCATAAGGGATTTATTTGAGTTGCAAGTGTAACAAGAAAATAAATGATTTATGATTTTATCATAAAGGGATTTATTTGAGTTGCAAGTTTATCAAAACACCTAGATTTACATCTCCCGAAACACCATAGGAATATGGAGTGTTTGAGGTTTGTAATGAAATATTCTGTGACATGGTTGGATCAAAAGGTGTTATTTATAAAACTGCCATTATGTTTTAAAAGATTAAAGCTTTAGAGATAAACGCTTTTACACTGAAAAGAGCTCCATCTTGATCCGTTGAAATGACACCATATGAGTTATGGTTTGGGGTAAAACCCAAATTGTCCTTTCTTAAATTTTGGTATGCTAAGCATAAGTAAGATGTTTACAACCAAAGTCGGATGAGCATGTCTTTGTAGGTTATTTCGAATAACAATTGGTTATTCCTCCGTAACACCGAGGACAAAAGGGTTTATTGCTTGAAACGTGAAGTTTCTTGAAAAAGGAATTTTTCATAAAAGTTAAGTGGGGAGATAATAGAACTTTGATAAGGTTAACGAACCTTAGCTAAATGTGCTGAGTTGCACAGCGCCGGAAATCGTTCTGGAGGCAGCCATAATGCTCATAGCGTATGTGCCTCAAAGGTTGCGGTCACGAAGGTCTAAGTTCCTATTGAACCAAGTAGGTCGGATAAACAATCAAATACTAAGATTTGAGAGTAAATCATTGTTGTTTGACAATGATGAACCGACTACATACAAAGAAGCGATGATGGGCCCTGACTCCATCAAATGGCTTGAAGCCATAAAAACCATGATAGTTACATACACAAGAAATCAAGTTTTGAACTTGGAAGACCCTCCGGAAAGGTGTAAAAACCTATCGGTCGTATTTGGATCTATAAAGAAACAGACATGGATGTTTCACATCTATGAAATAGTTGACATGTTGTAAATTATTTTACGACTATGTTCAAGGAGTTGACTATGACAAGATTTGATCTTTCATAGCGATATTTAGTCTGGACGGATTAAAGTAGCAACCACTACATATAATTTGGTATATGGTAGATGAATAAACAAAACAAAATTCTTCTAAATAGAATGGTTACCTAGGACATGTACAAGACATGGTCCAAAGGGTTTTGTTAAACTCAAAGGATTCTAAAAGTGCATGCAAACTTCAATGGTTGAAGTAAGAATCGGAGTTGGAATCTTCACCGTGATGAAAAAGGAGTATTCATCAGGAGACGATGAAGATGCTTGCATTTGCAAGAAACTAAGTGGAAGCGCTGAGACATATTTCTAATACATTATGTGGAGGACATCTTTTTGATTGGAAATGATGTATCTTTTATTGACAAAGGTTAAGAATTTCATTTCGACGAAAGACTTACGCAAAACCCGAATATTTAGCATGAATGTCTACATGGATAGACTGTGATGCTAATATGGTTATGCCAAACGTACATATATGAGATATTGAAGGAGGTCAATATAGAAATGACAAGAAAAGTTTCTTGTCGCATGGAAAAGAATTTAATCAAGATTCAAGTGTATCGACACTTGATAAGTGAAACAAGATTCAAGTGCTTTTACACTTGATGAGTTAAATCACAAGAATTTTTTGATCAATCATACCATGATATGTACACATCCAGATATGTCATATGCTCTAAGTGTTATGAGAATATACCAGAATGAATCATAAAATGATCATTGGACGATAGTAAGGATATCCTTATGATCTTTTGGAAGAACTAAGAATATATTTGTGTAGAGGTGACAAACAATTACAAATAGTTCATTGTAAAGTGTTACATTGATACTAGTTTTGTCACAAGATACAAATTAATTTTATCTTAATTTAAACTATGGGTGGCACAATGAAATGGAAAGAAAGTTTCCATGATGGATTTGGATGAATTCCAAAGTTAAGACATTGTGACGGATACTACAACAAAAGGCTAAGTATATGACTGCTATAGTAGCAGCAAAGGAGGGCATTTGTGTCAAGTAGTTTGTTATCAAACTAAGGTGTGGTTCGCAACGGGCTAACACTAAAGATATATTATATGACAATAGTATCGACATGATTTAACCCCAAGGAACTAAAGGTCTCACCAAAAGACCAAATTTATACAATGCCATCTCATTGGAGAATGAATGATGCATGAAGACGCAAAAATATGCAAATACACACGAACCTGAAGCGTCAGATCCGTAGATTATGTTAAATACGTATATGGAACACCAGAAAGCCATAGGTGTTCAATACGCAAATTTCTAAACTAGATTATAGTCTCTAGTGCAAGTGGTAGACTGGAGGGAATATGCCCAAGAGGCAATAAAAAAGTGGTTATTATCGTATTCCTTATTTATGATAAATGTTTATTTTGCATGCTATAATTGTATTAATACAGAAACGTTAATACATATGTGTTTAATAAACAAAAAGGAAGTTCCTAGTTATGCCTCTCTTATAAACTAGCTCGTTGATTAACAAGAACCCTTTTCCTGATCATGGACATTGGATGTTGTTAATAACGAGGTCACAACATTATTGGAATGATGTGATGAACATTCATCCGAAGTATAGAATTACGATCAAAGTCATTGTGTTTATATTGCTATAACATCATACGAAGTAATCTTAGTCCTTAGACCATGAGATCATATCAATCACTAACACCAGACGAGTATCTTGATAACATCAAACGTCTCACCGTAACAGGGTGACTATAAAAATGGGTTCAGTGCTACGAAGGTGTTATGTTCAGGATCATGGATCAAGAGTGGAATTGTCCATCCCGGTGATGGAGAGATATACTCTAGGCCCTCTCGGTGATATCACATTGGTTAGCTTGCAAGCAAGTGATTTGATCACTAGGATGTTATATCACGGGAACAAGAAAAGAGTACAAGTCGATAACGAGATCAAACTAGGTATGGAGATACCGATTATCGAATCTCGGACATGTAATATATCGCGAGACAAAGGGATTGAGTTACATGCGTATAAGGTTCACACGATAACAGAATTCATCGTTGAATATGTGGGAGTCAGTACAGATCTCTAGGTCCCGCTGCTGATTATTGATCGGAGAGGGGTCTCGATCATGTCTACATTATTCGTGAACCGTAGGGTGAAACACTTAAGGGATACCGACACCATATGGAGCAAATAATATGCCAGAGAAAGAAAAAGGAAAGCGCAGGAATTTATTTCACTAGACACCGAAACTGTTTCGATTGAAATTGATGAAACTGGTTCTGCATGTGAAATTGAATACTAGCAAGGAGTTTTATGTGAATGTTTGTTAATTAAAGTAATTAACAAAATTCTTAATAAATAAATAAAATAGTTTTATTTAAATGAGAGCTTGCATTAAATTTGGTGGAAATTTATTGCATGTGAGTGGATTTTTGAGTGGAGGCTCTTTTATGGGAGTGGAGGCTTTTCATTTTGAGTGGGAGCTCCACCCACATGAATGTGGAAGAGGTGGGGGCAGCCACCATTGCTGGGATCCATGCCCCTTGGGGTGCCCCCCTCTCCCTATAAAAGGCCCCCATCTCCTCCTCTCAAAGTACACCTCCTCGCGAAGGATCTCTCTCCCCCCTTTAGAATGTCCCCATGGTCTCAGATCAGCGAGATACATGTTCCTGGTGGATTTTTCTGGAAGGATTTGTTGCTTCCGCTGCTTCGCTGAGCGAGGGCGCGGAGGTTGTCAGGGTACCCGGATAGGTGTGCGATCACGGATGCACCAGTGCTTTGCGGTGTTGGACGTGATGTTGTTGGACCGGCTGGACTTCATCACGATCTTGAGTTCGGCGAGCGTTCGACTATATCATCCACGAGTACAACCTCGTTAACTCTTTATGGTCTTCGAGGGTATGTATTCTATGGATGTATATCCACCTGTTGCTTGTATCTAGTAGATAGATCTTGGTGCTTTGTTCCCATCGTAGGAAATTTTTTGTTTTCTATGCTGCGAACCCTTCAGGAGAATGAGGTGAAAAGATAAATCTACCACGGTTGAAATTTATAACCCCTAGCATCAATATTCGTGCAAAGTGATCGACTGGTTGCTGCGTGGACAGCGTGTGCGTGCACGTGCACGGAAATTTCGCCACGTTCCCACCGTCGCCGCCAACGGTTCGTATCCTTCGCGCGGGAAAAATGGACATGATTGTGTTCTCTGCATGTGTGAGTTACAAGGCGTCGCTGACCTATGGTCTATGTTGACCTAGCTGACACAGGCAGGTGAACCAACCCATCGGAAGATTCCGGCATGGACGGATCCAGTCCGGCTACAAGAAGAGTACGATGGAAGATTCAGCAGTTCTCCGACTTACAAGTTGAAGACGGAGAACATTGCAGGGTTCTTGGGAGGACTACAAGATATTTCTTGATGGTTTGTCGACATTCATCTAGATGGAGCATCCAACCTGAAGAGGCAAGACGGCACAAGGTCTCAGATTTCTCCGGGGGCTACTATTGGGGATATGCTATATGGGTATCCTCATAGCATGTCTCTTATCCGGATATCCCGGGTGGCCCACAGTTGGTAGCAAGGCCTATGGCCTGCTGGGTGGACCAGTTAGAAGGATCCAGAAGGGAGGCCCATGCCAGATAAAGGAAGGCTACGGAGGAGTCATCGACGTACCCGGAGCCTTGGAGTGCAAGACACGTTAGACTAGTTCTATATTGTGTAGGACTTTGTAACCTGTCCGGCTAGGACTTTGCCTGTAACCCTAGGATCTGGTGACTATATAAGCTGGACCTATGGGAGCCTTTAGGGCATAACTCAACTCATATTGCGCACAGCGAACCGATCCATGTAACTCAGCGTATTGCCATTATAGTGATTTATAGCAGGAGTAGGATTCCGGCTTCGTTGTGGGATCTGAACCTGGGTAAGTTGTGTTACCTTGTACCCTCCAACCTTCTGCCTTACCCCACATCTCTAAACACGCACTATGAGGACCCCTTCATGGCGTACTCGTCGGAAATACCACGACAATCACACTGGGCCATATCAAGAAACACATGTTGAAGCAAAGGTTCTTTGTCCATCGAAAGGGAGGTTACTAGTACCTCAATGGTAAAAAGTGACACCCTTGCTTTAACTTAAGCTTGGGGAGGTAACAACTTCTTATACTCTCTTTTGATAACTACATTTTCTCTTTTGTTTTCATAATCTTCTCAAGTCGGTATTGGAAAAGTTCTTAGCTTGGAGAGGTTATTTTGCATGCGTAGAGTCTTGTGCAATGTTCTTTATCTTAAAAAATTCATACTATTGTGTATCCCTCTATTTTTGAATGCTTTCTTAGGTGAGTTTTTGTTCATATTTTTTATAAGGGATATACTTGCTCATGTTAGGCCCCATAGGAGACAAGCCATAGCGTTGATGCACCTTGTCCAACTTTTATCTAGCTTGTGAAAAATATTGTGTTCCTCTAAATATAGATTTCCATGTTCTCTACATTCTGAAAAAAAATATAATAAAGTTCTTTGAAACTTGCTAGTTGTCACTATTCATAATTGTCTTAAAGTGAATGGTTATGGACTAGCACGACCCCATAGTGTTGGAAACGATGGTCTTAATAGATGCTTACTAAGTCAGTTCTCAAATAAGAAATGATGTTTCAAAGTTTCGAGATTACATATACCAAAATTTTGTCTTGGAAATCAAAGTGAGATATTGCTTTATGCGTGTCTTGCGCCACTGTCGCACAACATGGGATGCTAACAACTCCGCTGGCCTTTGGACAATCCAAAAAGAGGAAACTCTTGGAGTTTGGCTACGAGTTGCCCAATATATGTAGAAAAAATGCTATATTTGGGTATGCATTGGTATTCTCATGGTCCTGCATTAAAAAAAAGTCGAAATACTCCTCTGACCGTTATGACAAATCATTGTACCAAAAATGGAAACCTTGGTAATGGTCACAAGTGTCCTTCCTAGCCTACACAGTCTTGATTGAACATATACCACTCTTTTGGCATGGTCTCATTACTAAGAAATAGATTTTCTATGAGCTCAACAATCGAAGTTTGCACTTGAGAGACTTTAATAGATGGCATGAGTGGACAGCATTGGAAAACTCTATCTCTATTTATGATTGACAACTAACCGTGTTCAACTTGGCCTTATACAAATAAATTACAAAAATACAATAAAGTGCGTATAGAAGGATCACAAGTTTACTTGCAAGCTATATTTAACTTTGACATGGGGCATAGAAGTTTTTTACTAATCTCTAATGGTTTGGAATAATATAACTGAGCTTATATTGCCTTGTATGATTATGTGCATTCTTGCTTTGAGCTTGCAGGAAAAACAAGAATAGGGTGCATCGATTTTCAATGATAAGCAAGATCACACCCATTAAGTTATCGATCCCTTTTGCTTGAGGACGATCAAGATCTAGCTTGGGAAAGTTGATGGCTATGATAATACAACACTTTTTATCTATATAAATTGTGTCATTTTCCTATCATATCATGCTCCATCTAACTATTGCTATACTTGATATGCATGATTACTTGTTTTCATTAAATTCAATATGAGTTATGCACATTTAGTATCTTAGGTACAATTTTATCCCACTTCCTTGTCTTTGATATGTGTGTAGGTGTTGATGATGATTATGGATAAAACAAAGGCAAAAGGAACAAAGAGAGCATAGTATGGAGGAGCTGCAGGACCAGACTTAGCCATTTGAGGTGTTGGAAAACGTGAATTTTTCCAATTTCTCAAAATGAAGATCCAAGACCATAGGGTTGTATCCCTCATCGATACGAATCCAACGAGTCCAAGAACGCCCAAAACAAAGTTCGTATGAAGAAATGGCGGCCAAACACTACAAAACCTCCAGGTTCAACGACCAACTATACGGCCGGAACTAAAAATTCCCGTCGTATAGTTTGTCCCTATAGTTGGTAAAAAGGTCACAAACAACGGGATTTTGCCCTACTAAAGCTCCAGAACCTTCCCTAAGTCATATGACAGTATTTGGGGGAACCCTAGGGCACCCCCAAGGCCTATATAAAGGAGGGAGGGGTCAAGAAACAAGGATACAACACCATAGCCCTCCAGGGGAAGAGCTCTGCAGCCGACGCCTTATACGTCGGCAATGTATCTATAATTTTTTATGTTACATGCTTGTTTAGTATCTACTTTGCTTTGCTTTGTCCATACTTTGAGGTGTTTTTATATGTTTTCTGGTACTAACCTATTAACAAGATGCCACACTGCTAGTTGCCTGTTTTCTTCTGTTTTTGGTTCCAGAAAATCTAGTAAGGAAATATTCTCGGAATTGGACGGGACAAAAGCAAAAGTCAATATTTCACCGAGGAGAACACGGAGTCCAGAGGAGAGATGGAGGGGAACCACAGGGAGGTCGCACCCCCCAGGCACAGGCCCACCCTAGGCCACGCCTGGGCAGGATGCGGGCCCCCTGGCTTCCCCCTATCTCGCCTCTTTGCCTATAAGAAGCCCCTAATTCCTAAACCCTAAGCCCCGATCAATATTCTATGAAACCGTTTGCACCCACCGCCACCATCGTCCCTAGATCGAGGTGTTTTGAAGCTCTTCCCGGCACCCTACCGGAGGGTAGATCATCCCAGAGGCCTTCTTCTTCATCATGCCACCCTCCGGTATGAAGCGTGAGTAGTTCCACCTTGGACTACGGGTCCATGTAGTAGCTAGATGGTTGTATCTCCTCCTTTGTGCTTTCAGGTCTAGATCTTGTGAGCTCCGTTCATGATCAAGATCTCATCTATTTGTAATCATGCATGTTATGTTTGCGTGGATCCGATGGATATTGATATTACTATGTCAGATTGATTAATGGTTTTGTCTTATTGATTCTATCATGTCTGTGTTGTTTGTGATCTTTCATGCTCTCTGTTGTTAGTAGCTATCTTGGCTAAGTAGTTGCTAGTGACTCCAAGAGGGGGTATTTATGCTCGATAGTAGGTTTATGCCTCTATTTAATCAAAGGGAAGTGACAGAAATATCTAAGGTTGTAGATGTGTTGTTGTCACTAGGGAGAAAACAACGGTCTCTTGTTCATTGAACAAGTGGATTGTTTACCTTACACACTTTGCTTAAAGCAGTTGTCTGTTGCTTGCAACTTAATACTGGAGGGGGTTCGGATGATAACCCAAAGGTGGACTTCTAGTCATAGATGCAGTTGGATGGCGGTCTATGTATCTTGTTGTATTGCCCAATTGAATATCATAGGATCTTGATGTCTAGTATTGCATTGTTATGCCTTGCTCAGTTTTGTCAATTGCCCTGCTGTAATTTGTTTACCCTGCATGCCATGTTTGTTTATCTAAGGAGAGCACCTCTAGTGAACTATGGACCCCGGTCCAATCTTTACCATTGATACATCTTCCACTGTTACTGTTTGCTGTCAACACCAAGATTTTTAATCCCAGATGCTTGTTATGCCATTCATCGCAATCCCAGGATTACCATTTTTGCGAGACATAACAGAATGGATATCATAGTACATCATACATTACAAACCATACAATAAGGTCTTACAACAAATGAAGGATCACATGATCCAGTCTTGATACAACCATAGCAGTAGAATAACGTAATGATAATGGTAGCATGGGCGAAGCTCCATCTTTATGGTCATAGGCAATGTTGGTGATGGGAGATGATCCTAGTTGTCGTAACTTTCCTACGGTCCATCCTCCTGATAGTCCTCTTCATAGTCTGGCCACGGGAATAGCCAGGGACAAAGCCATGAGTACTCTTTAAGTACTCGCAAACTAAGATAACAGGGGAAGTGGTTTTGGGTAGGACATACTAAGATCTAGGTTGTTTTGCAAAAAGCCAGATTTACCTTAACTGAGTTCAGAAGCAAAGAAATCTAATTGAAAGTTTTATAACACCTAAGTGGGAACTTGAATTTTTATATCACAGCACTGTTGTGGTCAAGTCAAAGTCATGATTCATTTCACAAGTCATTTTGAAAACATCTGACGATGGAACAGTATGGCCACTCCAACTGTCCATAACCGCGAACGCGGCTATTCGAATAGTTTGACACTCTGCAGAGGTGGTACACTTTCACCACAATATTCGATACATCCGTCAGGAACAATCCTAAATTCACCATACTTAGTATGCGGATAATCAATCCTAACCTTTCAATTACACGCCCTAGTATAGCCACCTCTCCTGTGAGTTTGGCCTCCCAACCATGACCAACTGTCATCTTGGGAACTACATAGGTGGACAATCTTCACAAGGTAGCCTCAGCTCAAACCTTGGCCGCAAGGGAACCCATAATAAAGTATATAAACTTCCAGTCAAGCCCTACCCAAATTCGGGTATTGTGGTTGTACGGTTAAATTGGAATGGTATCGCATCCAGACAGCCATCAGTTTTATAAAGGGCTAAGGCTCATGCCTTAACATTTTCATCATCAAAAATCATCTGGTGTTCAAGAACACATGTCAAAACATTTCAGTAGAATGACTCATCATTCTAAGGTTTTCATAACCATTTTCACCAAGTATTCCCATCTAAAGTGATCAAGTTTTATGCTTAGCACTAGCATCTACAAGTGGTGGTAAACACTAATGAGGGGTGGTAATCAAGTGTGAATGATATAAGTTCAATCTCATGCCTCGGGATGACATCAAGATTTATCTAACTTAGGCCAAGTTTTATGCTCTTTATGCTACCTTTAATAATCCTTCTAAAATCTACCATTCACTAGGTAAACTCAAATAGAAAGCTTTGATAAATAAATAAAACGACTAAGCTTGCAAGAAAAACTACGATTGGGTATCATCAATTTGTATAATCAAGGCATGCCTAATGCATTGCATAGATTATCTTGTAGGTGTAAGCTTGCAAGTAAGACTTGCATGGTTTATCTTAGCTTGCCTTGTGCAGAGCAGTGGTTGAAGTTCTCCTCGGCTTCTTCCTCGTAGTATTCTCCTTCCTCCTTGTATCCTTGGTCGGTACTAGCGTCTATAAATAAATATGAGGTACACAATCACCAAACAATTCTTAACTACTTCTATTAAGCACACAAAGGTTCACACTACATGATCTAGCATCATCACTATTATCACAAAGATTAAGGCAATAGTTTTATTTATTTTATTTTAGAAAAGTAATTTCTACTCATTGAAAAACTACTTAATATTTAATATTCTCTAACTAAAACATGGGATCATGTTGACACATGTCATCGCCAGATATTTCAGTACTTGGGGATGTGATTTAAAGTGGTGTGACAATTTAATAAGGTTTAACCTTTTTATTTTAATTAAATAAAGTGACAACAAATGCCTATGGGGCATTCTTTTATTACTTGTCCATTATTTCTGCAAGTAAACCTAGATATATTTATATATTCAGAAGGGTCTTGTTAAATGTGGTTTTTGAGAGTTGGAATCAACTCAAAATCTTTTGTGGCTGAATTTTGAAAAATGTTTGAATGCAGAACAGCTTCTGCCTTGTTATTTTTACCATAGGTGATATACAACTTAAAATGGGTTGAATCCAACGGGCCTGGATTAAGAATTTCAATACCTTTCTAACAAAATTGGTTTCATGCAATTTGGTTTAGTGAATCTCTCTGAATTGATTTTTGAATCAACATGCAGTACTAGGTTTTGAACTAAATTGGAAAATCTAAATTCAAACTAACTGGGTTGCACGGGAGTTTAACTGGGCCAGCCCACAGCGCACAGCGCGCGCGGGTGGGTTTAAGTGGCTATCCCCACCAGTCAACGAGACAGGGGGTGCGAAGGGGTACATGGCAATCTAGACCGTGCGATCAACATCTAATCCAACTGCTGGGGCTTGTCGTCTCCGTCGGGCAACGCCGATGAGACAGAACCCTAGCGCGGCCAGTGGGGGTCTATGGGGGCTCACCGGGGTTCAGGCGAGGGTCGGCGATGGGGGCAAATGACAAATTCGACGACGGCGAACCTCCTGGTACCCGTGGCTCCTCCTGGGGTGGCTCCAATCGATAGCTCCTCTTCTCCTCCTCCATGGCAGACTCCGGCGAAATTTCGGCGACCTGCTGCTCGCCTTGCTCTGGGGATGAGGTGGGGTGGTTCTGAGAGAGAGGGGAGTGTGATGGTGTGATGAAATAAAACGGGGGTGGCCTCTATTTATAGTGCAGCGAGGGGACCGAACGGCGTGAGTGGAGCTCGCCGTGGTCATCGTCACAGTGACCTAATGGCATGGGCGACGGTAGGGGACGGTGCTCTGCCTCCTGGCGAAGCTCAACAGCATGGTCGCGAGGCATGGGGCGGTGCGAATTGGTCGGAACGTTGCGGTGCTCTGGGCGGTTCCGATGGAGGTTTTAATGGCACACGGGCTGTCCTGGTCGCGTGGCGATGAACGGGCATGTCCTGGCGGTTCCTGGGGCAGTGGTGATCACATACGCAAGCGGCAAGGGCAGCGCGCGGTCTGTGCTCGCGCGTCGAGCGCGGTGCTCTAGCGCGCTCTCGGCATGGCATAGAGGCATAGGGTGCAGCGGTTCTAGGGTGATCGAGGGGCTGGCAGTGCTTGGGCATTGGACAGGGGGTGGCGATGGACGGTGGTCTGTGTCTCAGACAAGGTTGACGAGGCTAGAGATGCTCCTAGCTTGTTATCGACAATGGGATGGCCATTTGGGCTCGGGCATGCTCACCATTGATGACATTGTCAAGCTTACAGTGAGCTAGGTCTAGTTAATTTAGCTTGATCATCTACTAAGAGGCTGCTGTGAGCTAGAGGGGAAACAAGTTAGGCACAAACACTGCTCACTATAGTGTTTGATGTTTTGTTTGTTTTGTGTTTGCAAGGTGTTTGATGAAATGGACGAAAGAGATTTGAATTCCAATTTTTGAGTGAAACTTGGTGGGTGTACTAGTCCCATACTAGGTAGTCTCTGGTTGCTTGGATTGGTCAAGGTGCACTGGTTTGGTTGGTTTTTGAGAATTGGTGATCTTCACATATGATATAGATTCAATTTTGAGTTGTCATTTGAATCAAGTTGCCAAATGTTTCTGTGAGTTTGAAAGGTGGGCTTGGGTTCACTTTTACTAGGTATAGCAAGGGGTGAAAAATGGGATTGTTTATGTTTGAAATCTTGGACTATAAACACTCAAAGTGGCCTAGTGAGCAAGATTGGCAAAAATGACCATTTGCTTGTTTTTGAATTTTTCTTGATTTGTTTCTGCTTGGAAATGATTTAGATGATGTTGTTTTCATCTTTAAACCAATCCTTGCCATTCATATCAATCACACAAGTCCATTCATGCATTCATACAATCATCACATACACACATGTATTCATATGATTAACAAAAGTTTTTGTTAATCCTAATTTTGATGATTGGAACTTGATAATCCTTGATCAATATTTTTGGGATGTTACAAACCTTCCCTCCTTAAACAAAATCTCGTCCTGAGATTTGAGAAATAAGAAAAAGAAAACTAGGATTTAAAGAGACCGGGAAACTCCGTCTTGATGTAATCTTCTCTTTCCCAGGTAGCTTCTTCTTCAGTGTGGTTGCTCCACTGGATCTTGAGAAACTTGATACTCCGGGTCCTGGTGGTTCTGAAAGCTTCCTCCAAAATACGGATGGGTACTTCAGGATACGTCAGGTCATCGTTGATCTCTATGGTTCGGTGATCAATGTTCTTGAAAACTTCACTCTTCTCTGGGACTTCTAAGCATTTGCGAAGTAACGATATATGGAACACATTATGCACGGCTAACATCTCTTCTGACAATTCTAGTTGATATGATACTTCTCCTCGACGATTTCAGAATCTTGAAAGGTCCGATATATCTTTCCTTTATGGAAACATTGCATTCCTTTCAACGGTGATACTTTGAGATACACAAAATCTCCGATATTGAAAGCGATGTCTCGACGCCTCTTGTCTGCATAACTCTTCTGTCTGGATTGGGCGGTCTTGAGGTGCTCACAAATCTTGTGAACTTTCTCTTCTGCTTCTTGTAGGATGTTAGGTCCAAAAATCTGACTCTCTCCTACTTTTGACCAATTCAAAGGGGTACGACACTTACTTCCATACATGAATTAAAATGGGGCCATTTGCAAACTGTCTTGATAACTATTGTTGTACGAAAATTCTGCGAAAGACAGACAATCTTCTCATTTAGATCTGTACTCTAGCACACAGGCTCTCAACATATCTTCGGGTATTTGATTTACTCGCTCCGTTTGTCCATCGGTCTGAGGGTGATAAGATATGCTGAAATCCAGTCGGGTTCCTAATCCTTCTTGGACTTTCTTCTAGAATCTCGAGGTAAACTGGGTTCCTTGATCCAACACGATGTTCTTGGGGACTCCATGCAAAGTGACGATTCTAGCAATATACAACTCTGCTAGCTTCGAACTCTGGTAAGTGGTCTTGACTAGTAAGAAATGGGGGACTTTGGACAATCTATCAACTATGACCCAAATAGAGTCATTTCCCCTACTAGAAGTAGGCAAACCGGTGATAAAGTCCATTCCAACTGAATCCCATTTCCATTCTAGAATCTGCAATATTTGCAACAGTCATGCGGGTCTCTGATGTCCCGTCTTGACTCTTTGACAAATATCACACTTGGCTATGTAGCTTCCAATTTCTCTCTTCATATTATGCCACCAAAATTGCTCCTTCAAATCTTGATACATCTTCGTTCCTCTGGGGTGGATAGAATAAAGAGTATCATGGGCCTCTTTCAAAATATCTTGCTTCAACTCGGAATCTGCTGGTACACAGAGACGTCCTTTGTACCACAACACTCCTTCTTCATCTTCGGTGAATCCGGGTACTTTGCATGTACCGATACGATGTTTGATTTCGTCGATACTAGCATTTCCTTTCTGTGCCTCCTTGATCTGACTGATCAAAGTGGGTTGAAGTTCTATGCTAGCCAAAAAATCCTTCACTTACTAATTCCATTCTAAAATCTTCCATCTCTTTGTGCAAACTTGGTTGCTCTTTCAGAATCATGGAGTTCAAGCGGCACGGCAATCTACTAAGGGCATCTGCTACCACATTTGCTTTACCGGGGTGATAGTGGATGTCCAGATCATAGTCCTTGATTAGCTCTATCCATCTCCTCTGCCTCATATTCAGCTCTTTCTGAGTGAAAATATATTTTAGGCTCTTGTGATCCGAATAAATCTCACAACGGTTTCCCATGAGGTAATGCCGCCATGTCTTCAGGGCTAGAACTATAGCTGCTAGTTCAAGATCATGGGTAGGATAGTTTTGCTCATGTTGCTTTAGTTGTCGGGATAGGTAAGATATAACTTTGCCTTCTTGCATAAGCACACATCCGAGACCGATCTTGGATGCATCACAATACACATCAAAAGGCTTCGTGATATCCAGCGTGATCAAGATTGGGGCTGAAATCAATCTCTTCTTGAGTTCTTGAAAACTTACTTCGCATTTGTCCGTCCATTAAAACTTTTTATCCTTCTTCAACAATTGGGTCATGGGTCTTGCGATGCTCGAGAATCCTTCTACGAGCTTGCGGTAATATCCCGCTAATCCGAGAAATGCACGAACTTAGGTTTGAGTGGTTGGGGCTTGCCAATCTTCAACATCCTTCACCTTTGGAGGGTCAATGGCAATTCCTCCGGCAGATACGATATGTCCGAGGAATCCTACTTCCTGTAACCAGAATTCACATTTGCTAAACTTGGCATACAACTGATGCTCCCTAAGGGTTCCAAGGATGGTCCTTAGGTGTAGCTCATGTTCTTCTTCTGATTTGGAATGGATCGGAATGTCATCTATGAACACAACAAAAAACTTATCCATGAAGTCCATAAAAATCTTATTCATGAGGTTCATGAAATAAGCGGGGGCATTGGTTAATCCAAAAGACATGACAGTGTACTCATACATCCATATCTGGTGGTAAAGGTAGTCTTTGGAATATCCTCTACGCGAATCTTGAGTTGATGATAGCCAGTTCTAAGATCAATCTTAGAAAACACTTTGGCACCAGTCAACTGGTCAAACAAGTCTTCTATTTTTGGCAGTGGGTACTTGTTCTTGATGGTGACATCATTCAACTTCCGATAATCCCTACACAAACGATTACCTCCATCTTTCTTGTCCACAAACAAAACAGGTGATCTCCATGGCAAAGCACTTGGATGAACCAATCCTATCTCCATTGTCACATCCCAAGATTTTCCAAATCTTGCAATGTGAAAATAAATGAATAAAATAAAACTTTGTTTGGTTTTCAGGGCCAGAAGAAACTTTTTGAATTTAATTGGAACTTCAAACCAATTTGAATCAAATAAATCCTAAAGGGATTTATAAGGATAAACATTTATTAAAGGAAATTAAAATATTTTGAAATTACTATTTTGGATCTTTTAATAAAAGATTTGGTTTTCAAAAGAAAAGGTGGATTCATAAATAAAGATTATTTTATAAAGCCAAATTAAACTTTGGCCAAGCTTTGGAATTAAAACTTTTTGTTTTGAATAAAAATAGCAAAGGTTTATTTAAATAAATTAATAAGGATTTAATATCCAATTTTATTTAAATAAAAGGTTTTACCATTTTAATTGAAACATCAAAACTTATTAAATTATTTTAAATAAGTTTTCCAAATATTTTATATTCTCAAATAAAACCTACTGAAGTGTTTTGGCTTTATTTTAGATTTCAAAATAAATATTTTAATAAAACAAATCCTATTTGATTTAATAATGTAAGTCTATTGTATTTAATTAATAATGGACCCTAAAATAAAAGGTTATTTTGTTTTAAACAAGTTTCCAAGTATTCATTATTTCCAAATAAAACCTACTGATTTGGTTTTGAAAATATTTGGATTTCAAATGGAGATTTTATTAATTAAATCAAACCCTATTTTATTAAATAACTAAACATCCATTTTATTTAATTAAAGAATGGATCCTAAAAAGAATAAAAATTATTATTTTATTTTAGAATTTGGTTTATGTTGATAAACAGAACCAAATTCAAAGTACAAAGTTTAGTGATTGTTTGAATTGGTTTGAATGTTGTTTGATTGTTTGAATTTCAAAAACAGAAAAAGAATTAGAAAAGGAAAAAGGTTCCAGGAAGAAAAAAATAGAATCTGGACCAGCCCAGCCGGCCAAGCCCACGAGCCCAAAAAACCAGCCCAGCTTCCCTCCCCGAAGAAAACGATTCGTACTCAAAATTCTAACCCATGCAGAGACTGACCGGTGGACCTCCTCTCCTTCTCACATCCTCACTGACGACTGGACCCCACTCTCGTGTTCATCCTCCTCACCCGCGCGACCACCTCCCCCCAAACCTCGTTGCCGTTCACTGTCATTCAACCGTGCGTAAATTCACGAGTAATGGCCGCGTTAATCTTGCCCTGACCATGCATACAAAAGCACCTCTCCTCCCTCTGTCATTCCCCTCAAACGCCAACGCCACATCGCCACCAGGCTGCCTCGAATTGGCCCTGCACCGCCGCTGTTCCGGCGAGCTCCTCCGGTGAAATCCGACAAACCACAGCCACCTCCTGCCTCCCTGAGCACACTAGGAGATTCCCCACTGCCTAACGCATCTTCCTGTGCCCTCAGCTCGACCGCGGGCGCCCCAGGGAGCCGTCTTCGACAAGCTCCGACCTCGCCGCCACGTCTGTCTTCAACTCCGGCAAGCACCCAGGTAGTTCAGACCACCCCGCGCTTTCTAAATCACGCTCACACATTCGCCTCACTCTCCTGCGTCTGACCACACCTTCGGTTTGCCTTCTCATGAACCACAGCCTCGTCTCCGACCGCGACCAGAGCCCGCCGTCGCCAGAACGAACTCCGGCGAGCGATTACTCCTACGACCGTGCGCCCCCTGCCTCGTCGACCACACGTTGAGCTTCCCCAGTCCTCTGCGATCTCGGTGAGCCTACTCCCTCCCTTACTCGCTTCCTGCCTCACCAGCGCCGCCACTATCTGGCCGCTCCGCCGCTTGTCGTTATCCTAGCGCCGCCAGCTTTTGGCAAGCCAGTAGGAGCCGTTCGATCTAGATCGGGCGGGCACGATAAGAATCACTTAAACCGCGAAGGGGTACGCTCTCAGAACCGCACAATCTAATTAGATCTAACGCACCGCAGAGCCGATCCGGCCGAACCGGTATCGACCAGTGAAATAGCGACGCGTGGCCAGGTCTGTTTAAAACAGAATTTGGAAATCAGATTTAAGTTGCAATTTCAAACCTTTGTAACTTTCGATCCACACGTCCAAAATTTACAAATTTGGTACCGTTGGAATCAGTGGAACAAACCCTAGCCAACCATGCCCTTAGTTTAGAAAATAGTATCCATTAGAGTGTTTGTTTTTACAGAAACTTTTGTATGCTTATTTAGAGTAGAAAAATGTTTCAAAAATGTTTTTAGGGTTAAAACCTTTGCAAATTGTTTTGATGTGAACTTACTGACCCTAGGAACCAACCCATGGTCTTGGAAATGGATTTGGTAAAATTTAGGATGAATTATTTGACTTAGCCCATTTCTCCCCAAGGAAAATAATGGTTTTATTATAAAAATGGTTTTGGAGTGAAAGCTTTGGGAAAATGATTTGAAACAAACCTACTGACCCAAAACACCAAGTTTTTTTTTGCAATAGCAACTCATTTGATGAACAACTTAAAGTTGTTACTTTAATAAAAATATTTTCCACTACATAAAATGATGATTGGATTTAAAAATGGTTTTTGGACAAACCCCATTTGCAATGACTTTGCCACTTTGGAAAATGACCAATTTGGAACTTACAAAGTTAGAAGCCTAGTGGAGACCATCTTTGCAAATGGAACCATCTCTTGCATGCTTACATGCATGACTTAGTTCCCATTGTTTGTGTGTGTGAATTGTTGAATGATTAATGGTTTGGAATGCTACTTGATACTATGCTTGCTTGATTGATTGTAGTGAAATTAGAAAAGAGTGAGACTAGCAAGATCAAGGAGTGAACCATCATTCCCTACCAAAAAGGCAAGTTACACTATCATCTAAAGTCCTACTATTTTCATTCTACTTAGTGGATTTTGAAACATGCATGAAAACAAATTTTTATACTTATGCTATGCTAAATCCTAATAGGATTCTCTATACATTCCTTAGAGAGAACAATGTAGTTGTTACATACTTAGCCATGCTATATTTTGAAAAGAGATACATGTTGAGATTTTACAAAGGTTGAGAAAAGGACTTGTGTTTTTCATAATAAAACAAGGACTCAATGAACCACCTAGGTGGAGGATACTTTAAGTTTTGGAGAGGGTGGCAACAAAAGGAACCATGTCTATGGGAATCACTTTGTGTTGTGCTCCAAAAGAAAACCACCTAGGAAACTTAGAGATTGAACATGTTTCTCCAATTGTGGCTTTCGTGTGCAACCACATGCTATTATGGCTCTGGCTTAGTCAACTACATTGGGAAGACTCATGCACTGTCCTCAGTTAACTGGACATGGGGACCTGGAATCCTACATGGGTGCTGAAGGCAAGCTAGCAATGGTGTATGGGAGGACCCTTTGGAAAGACTTCGTCACATTCTCAATCTGCCAGTACTCCATCTTGGTGAGCACTACTAAAGTAGGCCACTGGTGGCAAAGGATGGGATTGTGACATGTGGGTAAAGTGTACTCCTTCTACAGAAGATAATAAAATCTAAGTACTTAGCCGTGTCCCAGGTTATGGACAATACTGAGCAACTAAAGTTTGAACTATGGGAGATCTCGACATTCCAACTTCTTAAATAAAAACTTGATGCACTTGGGGGTACCAAGGAATTCAAAGAGGTTTTGTTAAAGCTTGATGTACTTGGGGTTACCAAGGTACTCAAGAGATTTTGCTTAAAGCTTGTTGCACTTGGGGTTACCAAGTAGCCCAAGAGATTTTCACAAGGACTTGGACACTTGAGTTTCTACCAAGGAGTTCAAGGAACTTGGAAAAGAGATTTGACAAAGGACCAAAACCATTTTGAAAAGATAGGATAAATTATTGCTTTAAGCAAATGAGCCTATAACTCTACTTAGCCAAATAAGCATGTATTGATAGGATCCACTCACATTATACATAGTAGTGAAACTTGCCAATACAATTCAAATGTACTGACCCTTGTGGCTGTAACTTGTAATGTTGCAGGTTTGATTGTTTTAGTGAAGATTGATTGAATAGGATTATAAAGCCTACAACCAGCATTTGCCTGTGGCACTTTGAAGATGAAGAACCCCATGACTATAGTTATTCCGCTGCAATGTAATGTAATAGCCAAATGAGCTATGTTTGATGTAATAAAATTATGTTGTTTCTGGTTATGAAGTTATATTATGACCTTTGTTTCTTGATATTACATCTAAACTGTGGATGCTAGCTATTGATCCAGGGACTAGCATTGTAAACACAGGGGACACCACCTTATGTTGTATTAAGGTTGGGACACTCCCTCTACAGATGGTATCAGAGCATTGTGTTGCCTATAGGATTTGTAAACCTAGGATTGGACAAAAACCCTTAGAAAAAAAATAGGAGTGTATTTGTTCCAAAACTTATTTATAAAAACACTTGTAAACTCTTTCCTTAACCATGTTTGGTTTCAACTCTACATCTCTTCTATTTCAATTTGATGGAAAAACCTACCCATGGCCAAAGACTACACCATGTGCAAAGAACACCTTCAACTTCTTCAACGCTAATGACTTCAACTTCTTCAACTCTAATGACTTCAACTTCTTCAACTCTAATGACTTCAACTTCTTCAACTCTAATGACTTCAACATTTTCAACATATTCACCAAGGGCCACCAACTTGGATATCACTAAGGACTACAAGTAAGACAAGGAAATCTTGCTCAAGAATTAGAGACTGAGGGAATGCAAAAGTTAGAAAGAGCTTACATCACTTGAAGTTTTGTGACCAAGGAGTTTTTCTCAAGGAACCATGATCTCATGTAAGAAGAGGCAACCAAGAAGGATGGAAAGATCACAAGTGAACCATATAGATGGACCACCATATTTAGATAAGTCAAAAACACACCAACCTATGTGGTGTAACAAAAATATTTTTGTTGCCTAAGTGTGTGCTTGAACTTTGTTTGAGTGAAATGTTTGGTTGTGTTTTCATGCACATTGCTGGTGTGAATTGTGATGTGTGTGATTAGAAATATTTCCATAGAAATATCTTGTCTATTCTAATTTCCATTCAACCCAAACAGATGACTACTCCAAAAGACTCCAAGGTTGATGACACCAACACCAACCAAGAGGACAGCATGAAAGAGCTCATAGCAACTCAACACCAGTTAAACCAACTGACAGCTCAGTTCATAGCCAACACTAGTGATAAAGATCCAGCACTGCAAAAGTTTTTGGAGGAACAAACCCAACTGATGCTTAAGGTGACTGATCAAATGATCAACATGGAAGAAAGCTATCCCAAAAGAGTCTTTGACAACAAGGATGACAGAAATATTATTCTAGATGGAGCACCAGCTTGCATTATTTGTGGAGACAAGGATCATACTTTCAAGGAGCATGAAGATCAATGCCCTAACTGTGAAGAAAATCATCCTGTTGGACAATGTCCCACCTCTCAAGCTACTTGTTATCTTTGTGAAGGAAACGACCATGTCCCTATCCAATGCCCCATCTACTCCATGGTGGAACAAAGGAAACAAGAAGGATCCAAGTCTACCAAGAAAGGAAAAGGACCACTTATACCTCCAAACAGGACAACCCAATTCAAAGGACTAAAGAAACCCAAGAAACAAAAGCAGGACATGAGCCTTGTGCAATGTCGTAAATGTAAGGAAATGGGACACTACTCCAGTGGATGCCCAGAGAACAAGAAGAATAAAGAGATTGGCCAAGTGATGTGCAACAACTGCAAAGAGTTAGGCCACTATGTAGCAACTTGTCCACAAGAGCCACGTAAAAAACTCAAGGAAATCCATTGTTTCAACTGCAAAAACCCAGGACATTATGCAAGCAACTGTCCAGAAAAGATGAAGAACAAGTTGAACAAGCCTATGGAGAAACTCAACCTTGGCCCATGAGTCAAGAATGGAAACCAAGGACATAATGCAAAAGTTTGCTTAGAGAAATTTCCCCAGGATCCCAAGAAGGACAATATGTAATTTTTGTTTAAAAATTTTAAGGGTGGTAGTACCCTAGTTGTTTTGAACCTGCTTGTAACCCTAGCCTCCCCAAATCTCGGGACGAGATTTATTTTAAGGGTGGTAGCCTGTCACATCCCAAGATTTTCCAAATCTTGCAATGTGAAAATAAATGAATAAAATAAAACTTTGTTTGGTTTTCAGGGCCAGAAGAAACTTTTTGAATTTAATTGGAACTTCAAACCAATTTGAATCAAATAAATCCTAAAGGGATTTATAAGGATAAACATTTATTAAAGGAAATTAAAATATTTTGAAATTACTATTTTGGATCTTTTAATAAAAGATTTGGTTTTCCAAAGAAAAGGTGGATTCATAAATAAAGATTATTTTATAAAGCCAAATTAAACTTTGGCCAAGCTTTGGAATTAAAACTTTTTGTTTTGAATAAAAATAGCAAAGGTTTATTTAAATAAATTAATAAGGATTTAATATCCAATTTTATTTAAATAAAAGGTTTTACCATTTTAATTGAAACATCAAAACTTATTAAATTATTTTAAATAAGTTTTCCAAATATTTTATATTCTCAAATAAAACCTACTGAAGTGTTTTGGCTTTATTTTAGATTTCAAAATAAATATTTTAATAAAACAAATCCTATTTGATTTAATAATGTAACTCTATTGTATTTAATTAATAATGGACCCTAAAATAAAAGGTTATTTTGTTTTAAACAAGTTTCCAAGTATTTATTATTTCCAAATAAAACCTACTGATTTGGTTTTGAAAATATTTGGATTTCAAATGGAGATTTTATTAATTAAATCAAACCCTATTTTATTAAATAACTAAAGATCCATTCTATTTAATTAAAGAATGGATCCTAAAAAGAATAAAAATTATTATTTTATTTTGGAATTTGGTTTATGTTGATAAACAGAACCAAATTCAAAGTACAAAGTTTAGTGATTGTTTGAATTGGTTTGCATGTTGTTTGATTGTTTGAATTTCAAAAACAGAAAAAGAATTAGAAAAGGAAAAAGGTTCCAGGAAGAAAAAAATAGAATCTGGACCAGCCCAGCCGGCCAAGCCCACGAGCCCAAAAAACCAGCCCAGCTTCCCTCCCCGAAGAAAACGATTCGTACTCAAAATTCTAACCCATGCAGAGACTGACCGGTGGACCTCCTCTCCTTCTCACATCCTCACTGACGACTGGACCCCACTCTCATGTTCATCCTCCTCACTCGCGCGACCACCTCCCCCCAAACCTCGCTGCCGTTCACTGTCATTCAACCGCGCGTAAATTCGCGAGTAATGGCCGCGTTAATCTTTCCCTGACCATGCATACAAAAGCACCTCTCCTCCCTCTGTCATTCCCCTCAAACGCCAACGCCACATCGCCACCAGGCTGCCTCGAATTGGCCCTGCACCGCCGCTGTTCCGGCGAGCTCCTCCGGTGAAATCCGACAAACCACAGCCACCTCCTGCCTCCCTGAGCACACTAGGAGATTCCCCATCTCCTGACGCATCTTCCTGTGCCCTCAGCTCGACCGCGGGCGCCCCAGGGAGCCGTCTTCGACAAGCTCCGACCTCGCCGCCACGTCTGTCTTCAACTCCGGCAAGCACCCAGGTAGTTCAGACCACCCCGCGCTTTCTAAATCATGCTCTCACATTCGCCTCACTCTCCTGCGTCTGACCACACCTTCGGTTTGCCTTCTCATGAACCACAGCCTCATCTCCGTCCGCGACCAGAGCCCGCCGTCGCCAGAACGAATTCCGGCGAGCGATTACTCCTACGACCGTGCGCCCCCTGCCTCGTCGACCACACGTTGAGCTTCCCCAGTACTCTGCGATCTCGGTGAGCCTGCTCCCTCCCTTACTCGCTTCCTGCCTCGCCAGCGCCGCCACTATCTGGCCGCTCCGCCGCTCGCCGTTATCCTAGCGCCGCCAGCTTTTGGCAAGCCAGTAGGAGCCGTTCGATCTAGATCGGGCGGGCACGATAAGAATCACTTAAACCGCGAAGGGGTACGCTCTCAGAACCGCACGATCTAATTAGATCCAACGCACCGCAGAGCCGATCCGGCCGAACCGGTATCGACCAGTGAAATAGCGACGCGTGGCCAGGTCTGTTTAAAACAGAATTTGGAAATCAGATTTAAGTTGCAATTTCAAACCTTTGTAACTTTCGATCCACACGTCCAAAATTTACAAATTTGGTACCGTTGGAATCAGTGGAACAAACCCTAGCCAACCATGCCCTTAGTTTAGCAAATAGTATCCATTAGAGTGTTTGTTTTTACAGAAACTTTTGTATGCTTATTTAGAGTAGGAAAATGTTTCAAAAATGTTTTTAGGGTTAAAACCTTTGCAAATTGTTTTGATGTGAACTTACTGACCCTAGGAACCAACCCATGGTCTTGGAAATGTATTTGGTAAAATTTAGGATGAATTATTTGACTTAGCCCATTTCTAGCCCAAGGAAAATAATGGTTTTATTATAAAAATGGTTTTGGAGTGAAAGCTTTGGGAAAATGATTTGAAACAAACCTACTGACCCAAAACACCAAGTTTTTTTTGCAATAGCAACTCATTTGATGAACAACTTAAAGTTGTTACTTTAATAAAAATATTTTCCACTACATAAAATGATGATTGGATTTAAAAATGGTTTTTGGACAAAACCCATTTGCAATGACTTTGCCACTTTGGAAAATGACCAATTTGGAACTTACAAAGTTAGAAGCCTAGTGGAGACCATCTTTGCAAATGGAACCATCTCTTGCATGCTTACATGCATGACTTAGTTCCCATTGTTTGTGTGTGTGAATTGTTGAATGATTAATGGTTTGGAATGCTACTTGATACTATGCTTGCTTGATTGATTGTAGTGAAATTAGAAAAGAGTGAGACTAGCAAGATCAAGGAGTGAACCATCATTCCCTACCAAAAAGGCAAGTTACACTATCATCTAAAGTCCTACTATTTTCATTCTACTTAGTGGATTTTGAAACATGCATGAAAACAAATTTTTATACTTATGCTATGCTAAATCCTAATAGGATTCTCTATACATTCCTTAGAGAGAACAATGTAGTTGTTACATACTTAGCCATGCTATATTTTGAAAAGAGATACATGTTGAGATTTTACAAAGGTTGAGAAAAGGACTTGTGTTTTTCATAATAAAACAAGGACTCAATGAACCACCTAGGTGGAGGATACTTTAAGTTTTGGAGAGGGTGGCAACAAAAGGAACCATGTCTATGGGAATCACTTTGTGTTGTGCTCCAAAAGAAAACCACCTAGGAAACTTAGAGATTGAACATGTTTCTCCAATTGTGGCTTTCGTGTGCAACCACATGCTATTATGGCTCTGGCTTAGTCAACTACATTGGGAAGACTCATGCACTGTCCTCAGTTAACTGGACATGGGGACCTGGAATCCTACATGGGTGCTGAAGGCAAGCTAGCAATGGTGTATGGGAGGACCCTTTGGAAAGACTTCGTCACATTCTCAATCTGCCAGTACTCCATCTTGGTGAGCACTACTAAAGTAGGCCACTGGTGGCAAAGGATGGGATTGTGACATGTGGGTAAAGTGTACTCCTTCTGCAGAAGATAATAAAATCTAAGTACTTAGCCGTGTCCCCGGTTATGGACAATACTGAGCAACTAAAGTTTGAACTATGGGAGATCTCGACATTCCAACTTCTTAAATAAAAACTTGATGCACTTGTGGGTACCAAGGAATTCAAAGAGGTTTTGTTAAAGCTTGATGTACTTGGGGTTACCAAGGTACTCAAGAGATTTTGCTTAAAGCTTGTTGCACTTGGGGTTACCAAGTAGCCCAAGAGATTTTCACAAGGACTTGGACACTTGAGTTTCTACCAAGGAGTTCAAGGAACTTGGAAAAGAGATTTGACAAAGGACCAAAACCATTTTGAAAAGATAGGATAAATTATTGCTTTAAGCAAATGAGCCTATAACTCTACTTAGCCAAATAAGCATGTATTGATAGGATCCACTCACATTATACATAGTAGTGAAACTTGCCAATACAATTCAAATGTACTGACCCTTGTGGCTGTAACTTGTAATGTTGCAGGTTTGATTGTTTTAGTGAAGATTGATTGAATAGGATTATAAAGCCTACAACCAGCATTTGCCTGTGGCACTTTGAAGATGAAGAACCCCATGACTATAGTTATTCCGCTGCAATGTAATGTAATAGCCAAATGAGCTATGTTTGATGTAATAAAATTATGTTGTTTCTGGTTATGAAGTTATATTATGACCTTTGTTTCTTGATATTACATCTAAACTGTGGATGCTAACTATTGATCCAGGGACTAGCATTGTAAACACAGGGGACACCACCTTATGGTGTATTAAGGTTGGGACACTCCCTCTACATCCATCATAGCATCCAGTTGCTTCTTTAGCTCCTCTAATTCAGATGGGTTCATACTATACGGTCTCTGAGCTATGGGTCCGGTTCTAGGGATTAATTCAATGATAAACTCGATATCCCGATCTGGGGGCATACCAGGCAAAACATCCGGAAATACATCGGGGTATTCACAGACTACTCTGACTTGGTCAATGGTTGGTTAGGCTAGACTCTTGTTGCACTTGAATTGATGGGGCAAGGTTTCAGATACATGCTCTACTAATATTCCGGCTGTACTGGTCATAGTTATGGCTTTCTTGGCACAGTCAATTAATCCTTTATTTTTCGACATCCAATCCATTCCTAGTACTACTTCGAAACCTATAGTTCCGAGTACTATTAGATTAGCATAAAAATCTATGCCATGTATTCGGATAGGTACGGCCTTGCAAATTTGTCTAGCTTTGGTGGTTGAGCCAGGTATTTGAACTATCATAACATGCTTCAATTTTGTTGGTTGAATCTTACTAGTGCACGCAAATTCTTCAGTAACAAACGAGTGCGATTCTCCAGAATCAAACAACACTCTTACAAGTACTGACTTAAAGAAAACATACCTAGCACGACATCTAGCGCTTCTTGGGCTTCTTCAGCATTCATGAGAAATAGACAGCCGTTGCGGTTGAGCGAATTCCCTGGGGAAAATCTTCTTCCAGGCTGAACACGACGATACTGCTGAGCTGGGGCATTTGCATTGGGGGCTGCGGCAATCTTCTTGGGGCACTCATTGGAATAGTGACCCTTGGTTCCACATTCATAACAAGTCACTTGGGACTTGTCCTTTGCTACAACAGGCACATCATTGCTTCCAGTCCTTGGGGCAGTATTGGTGTTGGTGGCGACATTGTTGTTGTTGAACTTGGGTGGTGCACGATTGAAATTGTTGGGGTTGCCAAGGTTGTCGTGGTTTCCTCCCGGCCTTGGGTTTCCTCCTCCACGGTTGGGATAGGTTGGACGGTTCATCGGGGGTCTATTGGTTCTTAGGGCAAACCCTGCAGATGGGTTGGGGCGATACTTTGGGGTATGGTGGGTTCCTAGTTGATGCATCATTCTACGCTTGCGATTCTTATTGGCTTGGTTGATCTTGCCTTCCATCTGAATGGCAGAATCCACTAGGGCTTCAATGTCCGCAAATGGGATATTAACTAACACTGTCTGCATCTCATCATGCAGACCATTCAGGAATCTCTCCTTCTTTTTGGCTTCAGCGTCAATCTCATCCGGTGCATACCTAGCCAATGACAAAAATTTATCACGGTACTCAACTATTGTCATCCTTCCTTGCTTCAGTTTCCTGAATTCATCTCTCATCCTATTGATCAAACCCGGTGGCACATGGATTCTGCTAAACTTGATTTTGAATTCATCTAAAGTCATCATTTGTCCTCCATTCATGGCGCGAATGTTGTTCCACCATGATCTTGCATCTCCGGCCAGATAGTGGGTGGCAAACGGTACTTTCTCATTAGCCTCCACTCCTGTGACCTCCAAGTTGTTCTCCATGGTTTGCAGCCAATCATCGGCATCTAGGGGCTCTTCAGACTTAGTAAAGATGAGTGGATTGGTGTTCTGGAAGTTCTTGAGCTTGGATCCATGGTTGTCCTGGTTTCCATGGCCTTGGTTGTTGTTGTTGGCCATCTGAGCTATGTGTTGAAGGGTGTCTAAGTTGGCTTGACGTTCGGCTCTTTCATCTTCGTGGTCCGAAACCAACATTTGCAAGATCTGCAACATTGGGTCCAGGGATGAAGTGCTTCCCCCGCGAGGCATCTGAAGATTGAGATACATCATGAGAAAAGAAGGAAATTTCTAAGGTTTGGGGATTTGTTTTTGAACAGTTTTTGAAGTTGGACTCAGATTTTTCTAGCAACTTGCTTTTCATTTATTCATAACACATCATACAAACACACACCACAACAAGGAAAAACAGATGGTTTTAAGAACCATTCTGAGAAACTACGATACAGTGGGACCGGATACAACTCACTAACGCTAGTGCTCAACTGCTACTACTCCTTGGAATCGGTGTCCTCATCATCGTCATCAATGAAGGCGAATTCGTCCTCATCGGTGAAGAAGTCCATGGCTTGATCCTCCAGAAAGTCATCGTCATCACTGAGATAGGAGTAGGGGTCTCCACGAAGGTCCTCTCCTACGTTCTCCCTCTCCTCAAGCTGCATGTCCCTCTCGTGGACGGTCTCCTCCAACTCTGTGATCCTGTGGCGAAGGCGGGCAATGATGCGCTCCTTCTTGTCAAGCTGACGGCGACGAGACTGGCGATCCTTCACTAGCATGGCAATGGTTTGATCCTTCTGGGCAGCGATGGCATAGTTGTGGTTGGCGTAGGAGCGGGCACTGTCGAACTCCTTCTGCCGGTCATACATCATGAAGCTGAGGTGGCCCACTTGATTCTTCAGCTCAGGGTGACATGGTGCCTCCAATGGTTGTCCCATAACATCATGCCTTGGGCAGAACTCACAGCGGGTACCCTTGATCTGATTGATACTCTTCCCACATAGACGGGCAAGAGCTTCCTGCATGGCCCTGACAAGTCCATCGAGCCAATTGTTCTCTCTAATGGTGAACTTAATTCCTTCTGAGTTGGGGGGCTTCATTCTTTCCTCAGAGACTTGCAACAATCAGCCATTGCAGTTCTTATCCTTCCTGATTGTTGAGCTGAGCTACGAAGAACTCGGGGTGTGGGCGCTCCAGAAGTTCTGAAAGCTGATCCAAGTCACGCTCAAAGATGAGATCTCCTCCATTCCCCAACTGATAGAACTTGCTATACTTCACGTCCATCTATAAGAATATAGGATGAGTAAGTTAGTAGAGTGATCAAGTGTGTCAAATTTTATGTAGGTTTTTAAGAATTTTTGAGGAACATGAATTTTCATGTAAGAATCTAAGTGATAAGAATGAGAATAGGTTCTCATAAATACTCACTTCCTTGGTTTTGAAACTAAGTTTTTGATTCAAACGTCCATTCTAAACTAGGGTCTCCTATGGTCAGGATGGGTCTGATACCAACTTGTCAACACCCGGATTTTTAATCCCAGATGCCTGTTATGCCATTCATCACAATCCCAGGATTACCATTTTTGTGAGACATAATAGATTGGATATCACAGTACATCATCCATTACAAACCATACATAAGGTCTTACAACAAATAAAGGATCACATGATCCGGTCTTAATACAACCATAGCAGCGGAATAACGTAATGGTAGCAGTATCATGGGCGAAGCTCCATCTTCATGGTCACAGGCAATGCTGACGATGGGAGATGATCCTAGTTGTCATAACTTTCCTACGGTCCATCCTCCTGATAGTCCTCTTCATAGTCTGGCCATGGGAATAGCCAGGGACAAAGCCATGAGTACTCTTTAAGTACTCGCAAACTAAGAGTAACAAGGGAAGTGGTTTTGGGTAGGAAATACTAAGATCTAGGTTGTTTTGCAAAAAGCCAGATTTACCTTAACTGAGTTCAGAAGCAAAGAAATCTAGTTGAAAGGTTTATAACACCTAAGTGGGAACTTAAATTTTTATATCACAATCCTTTTGTGGTCAAGTCGAAGTCATGATTCATTTCATAAGTCATTTTGAAAACATCTGACGACGGAACAGTATGGACACTCCAACTGTCCATAACCGCGAACGTGGCTATTCGAATAGTTTGACACTCTGCAGAGGTGGTACACTTTCACCACAGTATTCGATACATCCGTCAGGAACAATCCTGAACTCAGCATACTCAGTATGCGGATAATCAATCCTAACCTTTCAATTACACGCTCTAGTATAGGCACCTCTCCTGTGAGTTTGGCCTCACAACCATGACCAACTATCATCTTGGGAACTGCACAGGTGGGCAATCTTCACAAGGTATCCTCAGCTCAAACCTTGGCCGCATGGGAACCCATACTAAAGTATATAAACTTCCAGTCAAGCCCTACCCAAATTTTGGGTATTGTGGTCTTATGGTAAAATTGGAATGGTATCGCATCCAGACAACCATCAGTTTTATAAAGGGATAAGGCTCATGCCTTAACATTATCATCAAAATCATCTGGTGTTGAAGAACACATGGCAAAACATTTTAGTAGAATGACTCATCATTCTAAGGTTTTCATAACCATTTTCACCAAGTATTCCCATCTAAATTGATCAAGTTTTATGCTTAGCACTAGCATCTACAAGTGGTGGTAAACACTAATGCGGGGTGGTAATCAAGTGTAAATGTTTTAAGTTCAATCGCATGCCTCAGGATGACATCAAGATTTATCTAATTGAGACCAAGTTTTATGCTCTTTATGCTACCTTTAATAATCCTTCTAAAATCAACCATTCACTACGTAAACTCAAATAGAAAGCTTTGATAAAGAAATAAAAATGACTAAGCTTGCAAGTAAAACTAGGATTGGGTATCATCAATTTGTATAATCAAGGCATACCTAATGCATTGCATGGATTATCTTGTAGGTGTAAGCTTGCAAGTAAGACTTGCATGGTTTAGCTTACCTTGCCTTGTGCAGTGCAGTGGTTGAAGTTCTCCTCGGCTTCTTCCTCGTAGTATTCTCCTTCCTCCTCGTATCCTTGGTCGGTACTAGCATCTATAAATAAATACGAGGTACACAGTCACCAAACAATTCTTAACTACTTCTATTTAGCACACAAAGGTTCACACTAGATGATCTAGCATCATCGCTATTATCACAAAGATTAAGGCAATAGTTTTATTTATTTTATTTTAGAAAATTAATTTCTACTCATTGAAAAACTACTTAAGTTTTAATATTCTCCAACTAAAACATGGAATCATGTTGACACATGTCATCACCACATATTTCAGTACTTGGGAATGTGATTTAAAGTGGTGTCACAATTTAATAAGGTTTAACCTTTTATTTTAATTAAATAAAGTGACTAGAAATGCCTATGGGGCATTCTTTTATTACTTGTCCATTATTTGTGCAAGTAAACCTAGATATTTTTATATATTCAGAAGGGTCTTGTTAAATGTGATTTTTGAGAGTTGGAATCAACTCAAAAGCTTTTGTGGTTGAATTTTGAAAAATGTTTGAATGCAGAAAAGCTTCTGCCTTGTTATTTTTATCATAGGTGATCTACAATTTCAAATGGGTTGAATCCAACGGGCTTGGACTAAGAATTTCAATACCTTTCTAAAAATATTGGTTTCATGCAATTTGGTTTAGTGTATATCTCTCAATTGATTTTTGAATCAACAGGCAGTACTAGGTTTTGAACTAAATTGGAAAATCTAAATTCAAACTAACTAGGTTGCGTGGGAGTATAACTGGACCGGTCCACGGCGCAAAGCGCGCGCGGGTGGGTTTAAGTGGATGTCCCCACCTGTCAGCGAGACAGGGGTGCGAAGGGGTATGGGGCAATCTAGATCGTGCGATCAACATCTAATCCAACGGCTGGGGCTTATCGTCTCCGTTGGGCAACGCTGGCGAGACAAAACCCTATCACGGCCAGTGGGGTCTGTGGGGGCTCACTGGGGTTCAGGCGAGGGTCGGCTATGGGGGTGAACGACGAAGTCGACGATGGCGAACCTCCTGGTACCGGTGGCTCCTCCTGGGGCGGCTCCAATCGACAGCTCCTCTTATCATCCTCCGCGACAGACTCCGACGAAATTCTGGCGACCTGCTGCTCGCCTTGCTCCGAGGATGAGGTGGGGTGGTTCTGAGAGAGAGGGAAGTGTGATGGTGTGCTAAAATTGAACGGGGGTGGCCTCTATTTGTAGTGCAGCGAGGGGACCAAAGGGCAAGGTGGAGCTCATCGTGGTCGTTGTCACAGTGATCTAATGGCATGGGCGACGGTAGGGGACGGTGCTCTACCTCCTGGCGAAGTTGAAGGGCATGGTCGCGAGGCGTGGGGCAGTGCAAATTGGTCGGAATGTTGTGGTGCTCTAGGCGGGTCCAACGGAGGTTTTAATGGCGCATGGGATGTCCTGGTCGCGCGGCGACGAACGGGCATGTCCTGGCGATTTCTGGGGCGGTGGTGATCACGTACGCAAGCGGTGAGGGCGGCGCACGGTCTATGCTCGCGTGTCGAGCGCGACGCTCTGGCGCGCTCTCGGCATGGCACAGAGGCATAGGTCGCGGCGGTTCTAGGGTGGTCCAGGGGCTAGCAGTGCTTAGGCATTGTACAGGGGGTGGCGGTGGACGGTGGTCTATGTCTCAGACAAGGTTGGCGGGGCTAGAGTTGCTCCTAGCTTGTTGTCGACAATGGGGTGGCCATTTGGGCTCGGGCATGCGCACCATTGATGACATTGTCAAGATTACAATGAGCTACGGCTAGTTAATTTACTTTGATCATCTACTGAGAGGGTGTTGTGAGCTAGAGGGGAGACAAGTTAGGCACAAACACTGCTCGGTATAGTGTTTGATGTTTTTTTTGTTTTGTGTTTGCAAGGTGTTTGATGAAATGGACGAAAGATATTTGAATTTGAATTTTTTAGTGAAACTCGGTGGGTGTACTAGTCCCATACTAGGTAGTCTCTGGTTGCTTGGATTGGTCAAGGTGCACTAGTTTGGTTGGTTTTTGAGAATTGGTGATCTTCACATATGATATAGATTCAATTTTGAGTTGTCATTTGAATCAAGTTGCCAAATGTTTCTGTGAGTTTGAAAGGTGGGCTTGGGTTCACTTTTACTAGGTCTAGCAAGGGGTGAAAAGAAATGGGATTGTTTTTATTTGAAATCTTGGACTAGAAACACTCAAAGTGGCCTAGTGAGCAAGATTGGCAAAAATGACCATTTGCTTGTTTTGTTTGTTTTTGATTTTTTTTCTTGATTTGTTTCTGCTTGGAAATGATTTAGATGGTGTTGTTCTCATCTTTAAACCAATCCTTTCCATTCACATCAATCACACAAGTCCATTCATGCATTCATACAATCATCACATACACACATGTATTCATATGATTTTAATTAACAAAAGTTTTTGATAATCCTAATTTTGATGATTGGAACTTGATAATCCTTGATCAATATTTTTGGGATGTTACATTTACTTTCTGAAAACTACTATCACCTTCCACACCATACAGTTAATCCTTTGTTACAGCAACCGGTGAGATTGACAACCTCACTGTTCGTTGGGGCAAAGTCTTGAGTTTGTGTTGTGCAGGTCTCCAAGTTGCTTGCAACACCTTCGAGACGTTTCCTTCCTCCTACTGGTTCGATAACCTCGGTTTCTTACTGAGGGAAGACTTGCTGCTGTGTTGCATCACACCTTGCTCTTAGGGTTTCCCGACGAAGAACTCCCACATCAACAAAGCGCCATCAACAAGTTTTTCTGGCGCCGTTGCCGAGGAGGCTAAGGACGTCTTCATAAGGGGAGTCCTTCACAAATTTTCTCTTTATTTTGTTTTTGTTTTGCTTAGTTTCTTTTGCTTGGTTTTGTTTTCCTTTTTTATCAAAAACTCCAAAGAAATTAGTTTAGTTTGGTTTGCTTTCCCTCATAAAAAACACAAAAAATTAGTTCCCACTCTAGTTGTCACCTTGCTCTAGCTCACCATGTTGTTCCCCAAGTTCACCCTGAAGGACCTTTCGATAGGTAGTGGCTCTATAATTGGGAAAGAAAATATTGAAAATTCTTTAATCATGTTAGCAAGAATGAGGACACTGAGGATAGATCTTGTAAGGTTCCCAACCTTTGATAAGGTAGAGATCCCTGTGTTTACAATGCTAGTCCCTGGATCAATAGCTAGCATCCACAGTTAATATGTAATATCAATAAACAAAGGTCATAATACAACTTTATAACCAGGAATAAAATAATTTATTACATCTTACATAGATCATTTGGCTATCTCATTACAATGCAGTAGAATATAACAATAGCATGGGGTCCTTCATCTTCAAAGTGCCACAGGAAAACATGTTGGTTGTAGACTTGTAATCCTATTTCAACATACTTCACTAATATCAAACAAACCTGCAACATAACAAGTTACAGCCACAAGGGTCAATACATTTGAATTGTATTGGCAAGTGATACTATGGTAGTATAGTGGAGTCTATCATCTATATGCATTTGGCTAAGTGGAGCTTAGGCTTGCTTGGGGTTTTGATGAAGCTTCTCTGGACACTTGTCTGCATAATGGCCTAGCTCTTTGCATTTGAAACACATCACTTGGCTATTATCCTTCTTCTTCTTTGGTATCATTTCCTCTTGTTTATTTCCTTGGTTCTTCTTCTTTTCTGGGCAATCACTGGCATAGTGTCCTATTTCTTTGCAATTGTAACATTGCAATTGGCTTATGTCCTTCTTCTTCTTTTTGGGTCTCTCCAAAGCTAGGAGTTCTTCTAGTTCATGCTCTTCATAATTCACCACAAAGGTGGGAAATCTTTCTCTCTTCTTGGGGCAGTTACTAGAGATATGACCTTCTTCTCCACAAGAGTAGCAACACTTTGTGGTTACTTTGGATTTGTCCTTATGATGCATAGTTTTGACTTTGCCTTCATCCTTCTTGGTAGAAGTTGTTCCTTCATGAGGGTTTACAAACTGTTGATGCACTCCACCTTGTTTCCTTTGTTGAACTATGGAATAGATGGGGCATTGGATAGGGACACGATTATTTCCTTCACATAGGAAACAAGTAACTTGAGATGTGGGGCATTGCTTAGTTGGATGTTTCTCTTCATAATTGGGGCATTGATCTTCATGCTCCTTGGAAGTGTGATCCTTGTCTCCACAGACATTGCATGCTTGAGTTCCTTCTAAAATATCATCCTTGACATCCTTGTTGTCATAAACTCCTTGGGAAGAGTTGTCTCCCATGTTGATCATTTGAGTGGTCATCCCTTGCAGCAATTGGGATTGGATTACCAAAAACTTTTGTATGGTTGGGTCTAACCCATTGTTGTTGGCTAAAAACTGAGTTGTCACTTGGTTCAACTGGGTTTGGTTTGCTAGTAGTTGTTCTCTCATGTGCATCTCTTGGTTGTTGTTGTCACCATTCTTGATGTTGGAGTTTCTTGGAGTAGTCATATGTTTGGGTTGGATTGGGATTAGGATAGGCAAAAGATTTCTAAGGAAATAGTTCTAATCACACACAACACAATTCACACAAGCAATGTGCAAGCAATAACAAACAAACACTCCACTCAAACAACAAGTTTCAAGCACATTTTTAGGCAACAAAATATTTTTGCTACACCACATAGGTTGGTGTGTTTGATCTATACTTAATATGGTGGTCCAACTATATGTTTCACTTGAGATCTTTCCATTATTCTTTGTTGATTCTTTTTGTATAAGATCATGGTTTCCTTGGGAAAAATTCTTGCATCTTAGTCACAAAACTTCAAAGGTGATGATGGTTCTTTCTAAGTTGTATTTCCTTAGTCTTCAAGTCTTGAGTAACATTTCTTGTCTCACTTGTAGTCCTTAGTGATATCCAAGGTTGAAGTCCTTGTTGAGAATAAGGTTGAAATCACTTGAGTTGGTGAAGTCCTTTGCTCATGTTGAAGTCTTTGCTCATGGAGGAGGCTTTGTCCATCAAGTTTGAAATAGACAAGATGTAGAATCAAAACCAAAATGGTTGAGGGAAGAGTTTACAAGATTGTTGGTAAATAAGTTTTGGAATAAATACAACTCCTATTTTTCTAAGGGGTTTGTCCAATCCTAGGTTTACAAATCCTACAGGCAACACAATGCTCTGATACCATCTGTAAGGTTCCCAAAATTTGATAAGGTAGAGATCCCTGTGTTTACAATGCTATTCCATGGATCAATAGCTAGCATCCACAGTTAAGATGTAATATCAAGAAACAAAGGTCATAATACAACTTTATAACCAGGAATAAAATAATTTATTACATCTTACATAGCTCATTTGGCTATCTCATTACAATGCAGTAGAATATAACAATAGCATGGGGTCCTTCATCTTCAAAGTGCCACAGGAAAACATGTTGGTTGTAGACTTGTAATCCTATTTCAACATACTTCACTAATATCAAACAAACCTGCAACATAACAAGTTACAGCCACAAGGGTCAATACATTTGAATTGTATTGGCAAGTGATACTATGGTAGTATAGTGGAGTCTATCATCTATATGCATTTGGCTAAGTGGAGCTTAGGCTTGCTTGGGGTTTTGATGAAGCTTCTCTGGACACTTGTCTGCATAATGGCCTAGCTCTTTGCATTTGAAACACATCACTTGGCTATTATCCTTCTTCTTCTTTGGTATCATTTCCTCTTGTTTATTTCCTTGGTTCTTCTTCTTTTCTGGGCAATCACTGGCATAGTGTCCTATTTCTTTGCAATTGTAACATTGCAATTGGCTTATGTCCTTCTTCTTCTTTTTGGGTCTCTCCAAAGCTAGGAGTTCTTCTAGTTCATGCTCTTCATAATTCACCACAAAGGTGGGAAATCTTTCTCTCTTCTTGGGGCAGTTACTAGAGATATGACCTTCTTCTCCACAAGAGTAGCAACACTTTGTGGTTACTTTGGATTTGTCCTTATGATGCATAGTTTTGACTTTGCCTTCATCCTTCTTGGTAGAAGTTGTTCCTTCATGAGGGTTTACAAACTGTTGATGCACTCCACCTTGTTTCCTTTGTTGAACTATGGAATAGATGGGGCATTGGATAGGGACACGATTATTTCCTTCACATAGGAAACAAGTAACTTGAGATGTGGGGCATTGCTTAGTTGGATGTTTCTCTTCACAATTGGGGCATTGATCTTCATGCTCCTTGGAAGTGTGATCCTTGTCTCCACAGACATTGCATGCTTGAGTTCCTTCTAAAATATCATCCTTGACATCCTTGTTGTCATAAACTCCTTGGGAAGAGTTGTCTCCCATGTTGATCATTTGAGTGGTCATCCCTTGCAGCAATTGGGATTGGATTACCAAAAACTTTTGTATGGTTGGGTCTAACCCATTGTTGTTGGCTAAAAACTGAGCTGTCACTTGGTTCAACTGGGTTTGGTTTGCTAGTAGTTGTTCTCTCATGTGCATCTCTTGGTTGTTGTTGTCACCATTCTTGATGTTGGAGTTTCTTGGAGTAGTCATATGTTTGGGTTGGATTGGGATTAGGATAGGCAAAAGATTTCTAAGGAAATAGTTCTAATCACACACAACACAATTCACACAAGCAATGTGCAAGCAATAACAAACAAACACTCCACTCAAACAACAAGTTTCAAGCACATTTTTAGGCAACAAAATATTTTTGCTACACCACATAGGTTGGTGTGTTTGATCTATACTTAATATGGTGGTCCAACTATATGTTTCACTTGAGATCTTTCCATTATTCTTTGTTGATTCTTTTTGTATAAGATCATGGTTTCCTTGGGAAAAATTCTTGCATCTTAGTCACAAAACTTCAAAGGTGATGATGGTTCTTTCTAAGTTGTATTTCCTTAGTCTTCAAGTCTTGAGTAACATTTCTTGTCTCACTTGTAGTCCTTAGTGATATCCAAGGTTGAAGTCCTTGTTGAGAATAAGGTTGAAATCACTTGAGTTGGTGAAGTCCTTTGCTCATGTTGAAGTCTTTGCTCATGGAGGAGGCTTTGTCCATCAAGTTTGAAATAGACAAGATGTAGAATCAAAACCAAAATGGTTGAGGGAAGAGTTTACAAGATTGTTGGTAAATAAGTTTTGGAATAAATACAACTCCTATTTTTCTAAGGGGTTTGTCCAATCCTAGGTTTGCAAATCCTACAGGCAACACAATGCTCTGATACCATCTGTAAGGTTCCCAAAATTTGATAAGGTAGAGATCCCTGTGTTTACAATGCTATTCCATGGATCAATAGCTAGCATCCACAGTTAAGATGTAATATCAAGAAACAAAGGTCATAATACAACTTTATAACCAGGAATAAAATAATTTATTACATCTTACATAGCTCATTTGGCTATCTCATTACAATGCAGTAGAATATAACAATAGCATGGGGTCCTTCATCTTCAAAGTGCCACAGGAAAACATGTTGGTTGTAGACTTGTAATCCTATTTCAACATACTTCACTAATATCAAACAAACCTGCAACATAACAAGTTACAGCCACAAGGGTCAATACATTTGAATTGTATTGGCAAGTGATACTATGGTAGTATAGTGGAGTCTATCATCTATATGCATTTGGCTAAGTGGAGCTTAGGCTTGCTTGGGGTTTTGATGAAGCTTCTCTGGACACTTGTCTGCATAATGGCCTAGCTCTTTGCATTTGAAACACATCACTTGGCTATTATCCTTCTTCTTCTTTGGTATCATTTCCTCTTGTTTATTTCCTTGGTTCTTCTTCTTTTCTGGGCAATCACTGGCATAGTGTCCTATTTCTTTGCAATTGTAACATTGCAATTGGCTTATGTCCTTCTTCTTCTTTTTGGGTCTCTCCAAAGCTAGGAGTTCTTCTAGTTCATGCTCTTCATAATTCACCACAAAGGTGGGAAATCTTTCTCTCTTCTTGGGGCAGTTACTAGAGATATGACCTTCTTCTCCACAAGAGTAGCAACACTTTGTGGTTACTTTGGATTTGTCCTTATGATGCATAGTTTTGACTTTGCCTTCATCCTTCTTGGTAGAAGTTGTTCCTTCATGAGGGTTTACAAACTGTTGATGCACTCCACCTTGTTTCCTTTGTTGAACTATGGAATAGATGGGGCATTGGATAGGGACACGATTATTTCCTTCACATAGGAAACAAGTAACTTGAGATGTGGGGCATTGCTTAGTTGGATGTTTCTCTTCACAATTGGGGCATTGATCTTCATGCTCCTTGGAAGTGTGATCCTTGTCTCCACAGACATTGCATGCTTGAGTTCCTTCTAAAATATCATCCTTGACATCCTTGTTGTCATAAACTCCTTGGGAAGAGTTGTCTCCCATGTTGATCATTTGAGTGGTCATCCCTTGCAGCAATTGGGATTGGATTACCAAAAACTTTTGTATGGTTGGGTCTAACCCATTGTTGTTGGCTAAAAACTGAGTTGTCACTTGGTTCAACTGGGTTTGGTTTGCTAGTAGTTGTTCTCTCATGTGCATCTCTTGGTTGTTGTTGTCACCATTCTTGATGTTGGAGTTTCTTGGAGTAGTCATATGTTTGGGTTGGATTGGGATTAGGATAGGCAAAAGATTTCTAAGGAAATAGTTCTAATCACACACAACACAATTCACACAAGCAATGTGCAAGCAATAACAAACAAACACTCCACTCAAACAACAAGTTTCAAGCACATTTTTAGGCAACAAAATATTTTTGCTACACCACATAGGTTGGTGTGTTTGATCTATACTTAATATGGTGGTCCAACTATATGTTTCACTTGAGATCTTTCCATTATTCTTTGTTGATTCTTTTTGTATAAGATCATGGTTTCCTTGGGAAAAATTCTTGCATCTTAGTCACAAAACTTCAAAGGTGATGATGGTTCTTTCTAAGTTGTATTTCCTTAGTCTTCAAGTCTTGAGTAACATTTCTTGTCTCACTTGTAGTCCTTAGTGATATCCAAGGTTGAAGTCCTTGTTGAGAATAAGGTTGAAATCACTTGAGTTGGTGAAGTCCTTTGCTCATGTTGAAGTCTTTGCTCATGGAGGAGGCTTTGTCCATCAAGTTTGAAATAGACAAGATGTAGAATCAAAACCAAAATGGTTGAGGGAAGAGTTTACAAGATTGTTGGTAAATAAGTTTTGGAATAAATACAACTCCTATTTTTCTAAGGGGTTTGTCCAATCCTAGGTTTACAAATCCTACAGGCAACACAATGCTCTGATACCATCTGTAAGGTTCCCAAAATTTGATAAGGTAGAGATCCCTGTGTTTACAATGCTATTCCATGGATCAATAGCTAGCATCCACAGTTAAGATGTAATATCAAGAAACAAAGGTCATAATACAACTTTATAACCAGGAATAAAATAATTTATTACATCTTACATAGCTCATTTGGCTATCTCATTACAATGCAGTAGAATATAACAATAGCATGGGGTCCTTCATCTTCAAAGTGCCACAGGAAAACATGTTGGTTGTAGACTTGTAATCCTATTTCAACATACTTCACTAATATCAAACAAACCTGCAACATAACAAGTTACAGCCACAAGGGTCAATACATTTGAATTGTATTGGCAAGTGATACTATGGTAGTATAGTGGAGTCTATCATCTATATGCATTTGGCTAAGTGGAGCTTAGGCTTGCTTGGGGTTTTGATGAAGCTTCTCTGGACACTTGTCTGCATAATGGCCTAGCTCTTTGCATTTGAAACACATCACTTGGCTATTATCCTTCTTCTTCTTTGGTATCATTTCCTCTTGTTTATTTCCTTGGTTCTTCTTCTTTTCTGGGCAATCACTGGCATAGTGTCCTATTTCTTTGCAATTGTAACATTGCAATTGGCTTATGTCCTTCTTCTTCTTTTTGGGTCTCTCCAAAGCTAGGAGTTCTTCTAGTTCATGCTCTTCATAATTCACCACAAAGGTGGGAAATCTTTCTCTCTTCTTGGGGCAGTTACTAGAGATATGACCTTCTTCTCCACAAGAGTAGCAACACTTTGTGGTTACTTTGGATTTGTCCTTATGATGCATAGTTTTGACTTTGCCTTCATCCTTCTTGGTAGAAGTTGTTCCTTCATGAGGGTTTACAAACTGTTGATGCACTCCACCTTGTTTCCTTTGTTGAACTATGGAATAGATGGGGCATTGGATAGGGACACGATTATTTCCTTCACATAGGAAACAAGTAACTTGAGATGTGGGGCATTGCTTAGTTGGATGTTTCTCTTCACAATTGGGGCATTGATCTTCATGCTCCTTGGAAGTGTGATCCTTGTCTCCACAGACATTGCATGCTTGAGTTCCTTCTAAAATATCATCCTTGACATCCTTGTTGTCATAAACTCCTTGGGAAGAGTTGTCTCCCATGTTGATCATTTGAGTGGTCATCCCTTGCAGCAATTGGGATTGGATTACCAAAAACTTTTGTATGGTTGGGTCTAACCCATTGTTGTTGGCTAAAAACTGAGTGGTCACTTGGTTCAACTGGGTTTGGTTTGCTAGTAGTTGTTCTCTCATGTGCATCTCTTGGTTGTTGTTGTCACCATTCTTGATGTTGGAGTTTCTTGGAGTAGTCATATGTTTGGGTTGGATTGGGATTAGGATAGGCAAAAGATTTCTAAGGAAATAGTTCTAATCACACACAACACAATTCACACAAGCAATGTGCAAGCAATAACAAACAAACACTCCACTCAAACAACAAGTTTCAAGCACATTTTTAGGCAACAAAATATTTTTGCTACACCACATAGGTTGGTGTGTTTGATCTATACTTAATATGGTGGTCCAACTATATGTTTCACTTGAGATCTTTCCATTATTCTTTGTTGATTCTTTTTGTATAAGATCATGGTTTCCTTGGGAAAAATTCTTGCATCTTAGTCACAAAACTTCAAAGGTGATGATGGTTCTTTCTAAGTTGTATTTCCTTAGTCTTCAAGTCTTGAGTAACATTTCTTGTCTCACTTGTAGTCCTTAGTGATATCCAAGGTTGAAGTCCTTGTTGAGAATAAGGTTGAAATCACTTGAGTTGGTGAAGTCCTTTGCTCATGTTGAAGTCTTTGCTCATGGAGGAGGCTTTGTCCATCAAGTTTGAAATAGACAAGATGTAGAATCAAAACCAAAATGGTTGAGGGAAGAGTTTACAAGATTGTTGGTAAATAAGTTTTGGAATAAATACAACTCCTATTTTTCTAAGGGGTTTGTCCAATCCTAGGTTTACAAATCCTACAGGCAACACAATGCTCTGATACCATCTGTAAGGTTCCCAAAATTTGATAAGGTAGAGATCCCTGTGTTTACAATGCTATTCCATGGATCAATAGCTAGCATCCACAGTTAAGATGTAATATCAAGAAACAAAGGTCATAATACAACTTTATAACCAGGAATAAAATAATTTATTACATCTTACATAGCTCATTTGGCTATCTCATTACAATGCAGTAGAATATAACAATAGCATGGGGTCCTTCATCTTCAAAGTGCCACAGGAAAACATGTTGGTTGTAGACTTGTAATCCTATTTCAACATACTTCACTAATATCAAACAAACCTGCAACATAACAAGTTACAGCCACAAGGGTCAATACATTTGAATTGTATTGGCAAGTGATACTATGGTAGTATAGTGGAGTCTATCATCTATATGCATTTGGCTAAGTGGAGCTTAGGCTTGCTTGGGGTTTTGATGAAGCTTCTCTGGACACTTGTCTGCATAATGGCCTAGCTCTTTGCATTTGAAACACATCACTTGGCTATTATCCTTCTTCTTCTTTGGTATCATTTCCTCTTGTTTATTTCCTTGGTTCTTCTTCTTTTCTGGGCAACCACTGGCATAGTGTCCTATTTCTTTGCAATTGTAACATTGCAATTGGCTTATGTCCTTCTTCTTCTTTTTGGGTCTCTCCAAAGCTAGGAGTTCTTCTAGTTCATGCTCTTCATAATTCACCACAAAGGTGGGAAATCTTTCTCTCTTCTTGGGGCAGTTACTAGAGATATGACCTTCTTCTCCACAAGAGTAGCAACACTTTGTGGTTACTTTGGATTTGTCCTTATGATGCATAGTTTTGACTTTGCCTTCATCCTTCTTGGTAGAAGTTGTTCCTTCATGAGGGTTTACAAACTGTTGATGCACTCCACCTTGTTTCCTTTGTTGAACTATGGAATAGATGGGGCATTGGATAGGGACACGATTATTTCCTTCACATAGGAAACAAGTAACTTGAGATGTGGGGCATTGCTTAGTTGGATGTTTCTCTTCACAATTGGGGCATTGATCTTCATGCTCCTTGGAAGTGTGATCCTTGTCTCCACAGACATTGCATGCTTGAGTTCCTTCTAAAATATCATCCTTGACATCCTTGTTGTCATAAACTCCTTGGGAAGAGTTGTCTCCCATGTTGATCATTTGAGTGGTCATCCCTTGCAGCAATTGGGATTGGATTACCAAAAACTTTTGTATGGTTGGGTCTAACCCATTGTTGTTGGCTAAAAATTGAGTTGTCACTTGGTTCAACTGGGTTTGGTTTGCTAGTAGTTGTTCTCTCATGTGCATCTCTTGGTTGTTGTTGTCACCATTCTTGATGTTGGAGTTTCTTGGAGTAGTCATATGTTTGGGTTGGATTGGGATTAGGATAGGCAAAAGATTTCTAAGGAAATAGTTCTAATCACACACAACACAATTCACACAAGCAATGTGCAAGCAATAACAAACAAACACTCCACTCAAACAACAAGTTTCAAGCACATTTTTAGGCAACAAAATATTTTTGCTACACCACATAGGTTGGTGTGTTTGATCTATACTTAATATGGTGGTCCAACTATATGTTTCACTTGAGATCTTTCCATTATTCTTTGTTGATTCTTTTTGTATAAGATCATGGTTTCCTTGGGAAAAATTCTTGCATCTTAGTCACAAAACTTCAAAGGTGATGATGGTTCTTTCTAAGTTGTATTTCCTTAGTCTTCAAGTCTTGAGTAACATTTCTTGTCTCACTTGTAGTCCTTAGTGATATCCAAGGTTGAAGTCCTTGTTGAGAATAAGGTTGAAATCACTTGAGTTGGTGAAGTCCTTTGCTCATGTTGAAGTCTTTGCTCATGGAGGAGGCTTTGTCCATCAAGTTTGAAATAGACAAGATGTAGAATCAAAACCAAAATGGTTGAGGGAAGAGTTTACAAGATTGTTGGTAAATAAGTTTTGGAATAAATACAACTCCTATTTTTCTAAGGGGTTTGTCCAATCCTAGGTTTACAAATCCTACAGGCAACACAATGCTCTGATACCATCTGTAAGGTTCCCAAAATTTGATAAGGTAGAGATCCCTGTGTTTACAATGCTATTCCATGGATCAATAGCTAGCATCCACAGTTAAGATGTAATATCAAGAAACAAAGGTCATAATACAACTTTATAACCAGGAATAAAATAATTTATTACATCTTACATAGCTCATTTGGCTATCTCATTACAATGCAGTAGAATATAACAATAGCATGGGGTCCTTCATCTTCAAAGTGCCACAGGAAAACATGTTGGTTGTAGACTTGTAATCCTATTTCAACATACTTCACTAATATCAAACAAACCTGCAACATAACAAGTTACAGCCACAAGGGTCAATACATTTGAATTGTATTGGCAAGTGATACTATGGTAGTATAGTGGAGTCTATCATCTATATGCATTTGGCTAAGTGGAGCTTAGGCTTGCTTGGGGTTTTGATGAAGCTTCTCTGGACACTTGTCTGCATAATGGCCTAGCTCTTTGCATTTGAAACACATCACTTGGCTATTATCCTTCTTCTTCTTTGGTATCATTTCCTCTTGTTTATTTCCTTGGTTCTTCTTCTTTTCTGGGCAACCACTGGCATAGTGTCCTATTTCTTTGCAATTGTAACATTGCAATTGGCTTATGTCCTTCTTCTTCTTTTTGGGTCTCTCCAAAGCTAGGAGTTCTTCTAGTTCATGCTCTTCATAATTCACCACAAAGGTGGGAAATCTTTCTCTCTTCTTGGGGCAGTTACTAGAGATATGACCTTCTTCTCCACAAGAGTAGCAACACTTTGTGGTTACTTTGGATTTGTCCTTATGATGCATAGTTTTGACTTTGCCTTCATCCTTCTTGGTAGAAGTTGTTCCTTCATGAGGGTTTACAAACTGTTGATGCACTCCACCTTGTTTCCTTTGTTGAACTATGGAATAGATGGGGCATTGGATAGGGACACGATTATTTCCTTCACATAGGAAACAAGTAACTTGAGATGTGGGGCATTGCTTAGTTGGATGTTTCTCTTCACAATTGGGGCATTGATCTTCATGCTCCTTGGAAGTGTGATCCTTGTCTCCACAGACATTGCATGCTTGAGTTCCTTCTAAAATATCATCCTTGACATCCTTGTTGTCATAAACTCCTTGGGAAGAGTTGTCTCCCATGTTGATCATTTGAGTGGTCATCCCTTGCAGCAATTGGGATTGGATTACCAAAAACTTTTGTATGGTTGGGTCTAACCCATTGTTGTTGGCTAAAAATTGAGTTGTCACTTGGTTCAACTGGGTTTGGTTTGCTAGTAGTTGTTCTCTCATGTGCATCTCTTGGTTGTTGTTGTCACCATTCTTGATGTTGGAGTTTCTTGGAGTAGTCATATGTTTGGGTTGGATTGGGATTAGGATAGGCAAAAGATTTCTAAGGAAATAGTTCTAATCACACACAACACAATTCACACAAGCAATGTGCAAGCAATAACAAACAAACACTCCACTCAAACAACAAGTTTCAAGCACATTTTTAGGCAACAAAATATTTTTGCTACACCACATAGGTTGGTGTGTTTGATCTATACTTAATATGGTGGTCCAACTATATGTTTCACTTGAGATCTTTCCATTATTCTTTGTTGATTCTTTTTGTATAAGATCATGGTTTCCTTGGGAAAAATTCTTGCATCTTAGTCACAAAACTTCAAAGGTGATGATGGTTCTTTCTAAGTTGTATTTCCTTAGTCTTCAAGTCTTGAGTAACATTTCTTGTCTCACTTGTAGTCCTTAGTGATATCCAAGGTTGAAGTCCTTGTTGAGAATAAGGTTGAAATCACTTGAGTTGGTGAAGTCCTTTGCTCATGTTGAAGTCTTTGCTCATGGAGGAGGCTTTGTCCATCAAGTTTGAAATAGACAAGATGTAGAATCAAAACCAAAATGGTTGAGGGAAGAGTTTACAAGATTGTTGGTAAATAAGTTTTGGAATAAATACAACTCCTATTTTTCTAAGGGGTTTGTCCAATCCTAGGTTTACAAATCCTACAGGCAACACAATGCTCTGATACCATCTGTAAGGTTCCCAAAATTTGATAAGGTAGAGATCCCTGTGTTTACAATGCTATTCCATGGATCAATAGCTAGCATCCACAGTTAAGATGTAATATCAAGAAACAAAGGTCATAATACAACTTTATAACCAGGAATAAAATAATTTATTACATCTTACATAGCTCATTTGGCTATCTCATTACAATGCAGTAGAATATAACAATAGCATGGGGTCCTTCATCTTCAAAGTGCCACAGGAAAACATGTTGGTTGTAGACTTGTAATCCTATTTCAACATACTTCACTAATATCAAACAAACCTGCAACATAACAAGTTACAGCCACAAGGGTCAATACATTTGAATTGTATTGGCAAGTGATACTATGGTAGTATAGTGGAGTCTATCATCTATATGCATTTGGCTAAGTGGAGCTTAGGCTTGCTTGGGGTTTTGATGAAGCTTCTCTGGACACTTGTCTGCATAATGGCCTAGCTCTTTGCATTTGAAACACATCACTTGGCTATTATCCTTCTTCTTCTTTGGTATCATTTCCTCTTGTTTATTTCCTTGGTTCTTCTTCTTTTCTGGGCAATCACTGGCATAGTGTCCTATTTCTTTGCAATTGTAACATTGCAATTGGCTTATGTCCTTCTTCTTCTTCTTGGGTCTCTCCAAAGCTAGGAGTTCTTCTAGTTCATGCTCTTCATAATTCACCACAAAGGTGGGAAATCTTTCTCTCTTCTTGGGGCAGTTACTAGAGATATGACCTTCTTCTCCACAAGAGTAGCAACACTTTGTGGTTACTTTGGATTTGTCCTTATGATGCATAGTTTTGACTTTGCCTTCATCCTTCTTGGTAGAAGTTGTTCCTTCATGAGGGTTTACAAACTGTTGATGCACTCCACCTTGTTTCCTTTGTTGAACTATGGAATAGATGGGGCATTGGATAGGGACACGATTATTTCCTTCACATAGGAAACAAGTAACTTGAGATGTGGGGCATTGCTTAGTTGGATGTTTCTCTTCACAATTGGGGCATTGATCTTCATGCTCCTTGGAAGTGTGATCCTTGTCTCCACAGACATTGCATGCTTGAGTTCCTTCTAAAATATCATCCTTGACATCCTTGTTGTCATAAACTCCTTGGGAAGAGTTGTCTCCCATGTTGATCATTTGAGTGGTCATCCCTTGCAGCAATTGGGATTGGATTACCAAAAACTTTTGTATGGTTGGGTCTAACCCATTGTTGTTGGCTAAAAACTGAGTTGTCACTTGGTTCAACTGGGTTTGGTTTGCTAGTAGTTGTTCTCTCATGTGCATCTCTTGCTTGTTGTTGTCACCATTCTTGATGTTGGAGTTTCTTGGAGTAGTCATATGTTTGGGTTGGATTGGGATTAGGATAGGCAAAAGATTTCTAAGGAAATAGTTCTAATCACACACAACACAATTCACACAAGCAATGTGCAAGCAATAACAAACAAACACTCCACTCAAACAACAAGTTTCAAGCACATTTTTAGGCAACAAAATATTTTTGCTACACCACATAGGTTGGTGTGTTTGATCTATACTTAATATGGTGGTCCAACTATATGTTTCACTTGAGATCTTTCCATTATTCTTTGTTGATTCTTTTTGTATAAGATCATGGTTTCCTTGGGAAAAATTCTTGCATCTTAGTCACAAAACTTCAAAGGTGATGATGGTTCTTTCTAAGTTGTATTTCCTTAGTCTTCAAGTCTTGAGTAACATTTCTTGTCTCACTTGTAGTCCTTAGTGATATCCAAGGTTGAAGTCCTTGTTGAGAATAAGGTTGAAATCACTTGAGTTGGTGAAGTCCTTTGCTCATGTTGAAGTCTTTGCTCATGGAGGAGGCTTTGTCCATCAAGTTTGAAATAGACAAGATGTAGAATCAAAACCAAAATGGTTGAGGGAAGAGTTTACAAGATTGTTGGTAAATAAGTTTTGGAATAAATACAACTCCTATTTTTCTAAGGGGTTTGTCCAATCCTAGGTTTACAAATCCTACAGGCAACACAATGCTCTGATACCATCTGTAAGGTTCCCAAAATTTGATAAGGTAGAGATCCCTGTGTTTACAATGCTATTCCATGGATCAATAGCTAGCATCCACAGTTAAGATGTAATATCAAGAAACAAAGGTCATAATACAACTTTATAACCAGGAATAAAATAATTTATTACATCTTACATAGCTCATTTGGCTATCTCATTACAATGCAGTAGAATATAACAATAGCATGGGGTCCTTCATCTTCAAAGTGCCACAGGAAAACATGTTGGTTGTAGACTTGTAATCCTATTTCAACATACTTCACTAATATCAAACAAACCTGCAACATAACAAGTTACAGCCACAAGGGTCAATACATTTGAATTGTATTGGCAAGTGATACTATGGTAGTATAGTGGAGTCTATCATCTATATGCATTTGGCTAAGTGGAGCTTAGGCTTGCTTGGGGTTTTGATGAAGCTTCTCTGGACACTTGTCTGCATAATGGCCTAGCTCTTTGCATTTGAAACACATCACTTGGCTATTATCCTTCTTCTTCTTTGGTATCATTTCCTCTTGTTTATTTCCTTGGTTCTTCTTCTTTTCTGGGTAATCACTGGCATAGTGTCCTATTTCTTTGCAATTGTAACATTGCAATTGGCTTATGTCCTTCTTCTTCTTTTTGGGTCTCTCCAAAGCTAGGAGTTCTTCTAGTTCATGCTCTTCATAATTCACCACAAAGGTGGGAAATCTTTCTCTCTTCTTGGGGCAGTTACTAGAGATATGACCTTCTTCTCCACAAGAGTAGCAACACTTTGTGGTTACTTTGGATTTGTCATTATGATGCATAGTTTTGACTTTGCCTTCATCCTTCTTGGTAGAAGTTGTTCCTTCATGAGGGTTTACAAACTGTTGATGCACTCCACCTTGTTTCCTTTGTTGAACTATGGAATAGATGGGGCATTGGATAGGGACACGATTATTTCCTTCACATAGGAAACAAGTAACTTGAGATGTGGGGCATTTCTTAGTTGGATGTTTCTCTTCACAATTGGGGCATTGATCTTCATGCTCCTTGGAAGTGTGATCCTTGTCTCCACAGACATTGCATGCTTGAGTTCCTTCTAAAATATCATCCTTGACATCCTTGTTGTCATAAACTCCTTGGGAAGAGTTGTCTCCCATGTTGATCATTTGAGTGGTCATCCCTTGCAGCAATTGGGATTGGATTACCAAAAACTTTTGTATGGTTGGGTCTAACCCATTGTTGTTGGCTAAAAACTGAGTTGTCACTTGGTTCAACTGGGTTTGGTTTGCTAGTAGTTGTTCTCTCATGTGCATCTCGTGCTTGTTGTTGTCACCATTCTTGATGTTGGAGTTTCTTGGAGTAGTCATATGTTTGGGTTGGATTGGGATTAGGATAGGCAAAAGATTTCTAAGGAAATAGTTCTAATCACACACAACACAATTCACACAAGCAATGTGCAAGCAATAACAAACAAACACTCCACTCAAACAACAAGTTTCAAGCACATTTTTAGGCAACAAAATATTTTTGCTACACCACATAGGTTGGTGTGTTTGATCTATACTTAATATGGTGGTCCAACTATATGTTTCACTTGAGATCTTTCCATTATTCTTTGTTGATTCTTTTTGTATAAGATCATGGTTTCCTTGGGAAAAATTCTTGCATCTTAGTCACAAAACTTCAAAGGTGATGATGGTTCTTTCTAAGTTGTATTTCCTTAGTCTTCAAGTCTTGAGTAACATTTCTTGTCTCACTTGTAGTCCTTAGTGATATCCAAGGTTGAAGTCCTTGTTGAGAATAAGGTTGAAATCACTTGAGTTGGTGAAGTCCTTTGCTCATGTTGAAGTCTTTGCTCATGGAGGAGGCTTTGTCCATCAAGTTTGAAATAGACAAGATGTAGAATCAAAACCAAAATGGTTGAGGGAAGAGTTTACAAGATTGTTGGTAAATAAGTTTTGGAATAAATACAACTCCTATTTTTCTAAGGGGTTTGTCCAATCCTAGGTTTGCAAATCCTACAGGCAACACAATGCTCTGATACCATCTGTAAGGTTCCCAAAATTTGATAAGGTAGAGATCCCTGTGTTTACAATGCTATTCCATGGATCAATAGCTAGCATCCACAGTTAAGATGTAATATCAAGAAACAAAGGTCATAATACAACTTTATAACCAGGAATAAAATAATTTATTACATCTTACATAGCTCATTTGGCTATCTCATTACAATGCAGTAGAATATAACAATAGCATGGGGTCCTTCATCTTCAAAGTGCCACAGGAAAACATGTTGGTTGTAGACTTGTAATCCTATTTCAACATACTTCACTAATATCAAACAAACCTGCAACATAACAAGTTACAGCCACAAGGGTCAATACATTTGAATTGTATTGGCAAGTGATACTATGGTAGTATAGTGGAGTCTATCATCTATATGCATTTGGCTAAGTGGAGCTTAGGCTTGCTTGGGGTTTTGATGAAGCTTCTCTGGACACTTGTCTGCATAATGGCCTAGCTCTTTGCATTTGAAACACATCACTTGGCTATTATCCTTCTTCTTCTTTGGTATCATTTCCTCTTGTTTATTTCCTTGGTTCTTCTTCTTTTCTGGGCAATCACTGGCATAGTGTCCTATTTCTTTGCAATTGTAACATTGCAATTGGCTTATGTCCTTCTTCTTCTTTTTGGGTCTCTCCAAAGCTAGGAGTTCTTCTAGTTCATGCTCTTCATAATTCACCACAAAGGTGGGAAATCTTTCTCTCTTCTTGGGGCAGTTACTAGAGATATGACCTTCTTCTCCACAAGAGTAGCAACACTTTGTGGTTACTTTGGATTTGTCCTTATGATGCATAGTTTTGACTTTGCCTTCATCCTTCTTGGTAGAAGTTGTTCCTTCATGAGGGTTTACAAACTGGATTTGTCCTTATGATGCATAAGTGACAGACGGCGGCGACGTGCAGTGGTCGTCCTTGCCGACGTTCTGGGACAAGCGCAGGCAGGTTGGGGGTACTGGGAGACGCGTACAATGATGGCGAGCAAGCTAGAGTGGTCGAGGGGGCAAGGGGCGATGCGGAGCTGCCGGAATTTCTCGCGGAGTTCGTCGGAACAGTGAGGGCACGTGCTCGAATTGGGAACAACCCGGTGGCAGAGAAGGAGTGGGGTCTGGGGGAAACAGAGAGGGGAGAGGGGCGATTAAGAGTGCATAATCTCTGGGCGGATTCATCGCTGATTGACGTGAATTAAATCGTGTCTTGAATGATAGAGAACGGCAGGGAGAAGGAAGAAGTAGTCGCGGCGGGTGGATACGACGTCTGACGCGTGGGCCGTTGTTGTCAGCGAGAGAAATTAGAGAGGAGGTGGGGCCAGGCAGTCAGTGACTTTGCGGGTGGCTTCTCTGGTTCGAATCGTTTTCCTGCGGGAGAAGAGAGGGAGTGGGCTGCTGGGCTTAGTGGGCTAGCTGGGTTGGGATGGCTTTGCTCACTTTTTTTGTTCTGTTTCTCTTTTCTTTTTCCAATTCTAATAATCTGTTTTGATTTTGTTTAATCAATTCAAACATTCATTTGAATTCAAACTTCACTCAAACTTTGTGTGTAGTCAAATACTGATTAATAATACATTTTAAAGTCAAAATTAGAATATTTCTTTTATTATTTTTAGTGTCTTTTATTTATTTAAAACAAATCCCTTGCTTTAAATTCAATTAATATCAAATATATTTTTAGTCCTTATTTGATTTCAATTTTCACAAAACCCTTTTCAGTAAGTTTTATTCATTTATTAGGGTGTCAAATAATTCACTTTGAATTATTTGAAATATTTTTAATATGATTTATTAATCATTTAAATTGGATATTTGCCTTAATTCCAATGAAATTAAATATAGTTTTAATTCCATAAATTTTATTTGGAAGATTTCTTTGATCTTATTTAAGTTAATTAAACAACTTTTATTCCTCTTAGGTAATTTCCAAAAATTATTTTCCCATGATTTAATTAATCATTTCTTAATAGTGATTATCTTCATTCAAAATAAAAATAGGATTTGGTTAATGCCACTTTATTTTATTTGGAAGAATTATTTATCCATTTATTTTATTTGGATTTGGATTATATTCATTCCATTTGCTTAAGGATTAGGTCAAGATTTAATTTGGCCTTTAAATATTCCTCATTTAATATTCCTATCTTTATCTTATAAAATCCATATCTTTTTATTTATAGATCCAAACTTTGGTGATTCCAATTTGTAAAATATTATTTAATATTTGTTTATCCTTTTAAATGTATTTAGGATTATTTTCTCACCATTTGGTATGGATTTTTAGATAGGTGCTTTATTAGCTTTGGAAATTAAATTTCTTTATCTTATTAAATTCATAAGATTTTATCTATGGCTCCAAATTGAATGAGATCAATTTCTATGGATTTAGAATATTTCTATTTGTCAATCTTGATCATTTGTAAATGTTTGTTGACAAATTTTTATATGGATCAAATCCATGGTCTTAGAGATATCTTGGAAATGATTTTATTCCTATTAGGGTTTTAGAGTTTTGGTTTATTTCTAAATGTTTAAATTTCCAGATGCATTTATGAAGAATGCATTTCACTTGATTTGAATTTAGTTGGATTCAAACATTAACCAAAGTTTGTTCAAGATGGGATTTTAAGTTTCCATTTAGAAATAAAAAGTTTCTTTTCACCCTAAATTTCAACAATTATTTATTTTGTTTATTTTTTTTTTTCACGTTACAAGATTTGGAAAATCTTGGGATGTGACAGATCTATAGCAGAACTTGCCCCTAATTATGAAATTTCCGCAGCTTCTTTAGTTCATATGTTGGAGGCTAGGTTTGTTAACCTTAACCCCATGATGGAAATTTTGTTCCTTAAACTAAAAGAAGAAAAAGATGCTGAAAAGAGAGAATTTATCTTTGAAACTTTACTAAAAGAGTTCAATGATGTTGCTAAGGAAGCCAAAAAGGTCTTTGAACGTTTTAATATGCTAGGCTCATGTGTAGATGTTATAGGTACTTTAGATAAAACCAAACCTAGAGAGTAATTTAAGATACACATACCCTTTAAACTTGTTGGAATGCATGAAGCCTTAGAAAAGAATTTTGATTGGATTATTCCTGAAAATCCTTTTGATGAAAGTAGTGAACCAAGGAGAGATGAGAAGGGATCCTCCAAAACTCATTTGGATGAGATACCTTTCCTAGTTAAAGAGATTGCAAGCATTGATCTTAATTCTTCATTTGAAAATACTTGATTCTTGCTTCTTGTGCCTAACTTAAAAGCGTTAAAGAAAAGTACTTGTTGGGAGATAACCCAAGAGTTTTCTTGAGTCTTGGAAGTTATTACTTCAGTAATAACCTCTCCTTATCATTTTTGCCTGCTTTTTTGTGCCAAGAATGACCTCTAATGAGAGGGAAGTAAGATTTGGGGAGTTGCTGACTCGAAACAGATTTTTGTGCTCCACCATAAAAATTTGTGAAGAGTCTCTGTAAGTAGGATTGAGCTGATAATTTACGAATAAATCCCCCAGTATGTTATATAACTTCCGTTAGTTCAACACTTTTTTATTTGAGCAACAGAAGGTCTTCGAAACAATTGGTTTCTACCTGCTGGTCTGTTTTGACAGATTTCTGCCATTATTTGCATTTGCTTCTTATTGATTCCTTTTTGGGTTCTTTTTGGGAAATTGAGCTTTTTGAGGGAAATGCTACAGTAGCTTGTGTTTTTAGTGAAAGTTTTGTTGTTCTAAAGCTAAACCCAAGGGTCTATTATCTTTTGAATACACTAATGTTGCTAATCAAGATTGTGTGAAGTTTTGTATGAAGGAAAAAAATTCAGGTGTAGAGAGAGAATGATGTAATGAGATGAAGAATGGACAAAATCTCAAGCTTGGGGATGCCACCCCGGTGTCACCGCAAGAAATATCCAAGAGGTACAAGCGTCAAATCTTGGGGATGCCCAAGGCATCCCCTTCTTCATCAATAAAAAGCTCAGATCTTTCTAGACACTTCATTTTTATTGTTTCATGCACTGTTGTGTTGTTCTTGGAGCATATTAGTATTCGTTTGCTTCGCTTAGTTTGCTTGAATAAAGTAGTTTGGACCCCTGTTCTTGCTGTGTTGTTTCAAATAAGTTGATTGGTGTTGGAAAGGAGTAGAAAGTTCTTGCTTGAGTAGTGCAAGAGGAACTTGCTTTGATGGTGACTTAGACTTTAGCATGTCATGCTAGGTGTTGTTTTGACCTTATGCTTAGTGATTATTGTTGTAGCATGACTTGTTCCAAACAATTGGGATTTCTTAGTGTGCCTTGAAAGAATCATGCGTTGTTTTAGCATGCAAAAGCATAGTATTGTGGTTTTCTCCTTTGATGATTTGTTTGGGTTGACTTGTCACATGATCACACCATGTTATGACTATGAACAAGTCACCATAGCCTCTATGATCATTTAGTCCTTGGCTTGTAGTACCACTCTATGCTTTGATTAGTAATGTTTTGTCGCTCTGCATGATTATGGCCATTATTGCTCTCTTAGTTGGTTGCTCCCAGTCTTTTGCTAGCCTCCACTTGCATGAGTAAGTTATACTCATGCTTCCAACTCCCAAGAAACCAAGTTATTCCAAAGTGTCCACTATAAATTCCTATGCATGGTGTGTTATACCATTCCAAGTATATTCTTGTTTTCATCTATATTCCAATTAAAAAGTATTTTGTTATGCGAAAACTTAGTCATTAAAGCTCTCACGAACTCCATGGCACACTTTATATTTCTTGCAACTAATAAACTTGAACCATTGTGTCATCTATTTTGTATATGCTTGAACTTATACATTGGAATTAGTAGAATCGTTTTGTCACGGGGAACGCTTTCAACATTGCACTTGTACTTTGTAAAAAGTTGATATCATGCTCTTTTGTCTATGGATGTCTTTGGTGTGAAATAAAAGGGGAGCTTGTAAGTCCATGAAGTTATGTATTTTGTGTTAGAGAAACGCCTGGGCCGCTAGCCTAAGCCATGCCTAATCATGGTGGAAAATTGCAGCATCACCATAATGACATCTATGAAGCTTTCTTCTTATAAAAAAGAGACATATTGAGAAAAGAGGAAAGAGAGAAAAAAGCACCATATTCCCATGGTAAATAAGAAGATTGCTAAGATGCTCATTGTCTGCTTGCCTTGTCATTTTGGTTATAGGATAGCTCATGTACCATGTGCAAGGGGTACCCCGTTGGCGGTTCTTTATGATACACATGTACTTACTATGACAAGAACTTACAGGTGACTAAAGTTGAGTAGCATGAGGAGTGGCCCTCATATTCAAGGGACATGAGATTGCCAACTTATAATTTGTTAAGCATATATTCCATAGTTTGTTCACTTTAACCTTAATCACTTCAAGATGCTTATGATAGGGGGAATGAGGGCTGAAAGTTAGCAAGTACCATAATTTTTGGAAGCTCTTTTTGAAACTTGAAATCCCTGCTTCCCTTTATGAAGGGACTTTCTTCCACCATTATATTGAGTCTCCACCTTCTACCTTTAGGCACCAATTAAGAGAGCATAGTTGCCATTCTTAGTTCTATGTGCATTGTCCCAAAACTGATTGATTGATGCATATTGTTGATATTACTTGTTCTTGTGCAATTTGTATCTATTCACTCTTATGAACTTTGAAGGTGTCCTATGCATCTATTTTCTACTCTATGATGGACAAGCTGAATGCCACTATGCCATGTTTTCTGTATGTGAAACAAACAAATGTTTTTCAATGCATGTTATTCATGAGCTTTGTTTGTATCCTTTCATGTTGCATGCATAGTTACTTTGTCTTACTGTTAGAACTCCATGCTCATGTTTAGAGTTCTTTGATCCCAGCTTTTTGCTTGCAAATGGTTTGATCTTGGTTTTGATGGTGCATGTCACCTCAAAAATTATTCTTTTTATCACTTACCTACTCGAGGACGAGCAGGAGTTAAGCTTGGGGATGCTTGATACGTCGGAAACGTATCTATAATTTTTGATGTTCCATGCTTGTTTAGTATCTACTTTGCTTTGCTTTGTCCACACTTTGAGGTGTTTTTATATGTTTTCTGGTACTAACCTATTAACAAGATGCCATAGTTGTAAGGATCGTATGGGCACCTAGAGGGGGGGTGAATAGGTGCTACTTCAAATTTTCTTCCTTTTCAAATTAAGGTTTGAGAATAAGGTAAATTCTCTAGATAATGCAACTACGGTGAATTTACCTATATGACAATTATGCAAGAGCTACCCTAACACAAAGTAGTAACAAGTAAGTAAGGTGCGGTAAAGGATAGAAGTAACCAAAATAGTGGACGCGGAGACACAAGGATTTGTTTCCCGTAGTTCCTTCCTTTTGAGGGGAAGTACGTCTACGTTTGGAGAGGGGGCGGTTTCAAACCACCAACGCCACGAAAGGCCTCCCTTGTTCTCCGATGAATCTCACCCCAACGGGATCGATTCACCTTCCACTATATCGGCAACCTTCAAGGTGGAAGCCGGCACCGTTACAAGTTTGGGGCACACATACACAACTTAATCGGAGGCTCCCAAATACAAGCAAGTTGTCAAAGCAATCAAAGACAAGCTTGTAAGAACCAAAACAAGAACTAGGGTTTCCAAGAAAACACTAGAGCAAAGGGGCCCTCAATGAAATGAGGGGGAAATGAAGATCTCTTTTGGTGAAGTAGTAGATCAGGGCCTCCTCCTTCGATTCCCCAAAGATCAAGGACTTTGGGTGGTGGAATGAGGAGATCTTGAAGATTGGGTGGCTCCAATGGGCTCCAATGGTGGTCTTTGACTTTAATGTGGCTGAGCTGCTTGTCCCAAGGTAGGTGGAGGGGTATTTATACCCCTCCACAAAATATGGCCGTTGGAGCCATTAATGCACCGGTAGTACCGGTACTCAAGCGGTAGTACCGCTACCCTTGCGGTACTTCCCCCAAGTGGTAGTACCGGTCGTATGACGCGGTACTACCGGTCCGGGCGGTAGTACAGGTCCCAAGTACCGCTTGGTACTGAGCAAAACAGAGAGGGGTGGCTTTTCTTCAGAACGGTCCGGTACTACCAGGCGGTACAACCGTGTCCAAGCGGTAGTACCGCTTGTCTCAAGCGGTACTACCGGTTGGACCGGTAGTGCCTCTCCGTGGTACCGGATGGTACTGACTAAGACCCACCGTTATCAGTTTTGCACGGTTCCAACCGGTACTTGAACCGGTAGTACCGGTGTCAAGCGGTAGTACCGGTCGTATTTCCGGTACTACCGTCTGACACATTGGTTTTTCGCAAAGGGAACAGTTATGCCAATATTTGTGTCACACCCTTATCAACCCTGTGATACACTTAGCACACGATTAAACCGATGTGTGTTGTTATCAAACATCAAAATCAGAGGGATAGGAAAATGCTCTTTCAATCTCCCCCTTTTTGGTGTTTGATGACAATACACTTTTGCAAGATGATTTAAATAGGAAGCATATGAGATTTGTAAAATAGAGACGGGGCTCCCCCTAGATGTGTAGAGACAAATCTCCCCCTCTATTTTACAAACCCAACATGGATGCACGAATATTGATACTAGCATTTGAAATCATACCTTTGCATAATAGCATGTGATGAGAAATATATAGACAATAGATAACGCATATCATCACAAGACGGATCCAATGAAATAAACCACATAGTCTCATAAGATGGGTCCATGATATAACCACTACATAACCACATAGTCTCACACATAAATAGAGGGGAATCGAAGTTCACAAGCAATAAAAGGATCAAAATAAGAACGAGCTTGTGACTTTCCTTGCAACACCCGTGCCTAAAGTGCAACTTCTCCCCCTTTGGCATCAAGACGCCAAAAAGGGACAAGTGCAAGACTACCGTCCCAACGGTCAACCATCCTCATCCTCATCCTCATCCTCAAGGTCCTCCTCGTAAGGGGGTGGGGCGCGGTGGGAGGAAGAGACATCATCGTCCCAATGGCTGTGCTGAGAGATCCACTGATCTTCGGGAGTGATGTTGTTCTCGGACCCCTCGGAGACGGTCAAACCCTGAGCAGCCATCATGTCCTTCTGCCAAGCACTGGCTTTCTTAGCATACACATGCGCCTCATACATGCGCTTCTGGTTGTCAACCTGGAAGCAAAAGATCTTCTTGAGCTTGACCTCCATCCTTTTGGCCCAAGAGGGCTTAGCATTCTTGCGATGGGAGACAACATAGTCAGTGTCATGTCCACTGTCAGCATCCTTAGAGTCATCCTCATCCTCCTCACCCGCCGCAACGCGAGGTTTAGCATGTGTCTTGATCTTGAGTGCCTTTGGCCTGTGCACAATGAGAGAGCGAGTGGAGAGTGTCCTAGAAATGACGGGGCACTTTGACACAATGAGGGCCATAATATAAGGAGCAAATGGTGGAACCCTCCGAGAGTGTGCAGCAGCAACCATCTCATTCCATATGAAGTCTGACACATCAAGAGGAGTGCCTGAGTCTCGGTTGAGGAAGGTGTTGAACAGCAAGTCAACAGAGAACCCATGTATCTCATCCTTGTTGCCCGCACGAGGAGCAACAGTCTCACGGAAAATGCGATGGAGAATGTCATATGTGGGGAGAAGATCCTTGATCTTGCCAGCAATCCCACGGCCCCGGATATATAGAGGTGTAAGGACATCCTTCTTGGAGGGGTGATCCCGCATGTGACAGCGAAAACCACAAGGAACGTCCCGGCCGCGATCTTCATACCCCAATATTGCAGCAAACTCCGCAAGTGTAGCTTCCTTGACAGCACCTTGAGTCATCCAGGTGATCTTCCGAGTACGGCCAGTGTGGAAATGTGCAGTGGCATAAAACTGGCAAATAAGGAGTGGATCATAGTCATACTGGAACTCCATAATGGGGAACAAGCCAAGGTGAGAGAAGATTTCCTTAGCTTCAGCAAAGTAGTCAAGATTCCTGTTAATGTGCCCCATGTCAATCCACTGCTGAGGCACCACCATCTGGATATTGGTCAAAAGAACCTCATGATAAACACGCTCTTGGAAATCATCGAAGAAGAGACTGTGTTCCCTGGCCTCACTCCGGTTGCGGGAGTATGCATTTTCAATCCGGAGAGCCCTAAACTCTGACTCAGAGATGTCTGACAGTTTCCTTGGCCCAGATGGCCCTGAGCTGAGACTTTTGGTACGCCCAGCGGAAGGGGGGCGAGAGGGAGGGGCGTTGCCATGCCCAGCAGAGCGCTTGGTAACCCCCTCACGACCACCTCGAGTGGCAGGCAAATTGGAACGGTGTCTTGGCTGTGGCATAACCTCTTCCTCAGACTTCGTCTCTTCCTCAACAATCTCATGGCTAGTCTTGGAACGCTTGCGCGCACCCCGAGAACCACCTGCATCTGTGAAAGCATAAGGGAGGATAGCAAGGGGTAAGGGCACAAGAATCAAGGAGCAAACGAGAGAATCCAATATGAAGCAGAAAAAATGCGGTCAGTTTGGGCCGGTACTACCGGACCTGACGACCGGTAGTACCGCTTGCAAGCGGTAGTACCGGTTGAGCGGCACAAGTTCGTCAGATCTGATGGAAACGGACCAAATTAACGGCATTAAACTGTAAATAGATGATTCTACTCAGTAACAAGGGAAGCATATGGCAGTACAACCTTTCAATATGTCAATTTCTCCACAAATCTAAGCCAAAACCTAGATCTAAGGAGAAAATCAAACGGAGAGAGAAAGGGCGGTTGTACCGGGATCCATGGCGGTGGAAAGAGGTGGGAGCCCGCCAAGAGGCCGAATCCAAGGGGGATCCGGGGAGAGGAGGGCGTGGCAGGGTTCCGGCGGCTTCAAGGTCTCCGGCGGCGGCGCGGGTACGAGTGGAGGGTGTGGGGACGAATGAGGCACTGAGGGGTGCCTCCCCACGCGCGTCCAATATATACCAGGAAAACACCGACCGATGGTACCGGTTGCTGAAGCGGTAGTACCGCTCGTAAGCGGTAGTACCGGTTCCCCAACCGGTAGTACCGGTGACCGGTAATACCGAACATGTGGGCGGTAGTACCGTTCCTGGAGCATTTCTTCCAGGAGACGACCAGGGAACTAGCCAGGTCCGATAGTACCGCTCGTACATCCGGTAGTACCGGTCCCATCTGATTCCAAAGCCAGGAAACAAAGGTGATTCTTGTGCAGATAGAGAGAGGGTTTTCGTGAGGGAGTAAGGAGGCTTGGGTTAAGACAAGTGAGCTGGGAAGCACCTGCACTCTAAAAATCGAGAAAAAGGAAGTTAAAAACCAAACTAGAGTGCATGAGACTAAGAACGGTGAAGGCAATTCACAAGATGACAATCATGAGTAAAAATCAAATCAAAAATGACAAACACGAGTAAGCACATCAACCTATCGATTGAGAGGGGGCGGTGGCCTAGGCCACCATATTTGAGTATACTCGGCTTGGCAACACGAAGATATATCTTGGGTCCATTACCGAAACTCATCATTAAGCTCACATATCACAAAATGATATTAAGAGGAATGATTTTGTTTACTTTGCGCATAATGGGGGGAGGGATGGTCCAATCAATTAGGACCGCACTCCCCCTATGTCCATGCCTACACCTAAACCAAATATGGGTCGAGTATTAGGTGAGAGTGCAAGATAATCAAGTCAAGCTCCTTGAATCTACGATATTTAGTTCATTCCTCAAGTAGCAAAACCTTGCTTCATCAAGTGGCTTCGTGAAGATATCGGCAAGTTGATCTTTGGTAGAAACATAGGATAGATCAATATCACCTCGAGCAACATGATCTCTAATGAAGTGATGACGAATCTCAATATGCTTTGTCCTTGTGTGATCCACCGGGTTGTATGCAATTTTGATGGCACTTTCATTGTCACATAGAAGAGGCACTTTGTCACAATGGACACCGTATTCCTTTAAATTTTGCCTCATCCATAGCAATTGAGTGCAAGCACTAGCGGTAGCAACATACTCGGCTTCGGCGATGGAGAGAGATATACAATTTTGCTTCTTAGAAGACCAACATACCAAGGACCTACCAAGGAATTGGCAAGCCCTGGATGTTGATTTTCTATCATCCTTGTCCCCCGCCCAATCCGAATCCGTGTATCCACAAAGAGCAAATGTTGAGCCTTGAGGATACCAAAGACCATAAAATGGGGTATGAACTAAATATCGAAAGATTCTCTTGACCGCCATTAAATGGCTTTCTTTAGGAGCCGCTTGATATCTTGCACACACACCTACACTCAACACAATATCGGGTCTAGATGCACAAAGGCAAAGCAAAGAACCAATCATAGACCGGTATACCTTTTGATCCACCTCTTTACCATTTGGATTTTGTTCTAGATGAGTCTTTATAGCCATGGGAGTAGGAGATCCATTTAAATCTTGCATTTTGAATCTCTTGAGCATATCTTGAGTATACTTGGCTTGATTTAAGAATGTCCCTCCTCTAACTTGCTTGATCTTAAAGCCAAGAAATACTCTCAACTCCCCCATCAAAGACATCCGGAACCTACTAGTCATAAGCTTTGAGAATTCATCATTAAATACTTTGTTAGATGAGCCAAAGATAATATCATCAACATATATTTGGCATACAAAAAGCTCCCCATTGACCCTCTTAGTAAAAAGAGTGGGATCGATTTTCCCAACCTCAAAGCCACGGTCAAACAATAACTCTCTAAGGTGCTCATACCACGTGCATGGGGCTTGCTTGAGCCCATAGAGCGCCTTATCAAGTTTGTAGACATGGTTTGGGTAGTTGGGGTCCTCAAATCCTGGGGGTTGCTTAACATATACCAATTCATTTAAAGGACCATAAAGAAATGCACTTTCTACATCCATTTGTTGCAACTTAAAGTTATGATGTGCCGCATAAGCAAGAAGGATACGGATGGACTCAAGGCGAGCCACAGGCGCATAAGTCTCTCCATAATCAATGCCTTCAATTTGAGAATACCCTTGTGCAACCAATCTAGCCTTGTTCCTTACAATAATTCCATGCGCATCTTGCTTGTTCTTGAATATCCACTTTGTTCCAATAACATTTCGGCAATCCTTTGGCTTCTCAACTAACTTCCATACTTTGTTTCTCTCAAAGTTGTTGAGATCTTTATGCATAGCCTCTAACCAATCCGAATCTTCAAGAGCTTCCCACACTTTCTTTGGTTCAATCATGGATATGTGAGCTTGGTGTTCACTGAACCTCTTCAATTGTGCTCTTGTGGAAATACCTTTCCTTAGATCACCAACTACATTTTGTAGAGTGTGATCTCTTATTTCCAACATTCTTTCCTTTCTGGCCTCGCGAAGAGCGTGGATCTCCGTGTTGTTTCTTGGAGGACCCTCTTCATCATTCTGATCCTCGTCTTGACCATCAACTTGACCTTGATCATCATTGGAGTCATCCTCTACATTGGGAGGCAAAGATTTACCTTGGTCTTGATCAAGTGCACTTCTAGCGTCAATTTGAGCTTGTCTCAAAGCAGCTTGTACGGATCTTCTTTGACAAATTGACTTGGCACCACTTGACAATCTGTCGAATGGACCAAGCTCCCCTTGACTGGAGTTGACACTTTGATCACCATGTTGAGGGTCCACATCTTGTCTTTGGCTTGAGTTAATGTCCTCTTCGGTGGATGGAGCATGTTGAGGTTGTGAAGATGAGGGATCCACTTGAGTGGAGCATAGTTCTTCTCGATCCGCCATAAGGGGTTCCTCAATGGGGCGGATATATCCCACACCCATTCTTCCTATGGCATCCTGAGGCATTTCATCATCTGCATCACAAGCATCAACACGCCCCCCTTCGGGACCATCATATTCTTTGAAGGTCACACTACAAGATTCTATGACGGCTCCGGAGAGCTTATCATAGATTCTATAAGTGTGAGATTCGAGACCATAGCCAACAAAAATACCCTCTAATGCTTTAGACTCGAATTTAGACAAACGAACACCTTTTATGAGATAGAAACACTTACAACCAAACACCCGGAAGTAAGATATATTGGGCTTGTTACCGGTAAGTATTTCATATGGAGTCTTGTTGATTTCTTTGCGGAGGTAGAGCCGGTTTGAAGCATGGCAAGCGGTGGAGATGGCTTCGGCCCAAAAGTTGTATGGAGATTTAAACTCCGCCAACATGGTCCATTTCAATAAGAGTCCGGTTCTTCCTTTCTGTCACACCATTTTGTTGAGGGGTGTATGCAGCGGAATATTGATGTTTAATCCCCTCATCACTAAGGAAATCATTTAAGGTGTAGTTCTTGAACTCGGTGCTGTTGTCACTTCTTATGATCAACACGGGAACATTGTATTGCCGTTGAACCAAGTTGATGAAGTCGATAAAATTCTTTTGAGTCTCACTCTTCAACTTGAAGAAATAAACCCAAGAGTATCTTGAAAAGTCATCAACAATCACCAAGCAATATTTCTTCCCACCAAGACTTGCATGAGATGGAGGAACAAAGAGGTCCACGTGAAGGAGATCCAAGATCTTGGTGGACTTGATGCGGTTCTTAGGCTTATGAGGATCATCATGCATCTTCCCTATAACACATGCCCTGCAAACACGATCTTTGGCAAAGGAAACATTTTCTTTTAGTCCAACAATATGGCCCTCCTTGTGGAGACTTTGCAAAGTTCTCATATTGACATGGGCCAGTCGGCGATGCCATAACCAACCCACATCGGCCTTTCCGGATAAGCACATCGCACTTGTAGTGGCTTGCCCCGAAAAGTCCACCACATACAAGTCATGTTCGACATACCCAACGAAAGCGACCTTGAGAGACTTGCTCCACATGAGGACCACAAGATCATTATGTATAAAGACGGAAAAACCCATCTTTACAAGAGCACAGACTGAAAGTAAATTGTACCCAAGGGTCTCAACAAGCATGATGTTCACGAGTGTAATGTCGTGAGCAACCACAACATTGCCAAAACCCATTACCTTAGACTTTGACTTGTCGGCATATGTCACGGTGATTAGATCATCATTTGGCTTTAAATCCTTGACAATAGACGAGCTTCCGGTCATATGACTTGTGCAACCACTATCAAGCACCCACTTTGACCCTCCGGAAGCATAAGTCTACAAAAGATCAAGCTAATTTTTAGGTACCCATTTTTTAATGGGTCCTATTTTGTTAGCAACAAGGGTATTGGGAACCCAAATAGACCAAGCAATATAACCATCATAAGGACCAACATATTGTGCATACACATCACCATAATAATCACGCATTAGAACATAGTGAGGGTTAACACTTCCCGCAAAATCATCATGAGACATAGTTTTACCACTTGTGGTCTTACTCTCCACAATGGTCTTGTTGGTCTCTTGTGCGGGCTTGTCCTTCTTCTTCTTATTGTTCTTCTTCTTGGTTTTGGAAACAAAACCAATGCCCCCTTTATCACCACTACGCCTTTTCTTGCTCAAAAGATCATCAATGGACTTGTTGCCTTGTGGAAATGTGTCCTTAGCAAGATCCCCCTTCAACCTAGCATTCTCTTCAAGAATAGTTGTGCTACTAGATGGAATGAAGTTACTAGGTGAAGGAATATTGGCCAATTGAGTTTGAAGCGTTTCATGGGACTCTGTGAGTGATAAGAGTTCACTCTCCAAGACCTTGTGAGCCTTGTTAAGCAAACTAAAGTCCTCGGCAAGTTTTTCATGAACCACACCAAACTCAATCTTGTCCTTTTTATCCCTTTTGTATTTAGCAATAGCATGATCACGCTCTTTGATGAGTTTGTTAACAATAATGTCATTGGCCTCATCAAGCCCTTCAAGTTTTAATTCAAGTGATAACCTAGTTTCTTGTTCTTCTTCTATAGCATTGTTTAAAGCCTCTAGCTCAATCATATGTTCATGCCCAAGTTTACATCTTACATCTAGAAGCTCTTGAGTATGTGAGAGTTGATCTAAGATGTTTCCAAAATGTAGCTTAGCATCACCTTCTAGGTTAGTCATAAACTCATCAAAGGCAATTAATTCCTTTTTAACATCAAGAGACATCTCATCATCAATTTCATCATTATCTAAGTGAGTAGAGCGGGATGATGAGGATACCTCCGTTCCTCTTGCCATAAGGCAAGTGACGTTCTTGGTGGAAGAGTTATCATTTGGAGAATCGAAGAGTGAGAATGTCGGAGTAGAGGTGGTGGCTAGAGCAGCCACACCATGAGAAGTTTCCTCTTTGTCATCTTCATCATCTTCATTGTCGGAGGAGTATTCTTCATGAGTGATCAAGACAATTTCTCCCGACTTCTTGTTGATGGGATTCTTTTTGATGAAAGGTTTCTTGTAAGGTGCCTTGAGAGTCTTCTTCAACACAAGCTTGCCACCATGATCTTCTCTCTTCTCATAGGGGCAACTTGCTACAAAGTGATATCGGTCACCACAATTGAAGCAAGTTCTCAACCTAGTGGTATTCTCTCTTTTCCCATTTGGATTGCTTCTCCGTTGCATTTCCATCTTGGCCTTGGCGGGGTTCTTCCAAAAGTTCTTTGCATAGAAAGTCATATATTGTCCATGAGCAATCTTGACTTCATCGGGATGGTCCATGGAAAGCCCTTCATCACTATCATCTTCATCCCCATGGTCCACAACTTTGGCCTTCAAAGCAACATTGACAACATTGCTCATACCTAGGGCATGAGCATGGACATCTTTGGCATTTTTGGCGGCAACCTTGAAAGCGGCCATCTCTTGCATAACTTCATTTGAGGTCATGAGATGGTAGTTGTGTCTTCCTTGTAAGCTCTTCAAGTCGGTGGGCTCAAAAGGCATGAGTGCACTCACATATTTCCTTTTTATCCAAGCATCATCCACATGTGGGGCACCCACATTCCTAAAAGCGGTGGCGGTGGTCTTGAGCCTTCGGTACATGTCTTCGTGATCTTCACCTTCTTTCATGTAGAAGCCTTCGGCTTCATTGCTTAGAGCATCATATCGGTTCCTCCTCATACTCTCATTTCCAACAAACAACACAGTGAGAGCATCCCAAGCTTCCTTGGCAATGCTAAAGTTCTCAATGTGTGGATAATCCTTTGTCCCCAAACCTTGTTGAATCATATGCAAAGCAGTGGCATTGATTTGACTATTAATAGTCTCTCTTCTTGTCAAGTTGTTTGGATCCCCAATAAAGAGTCCATGCTCGATGATGTTCCAAAGTTCAATGCAAGAGCTGCGCATATGAGTTCTCATTAGTGATTACCATTGAGCAAAAGTAGCAGATTCTTCAAGCTTAGGTGGGTCACCTCTATTGTATACATGAGGGTGAGGGATTGGAGGGTCGGGAGAGTACCATGAATCACGGTGCTCACCCTTCCCACCATCATTGTGTGTGGAGGAATTAACGTTGTCTAGTTTACCCCCCACCACCATACCCTCGGGGGATACCGATGTATTCCCTTTAGGTAAAATGGATGGTTGATCCTCTTAAGGAGATGGGGGTGATGAGCCTTCTTTGTCTTTAAGAAGTTGCTCGAGCATCTTCTTGACTTCGTTGACCAAGGAAGAGCTCAATCTTGTTTCCAAGTTTTTGAGATCTTCCATGGTCACCGGTGTCGGTTCACTACCACCATCCCCTTCGTTGCTACCCATATTCTCTTAGGCGGTAAAGCCCGAATAAAGAGCCGAGGCTCTGATACCAATTGAAAGGATCGTATGGGCACCTAGAGGGGGGGTGAATAGGTGCTACTTCAAATTTTCTTCTTTTTCAAATTAAGGTTTGATAATAAGGTAAATTCTCTAGATAATGCAACTACGGTGAATTTACCTATATGACAATTATGCAAGAGCTACCCTAACACAAATTAGTATCAAGTAAGTAAGGTGCGGTAAAGGATAGAAGTAACCAAAATAGTGGACGCGGAGACACAAGGATTTGTTTCCCGTAGTTCCTTCCTTTTGAGGGGAAGTACGTCTACGTTTGGAGAGGGGGCGGTTTAAAACCCCCAATGCCACGAAAGGCCTCTCTTGTTCTTCGATGAATCTCACCCCAACGGGATCGATTCACCTTCCACTATATCGGCAACCTTCAAGGTGGAAGCCGACACCGTTACAAGTTTGGGGCACACATCCACAACTTAATCGGAGGCTCCCAAATACAAGCAAGCTATCAAAGCAATCAAAGACAAGCTTGTAAGAACCAAAACAAGAACTAGGGTTCCAAGAAAACACTAGAGCAAAGGGCCCTCAATGAAATGAGGGGGAAATGAAGATCTCTTTTGGTGAAGTAGTAGATCGGGGCCTCCTCCTTCGATTCCCCAAAGATCAAGGACTTTGGGTGGTGGAATGAGGAGATCTTGAAGATTGGGTGGCTCCAATGGGCTCCAATGGTGGTCTTTGACTTTAATGTGGCTGAGCCGCTTGTCCCAAGGTAGGTGGAGGGGTATTTATACCCCTCCATGAAATATGGCCGTTGGAGCCATTAATGCACCGGTAGTACCGGTACTCAAGCGGTAGTACCACTGGAAAGCGGTACTACCGGTCCAGTACCGGACCCGGTACCGGAGATGCTTCAGTTGGTCGAGCCTTCTTCAGGTTTGGCCGGTATCGCCCTTGCGGTACTTCCCCCAAGCGGTAGTACCGGTCGTATGACGCGGTACTACCGGTCCGGGCGGTAGTACCGGTCCCAAGTACCGCTTGGTACTGAGCAAAACAGAGAGGGGTGGCTTTTCTTCAGAACGGTTCGGTACTGCCGAGCGGTACGACCGTGTCCAAGCGGTAGTACCGCTTGTCTCAAGCGGTACTACCGGTTGGACCGGTAGTGCCGCTCCGTGGTACCGGATGGTACTGACTAAGACCCACCCTTATCAGTTTTGCACGGTTCCAACCGGTACTTGAACCGGTAGTACCGGTGTCAAGCGGTAGTACCGGTCGTATTTCCGGTACTACCGTTTGACACATTGGTTTTTCGCAAAGGGAACAATTATGCCAATATTTGTGTCACACCCTTATCAACCCTGTGATACACTTAGCACACGATTAAACAGATAAGTGTGTTGTTATCAAACATCAAAATCAGAGGGATAGGAAAATGCTCTTTCAACAGTGCCAGTTGCCTGTTTTCTTCTGTTTTTGGTTCCAGAAAAGCTAGTAAGGCAATATTCTCAGAATTGTACGGGACAAAAGTAAAAGTCAATATTTCACCGAGGAGAACACAGAGTCTAGAGGAGAGACGGAGGGGAGCCACAGGGCGGCCGCACCCCCCAGGCGCGGCCCACCTTAGGCCGCGTCTGGGCAGGGTGTGGCCCCCCTGGCCGCCCCCTGTCTCGCCTCTTCGCCTATAAGAAGCCCCCGATGCCTAAACCCTAAGCCCGTGATCAATATTCCACGAAACCGTCTGTAGCCGCCGCCACCATCAAATCTAGATTGGGGGGGATCTGAAGCTCTTCCCGGTAGCCTGCCGGAGGGGAGATAATCCCGGAGGCCTTCTTCTTCATCATGCCAGCCTCCGGTATGAAGCGTGAGTAGTTTCACCTTGGACTACAGGTCCATGTAGTAGCTATATGTTTGTATCTCCTCCTTTGTGCTTTCATGTCTAGATCTTGTGAGATCCGTTCATGATCAAGATCTCATCTATTTGTAATCATGCATGTTGTGTTTGCGGGGATCCGATGGATATTGAGATTACTATGTCAGATTGATTAATGGTTTTGTCTTATTGATTCTATCATGTTTGTGTTGTTTGTGATCTTGCATGTTCTCCGTTGTTAGTAGCTATCTTGGCCAAGTAGTTGCTAGTGACTCCAAGAGGGGGTATTTATGCTTGATAGTGGGTTCATGCCTCTATTTAATCTAAGGGAAGTGACAGAAATCTCTAAGGTTGTAGATGTGTCGTTGCCACTAGGGAGAAAACAAAGGTCTCTTGTTCATGGAACAAGTGGATTGTTTACCTTACACACTTTGCTTAAAGCAGTTGTCTATTGCTTGCAACTTAATACTGGAGGGGGTTCGGATGATAACCCAAAGGTGGACTTCTAGTCATAGATGCAGTTGGATGGCGGTATATGTATCACGTTGTATTGCCCAATCGAATCTCATAGGATCTTGATGTCTAGTATTGCATTGTTATGCCTTGCTCAGTCCTGTCAATTGCCCTGCTATAATTTGTTTACCCTACATGCCATGTTTGTTTATCTAAGGAGAGCACCTCTAGTGAACTATGGACCCCCAGTCCAATCTTTACCATTGATCATCTTCCACTGTTAGTGTTTACTTTCTGCAAACCACTATCACCTTCCACACCATACAGTAAATCCTTTGTTACAGCAACTGGTGAGATTGACAACCTCACTGTTCGTTGGGGAAAAGTCTTGAGTTTGTGTTGTGCAGGTCTCCAAGTTGCTTGCAACACCTTTGAGACGTTTCCTTCCTCCTACTGGTTCGATAACCTCAGTTTCTTACTGAGGGAAGACTTGCTACTGTGCTGCATCACACCTTACTCTTGGGGTTTCCCAACGAAGCGCTCCCACATCAACAAAGCGCCATCAACACCGCCACCCATCCAATCTCCATAGTGGCGGAGCTATGCCTCAATCACACCTCCGAAATCTAGATCTCCCTCAACACCATCACCATCAAGGCATCCAAGTAAGAAGAAGAGGATGAGAAGGAAGACATCACCACCACGCATCAATCTCCATCTCCATCTCCATCATCATCTCCCTCTCTCTCTCTCTCTCTCTCTCTCTTGTGTTTAGTAATTGTAAGATTGAACACGGTTGTGACATCATTATATATTTATATATGTTTTGCTATTCATCCATGTGTGAGTGATTGATTCAATTCTAGGTTGAGGTATGATCTAGTGCGCTAAGTTAGAATTTATTGTGATATAAGATGAGTTTATGTGATCCTTTGGTCCAGAAGTGCTTTCTGCCTTGCGGTGACGTGCGAGAATCATGCATAGTGCACACAGAGTGACAACTCGATAATCAATTTGGGAACGTTTATTTGTCCGAGTAATCTCTTATAGATCACACATATATTTTCCGATCTAGTACTAGTGAGACCGAAGCCTAGAAGCCATCTCTCATTCCATTCAATCCTACAACTACAATCTCTTTAATTCAGTCATATTCCTGTTTACTTTCTGTCTTAGTTTATTTTGTTCTTGTTAAAAATTCTTTGTTATTAGATAGTTTAAACCTCTCTCAATTATCGCTGTTCTAGTAACTTAGAGAATAAGATATTTCCAAACCACGTTTTGGGTGTGAAACGTGGCCGCATTGACAACGTGGCTGCGGGGTCGTGTTGTTTTTGTTCGTCGATCTCCCATCGGGACAAACTCTTAAATATTTGCTGCTACAAGTACTGTAATAACCCTATTGTTGGTGCAAGAATCCAATCATCAGTGGGGTTCTTGGTTAGATGAACCATGGTTTAAGGAAAGGTCACCATGGGTAGCTCGGGTAGAACTAGGGTTAGCTAGGATGGTTGGTGGTGATGGTTAGATGGTTTGGTCCAGCCAAGCCATGGTGAAGGCTCAAGAAGGTTAGGGTTTAGTTAGATACATAGGTTTGGTTAGGTTAGGTTTCTCTTATTCCTTCTCTCCTTTCTTTCGATATGTTTTTGTTTGTTTTAAATCAAGTTATTTGAATAGCTTTCAAATAGAACCAAAAGACCAAACAAACCAAAAGGAATAAGTATGGAAAGAAAGGTTAATATTGAGGTTTTATTTGAAATGATACCAACCTATATGAATTCAAATCATACAAGCTCTACTCCAAAATCGAAAGAAATCCAAATAAGGAAGGAAGGCAAACTTTGCATGGGCCATGCATAGGTGTTTAAAGTTCACTACCACTAGTTGTGAAAACAACTATTTGCAAACATGGCCATATAATCACACATGCATTCAAATATTGGAATTAAGACCAAACCACAAAGTGTGAGCTTTCTTTCCCATATAGAATAAATGAATCATAACATGGATGAATATAAGTGGCCAATTTAGTGGTTGTGTCCCACTAATAATTATATATATCCATATTTATATTCATACATGAGCATAGATTTGAATAGAACCCATATGGAAGTTTTGAGAATGGTTCCTACTCACATAGCATGCAAAGGTGGCCATGTGGCCCCATATATTTAATATTGTGAAGACAACATGTATCATATATGGGAGCATCTAGAAATAGAAGTGGATCCATCCCAACATATATGAGCTAGATTAAAATTCCAAAAGAAATGCAATTGCTCATATATAGTTTGGATGGTGAAATTATAAGGTGATGACAAAAAGGTGGTGGAGTTTGGAAGAGATATGCCCACAACTCAACTTGGGCATTAAGTAATATATGAAGAGCCAACTATAATATATTTAGAGGCAAATACAAGTAAGATAATGAATGCATATGGGATAAGAACGAAATGAAAAAGGTTTTTTATGATGCTTAAATGCAAGATGACATGGTGACACGAGCATGATATTATGATGATGCAATTAATGTCAAGTATGAAGTAGCAATATATAATAGGTAAGTAGCATTACAATTGTTAGACAATTGGGATGCTACAGTCCCATGCACAGTAACAACACATGATGTAGATTTACTTCTCCCTCTGGTTGTGCAAGCTGATTGTTAAGGCCGTGGACCTGATTTACTTGTAGCGGAAGCATACGAGATTCATCTTGTCTTATGTGGCGATCAACCGGCCGACCAGGCATTGCAAATTAATTGAGTATTTGCTCACCAAGATCACTAGACTTGGACTGTAAATCTATTGTCTTTTTAAAAAAGGTGCAGATTAGTCAGTAACATGGTCAATTTTGACACAATCTGCTGCTTAAGGCCTAGGGATTTAAATTTTTTAGATTCAAAATAATTGTTAGTTTCGGAATCATACACCGACTGCTAAATGTCCTAGACTTGCCATGGTCTTGTTGGATTCATTTATTCCACCTTGCTAACAGAGACACGAGAGATGAGGTGTCTAACTGTACAAGAGTCTGAACTCAACCCAGCATGCTGATCAGAAATATCTTATGGATCAGTCCCGAAGAGGAAGCACAATAAATCATCTCTGCATTCTTCATCCAAGTAATCTCTCTTTGATCTTATATTTTTAAATGGAAGGAGTACCCACCCTAAGTTAATAATTCACAGTAACCAGGAAAGGTCGGACTTCATATATTCAACCATGAATTTTACCAACATGGTACGGTATTTTCTCACTCTCAAACCTGTATTTTATAGGTCTGTAGACATATACTTTAAGAGAATGGAAAATCTTGGTACCGTGTGAGTATCTTTTTGGAATTATAAGTGCATTACAATTACATTTTGATAAGAAAAAATAATATAACCGTTGCCACACACGGACATTTAGCCAGTACTCCCTCCGTTTCAAAATATAAGATGTTTTAGATTTGTGAAAAAATTATCTAGACTTGTTTTAGCGTGTAGATTCAGTCCAAACATGAGTAAACCTATGTCCTAAAACTAATCTATAAAACTAATCTAAATACATTTACTTTATAAAACTAAAACATATTATATTTTAAAACAGAGGGAGTACTTTCTAAAAATTATAAGAATACTTTGAAAAACACATGACCGCAAGAACGGCCCAGCCTATAGCATTTACCATCCACGAGATTCAGACGTGACACCGAGCGGCTCATCCCCACCGAGTGAAATTATTGTACTCTGCCATGCCGGTCGCCTCACCTTCCGGTACCCACACCACCTACTTAAAGCGCACACACAAATACTTCCCCCACCTCCTCCCGAACTGACGTCGTCTTCTTAAATCCCCCGGTAGAAAAAAAGGAAAAGTAGAGAGGAGCAACAAGTGGAAGGAGGAGCGGCGAATCGGAGGGGAATTCGACGGCGCGCGACGAGTCCGACCAGAAATTCGCGTGATTCGGCCCGGGTATCAGCGGTCCGGGAGTTGAGCGCGCGAGGGGCCGTGGCGCGGATGTGAAGATCTGGCTGGGATGTCTCCTGCAGTGGCGGCGGGAGGCTGCGAGGGGGAAGCAGCCGCGGCGGCGTGTGGTGAGTGGTGTGGGGTCGTATTTCCGCTCGGTGCGGATGGGTTTGGGCTTGGTTGGTTTTGACTTGCGTTTGGTGCTGGGCTTTGGGTTCGCAGGTGGTGGAGCAGGGGAGGATGCGTTGTTCTCGGAGCTGTGGAGTGCTTGCGCCGGGCCTCTTGTCACGGTGCCGAAGGTTGGGGACAAGGTGTTCTACTTCCCGCAGGGACACATCGAGCAGGTGAGTAGCAGCTGCCCAATTCGTGGTCTTCTTTTCGCTGCCTTTTGCCTTCTGATTTTTCCTTACAAAATTCCTTCTCTGTGTTTCTCGCCCTCTCAGTTTGTCTCGTCTGTGGTTGTAACATGGTTTTGGCGGCCTTAATTTGCTGTTTCTCTGCGTTGTTTCGGGGTTGAGCTGTGGAGATTATGAGTTTGTGTTTTAGTGTGCCGTTCGCTTACACATGCTTGGGCAATTTGTTTTGCCCTCGTGAAATTCATGTTTATAAGCTCCGTTGGTCCAATTCTGATCATTTTGTCCGATTTCGAAAACCTTAGCCTTTTTTATGTTCTAATTTTGAAGATTCCTCCGTGCCTGGGAACCGAATCAAGGTGTCTTCCATCTTTTGCCTATGCGAAATTTGAGCCTTGGTACTAGAATTTAGCTGAAATGGTAGGGATTCTTGCCTTCTCCCAAATTTTCCTAGTCTCTAGTGGTCGAGTGCAATGTGAACTGCCCATCTCTTCACTCGCTGGAAATTAGAAGGTTGAAGTAATTTATGAACGAAATTTGCTGTTGTTTTGGTACCTGGAGTAATTTATGGACGAAATTTGGCTGTTGTTTTGGTACTGGAGCGATAAGCAGTGGTTAGTGTCCCCTTTCACTTTCCTTTTCTCCTCCGCGTGCCTAGTTCGAAAGAAATTGAGATTTTCTGCATCTAACTATTTCACTTGTTGCCTAAAATTTCTCACTCGACAATTGAATGTCATTTCGGGATTCTGTTTGAACTCATGGCCCTTTTCATCCTAATCGGTGACTCAGCTCCGAGTTCCTGTAATCTCTCGGGTTCAAAAGAGCCATGCGTTTCAGAGCTAATTAGGAGTACTCGCCCTCGTCGATTTCAGGTGGAAGCATCGACCAATCAGGTGGCTGAGCAACGGATGCAACTGTACAATCTCCCATGCAAGATCCTGTGCGAGGTCATGAACGTTGAATTGAAGGTACTTGAACCCTTTTGCTTCGGAGCCCTGATCTATCTTTTTCATTCTACCAACATGCTCGCAAGCTGTGAACTACCCTTTCAGTAGCTTGAGTGTTTAATGGTAGTTCTGTTTGTAGGCCGAGTCAGACACTGATGAGGTTTACGCTCAGCTCACTCTGCTTCCTGAATCGAAGGTGAGGATTATCTCCATTTTTGACACTGCTTCATACTACTATATGGGATCTCAGTCTGGAAGTTTTAGATGCTGTTTTTTGCTTGTTGGGTTTGTAGGAGCAAGCGGAGAATACTTCTACTGAGGAGGAGGTGTCTGCTACACAATTGGTGCCGGCGAGGCCACGCGTGCACTCCTTCTGCAAGACATTGACTGCCTCAGACACAAGCACGCATGGCGGTTTCTCAGTGCTGCGCCGCCACGCAGATGAATGTCTTCCACCACTGGTTAAGCCCGTGAACCTTTAACTTGGTAGTTTCCTTTGTTTTAGTTGTAGGTTTATTATATGTTGCTTGTATTTAGTGACGTTCTTTGCATTGGCTCTTGATCAGGATATGAGCCGTCAGCCTCCGACCCAAGAGCTGACAGCCAAGGATCTGCATGGTGCAGAATGGCGCTTCCGTCACATCTTCAGAGGTGATCATCGATAACTTCATTTTGACATGTCGAGAAGATTGCGTGGCACTTTGCTTGGTGCTCACTAACAAAATATTTCAGTGAGTAGGAATCATACTCCCTCTTACCCAAATTAATTGACTCAACTTTATCTAGATAGGCATGTATCTAGATGCATTAATTTGGGCCAGAGGGAATACTTTTTACGACGTGTTTGGTTCAGCATTCTGTAACGTAACATGATTACGACGGTATCTTATACCGCCAAAACACGTTTGGTTCGACTTATCCGTAATCAGTTTCCCTGTAAACAATCCCACCCGTGTACGAAATCGATACCGGTCACACCCCTCCGGTAACGGATCGCTCCTGGGCCAAGTCGTCTTCTTCTCCCGAGCCAAGTCGTGTTCTCCATCAAGTCCTGCCTCCGCTGCAGCTCCGCCGCTGGAAGAAAGCGACCCGTCCACCGATTCCTGCCTCCACCGAGTGCTGCCTCCATCGAGTGTTGCCGTACGCGAGGAGGAGCTGTGATCGATCCCCAAGCTTGGTCTACGTACTCCTTCTCTAATCCCTTGTTCTCCTCTCTCTGGCTGTCTTGAAGCCCTCCCTCGCCAGATCATTTTGGAATCTCTGAATTGATACGATACATTTATTGAACCAAACAGTTTTATGCTTTTGCCCATTCCATTACCAGTACCAGTGTAATCTGATTATATTTACGTTTACATTACCATTTTTGAACCAAACACCTCCTTACTGGCATTTGCACGATTGTACAGTGAAACAATAGTTGAGTACGTGAATAGACCTTACGTTTCTGTTGATCATTCCAGTATAATATCTATACCTCCTTCACATCGTTGGCTTTCTTAGAGGAGCCAACTTGTGTTTCCTCCAACTTTTGTATCTCGGTCTCTTGGCAGGAGCCTGTATTCAAGTACATAACTAAAATTTTCAATCATGTCTGTAGTTTCATCTTTCTTTAGTTTCTCAAAATAAGTAGTTTTCTTCCTTCAATGCCTTATTGATGTTATTTATTTAGCTATTACCCAAATTTTAATTTTAGTTGTAGCTAGGCTAGTATTATGTTGTTGATTCCTATTTGAATGTCTCTACGCACATGTTTGTGCAAATTCAGGTCAGCCGCGGAGACACCTTTTACAGAGTGGCTGGAGTGTATTTGTTAGTGCAAAACGACTCGTTGCTGGGGATGCCTTCATCTTTCTAAGGTCTGATGTTTAGACACGCTGAGCAATTTGTCACATTTGTTTTGAACTGCCTTTTTTCATGTACCGTTTAACAAGCACTCCCTGTTATGATGTGTGTAGAGGTGAAAATGGTGAGCTACGTGTTGGAGTCAGACGTGCAATGAGGCAACAAACTAATGTTCCATCTTCGGTAATATCGAGTCACAGTATGCATCTTGGTGTTCTTGCTACAGCATGGCATGCTGTTAACACAGGGACCATGTTCACTGTCTACTACAAGCCTAGGTTTGTTCTGAATTCTTTCCAAGTTCCAGCCACGTAATTTGTGAACGCTCTTTAAGAGCATGCTGTCAAGGTCTGTTAATAAAATCTTTACATTGCTCTTTCAGGACTAGTCCAGCCGAGTTTGTGGTACCTCAAGATCGCTATATGGAATCACTGAAATGTAATTACTCTATTGGGATGAGATTTAAGATGAGGTTTGAAGGTGAAGAGGCTCCAGAGCAAAGGTGAGCAGCTGCCTGATTCAGGCTTTGGTGGACATGTGTTGTACTTTACCATAAATGATTTCTCTATCCGAAGTGTCGTAACATTTAGTGCTTATACATTAGATTCACTGGGACTATAGTTGGAATTGGCGACTCTGATCCAGCAGGCTGGGCTGAATCACAATGGCGTTCCCTTAAGGTACTACACCAATTCTTCCTTCGCTTCTCTTTTGAACTACATTTGTTCTGTTGAGCTTTGTTCTAATATATTTGTTACATCTCAGGTGTGATGGGACGAAGCTTCTTCCATTCCGCGTCCTGAAAGAGTTTCTCCCTGGCAAATAGAACCTGCTGTTAGTCCTCCAGTCAATCCGCTTCCAGTGCCAAGAACCAAGAGACTCCGTCCAAATATTATAGTTTCTGCACCTGACTCTTGTGCTCAGACAAAAGAAGGTTTGATCTTGTCATTGATGTGGAACGTCTAAGATAGTTGATGTTAATACTAATACATCTGTATGTCCTTTCAATCTAGTTGCTCCCAAAGTAGCAGTGGAGACTCAACAACATGCTTTACAGAGGTCTTTCCAGACTCGAGAGAATGCAAACTCAAAATCTCCTTTTGGCGATGGCAGCGAGTTGGACAATGCACACAAATCAATCCTCTGGCCTTCAGGATTTGAACGTGAGAAGAATAGCATACCCACACAGAGAAAACTAAGTTCAGATGGTTGGATGCAGATGAACAGACCTGAAAGTTATGGTGAGATGTTATCCGGATTTCAGGCACCTAAAGATGCACAAACTCAGCACGGTTTCTGTTCTTTACCTGAGCAGGTTGCTGCAGGACATTCAAACTTCTGGCACACAGTCAATGCTCAGTATCAACATCAGCAAGGCAATCACAACACATTTCCTGGTTCATGGTCCTTGATGCCTCCAAACACTGGCTTTGGGCTGAACAATCAGAGCTACCCAATGATGCAGGAGGTTGGTGGGTTGCCTCAAAGGGCTGGAAATACGAAGTTTGGTAACGGAGTATTTGCTGCACTGCAAGGCCGCGGCATAGAGCAATACTCGGCAGGATGGTTTGGCCACATGGTACCAAGTTCTCACATGGATGACACACAGCCGTGTGTGATCAAGCCTCAGCCTTTGGTCGTTGCTCATGGTGATATGCAGAAAATGAAACGCACTTCATGCAAGCTATTTGGAATTCACCTTCACAGCCCTGCAAAATCTGAACCTCTGAAATCTCCACCGAGTGTTGCATATGATGGGACGCCACAAACTTCCGGGGCTGCTGAATGGTGTCCAATGGATGCAACTGAACTAGACAAATTATCTGATCCCAAGATTCTGGGGCCACTTGAATCTCTGCATGCAGATTCTGGTCCTGAGAAACATCTCTCTTGTCAGAAAGCTTCAAAAAACATGTCGTGCAAGTCACAGGGCGGATCGGCTAGAAGCTGCAAGAAGGTGCATTTTTTTTGTGAATTTTTCTTCCTTTTCTGTCTTATGATCTTCTGAATCTGCAAAATGCTCCTAGAATCTAGGGCTTATAAAATGCTTTCTAAATGGTGCTCCATATAAGTTTGTCTCTGCTGGAGATATGTCCATTGAGAGAGGAGCACACTTAGATTTATGTATTTGCAAAGTTCGTGTTCACAAGCTGGACACACTTACAAGGCCAGCTAATCCTTTAATCCATGCTTTGCATGCACAATTGGAGCTTCTACCTGGCATACGACTCCTTGTTTGGAATCGCATGTTTGATTTTACACAAATCACCTGAACAAACAAAATGCGACACTGCCTAAACAAAAGTCCCCCACATGTGATGTCCAACCTGACGATTCACTGCTTCCTATAGCATCCTTATTACCCAACGTGATGATTTTTTAGAAACTACACATTTCAGGTCCACAAGCAAGGTATTGCCCTTGGCAGGTCTGTAGATCTGACTAAGTTTAATGGCTATGAGGAGTTGGTTGCTGAGCTGGATGGCATGTTTGACTTCAAAGGCGAGCTGAAGAGTTCTAACAAGGAGTGGATGGTTGTATACACTGACCACGAAGGTGACATGATGCTGGTCGGGGATGACCCCTGGAAGTGAGTTGCTGTCCAATGCTTTCTCATCTGCTGAGTTGATCTGATGTAATTACAAATGTTCGGTGCATTTAAATTCCTCCTTGGACAGTGAATTCTGCAATATAGTTTACAAGATCTTCATCTACACACGGGAGGAGGTCCAGCGGATGAATCCCGGAGCCCTGAATTCAACGTCAGAAGATAGTCCTGCTAATTCGATGGAAAGAGGCTCAGCTGCGAGAGAAGTGCGAGGCTGCTTATCCACCTCGTCTCTTAATTCGGAGAACTGCTAATGCCTTCCCAGCTGGTAACAATTGCTTCTGCATTGCTTGTGCCTGCACCCGCAATTGATTATAATTTCTTCCGATTATAAAATGATCTGTAGTACACATGTCTGATCTTTTGATTGATCATGTTGCCTTTATCAGGTCTTTCAAAGTAAGGGAGGCAACAAGTTGATGCATTTTCTGTTGAAGGAATTACGTTTGGTAGCGGAGTTCATGCTTTTTATGTACGGGTTAAGCCCAATGTACCCTATTTGTAGATGGTCTTGCCCTGCTGGTCAAGTTGCACTCTTTATTTGCTGCAGTTTTTATTTTTATTTTGGTGAGGTATGTCCAGTGGCTAGTCCTGCCATATAATGTAAGCTATACCTGCCGCCCATCTTAGCCCTACACCATGTAAATAGACCCCCCACCCCTTGCTCCTAGTCCAATGTATTATCTGCAGTAATCGAATTATGTAGCATGCCTATTATCGCTGTTATGGTGGTTTGAACTTGAAGAGCTTAGTTCCTGTTTGATTATGTTACTCTTAACCTGCTGTAATGAGGTCTGCCTGCTTCATTATTTATGCTCTACACCAGTCAGGTTACACAGTTTGCATACATGTTATTTTATGCTTCATTATTTTAGGAAGTGAGCTTGGGAGTGGATGTACAAACCCATCTCCTGGCAAATCTCAAAGACGTGAATTTAGGCTTTCCCGGTACTTCTGCAATTTATTCTGAAGATCGGGCTTGGTGTTTAACTAAGATTAAAAATCCTAATACTCGTGCCTAATGGGACTGTGTGCATCACTAGTTTGTGCGATGTCGGGAAATGAATTTTCTCCCAATTTTGAAGAAAGTGGGCGTAGCTCAACTGACTGTGTGCATCACTGGTTTGTGCTGAGGTCGGGAAATGAAATTTTCTCCAATTTTGAAGGAAGTGGCCTAGCTCAACTGGTTGGGGAGTGGATATATAAACCCAACATTTGATTTTGGTTTTAAGTCTTTACATGCAATTTATGTTTCTACTTATTATTGAAGTCTATTGTTATCAAACCGAACAATATTGTCTGATTTAAGAGCATATATACAAATATCATCAAATTCAGCCTTTGTCCATTTTCCCCCTTTGATGGCAAGACATAAGGGAAAAACTCTAAGGTATCTTGAGAAGTTGTTTGCTTAACTTTATGTGTTTTTTTTTTGACCTGGAACTATGAGGCAAAGAGCCCCGCCGTAATTTATTAATAAAAGAAAACAAAATAATATTCCTCCGTTTTATGTAATATGTTTTAGCTTTGTGAAGCAAATATATCTAGACTTTTATTAGTATATAAGTTTGCTGGCTTGGAGTGATAGTCTAGATACATCATCTTCACAAATCTAAAATATCTTATATTTTGAAACAGAGATGACAAAGAATATGTACAACAGTGCTAGTGGACTACTCCCTCCGATTCGGTTTATTAGTCGCGCACGTAGTTTAAAAACAATTTTGACCATTAATTTTGGTCAACAAATTTTACATAATATATCATAAAAATTATATCATTAGATTCATCTTCAAAAGTAGTTTCTAATGCTATATTTTTTGGAACATATATTACATGTTTTATTGGTCAAAATTGATGGTCAAAGATTTTCTTAAACTACGTGTGTGTCTAATATAAACTGAACCGGAGGGAGTATATAAGCTAAGCTCAAACCAAGAGCCTATGACAGTGCAGCTATCCACGCAAGGAGAGATTGCTTATATTTCCTTTTGATTCTGTACATGGTAACTTTATGTGTGTTTGAAGAACAACATTTTTGAAATGACACTCTATTTACATACTTTGCTTAAAAACGAATGCATAATCGCTACATTCACCATAGTAAAATCAAATCATCATGTGTCGGTAGAACGGTGAGAGGACCGAGGGTTTCAATTAGATCAGCAGAATAGAGAGAGGGCAAAGCGTCGCAAAAGGGGTTTTTGTGCACAAATATGCCATTGCATCCAGATATTGAAACTGTTTTGCTCGTTCTGTTATGCAATTTGTGTGTTACTTCTTCTAAACTGAGGTTGCATACATTGTTTGGAGTTTCACAATGTTTCACACGGTTCAGAGTTGTCCTATTTCGTTCCTTCATGCGGCCTCGTGCTATTTTTCTTCTATGCTGTCTTGCCCTCCGGCTATCCCCCAGCCGTAGGCGCAGGAATTTACCACCGGACTAGTGGTGCCAATCAAGCAAATCCGCTACCACTGCCATCCACGTCGTCGGCCTTCGACGTCTTCGTCACTACTGCTGACAAGGTCTACCGACAAGGTGATCTATGGCGAGACCCTCGTCGAGCCATTGACCATTGCCCATATACGAAACGTTACCCAACTTGACGAGAAGCGCCAGGAAATCCTCGCGGAGGCCAAGTACATTGCGGAGCAAGGCGTAAAGCTTAACAAAGATCTCGCTAAAGTGAAGGACTCGATCAAGGCGCCAAAAGCAATGGAAGCGGGGTACCAAAAGCTGCTCACGCAGCAGAAAGCACGCCAAATTCCCGCTCACGTCGCCGACGATTCCCGCATCGGGTGAAGGTTGGGATGAGGTCAGTATAAACCACAAAATCCTGCTGCTGCCCCCTACATTGACAAAGCTGGGAAGCAGGTAATGCCGACGCCCTGCCCTCAACATGGCCGTCGCCAAAACCTTGCTCGAACAGGATAGATCCCCTGCGGCGTTGGATCAAGTATACAATATTTTTGTCAAGGCCGTCAAAGAATAGAAAAAGGCCACCTCTTAGAGGCTCCAGACCAATCCGGAGTTTTGCCAGTCCAGCTCCAACAATAAGTGCCTGCCTAGATCTCCTATTCAGCAAGTCAAAGACCTTCTTCGTGATGTTGGATCTCGCACAGGTTCCTCGAAACATAGGCGGAGAGAGCCACGCAACATGGCTGATGCTATCCCCATATCCTCTGACCACGGAGCCAAGGCTCACCCTAGTCGCTCGCCACCACCTCCCCACATTCCTGACATAACAACAAGTTGCAGCCTCAACACCAAACAAGCATGCCACCTCCTAGATGCCCTCAGGGCGGCATTGTCATATACGATAATTGAACGCAACCCCGGTATGGCAGAGAGAACAGCGAAAATGACATACAAAGGACCATAACCCATCAGGAGGATCCGTGTCCGATAAGCAATCGCGATATGCACGGGGGTTCTTAGGACAGGAACAACAAGAAGGCTAACCCACAACCACCGCCACCACCATCTCCACCAAGATGCCACCATCACTACCAGGAAAAGGCACATCCGTGGCGCACCTAAAAAGGACATTCTTAGCGCACTAGCAGTGCGCCACTAGCCGCATGCTACGGCTAAGTTTTAGCCGTAGCGCACTACCTAGTGCGTTATGGGTAAAAAGTTACCCGTGGCGCACCGCCTAGTGCGCCACAAGAAGGGGTCCATGTGCGCCACGCCTATGTTTTTCAAAAAACAAAAAAATATGCAAAAAACACCCTCGTTTTGAATTGCAAAAGCAATCGGATCAGTGCGCCGCCGTCGTGTCGCCTCGCCGGAGCATGGCCGTGGCTAGGACCTACCACCGCAGGGAGGTGCGGGAGGCCGTGGCCGCGCTAGTCCTCGCCGGCATCGAGGCGATAGGTGGTTGGATAAAGGGAGGTAGGAAGAGAGGGAGGAAGAGAAGAAGAGAGAGAGAGGAAGGGAGGTAGGTAAGGAGAAGGAGGCCGCCGTCACCCATCGTCGCTGTGAGGAGGAGTAGGAGAAGGCTGCCGTCGCGCCGCCGTCACTGCAAGGAGAGGAGGAGGCCGCCGTCGCGCTGCCGTCACTCAAGGAGAGGAGGACGTCAGAGCAAGGTGGCCAGAGAGAGGAGAAGGGGAAGGAGGATAAGGAAAAGGAGAAGGATAAGGAGAAGGAAAAGGGAGAAGGAGAAGGGAGAAGGAAAAGGAAAAGGGGGAGGGAAAAGTAGAGGGGTAGATGGGTAGGGTGGTGATTTGAATTTTGAATCCCGCCCAACTTACTCGTGGCACACTAGGGGTGGTGTGCTACGGGTAAGTTGCCTTAATTTTTTTTCTGCAGGAAAAAATCTTGTTTTTGCCATAACTTTTTACTCTTTTCGAATTTTGAGATTCTAAAAAATCACTAAACAAACCTAAAGGAGTTGCAAGCAGATGTGGAATCTCGTTCTGGTCATTTTGGTATATTAAACGTTTTTTCAACATCGTATACAAAAGTTACGGTCGTTTTACGTCGTTTTACCGTGGCATGACTTTTTTTGCAGAAAAAGTCGAAATTCATGTTTGTTAATTTTCCTAAAAACTAGATCACATTATCTACCTAAATATGAAAGGATATTATTTTTTGAAGTATTTTTCATTTTCTTTTATTTTTTGCAAAACTAAAAAGGTGATCCACATGGGAGGGGAGTTGGTGCATGCCACTTAGCCGTAGGGCACTCGGGCGGAGTGCCCTACGGCTAAGTTGACCCAGCTGCTGCAGCACACATAACCATAGCGCACTAGGTTAAGGTGTGCTACGACTAAGTTTCATATCCGTAGCGCATCTTAACCTAGTGCGCTACGGGTATGTGTGCTACGGCCATCTGTGCCCTGGCCCACACATAGCCGTGGCGCACCACCCCCATGTGCGCCATGCTTACGGCAGTTAGTCGTAGGGCACCTGTGGACAGTGCGCCACGCCTATTTTACCCGTGGGGCACCACTAACACGTGCGCCACAGATGTATGGATTACCTATAGCCCTTTTCCTAGTAGTGCATGGCGGAGGATTGCACAGATCTTACCACTTACATCACTCCTCCACATGGCGGCAATCAGCACAAGCAATAACCGAAGCCATAGAATGCTCGTTCGCGCCTCGATAAGATCTATGAAGCCCGAGAAGAGCCATACCTAGGACCACGTTGTTTCGGTCCAGTCATCCGGATCACAACTTACCCCAGGGGTCTCCGGATTGACAAGACTATCAGGCCCTATGACAGCATCGCCAGGCTAGCCACATGGTTGCAGGACTACCGCAAAGCGATATAAATAGCAGGGGGAACCCCAATGTCGTCTTCAAGTACCTCCCACTAATGCTCACTAGCACCACCCAACAATGGATCGATGACTTAATGGAGAAATCTATCTGCAATTGGTTGGACATGCATGAAGCGTTCGCCAAGAACTTTGAGGGTACATATAAATTTCCCTGCACTGTTAGTGACCTGCAGTGGTGTGTACAAGAGAAAGGATGAATCATCTCGGAATTACCTGTCATGTTGGCTTGACGTGAAAAACTCGTGCGCGGGAGTACACGATCAAACTTCTATGTCCGCCTTAATCGACGGATTGGAAAGAGGATCCTTGATCCGACATACATTGAAGTGCACTCAGGACAAGGGCAAGCTTGATCTCAATTCAATGATTGCCAAGGATAGAGAATTTTCCGCTGCCGCCACTGATGCTCGTGGTTCCCTACTAGCAGTTACGAGCCCCAATGATGGATCATATATGTAGAGCTCGTTGGGAACCCCAAGAGGAAGGTATGATGGTCACAACAACAAGTTTCCCTCATTTATGAAACCAAGGTTATTGAACCAGTAGGAGTAAGGAAACAACTCCAAGGTGTTGCTAGCAACTTGGAACCTGCACAACACAACCACAATACTTTGCCCCAACTTACAGTGAGGTTGTCAATCTCACCGGTTTGCTAAAAACAAAGGATTAAACGTATAGTGTGGAAGATAGTAATTGCTTGTGGTAATTGCAGAAAGTAAACAGTAAACGGTAAATAGTAGAAGGTATATCAATGGTAAGGAATGGACCGGGGTCCACAGTTCACTAGAGGTGTTCTCCATAAGATAAATAACATGCTGGGTGAACAAATTACAACGGGGCAATTGACAGATTGAGAATGCATGACAATGCATATACTAGACATCTTGATCTCTATGAGATTTGTTTGGGCATTAAAACATGATACATAGACCATAATCCAACTGCATCTATGACTAGTAATCCACCTTCAGGTTATCATCCGAACCCCTTCCAGTATTAAGTTGCAAGCAACGAATAATTGCATTAAACGTAGTGTGTAAAGTAAAAAATACAATTGTCCTTGGACAAAGGATTGATGTTTTCTCCCTAGTAGCAACAGCACATCTACAACCTTAGAGATTTCTGTCACTTCCCAGATTACTAGAGGCATGAACCTACTATCGAGCATAAATACTCCCTCTTGGAGTTACAAGCATCTACTTGTCCAAAGTATCTACTAGAAATGGAGAGCATGCAAGATTACAAATAACATAGACATAATAGAATCAATAATCAATCTGACATAGTACTCAATATCCATCGCATACCCGCAAACACAACATGTAGCATTACAAATAGATGATCTTGATCATGAACGGAGCTCACAAGATCTAAACATGATAGCACAAAGGAGGAGAAACAACCATCTAGCTATTGTATGGACCCTTAGTCCAAGGGTGAACTACTCACGCATCACTACGGAGGCTGTCATGGTGATGAAGTAGTCCTCCGGGATGATCTCTCCTCTCCGGCAGGGTGCCGAGAAGAGATTCAGATCCTCCCGATCTAGGGACGATGGTGGTGGCGGCTACAGACTGTTTCATGGATTTCTGATCTGGTGCTTAGGGTTTCTGCCTCGGGGTGTTTATATAGGCAAAGGGGCAAGGTCGGTGGACTCCCGAGGGGCCCACACCATAGGTTGGCACGCCCTAGGGTGGGCCCGCGCCACCCTATGGTGTGGCCACCTCGTGGCTCCTCTTCGTCTCCCCTTCGATCTCCCCGTCGTGTCGGGTAAAATATTGACTTTGGCTTTTGTTCTGTCCAATTCCGAAAATATTTCCTTACTAGCTTTTCTCAAACCAAAAACAGTAGAAAACAGGCAACTAGCACTGCGGCATCTTGTCAATAGGTTAGTTCCGGAAAATATATAAAAATACCTCAAAGTGTAGACAAAACATAAGAAAGTTGATAGAAAACAAGCATGGAACATCAAAAATTATAGATACTTTTACGACGTATCAAACATCCCCAAGATTAACTCATACTCGTCCTCGAGTAGGTAAGTGATAAAAAAATAATTTTTGAGGTGACATGCACAATCACAATCTTGATCAAAATATTGTAAAGCATTGATAGCTGGGATCATAGTACTCTAAACATGAGCATAAAAGATGTAGTTATGACAATAAAACATAACAACTATGTTGCAACATGAAAAAATTACAAACAAAGGATCATGAATAACAATGCATTGAAAGACATTTATTTGTTTCACATATAGAAAACATAATAACACTACTAGGAAAACGGTCGTTTGTGGCGCACCTGTAAACATCATCTGTGGCGCACTAGGGGTGCGCCACGGGCCTTGCGCTACAGCTATCTCCTAGCCATGACGCACTGCCTGGTGCGCCACGGTTATGTCGAGATAGGCGTAGCGCACCTGCTAGTGCGCCACGGATATGTTGGCAGGTGCGCTACGCTTTGGATCTTCTGTGGCGCACGTTGCAGTGCGCCACTAAGCTGCGCAGGTGCGCTTTAGTTGCAGTGCGCCACAGAAGCTGTGCCATGTGCGCCACGGGTGTATTTTTTTTAAATTTCAGGGCCAAGTGATATACAATACAGATTATATAGGCAGATATACACACATATATACACACAGATATAAGATATACAGTTATATATATAAATACACAATTCGCAAAACAAGATTGAAACAAATACATATAGATAAGTCTCATACATGAATACATAAGTTATACATTGTTTCGATCAAGTTACAAAGTAGTTGGTGACATGCGAATACATGTGTCGATCGAACAAGTTAGAGCTCGATCGGAAGCTCGCCTAGACATCTAAACTAGCTAGACACAAACGCGGGATAAACAACCAAAGAAGATAAGCATGATCACCGCCACGACGAAGGTGTAGGTCTTCATCCGATTCCTCGTCCTAACTCCCGCTAGATAGCGCGTGTATCTAGCTTCCGCCTCTGCCATAGTGTTGTACCCTTTGTAGCTATTGCCGCTGAAACGGTACACCTGTCTCCGGCAGTCTTTCCAACCATCGTAGACTCCGGGAACCCGTCCCTTGTACACGACGTACCACGTCATCTATAAGTTGACAATAATAATTAACCGATGATTGAAAAAACATATATAATTAAAGTCGCATATGAAGATACACTTATAGAAAGTACTCCTAAATCAAAAAGACCAAACTCAAAAAGCATGCCTCATATATAACTAGGTTGTTGGACACATGAATATGCTACGACGGAACAGTTAGCCAAGTAGGATGCACAATTCCTGGACTTGTGCATATCACAAGGCTAACTATCCCGTCGTAGCACATTCACATATATATTGTGCCACGACATTTCAATCATCGACATTATTTTCGAAAAAGACAAAAATAACTCAAAAAGAATGCCTCATATATATACATAGGTCGTTGGACACAGGAATATGCTACGATGGAACCGTGAGCCAAGTAGGATGCACAAGACCTGGACTTGTGCATATCACAAGGCTCACAATCCCATCGTAGCACATTCACATATATAGTGTGCCACGACATTTCAATCATCGGCATTATTCTCGAAAAAAGAGTAAGGAAAAAAAGGACCAAAGTGAGCAAAGGACCAAAGAGTAAGCAAAAAAACGAAGCATTGATTGATATATAATAATAATAAGTAAAAGAAGTAAGCGATGATTCATAAACCTAATAAGATAAGTATAGTAGCATGTACACTTGCCCACACACACACAGGTCATCTATAGTTTGTAACTACAACTAGGCCAACATCAAGCCTTCTGGCTCGGCTTAGGGAACGGGAGGACGCCTTGTCTCGCCATGAACTTCCTATAGTCACCCTGCATCTCTAGGCGATCTTCTATGTCACGGTTATTCGGGATATTTCCTCCATAGAAGATCCCCCCCGAAGTCATGACATCACGAAAGATGATTGCCCCAAACTGTTGCTGGATGCGATACATCTCTTATCTAATATCTGAATCAGTGATCTTGGCCTTTGCTTCGGCCCACTGTTTGAGATGATCTGGCAGCGTAGAATTCTGCTGGTCAAGTAGGAACGCCCTCATGTGATGGAGTGCGTAGTAGGCTTCCTTCTTACTATTTTCCGGCTGCTTCACGCAGGGGAACTCCGTTACGTGGTTGAAGACGTGCCTGCCGAACTTGAACTTCGTACGCACGAAGGTGGTTCCTTCCGTCGAGGCAAAGCCAGTGAGAGCAACATCCAGAACTTCCTTGATCTTGTCGTAGTTTTTCTTCTTTTCTAGACTCCCCGAGTCGAAATACGTGGCGTGGGAATGCTTTGGCGATAAGGAGATGAGCGTGCAGTGTTCATCTCTGCGCAAAAAATTCAAATGGAATGTGTTGGAAAAAGAATGATGATAATCTAATAAAGCCAATCGACGGTGGCGAGTGAATAACGACTTACTCAGGAAAGTAAGGCACGAGAATGTATTCCTTTGTCTTGTTCGCCACGAGGATTCTTTTTAGGTACGAGGCCACGGCACGTCGTTCGGCGGGGGAACCCAAGCAGCCGTCACGCATGTAGTAGGGGTCCACTATAGCGATGCCCGGTGTGTTCTCTCTAATGATCTGCATGGCCAGGCTGAGAGAAAACAGACGGACCATGGTATAGTGCAGCGGGTATAGGTGGAACATATTGAAGATGTCATCAAACCATAGGAAGAACATATCCACAGGGGCATTGTCGACGAAGCCCAAGCCCGGTGGCACCTTAACCACGAATACCGGGTGCGAGGGATCTTTCTCCGATAGAAGGCGTCTCTCTATCGTCAGCATGCCGTCATGAACACTCTGCAGTTTCGAACCGGCGAGCTTCTGCAAATTCTTAGGTAGCATGGGCTCACCCGCCACATGAATCCTCCACATAATACCCTCGGGTCTTGGTGGCCCGTCCCGAAACCTGATCGGATTCGTAGTTGTTGACGCCACCGGCTGGCTCGAGCTGCTAGATTTTCTTTTCCTGCCCTTTTTTTTTCCTTTTGGAGAGCGGGCAGGCACCACAATCTGAGCACCGGCCACCCTATGTAGTGTGTCAGGGCTTAGAATAAAGGGCCGGTTGGTTGTATCAGCTGGCTCTGTAAAGGCGCAAGCTGGAGGCGTCTCCTGAGAACCAAACAGACGCTTGGTGATAGTGGCTTTCTCTATGGGGCCACCAGCTAGGTCTTCGTTGCTAAACTGAGTATTGAAGAAGTGATCATTCCAGTCTTCGTCGTCCTCGGCCGGATCCTGTGCCATGTGCATATCATCAACATGATCATCCGACCCACCGCGTGGAGGTGACGACGAGGGCGGTAAGGGGGCCTTGCCACCGCTTGTCGCTGGCACGACATGCGGTGCTGTTGTCTGTGGCGTGATGGCCCCCGCCGTCCCCAAATGGATCATGCTCTTTGGACATTGCAAGAATAAGCCGAAGAAAGTTCTGAGGACAGCCGACTCTTCTTCATCCGCTCCTGGGGGTTGAATGGGAGGTTCCAGGTCGTCGCAGCCCCTTAGCACCCGACTAATTTTAACCCTGTGCACGCTATCTGGCATCGGCCTTGAGTGGAACGTGCGCTGCAAGGGTTGAACGATGGTGCCCTTGGCAACATCCCTCAACTCGTTGTTCACGTAGCATAAGAGAGTGCAAGGAACATCCATCTGCGAAAAACATGTACGGCGTCGTCAGAGATGCCATAAGAGTAATAGATGGCGTGAAAGGCGGTAAAGCAATTTGTTTACCGTGATGGCGTTGAGATCGGCTAATGTCGACGCACCGCATACGGCGACGGGCGTGCAAGAGACGAAAGGGATGCTTGATGGCGCGGTGCTGGCCGCCGGTGTATTCTCCCTACCGACAGGTGCTTGGAGCTCCGGTGCCACCGCGATGATGGCAGGGGGGCACCAACATGTACTCCGGCGCCGCGGTGATGGCACGGGGAGTCACCAACACTTGCGGCACCGTGGTGCTAGCGGGCGGAGTCACGAACACGTAGTTCGCCTGATTCGTCGGCGCCACGTTGTTCGAGTGGCTGCTGACCATGCTTTGAATCGGGCACGGCCCTACTCGACCACCCGCACTCCAGTTCGCTATTGACTCCACCAAGGTAGGCAGGAAGGACGTGAGGGTGATTGCCAGGTTGTCTTGGACGATCTGCGGGATCCGCGCCACTCGTTCCTTAAGTTCTTGAACCTCGCGGTTTTCCTCCTTGCTCCTTCCCGATGGCGCCACATGCGTCCTCGGCGGTGGACCAAAATGATCCACCCAATTCTTACCCTCGAGGCCGGCCAGACGGCCAGCCGACGACGACTTCTTCGTAACCGGCTCTATTTTCTTGGCCCGGTTCATCGCCCTGTTAAAAGGGTTATCCCACCGGGTGGCCACCGTCGACCCCTGGGATGAGGAACCCTGGGATCCATGACTAGCAACAATTTCCTCCTCCTGCAGAAGAAGTAACAGTGAATCGTTTAGATCATCAATTAGATTGCAATCGAGTTGATCCGCAGTAATTAGATTATACTTACCACAATTTCCTCGAATTCCTTCACCGCAGGATCCGCGGTGAGTTGTTTGGTTTTTGGGTCCACATGGTAACAGGCCCTGATGAAGTTTCGAACCTGCCCGGGTTCGAATTTCGCAAAGGGGTTTTCTATCCCCTTGGATCTATACTCTTCGTCCTCCTTATTCCATTTGGCCTCCGCGGTTCTGTATCCACCAGATCCGAGATGGTGATGACCTATATTCATCGCCTGCAGCACCTTTCCTCGATTACTATTGACCAGGGCTCTTTCAGATTCACACCTCTCCTTGAACTCCAGGAACTGATCTTCGGTGATCTGCGGGTCAATCTTCTGGATCTCCTCGAGACTTTTGACTTCTTTATAGATCTTCTTCTTTATCCGGGTTCTCCAGCTGGCCAGGGCAGTGCTCATCTTTGTGAGGGCGGATTTGTTTACTTCGTTCCCATGATAATTTGTGTTCTGATACTTAGCGGGGAACTTGTATCTTGCGTGCAGCTTCTCGAAGAGGAGTGTGCGCAAGTGGCCATTATCTTTATGTCGGAGATTCTCGGTGTTGATCGAGATGGTTGTCCGGTTGATCGCCGCCACTTGCCCACCGTACCCTTTGACGACAAGGGCGGGCTCCAAAGGAACCCCTGATGGGCTCACTTCGGTAATTTCTTCCCTGACGGTGCCGATCGTGTTCGGGCGCCGTTCCTTCGGCTTATTCTTCTTCTTCTTAGGAGGATTGCTACCACTCCCTGTGCCCTCGCCGCCATCAGTGGTTTCATCATCCGCCATTCCTTCGGCTTCTTCCTCCATGATGATGATCATCGTCATGTTGGCCACCTTCATCGTCTCCATCGTCTTCGTCATCGCTTATCCAACGAGTGTATCCATCCATGAAACCATGGCGGAGCAGGTGCGCCTGCAGATTCCCGGAATCTGGGTCGATCACCCAGTTGAGTTTGCATCTTCTGCACTGACATCTTATATCCGTCTTGTTATTTCGTATCATGTCGGCCGTCGCACATTTCAAAAATCTAGCCACAATGCCTTCGCTCATTATGCAGACCATTTTTGCCTGCACGGTGTACACGGTACAATTAGAAGTCTATTAGAACCACATAATGAATGCATGCATGCAATGGTCGATAGAAAATTTCGGCATGACCTATCCTAAAATTAGGACCTTTGCGAAATGCCAAAGTCTTGCCAAAATGGAAATGAATCAACATTTTGGCAAAACAAATGGCAACTTGTTCACATACAAACACAATAGAGAGAGACCGAGATCCATACACACATGAACATATCATTATCCTCTCCATACACACATGCATGATCATCATCGATACTCTCCATATATACACACATATGACCATATCGATCCTCTCCATACACACATCATGAGCATCGATCATCTACATACATATGACCATATCATCCATATACACATGAACACATCCTTACATGGAAAACTTACCGAGATGAGAGACCAATCGCGAGAAGATGGAAAGGAGAGGTGCGCGCGAGACCAGAGAAGGATATGAGAGAGGAGAGCTTCCTCTATTACTTATGTAACATCCAAGGAAAGTTCTACATGCTAAAAATGGTGAATGGGTGGAGAAATTGAGGTGGGAAGGAGAAGGATCCCGACTAGATCTAAGGAGGAAGAAGAAGGGGAAAGTGAAGTGTGGGGTGGTGGAGATGATCACATGATCACATATATGTTTGTGCAGGTCGACACATCCATGGCGCACATGGCCCCAGTGCGCCACAGGGAAAAATCACATCCGTGGCGCATATGCCAGAGTGCGCCACGAATGTTTATGCCCGTTTAAGGAGAAGAGGGGGCTTCACATAGGCGTAGCGCACTTGCCTCATGTGCGCTACGGCTATCCCCAACAACCGTAGCGCACCACCCCTATGTGCGCTATGGGTATGCGGCATGTGGCCAACAGGGCCCTGGCCCACACATATCTGTGGTGCACTATGGCCATGTGCGCCACGGTTGTTCTAGTTACTAGTAGGGCACTGCCCATAGGTGAGCCACGCCTGTTTTAGCCGTGGGTCACTTCAACCATGTGAGCCACGGATGTGCTGATTACCTATAGCTGTTTTCCTAGTATTGTAAGAGTGGTAATCAGCTTGTCCTTCATGGAATAGCAAAAGATAAATGCATAGGACACCTTCAAAGTTTATAAGGGTGACTAGATACAAATAATTTAAGAACAAGCAATACCAAAATTATGAATCAACCAATAAGTTTTGGGACAATGCACATTGAACTAAGAATGACAACTATGATCTCTTAATTGGTGCATAAGGATAGAAAGTGGAGACTCACCATAAAATTAAAAAGAAAGGCCCTTCACAGAGGGAAGCAAGGATTTCAAGTTTCATAAAGAGCTTCCAAAAATTATGGTACTTATTAGCTTTGAGCTCTCATTGCCCCTATCATAAGCATCTTGAAGTGAATAAGGTTAAAGTGACACAAATATGAGGTATACGCTTGACAGATCATAAGTTGGAAATCTCATGTCCCTTGAGTACGAGGGCCATTCCTCATGCTACTCAAATTTAGTCACAAGCAAGTTCTTGTCATTATAAGTATATGTGTATCATAGAGAACCGCCAACGGAGTACCCCTTGCCCCATGACACAGGAGCTATCCCATATCAAAATGACAAGGCAACAGACAATGAGCATCTCAGCGATCTTTTTATTTACCATGAGCATGGTGCTTTTTTTCTTTTCTCTTTTTTTTTTCTGAAGATGCTTCATAGATTGCTCACTATGGTTATGCTGCAAGTTTCCACCATGATTAGGCATGGCTTAGTGTTGGGGATATGCTATATGGGTATCCTAATAGCATGTCTCTTATCCGGATAACCCGGGTGGCCCACCGTTGGTAGCATGGCCTATGGCCTGCTGGGCGGCCCAGTTAGATGGATCCAGAAGGGAGGCCCATGCCGGATAAAGGAAGGCTATGAAGGAGTCACCGACGTACCCGGAGCCTTGGAGTGCAAGACACGCTAGACTAGTAATAGACCGTGTAGGGCTCTGTAACCTGTCCGTCTAGGACTTTTCCCTGTAACCCTAGGACCTAGCGACTATATAAGTCGGGCCTATGGGAGCCTTTAGGGCACAATCTCAGACGATAATTAGACTTTCTAGTCACCTCGCACAGCGAACCTATCTCTGTAACTCGGCATATTGCCATTATAGTGATTTATAGCAGGAGTAGGATTCCGCCACTGTTGTGGGATCTGAACCTGGGTAAGCTGTGTTACCTCGTACCAGTCAACCATCTGCCTTCCCCCACGTATCTAAACACGCACTGTGAGGATCCGTCCATGGTGTACTCGTCGGCAATACCATGACCGTTGGCGCCCACCGTGGGGCAAGAAGCGCTTCTGGATCTTCAGCGGGCGAGGACCAAGATCTTCGCGGGAATCGGCAAAACAGTAGCCATCGGTCGCGTTCTCTTCTCCGGCAACGTTCCGATCGTCCCTCCCGACGAGTCCTGGATCCCGGTGAAGACTAAACCTACGCGGTGTTCGATCGTTCCTATCAGAGACATCCACCTCTTCATTGGCGAAACCGACTCGGGCACTAGTTCCCTAGGATTCGGAGGAGCATCAAGACCCGCGCGGACCGCCTACGGGCAGGATACGTTCGCGGAAGGATCAATGGGTCTTACTACCTCGTTGACAATCGTGAACTGAAGGATAGACCCAACGAGGATCATAAGCATAAGCGACATGACCCAGATGATGACTACCCGGAGCTTGATCGTCCATGGAACATAGCACAATTACGTCCTTTCTACACTTAGTATGTTTTATCTAATTATGTACCTCTTATATGATCAATGAAATAAAGCTCTCTGGTTCACTCATATTTCTGAGTCTTTTACCTCCTTTAATGTTCATTTTTGGATCATATAAAACTTTTATGCACAAGCTTTGCGATTGCACTTGTGAAAATTCCGCCTATGGGCGTTAGCTTAAGTTTTCTGGTCTACACGTTCTTTGTCGTTTTTATGTGGATTCTGGAGTAGTGACTTTTGGCACTTATTGTCGGCGATTTTGTGCTTAGGTTATTGACGGTGCCATTGGGCATCATCGTCTGAGCGCATGGTTCCGACATCAAGTCTTCCGACTCACGAAAAGTCAAGCATAAAAACCAAAGTAATGGATAAGCCAGCACTTGCTTAAAAAATATATACATGCTAGAATCAGTTCTTGAGTAGCACAAATTAACAACCATTGTTTTCCGCCTTAAGTAAACACATAGTTTTTCCGCATACATATTACAGAGGAAACAAATATTACAAATTATTTTTTATTCCTCTGGCACAAGCGACTTGGAAGCATCATCGTCGGCAGCATGAGAGTCACCTTCCTCGAAGTTGGTAGTGTTGAGGGACTCGGAGGAGCTTTGGTTGCCGCCATCGATGGTTTTCATGGGCACGAAGACGTTAACGTCGACCAACTCGGCGACTCTGGTGTCATAACCCGCGAGTGACGCCAAGATAGATTCGTGGTTTATCTTTTGGCCTTCAACATCTACGTCGGGGATACCGGAGGTTACCAAGTCGATGCCGGCATCTTCGTAATGTGCCTTGACCATGGACAATGCCATCCTTGCACCACCCCGTGCACATGAAGCTTTCCATCTCGCGATACGCTCGGGGGCTCGGCGCAGAATCTCCGAAAACTTCGTCACAGAGTCTGATGCCTTGATATTAATCTGGAGGGGCTTGGCTATCTCCTTGGCCTGCTTGATGGCGGTGTTGATAAAGTTGCCGGCAAGGACCATGCATTCCTTTGGTGGAGGAGACAATCAGGTTAAACCCATAGGAGCTGCGAATTTCCGTCAAAGGAGCGCATGAGTTCAAAAATTTGGATTATTCAGCTTATAGAAGTCCAAGACGGAAAATCACTTACTGAAGATGCTAGTCTCATCCTGTTGAAGAGTATCCGCCATGGAGTCCCGTTCTTGTCGGAGGATCCTGTACGCTTCAAGATGGCGCTGATTTTGTTCATCAGCGGCTTTCTTTTTCTCTTTCAGGATAGAGATTTCCTCTTTCAAGTGGTTCATCTCCTCGCTGGCGGAGTCTTGCAGGGCTTTCATTGAGTCCTCGTGCATCTTCAACATGTCTTTCCTCTCCTACTTAAGGATCTTGTTTTCGCTATCCAGCTGCTGAATGTGCTTGGATTGCTCGACAATATCCTTAGCCTTGGAAATGGTTTCTGCAAGTCGAAGAAAGAAAAGTACACAATGAGTACTCGGAGAATACACAAGACGAAGTCGGAATACGAAAAATAAAGGAAAAAACAGACGCTTGCTCTTGAAGATCTGTTCCTTCAAGAAGGCAGTTTTACCCTTTTCAGCTTCCAAGTCCGCACACATCTTCTGATACTTGTCGTTGGCGACACCCCTCCGAGCATTCTCATTCTGTGGAAAAGAAGAAAGTTAAACATTGTTTGGTCTACTTGGAGCATCTAGCCGGAGAATTTCCAGCTAGAAGCTCGGGGGCTACAACGAGAGTTTTTAACTTAGCAATATTCTTAATCTTTCTTTAAGCATCTAGTCAGAACTAATTCAGTTTTCGATTAGAAGCTTGGGGGCTACAGTATAATTTTTTTAACTCAGTCATATGCTTAGCTTCTCTTTAAGCATCTAGTCGGAACTAATTCAGTTATAACTAGAGTCTTGGGGGCTACAGTATTGAAATTTATAAACACTGCGTATGCTACTCTGAAAGCATCTAGTCGGAATAATTCATTCAAACTATATGCTTGGGGGCTACAGTGAGAAGTTCTCTAGCTTAGTCACTCTTAGAGCATTTAGATGCAAAGACCTATGGTTTTCCGTCTAAATCCTCGGGGGCTACAGTGGGATACTCATATGAAAAGCAAGAGGCAAATAAAACTTACAAGCGCAATGATCTTGAGGTTTGTAGCACTCTCAACAAGCAACTTGCCAAAGGACAAACTATTTCCTTGCAAGATTTCCGCTTGCCGGAGAAGCTCCTCAAGGCCGCACGTTGGAGATGTCGGCGCCGCACCAGGAACCAGAGCAGTGCTACCCAGTGTAAGTACCGGATATACTATCTTCGGGAACTCTATGGTCTTCTTGGGTGCGGAGGTGCCGCCTTCAGCAGATGTACCACCTTACACCACCGCCTTACCGCTACCGAGGGCATCCTTAGCCGGAGTTTCAGCCATTTGGTGTGCAGAACTCTCCTGCGTCGCCAGTTCGCCGACAACAACAAGCTCGGTGGAGGCACCTGAGTCCACTTCCATGGCGGAAGGGCCAGATGTTTCTTTGGCCTGTGAGCTTGTCAGGACGGATGCAGTCTTGACGATGGGAGTGACAAGGGCGATGGCGGGAGATGCGTGGGGAGAAACGTCACGATGCAACATGTCTTTGATGGTTCTAGAAGCCCCCAAAGTCTTGGAGGTCTTCTTCAAGCTGGTTGTGGCTTTCTTCCTGAAACGCACAAAAAGTATTAGTACAGAAATAAGACAAGCAATGGACGATGTCGGAGGAAAATAAGCTTACACAAGAGGGGGTGCTTTGGCAAAGGGGATCCCTGTAACCTTTCTTTTATCCTCCTCCAGGGAGGCGGTAGTCTTCTTAGAGGCTCCACCCTCTGTCTTCTTCTTGCCTCCGTCGGCAGCGTCAGAGGTGGAGCTCTTCCGCTTTCGCGCTAACGGAGCATCGTCGTCGGACACGACGGTGACTTCCTTCATATTTGGATCATAGATTTGAGGAGCCATGCTGTCCTCATCTATGTCGCTGAGCTATTATGTGAAGAACCACCGTGTTAGATGTGATGGTAATGACTAGACGGAAGAACTGGAGTATATGTCATACACGGGAAATAAACAGTTACCTTTGGGCACTTGCTCTGTATGAACATGTCGTAGGTGATGGTGAAGCCACGCTTCTTATCCTTCACCTTGACGATATCCTTGAGGCGGAGCTTGATGGAGCCGCTCGAGAAGTTGTCCTCGGAGATATGGAGGCTATCCCTTCTATCGTTGGAATACTCGTGCATCAGCTTCAAGCAGTGCTGCAGAGGCTGGATCCGCCCGATGAACCAACACATGGCCAGGTCCAATCCGGTTAGACCCGTCTCTATGAACCACTCTATCCGCCTTATAGCGCGGGAAGCGTCGATGTCAGAGGGAAGGGAGGCCTAGGATCTCCATGTCGAGGCTTCGGTGGCTGCTCCATCGACGAAGTCCGGGTACGTGACTTCTCGGCCAGCCAGAGGGATATCTGGGCCGTAGAAGTACGTCCGCTGCCAGTTCTTGCAGGACTCGTGGCCAACGATGTTGGGGAAGCGCCGGCCAGGATGGATCTTAAAACTAATGGTGCCACAATTTCTGAGCTCGTCCTTGCCGACTCTGGCTTCGCGCTTGATGGTGAAGAAATAAATGAAGAGATCTAGCCTAGGCTTAATCCCTAGATAACCCTCTCAATGTGCCGCGTAATTGCTAAGCACTAAGATGCTATTGGGGGAAAGGTTCTGAGGCCGTACTCGGTAATGGTTCAGGACAGCAAGGAAAAAGTTGGAGATGGGCAGGGAGACGCCGCGTACCAGTTGCGCTTTGAGGTACACTTTTTGTCGGCTTGGGGAGAAGGTGTGACCTCGCCGGCCAGTGCCGCCCGCCAGGCGAGCCCCTCCGTCGCAGGAAGGTAGAACTCGATGATCATTTCTTTGATATCGCAGTCCGTGATATCTGAACCGCGCCAATCGCCCTTGTGGGAGTCATACTCCTCCAGCAGCTCCAGCGCCGCTGGATTATGGTCGTCGCCGGTGGCTTCGACCACCGTGGACTTGGGGATAATCATACCCTCTGGAGGCACGACGACGGAGCTCGCCGTCTTTGCCGCGGCTTTGTCTGACGCCGCCATGGAGGGAGAGGAGCCGCTGCTGGCCATTGGGTGTGTTCGGTGGTGACTGGGAGAGATTGGGGAGCTAGGGTTTTTTGCACATTGCACAGAGAGATCGAGGAGGCGCTCGCTGGAGGAAGAAGACGATGCAGAGGAGAATGAGGTGAAAAGTAAAATTTCCACCGCAGTTACTATTTGAAACCTCCGACATCAAGATTCGTGCAACATGATCGAACGGTTGCCGCGTAGGCGACGTGTGCGGGGACGTGCGCGGAAATTTCGCCACATTACCAACCGTCACCGCCAACGGTTCGTATCTCTCACGCGGGAAAAACGGACATGATTGGGTTCTCTGCATGTGTGAGTTACGAGGTGTTGCTGACCTATGTCTACATCGCCCTAGCTATCATAGGCAGATGGGCCGTCACATCGGAAGATTCCGGCATAGACGGATCCAATCCGGCTACGGAAGAGTACGATAGAAGATTCAGCAATTCTCTGACTTACAACATGAAGACGGAGAAAGCTTTGCAGGGTTATTTGGGAGGACTACAAGATATTGCTTGATGATTTGCCGACATCCATCTAGACGAAGCATTCAACCTGAAGAGGCAAGACGGTGCAAGATCTCGGAGTTCTCCGGGGGCTACTATTGGGGATATGCTATATGGGTATCCTAATGGCATGTCTCTTATCCGGATAACCCGGGTGGCCCACAGTTGGTAGCATGGCCTATGGCCTGCTGGGCGACCCAGTTATATGGATCCAGAAGGGAGGCCCATGCCGGATAAAGGAAGGCTACGAAGGAGTCACTGACGTACCCGGAGCCTTGGAGTGCAAGACATGCTAGACTAATAATAGACCGTGTAGGACTCTATAACCTGTCCGGCTAGGACTTTTCCCTGTAACCCTAGGACCTGACGACTATATAAGTCGGGCCTATGGGAGCCTTTAGGGCACAATATTAGACGATAACTTAGACTTTCTAGTCACCTCGCACAGCGAACCTATCTCTGTAACTCGGCGTATTGCCATTATAGTGATTTATAGCAGGAGTAGGATTCCTCCACCGTTGTGGGATCTGAACCTGGGTAAGCTGTGTTACCTCGTACCCGTTAACCGTCCGCCTTCCCCCACGTCTCTAAACATGCACTATGAGGACCCCTCCATGGCGTACTCATCGGCAATACCACGACACTTAGGCTAGCTGCCTAGGCGTTTCTCTAACACATATACAATACTCCATGGACTTACAATGTCCCCTTTTATTTCACACCGCCAACATCCATAAACAAAAGATCATGATATCAACTGGATAGATATGTACAAGTGTTGAAAGTGTTCCCCATGAAAGCATGGTTCTGCTAACTCCCAACTTATAATTTGCAAGCATATAAGTAACATAGATGGGCACAATGGTTCAAGTTTATTAAGTGCAAGAAAATAAAGTGTGCCATCAAGTTCGTGAGAGCTTTAATCACTAATTTTCACATAACAAGTTTAATTTGGAAGATAGATAAACACATGAATATACTTGGAATGGTGTGACACACCATGCATAGGAATTTATAGTGGACTCTTTGGAATAACTTGTTTCTTGGGAGTTGGATGCACGACTAGAGCTCATACTCAGTACAAGTGGAGGCTAGAAAAAGACTGGAGCGACCAACTAAGAGAGCAATAATGGTCATAATCATGCAAAGCGACAAAACATTATTACTTAAAGCATAAAGTGATATCACAAGTCAAAAAATAAATGATCGTAGAGGCTAAGGTGACTGGTTCATAATCTTAACATGGTGTGAGCATGTGCAAGTCAACCCAAATAAAGCATCAAAGCATAATACCACAATATTATGCTTTTGTATGCTAAAACAACGCATGATTCTTTCAAGGCACATTAAGCAATCTCAATTGTTTCAAACAAGTCATGCTACAACAATAATCACTAAGCATATGGTCAAAGCAACATCTAACATAACATGATAAAGTCTAAGCCACAGTCAAAACAAGCTTCCTTTCGTACCACTATAAGCATGAAACTTTCTACTCTTTTCCAACACCAATCGATTTATTTGAAACAAAACAGAATGCGGGGGTCCAACTAATTTATTGCAGCAAACCAAGAAAAAGAAAACTAAAAATGAAAACAAAGACGCCCCAAGAACAACACAATAGTGCATGAATCAATAAATATAATGTGTCTAGAAAGAAGACCTGGGATTTTTTTTCAAGAGTACGCCAATGGCGTACCTTAATTTTATAGAAGGTAGAATTTTTAGTACAAGAAGGCCAACACTCGCTGCAAGCAACAAGTGTAGTATAGACTCCGACTCCACCACCGACATAAAAACTATAACAAAGAAGATCTTCTCCTAAACTAATCGACAAATCCGCGTCACGACCGGTGCCGAACACCTCCGAAGATAGAATCTTCATCTTGGCCCTCCTTGCCGACGCACCAACCATCAAGTAGAGTAGATGGCAGGACTTGGAAGGCCTCGAGAAAGGCGCCATATTGGATATGCTGACAATGGTGTGCATAACGTCTCTAAAAGATGGGCCTTGGACAGCAACAAGCACCGAAGGAAGGACAACCGGAATCTCCATGTTGTATCTCCAAACGTGATGCTCCCCACAGAGTGACAATGTTGAGGATGCCGCCAATGCAACGGTCCAACTCCGGACCTAGGCTTTCGTCCGTAGACTTCAACCAGCCATGGCGAGCATGAAGGAAGTATTGACTCACCTCAGGGACGCCTCCAAGGAGGAAAACGATGCCCATAGACACCGCCGCCGCTGGGACCGACTAGGCGGGCAAGACTTCTGTCCAGAAAGCTGAACCTCCCTCCCCACCTAGCGGACTATAGAAGTCATCCGAGATATACACATTGCCGCTGCCGCAACACTTCATGGATATAGCTGTAATGTCGAGGTCATCGCGCGACCCGCACGGTGAGAGCAATCTTCCTGTAGCAAAATGGCAGAGGAGCTGCAGCCTCCGCTCCGACATGGGGAGGACCGCTAGGTTGTCATCTCTCTGGGCGACAACCGTGCAACGCTCCCAGCCCCAAAGGCCTAGATCAGGCCCGTGGGGGCCCAGATTGGGCCCGCTCCTGCACCTCCCATCGCCCTGACGCCACATGGACGGGAAGCGCACGCCGGCAGCGCGGAAGTGGCTGGACGCTGCACGCCAGGACCCTCCTGGACGGCCTCCATGCTGCCGCCTCTGTTGCTGCAGCTCATGCCGCCACATCCAGGTCGCGCCGCCTCCCTCCTGGAAGACCTGAGATTTTTATTGATGAAGAAGGGGATGCCTTGGGCATCCCCAAGCTTTGACACTTGTACCTCTTGAATATTTCTTAGGGTGACACGGGTGACATCCCCAAGCTTGAGCTTTTGTCCATACTTCATCTCATCACATCATGCCTCCCCTACACTTGAAAATTTCCTTCATACAAAACTTCACACAATTATTCATTAGCAACATTAGTGTATTCAAGATAATAAGCCTTTGGGTTTAGTTTCAACACAAGTAAAACTTCTATGAAAACACAAGCTACCATATCAATTCCTTTTAAATGCTCAAGTGATCAAATATAACTCAAAAGAAACCGATTAAGAGGCAAATGGAAATAATGGCAGAAATCTGTCAAAACAGACCAGCAGGTAAAGACCGATTTTTTCTAAGACCTTATGTTGCTCAAATCGAAAAGTGCTAAAAAAACTAAAGTTATATAATAACCTGGCGCATATGCACAGAAAATTATAGCTCAATCGGATTTACTGGTATTTTTCATGATTTTTTACAGTGAAGCACAAAAATCTGTTTCGGGAAAGCAACTTCCCCAAATCTTACTTCTCTCTCATTAGAGGTTATTCTTGGAACAAAAACCACACAAAAAAGATAAGGAGAGGTTATTAAAGAGGCAATAATTTCCAAGACTAAACAAAAGAAAAACTTACTGAAATAATTTGGGTTATCTCCCAATAGTGCTTTCCTTTAACGCCTTTCAGCTAGGCATAGAAAGCAAGAATCAAGTATTTTTGAATGAAGAAGCATCAAAATCAAATTTTGTTTTAATAGGAGAAGCAAAAGGTATCTTCTCTTTCTTTCTAGGGAGGTGTTCTATACCTTTCTTTAGTGGGAATTGATATTTAATGGTGCCTTCCTTCATATCAATAATGGCACCAACAATTCTAAGAAAAGCTCTTCCAAAATAATAGGAAAAGAAGCATTGCATTCAACATCCAAAACATAGAAATCAATGGGGACAAAGTCATTGTTAACCATTATAAAAACATCATTAATGCTCCCAATAAGTTTCTTTTTAGTATTATCATCAAGATGTACATCCAAATAAAAATCTTCCAATGGTGGCAAATCAAGCATTTCATAAATTTTTCTAGGCATAATAGAGACACTAGCACCAAGATCACATAAAGCTTTGATATCAAAATCATTCACTTTAATATTAATTATGGGTTCCCAACCATCTTCTAATTTACTAGGAATAGAAGCTTCATGTTTCAATTTTTCTTCTTTAATTTTCATGAGAGCATTTATAATGTGTTTTGTAAAAGCCATATTCATAGCACTAGCATTAGGACTTCTAGCTAGATTTTGTAAGAACATAATTACTTCAGAAATATTGCAACCATCAAGATCAAAATCAAAATTAGCATGCAAGGTAGTAGAACTATTGTTTCCCATATTTCTAAAAATTTCAGCATTTTGTTGGAAAAGGTTCCATTGGGTTTAGGCAATGTTGCAGAAGGAGTGGGGACTTTAGGTGGTTTGCTAGCATCAACATTACTAGTGGTGGTAATGGTACAAATAGTACTACTATTTCTAGCAATTTCATACTCTCTTTCCCACCTATCATGTAATTCATCTAACATTCTTACATTTTCACCAATTCTAACTTGTATGGTATTAGTAGAAGCAAAGGGATTTTCCATAGTTTCAGGTTTAGCAGCCATTTTATTAATCAAAGAAGATTGTGCTTCAGACAAAGATGAAATATTTTTTCACCATTCGAAAGTTCTTCCTCAATAGTTTTGTTGAAGGCAGTTTGTTTACTGATAAAATCCTTAAGCATGACTTCAAGTTCAGAAGGTGCACTTCTATTGTTGTTGTAGGAATTTCCATAAACATTACCATTATTAGGAGGATATGGCCTATAATTATTATTACCAAAATTATTCCTATAGGCATTATTGCTAAAATTATTATTTCTAATGGAGTTCACATCAGTTTTCTCTTCTTGAGGAACCAAAGAGGATAAAGGAACATTTATTGGATCAATATGAGCTTTTACATTAACAAGCATAGACATAATAAGATCAATTTTATCACTCAAGGAGGAGGTTTCTTCAACAAAATTTACCTTCTTACCTTGTGGATCTCTATCACTGTGCCATTCAGAATAATTAACCATCATATTATCAAGGAGCTTTGTCGCAACACCCAAAGTAATGGTCATAAAGGTACCCCCAACAACAGAATCCAATAGATTTCTTGAATTTTTTTTATTCCTGCATAAAAGGTTTGGATAATCATCCAAGTAGTCAGTCCATGAGTTGGGAAATTCTTAACCAAAGATTTCATTATTTCCCAAGATTGAGCAACATGTACATTATCACATTGTTTAAATTTCATTATTTCACTTCTCATAGATATAATCTTAGCAGGAGGATAATATTTCCCAATAAAAGCATCTTTGCATTTAATCCAAGAATCAATACTATTCTAGGCAAAGATAGCAACCATTCTTTAGCTCTTCCTCTAAAAGAGAAAGGGAACAATTTAAGCTTAATAATATCTCTATCTACATCCTTATATTTTTGCATCTCACAAAGTTGAACAAAATTATTAAGGTGAGCAGTAACATCATCAGAACCAACACCAGAAAATTGCTCTTTCATAACAATATTCAGCAAAGAAGGTTTAATTTCAACGAAAGTAGCTTTAGGAAGATGTGTAGCAATAGGTGTACACATAAAATCATTATTGTTTGTGCTAGTGAAGTCACACAACTTGGTTTTTTCAGGAGTATTCATTTTTGCAGGATTAAAGCAAGCCAATAGAAATAGAAAACAAATTAGAAACTAATTTTTTTGTGTTTTTGATAAAAAGAAATGAACCAGATAGAAATAGTAAATAAGGTAGGAACTAATTTTGTGTGTGTTTTTGATATAAAGAAGCAAACCAAACAAAAATAAAGAAACAAATCAAAACAAAAACAAATTAAAGAGATTGGTTGTGAGAGACTCCCCTTGTAGGAATCTTCTTTCTCCCAGAAAAGTGATTGACGGGGAGGAAGAGATTGAAGCTGTCCTTATCTCCCTGGCAATAGCACCAGAAAAGTGCTTGATGGATCAGATATGTAGAGATCATTGGGAACCCCAAGAGGAAGGTATGATGGGCACAACAACAAGTTTCCATCATTTATGAAACCAAGGTTATCGAACCAGTAGGAGTAAGGAAACAACTCCAAGGTGTTGCTAGCAACTTGGAACCTGCACAACACAACCACAATACTTTGCCCCAACTTACAGTGAGGTTGTCAATCTCACCGGTTTGCTGAAAACAAAGGATTAAACGTATAGTGTGGAAGATAGTATTTGCTTGTGGTAATTGCAGAAAGTAAATAGTAAACGGTAAATAGTAGATGGTATATCAATGGTAAGGAATGGACTGGGGTCCATAGTTCACTAGAGGTGTTCTCCATAAGATAAATAACATGTTGGGTGAACAAATTACAGCGGGGCAATTGACAGATTGAGAATGCATGACAATGCATATACTAAACATCTTGATCTCTATGAGATTTGTTTGGGTATTACAACATGATACATAGACCGTAATCCAACTGCATCTATGACTAATAATACACCTTCAGGTTATCATTCGAACCCCTTCCAGTATTAAGTTGCAAGCAATGGATAATTGCATTAAACAAAGTGTGTAAAGTAAACAATACAATTGCCCTTGGAAAAATGATTGTTGTTTTCTGTAACATCCCAAAAATATGAAACTTGGATCATCAAACTCTAATCATCAAAATTTAGGGTTAACAAAAACTTTTCTAAATAAAAATATGAAGGCATGCATATGTGTAAGCATGACAATTTGGATTCTTTTGAATTGCCTTGCTTGTGTGTTTCTTTGCTTGTAAAAGGATGCTTAGGTGAAATGAACATCATCTAAACAATCCCACAACTTTTCCCAAAGACAAATAAATCAAAACCCCGCAGACACGCCCGTTCGCCGCCGCGCGGACCACGCGAGCTGTGCATCATCAAAATTTCCGTCGGGCACGCGCAGAGCACCGCAGTGTTCCAACCAATCCGCACCGCCCCATGCCTCGCCACCACGCCGTTGAGCTTCGCCAGGGAGCACAACACCACCCCCTACCGTCGCCCACGCCGATAGCCCTCTGTGCCGTCGACCACGACGAGCTTAGCTTGCGCCCGTCGGTCCCCTCTCGCCACTATAAATAGAGGCCTCCCCCCGCTCGAATTCTTCACACCATTCCACTCCCCTCTCACCCAGAACCACCCCGCCTCAGTACCGGAGAAAGGCAAGCAGCGCATCGCCGGAATTTGGCCGGAGCCCGCCGCTGCTGGAGGAGAAGGAAGCCAGCGATTGGAGCCACCCCAGGAGAAGCTGCCAGTACCAGGAGGTTCGCCGTTGTCGACTTCGTCGTTCGCCCGCCTCGCCGACCCTTGCCTGAGCCTCGGTGAGCCTCCCACTACCCCCACCTGCCGCGTTAGGGTTCTGTCTCGCCGGCGCTGCCCGACGTGGACGATGAACCAGGGCCGTTGGATTAGAACTAGATCCAACGCACCCCGTTGCCCCGTACCGCTTCGTACCCCCTGTCTCACTGACGCATGGGGACAACAACTTAACCAGCCCGCGTAAGCGCTGTGCATAGTAGGCTGGCCCATTTGCTCTTCCCGCGCCGCCCACTCGTTTGAATTTGGATTTTTCCATTTTCATTCAAACACAGTTCTGTACCTAGTTTCAAAAATCAACCCAGCTCGATTCAGTGAACCAAATTGAATGAAACCAATTTTGTTAGAAAGGTCTGGAAGTGCTGAATCCAAGCCCATTGGATTCAAATCATTTGGATATGTAGATCACCCTTGGTAAAAATAACAAGGCATACGCTTTTCTGCATTCAGACTTTTTTCAAATTTAAACCATAATAGCTTTTGAGTTGATTCCAACTCTCAAAAATCACAAGTAACCATACCTTTCAGAATATATAAAAATATTTGGGTTTACTTACATAAATAATGTTCAAGTAATAAAAGAATGACACATAGGCATTTCTAGTCATTTATTTTTATTTGAAATAAAAGGTTAAATCTTATTAAATTGTGACACCACTTTAAATCACATTCCCATGTACTGAATGTGTGGTGATGACATGTGTCAACATGATCCCATGTTTGGTTTGGAGAATATTAAATCTTAAGTAGTTTTTCAATGAGTAGAAATTACTTTTCTAAAAATAAAAGAAATTAAACCAAGCTTTAATCTTGTAATGTTAGTGATGATGCTAGATCATCTATAGAACCCCTTTGTGTGATGATTGAAAGTAGTTAAGTATTGTTTGGTGATTGTGTACCTCGTATTTATTTATAGACGCTAGTACCGACCAAGGATACGAGGAAGAAGGAGGATACTACGAAGAAGAAGCCGAGGAGAACTTCAACCACTGCTCTGCACAAGGCAAGCTAACACTTGCAAGATACTCTAATTTAGCAAGCTAACACTTGCAAGATACCCTACATTAGCAAGCTTATACTGATAATGATGCAAGCCTTACTAATCAAGTTGACCTATGCAAGCTAATACTTGCTTGTTACCATGCCAACTATATGCCTTAAGCATATATGATCCTACCCACTTGATCAACCCAATCCTAGTTTTACTTACAAGCTTTATACTTTATTTCTTTATCAAAGCTAGTACTTAGAGCTTTCTTAAGTGAATTGTAGATTCCAGAGAGATAATTGAAGGTTGCATAAAGAGCATAAAACTTGGCCTAAGCTAGATAATCTTTATGTCATCCTAAGGCATGAGATGGAACTTAGTAAAACTCCACTAGTTTACCACCCCTCATTAGTACTTACCCCCACCCGTAGATGCTAGTGATAAGCATAACACTTGATTAACTTTAGATGAGAGTACTTGGTGGAAAAATGGTTACAAAAACCTTGGAATGATGGATCATTCTATTGAGATGTTTTGACATGTGTTTCCGAACACTAGATGATTTTGGTGATGAAAATGTTGAGGCATGAGCCTTAGCCCTTTATAAAACTGATGGTTGTCTGGATGCGATATCATTCCTTTACCGTACAACCACAATACCCGAGAATTGGGTAGGGCTTGACTGGAAACTTATATACCTTAGTATTAGTTCCCTCACGGCCAAGGTCTGAGCTGAGGCTACCTTGTGAAGATTGTCCACCTGTGTAGTACCCAAGATGATAGTTGGTCATGGTTGGGAGGCCAAACTCACAGGAGAGGTGCTTATACTAGGTCGTGTAATTGAAAGGTTAGGATTGATTATCCGCATACTGAGTATGGTGAATTCAGGATTTGTTCCTGACGGATGTATCGAATATTGTGGTGAAAGTGTACAATCTCTGCAGAGTGTCAAACTATTCGAATAGCCGCGTCCGCGGTTATGGACAGTTGGAGAGGCCATACTGTTCCCCCGTCAGATGTTTTCAAAATGACTTGTGAAATAAATTGAGATTTTGATTTGACCACAACAGAGTTGTGATATGAAATACAAGTCCCACTTAGGTGTTATAAAACTTCAACTAGTTTTCTTCATTTCTAAACTTAGTAGAGGTAAATCTGGCTTTTTGCAAAACAACCCTAGAGCTTAGTGTCCTACTACAAAAACCCCCTTCACTTGTTAGTATTAGTTTGCGAGTACTTAAAGAGTACTCATGGCTTTGTCCCTGGCTATTCCCGTGGCCAGACTATGAAGAGGAATACCAGGAGGATGGACCCCAGGAAGGTTACGACAACTAGGATCATCTCTCATCGTCAGCATTGCCTGTGACCCCGAAGATGGAGCTTCGCCTACGCTACCATTATTATTACGTATTTCCGCTGCTTGAATTGTATTAAGAACTGGATCATGAGATCCTTATTTTTGTAAGACCTTATGTATGGTTTGTAATGGATGATGTACTGTGGTATCCAAATCTGTTATGTCTTGGAAAAATGGTAATCCTGGGATTGCGATGTATGGCATAACAGGCATCTGGGATTAAAAATCCGGGTGTTGACAAGTTGGTATCAGAGCCATCCTGACCATAGGAGACCCTAGTTAGACTGGACGTTTGAATCAAAAACTTAGTTTCAAAACCAAAGGAAGCAAATATTTACAAAAACTTATTCCCATTCTTATCACCTCGATTCTTTCATAAAAATTCATGTTCCTCAAAAACTCTTGCAAAATACATAAAATTTGACAAACTTGATCACTCTACTAACTTACTCATCCTATATTCTTATAGATGGACGTGAAGTACAACAAGTTTTATCAGTTGGGGAATGGAGGAGACCTTATCTTTGAGCGGGATTTGGACCAGCTTTCGGAACTTCTGGAGCGTCCGCACCCTGAGTTCTTCGGAGCTCAGCTCAATGATCAAGGAGGAGAAGATCTACAGTGGCTAATTTTTGCAAGTCTCCGAGGAAAGATTGAACCTCCCACTGCTGAGGGAATTCAGTTTACCTTAAGAGAGAACAACTGGCTCGATGGACTTGCCAGGGCCATGCAGGAAGCTCTTGCCCGTCTGTGTGGGCAGAGTATCAACCAGATGAAGGGTACCTGCTTTGAGTTTTGCCCAAGGAGTGATGCTAATGGATAGCCACTGGAAGCCCCATACCACCACGAGATGAAGACCCAATTGGACTACCTTAGCTTCATGATGTACGATCGTCAGCAGGAGTTAGATAATTGTCGTGACTACTCCAACCACAAGTCCGCCATCATCAAGACAAAGGATCAGACCATCGCCATGCTAGCGAAGGATCGCAAGTCTCGCCGCCGTCAACTCGACAATAAGGAGCGCATCATTGCTCGTTTTCGCAACCGTATCTCAGATTTGGAGAAGACCATCCACGAGAGAGACATGCAATTGGAGGAAAGGGAGAATGCCGGAGAGGATCTTCGTGGAGACCCCTACTCCTATCTCAACGATGATGATGATTTTCTGGAGGATCAGGCCATGGACTTTTTCACTGATATGGATGATTTCGCCTTCATCAATGACGACGACGATGATGAGGATGACGACTACACCGACTCCGAGGAGTAGTAGCACTTGAGCACTAGCGTAGTGAGTAGTATTTGGTCCCACTGTATCATAGTTTCCAGAATAGTTCCTAAAACCATCTGTTTACCTTTGTTGTGGTGTGTGTTGTACCGTGTGCTATGAATGAATGAATGAAAAGCAAGTTGCTAGAAAAATTTGAGTCAAACTTTAAAAACTTTTCAAAGTCCCGAAACCTTAGAAATTTCCCTCTTTTCTCATGATCTATCTCAATCTTCAGATGCCACGCGGAGGAAGTGGTTCATCCTCGGACCCGATGTTGCAAATCCTGCAAATGTTGGTTTCTGACCGTGAAGCTAAAAGAGCCGAACGTCAAGCCAATTTAGCCACCCTTCAACAGATAGCTTAGCTAGCCCACAACAATCAAGGCCACGGAAATCAGGACAACCATGGATCTAAGCTCAAGAATTTCCAGAACACCAACCCACCTATTTTCACTAAGTCGGAAGAGCCCCTAGATGCCGATGATTTGCTACAAACCATGGAAAACAACCTAGAAGTCACCGGAGTGGAAGCTAACAGGAAAGTTCTGTTCGCCACCCACTATCTAGCCAGCGATGCCAGAGCATGGTGGAACAGCGTTCATGCAATGACCGGAGGACAGATGATGACCTGAGAGGAATTCAAGGTCAAGTTCAGCCGAACCCATGTGCCACCGGGTTTGATCAAGAGAATGAGAGATGAGTTCAGAGAACTGAAGCAAGGACGGATGACCGTAGAGGAATACCGTGACAAATTCTTGTCATTAGCTAGGTATGCACCGGATGAGATCGACACCGAAGCCAAGAAGAAAGAAAGATTCCTGAATGGTCTGCACGATGAGATGCAGACTGTGTTAGTCAATATCCCCTTTGCTAATATTGAAGCCCTTGTCGACTCTGCCATCTAGATGGAAGGAAATATCAACCAAGCCAATGAGAACCGCAAGCGTCGCATGATGCATCAGCCAGGAACCCATCAGACCCCAAAGTATCGCCTAACCCATCTCCAGGATTTGCCCTGAGAACCAACAGACCCCCAATGAACCGTTCGACCTATCCCAACCGTGGAAACCCGAGACCTGGAGGAACTCATAACAACCCCGGCAACTCTAGCAATTTTAACCGTGCCCCACCCAAGTTCAACAACAACAATGCTGCCGCCAACACCAACACTGCCCCGAGGACTGGAAGCAATGCTGTGCCTGTTGCAGCAAAGGAAAAGTCGCAAGTGACTTGTTATGACTGTGGAAATAAGGGTCACTACTCCAACGAGTGCCGCAACAAGAAGAATGCCGCAGCCCCCAATGCAAATGCCCCAGCTCAGCAGCAGCGTCGTGTTCAGCCAGGAAGAAGGTTTGCCCCAGGGAATTCGCTCAACCGCAACGGCTGTCTTTTTCTCATGCATGCTGAAGAAGCTCAGGAAGCACCAGACGTCGTACTGGGTATGTTTTATGTTAATTCAGTACTTGCAAGAGTGTTGTTTGATTCGGGTGCATCGCATTCATTTGTCACCGAAGAATTTGCCTGCACTAGTAAGATTCAACCAACAAAACTAAAGCATGTTATGATTGTCCAAATTCCCGGTTCAACCACCAAGGCTAGGAAAATTTGCAAAGCCGTCCCTATGCGAATCCAGGGCATAGATTTTTATGCTAATCTGATAGTACTCGGAACTAAAGGTTTGGAAGTAGTACTAGGAATGGATTGGATGTCCAAACATAAAGGATTGATTGACTGTGCCAAGAAAGCCATCACCATGACCAGTACAACCGGAATATCAGTCGAGCATATATCTGAAACCTTACCTCGTCAATTCAAGTGCAACAAGAGTATAGCCCAACCTACCATTGACCAAGTCCGGATAGTCTGTGAATACCCCGATGTATTTCCAGATGTTTTGCCTGGTATGCCCCCAGATCGGGATATCGAGTTTATCATTGAACTAATCCCCGGAACCGGACCCATAGCCCAGAGACCATATAGTATGAACCCGTCGGAACTAGCAGAACTGAAGAAGCAACTGGATTCCATGCCGGAAATTGGATTGATTCAACCAAGTGCGTCACCATGGAGATCACCTGTCTTATTTGTGGACAAGAAGGATGGAGGTAACCGTTTGTGTACGGATTATCGGAAGTTGAATGATGTCACCATCAAGAACAAGTACCCCTTTCCCAAGATATAAGATTTGTTTGATCAGTTGACCGGTGCCAAAGTGTTTTCTAAGATTGATCTTAGAACTGGCTATCATCAACTCAAGATTCGCGCAGAGGATATTCCCAAGACTGCCTTTACCACCAGATATGGATTATACGAGTATACTGTCATGTCTTTTGGATTAACCAATGCCCCCGCTTATTTCATGAATCTCATGAATAAGATTTTTATGGACTTCCTGGATAAGTTTGTCGTTGTTTTCATTGATGACATTCTAATTTATTCCAAATCAGAAGAAGAACATGAGCTACACCTAAGGACCATTCTTGGAACCCTTAGAGAGCATCAGTTGTATGCCAAGTTTAGCAAATGTGAATTCTGGTTATAGGAGGTAGGATTCCTCTGCCACATTGTATCAGCCGGAGGAATTTCCCTTGACCCTGCAAAGGTGAAAGATGTCGAAGATTGGCAAGCCCCAACCACTCAAACTCAAGTTCGTGCATTTCTCGGATTGGCGGGATATTACCGCAAGTTTGTAGAAGGATTCTCGAGTATCGCCAGACCCATGACCCAATTGCTGAAGAAGGACAAGAAGTTTGAATGGACTGACAAATGTGAAGCAAGTTTTCAAGAACTCATGAGAAGATTGATTTTAGCGCCAATTTTGATCATGCCGGATATCACAAAGCCCTTTGACGTGTATTGTGACGCATCCAAGATCGGTCTCGGATGTGTGCTAATGCAAGAAGGCAAAGTTATATCTTATCTATCCCGACAACTGAAACAGCATGAACAAAATTATCCAACCAATGACCTGGAACTAGCAGCCGTAGTTCTAGCCCTGAAGACATGGAGGCATTATCTCATGGGAAACCGTTGTGAGATTTATTCGGATCACAAGATCCTGAAGTATATATTCACTCAGAAGGAGCTGAATATGAGGCAAATAAGATGGATTGAGCTAATCAAGGATTATGATTTGGACATTCACTATCATCCCGGTAAAGCCAATGTGGTAGCAGATGCCCTTAGCAGATTGCCGTGCCGCTTGAACTCCATGATTTTGAAGGAGCAACCAAGTTTGCACAAAGAGATGGAAGATTTTTGAATGGAATTAGTGAGTGAAGGATTTTTGGCTAGCATAGAACTTCAACCCACTTTGATCAGCCAGATCAAAGAGGCGCAGAAAGGAATTCCTAGTATCGACGGAACCAAGCATCGTATCGGTATGGGCAAAGTACCTGGATTCACCGAAGACGAAGAAGGAGTTTTGTGTTACAAAGGACGCCTTTGTGTACCAGCAGATTCTGAGTTGAAAGAAGCTATTTTGAAGGAAGCTCATGATACTCTTTATTCTATCCACCCTAGAGGAACTAAGATGTATCAAGATTTGAAAGAGCAATTTTGGTGGCATAAGATGAAGAGAGAAATCGGAAGTTATATCGCCAAGTGTGATATATGTCAGCGAGTCAAGGCCGGACATCAAAGTCCCGCTGGATTGTTGCAACCATTGCAGATTCCGGAATGGAAATGGGATTCCGTTGGAATGGACTTTATCACCGGATTGCCTACTTCTAGTAGGGGAAATGACTCTATCTGGGTCATAGTGGACAGATTGTCCAAAGTCGCCCATTTCTTACCCGTCAAGACCACATATCAGAGTTCGAAGCTAGCAGAGTTATACATTGCTAGAATCGACAGTTTGCACGGAGTCCCCAAGAACATCGTATCGGACCGAGGAACTCAGTTTACCTCGAGATTCTGGAAGAAAGTCCAAGAAGGTTTAGGAACCCGACTAGATTTCAGTACCGCTTATCACCCTCAGACCGATGGACAAACAGAGCGAGTAAATCAAATACTCGAAGATATGCTGAGAGCATGTGTGTTAGAATATGGATCTAAGTGGGAAGACTGTCTGCCGTTCGCAGAATTTTCATACAACAATAGTTGTCAAGCTAGTTTGCAAATGTCCCCATTTGAATTTATGTACGGAAGGAAGTGTCGCACCCCTTTGAATTGGTCGGAAGTAGGAGAGAGTCAATTTTTCGGACCAGACATCCTACGAGAAGCAGAAGAGAAGGTTCACAAGATTCGTGACCACCTCAAGACAGCCCAGTCCCGACAGAAGAGTTACACTGACAAGAGACGTCGAGACCTTGCCTTCGACATAGGAGATTTTGTGTATCTGAAAGTGTCACCATTGAAAGGAATGCAGCGTTTCCAGCTTAAAGGAAAGTTAGCCCCAGATATATCGGCCCCTTCAAGATTTTGAACCGTCGAGGAGAAGTGTCGTATCAATTGGAACTACCCGAAGAGATGTCAGCCGTGCACAATGTGTTCCATATCTCATTACTTCGCAAGTGCCTCGAAGTCCCGGAGAAGACTAAAGTATTCGAGAATATCGATCACCGGACTATAGATATCAATGATGACCTGACCTATCCTGAAGTACCCATCCGTATTTTGGAAGAAGCTTTCCGAACCACCAGAACCCGAAGCATCAAGTTTCTCAAAATTCAGTGCAGCAACCACACGGAAGAGGAAGCTACCTGGGAGCGCGAAGATCACATCAGGACGGAGTTTCCCGATCTCTTCAAATCCTAGGTAATCTTTTTCGTCCTTTTTCAAATCTCGGGACTAGATTTTGTTTAAGGGGTGAAGGTTTGTAACATCCCAAAAATATGACACTTGGATCATCAAACTCTAATCATCAAAATTTAGGATTAACAAAAACTTTTCTAAATAAAAATATGAAGGCATGCATATGTGTAAGCATGAAAATTTGGATTCTTTTGAATTGCCTTGCTTGTGTGTTTCTTTGCTTGTAAAAGGATTCTTAGGTGAAATGAACATCATCTAAACAATCCCCACACTTTTACCAAAGACAAATAAATCAAAACAAACAAAATAAGGGAATGGTCACTTTGGCCAAATTAACTCCCATGCCTACTTTGGCTATCTCTAACTTTCAAAACTTAACAGAAACTTGTTTGGATCTTTACACCCCTTGATAGTACTCATAACAAAGTATCAATGCCCACCTTGTGATCATCCAAAAACATTCAAATGCATAGTTTAAATGACAATTTAAAATTGAATCTATTTCATATGGGAAGATCCCACTTTTTCTAAAACCACTCAAACAAGCTCATGTTTCAAAACCCAAGCATCTACAGACTCACCAGCACACCCACCAAAAATCTTTTTAAAATTCAAAACTTGAATTCATGCGGCCATTTCATCAAACACCTTGCAGATTCAAATCAAACAAAATCAAAACACTATAGTGTGCAGTGTTTTGGGCCTAACTTGTTCCCTCTCTGGACACCACTAGCCTTAGTAGATCATATAACAACCTAAACTAATCTCTAGCACCACTGTAAGCCGGCCATTGTCATCAATGGTGAGCAGGCCGAGCCTCACCTTTCCACGCACATGTCGACAACAAGCTAGGAGAAGCACCAAGCCTAGCCCACATGTCTGGGAGCAAGCCAGCACCCCACCGCCACTCCCTGTCCTAGCCGCGAGCGATGCCAGCCCCTGGACCACACGCACAGACCATGCCAAGCCGCTCTGCAACCATGCCAAGAGCGTGCCCCGTGCGCCACGCTCGACAGATGACCACAGACAGCGCGCCGCCCTCGCCGCGTGCATACGTGATCACCACCGTCCCAGCAACCCCGCAGACACGCCCGTTCGCCGCCGCGCGGACCACGCGAGCTGTGCGTCATCAAAATTTCCGTCGGGCACGCGCAGAGAACTGCAACGTTCCGACCAATCCGCACCGCCCCATGCCTCGCCAACACGTCGTTGAGCTTCGCCAGGGAGCATATGTGGCATCCCGCAAAACCAATACTAGAAAATCGCGTTGTTTTTGTGCATTGCATCATCATGACCGCATGCTCATGTCATCATGCCACATTGCATTTGAGCATCGTCATCATCTTGCATTTGCTCGCATAAAACTATTTTCGGGAAAACCTAATTTGTTTTCTAAACGCCCCGTCTTAATTCAAACGCAAAACCCGGGTCTCCGGATTATTTTGTTTTGTGTGCTATCGGTTTGCAACAGCCCTGTTTAAAATAAATAAATTATTTAATTATTTTTAGTGGGGCAGTCGAACGGGCCGATTCGACCCGGACGACCACCCCCAGCATAAACGGACCACCTAGAACCAGCCACCCCAAAATCCCTAAAACTACTCAACCTAATCTACCCACACCCCCCTCCACCTCACCCTGACCAATGCCCTCTCTCCACCTCACCCCTCCTCTCTTCCCCACCCAGTCCCACGCTGCCACCTCACCCACACGTCTTCCTCCCACCAATCCCACCGCCACCTGGCCCACTCCCCACTCAACCCACGCATTCACACACGCCAGCCCCACACCCACCACCCCGCCAGCCGACCCACCCCCTCACCGCCCTGGGCCCCCACCGACCCCACCTGCGGGACCCTCTCTCTCTCCCTCCCTCAGCCCGCGTCCCCGACCCCGCTCCCTCTCTCCTCCGGCGCCGCCCGCTCGGCCTCCCTCTGCTCCCCGTCCCCGCATCCGGCCTTCCCCACCAGCACCCTTCCCCGCCTCCGCCGCTCGCCCCCAGGCCCACCTCGCCGGCCTCCTGCCTCCGCAGCCGTCGCGCTCGCCCCGCGCCTCCCTCGAGCCCCGCCGGACCCGAGCTCCTCCCCACCGCCCGCGGCCTCCTCCGGCGCCGCCTCGCTCTCTCCTGCGGCCGACCACGCGAGCCACCGCCACCCGGACCTCCACCACCGCAGCCCCCCCTAGCCAGCTCTTCCCCGGCTCCGGCCACGCCTCCACCGACGCCCGCGGCCCCGCGCGCCGCCGCGCCCGGCGCTCGTCACCGTCGTCGTCGGCGACCTGAGGGGCCCCGCCACGCCCTCTGCCCCACCTCGCCATCGACCCCCTCGCCCCGCCTGCAGCCGCAGCACCTCTGGAACCCGCCGCCGCTCGAGCGCCCTCCGGCCGGTCTCGCCCCGCCATGAACGCCACCGCCTCTGCCCATGTCCCGCGCGCGTTCTCCGCGAGCCCCGGACCCCGTCGAGCTCGGCGCCCCTGCAAGGTCGCCAGCGCCATGGCCGCCCTCCTGCTCGCCGTCCGTCGCTACCTCTGCTCACTCCGCTCGAGGGCCATAATCGCCCGGGATTCCTTCGGGGTGGTTGACCTCGTCCAAGCGTTGACGTTCCAAGGGATGAGCCAGTGTGACCAAGGATGGCACCGACAAGATCTTCCCGAAACCGAAACAAGATCTCCGAGACCGATGGACCACGCCAAGAACCCGCGTGCTCCGAAGACCGTACCGTACCCGGTGGTGCTAGACGAACCCTTGACAAGATCTTCGTCACGGAAACCCCGATGCCTTCGACATGGCGATGATGCCGTCGTGAACCCGATGGTCGAGACGTTGAAGACCCGACCCCGGATTCAAAGATTAAACCCTGACACTGGCTTCACGCTCTCCTTCACGGATGCAAGACCCCGGTCCCGGAGGCGAAGTCCGGATCTAAAGACCGCCAAGAACGTCACCGGTACGACAAGCACTTCGCCGCAGAACGCCAAGTTCTTCACCCCGAACGCCAAGACCGACTCGGTACGCGGACCCGTCAAGACCTTCGTGACGACAAGATCGGCACCGACCCGGAAGAATCCGATGCGCCCCGACACCGACCCAAGTCCTGCTCCCGGTTGCGACAAGATCTACCTCTGTTATCCGAGGACGCTCCCGCCGAGACCGAACCCTAGATCCGGACCTCGAGACCCGACCCCAAACCCCTCGGAGCCCAAGTTCGCCGAACCCTGGAACCCCAAGATCTTCGATCCGAGATGTGTGACCCCTATCCGAGACCCCTCATATTTTTATAATACATGATATTGATCTTGTTGCATATAAAATTGCCATGCTTGCATACATGTTGTCATGCGGGTTGGGGGCCTTATGCCGACTCACCTCATGATTAAATATGGGGTCCATATGCGGACTTTTCTAGTCTTATATTGACCCCATTTAAATTTGTGTAGCAAACCGGTAATATAATTTTGCCTTGTTAAGACAACATTTAAATTGTGGGGCTTCTAAACAACATGAACCTATTAATTAATTGTCGGGACCCTGGTTCCGCTTAATATCGCCTAAATTGCATCGCATCTTGCCATGTCATACATCATACATGCATCATGCCCGATCTTTTGCCGTAGTATTAAATAGTGCATCCGGTGTTTCTTCTAGTGTTTTGCTTCTTCGCAGATTAGGCCGATGAGTTGATGCGAGTGTCGACCCAATCTTCGGATGATCTTTCGGCAATGTTTTTAGGCGAGCATCTCCCCCTTTCTACCTATCTTACTTTTATAGTATTTATTCCCTCCTGTTGATCTATTGCTATCTGTGTTGCGATGCTCTAGTTTTCGTACCCGTGATACCCCTTGCAGCCTTATATTGCCTTGGACACATCCTATTACCTGTTGTTTGGTAGATAGTTGGACTTGCGCGTCGTAGTCGCTTGGCTCAAGTGCTGTTATGTGTCGTCAAGTACCACAGTTGTTGGAGTATGGCCGTGTGTTTAATGTTGGAGATGGTTATTACTTTAATTACTGTTTAATAACTAAAATTGAAGTAGGTAAATGCAGAGGCACCGGTGGGTGATAGACAATATTTGGTTTCCGACCGCTCACTTGTGTCCCGTAGGACCCCGAGTTCTTGACACCTGTTCCGAGATCGAGCGCGCTAACCACATGTGGGATGTGTGGGCACCCCATCGATTTAGTACCTGATTCCAAGTATTGTACTGGGGGCCACAACTAGTTTGAGGTTTTATTACTATTCTGTACTTATGCCATGTTTTACTGCTTTATTTAAATTGTGCGATGGATAGCACACTGTACTGTTTAGGATCGTGACCCGTTTTCGCTGTATCGACAAGCCCGAGAGTTTCGGGTTCCCAGTCGTTTACAACCGGCTCCACAAACCCTGAGTCCGTCTCGGAGCCCGGCCGACTTCGTTGCGGGTGTACTTAGTGGGGTGGCCCCCCGTGCTTGCTTTGGGTCTGGGAAACGTCATAGGCCCCGCCGACATAACGATGGGTGTATGTTAATTGATCTGGCAAAAAGGGTCGAAGTGCGTGTGGATATCTCATGCTAATCGCGTGTGGATACTTTGGTGCACCCCTGCAGGGTAAAATCTTTTCGAAAAGCCGTGTCCGCGGTTATGGACGACTTGGAGCACAGTTCTCGATCATAGACAACTATAACTAAAGTTTACTATTATAATTTGACTTGTATCCGATGTGACTAGTAATTAGCTCAACTGCAATGGAATGGCTAAATAAAAGTACCAACAACTGCTGGGTTTTGGGGATATCTCATGCTAACTGTATTTGACTAGTAAGAGTCGCAACTACAACGGAATGGTTTAAATAAAACTGCCCACTACTTATTTTACCAGGATGACTATCTACATCTGACTAGTAATTGCCGCAACTATAACGGAATAAATAAAACTGCCAACTGTGTGAGTTCCTCGGTGGACTTTCTCGGTTGGTATCGAGGGGGAATACCAGGATGGGTTTGTTTGATGGTAGCATCAGGTTGGTTCCGAATAGGTCTTTCTTATCCCTCTCTGATAGCCGACAGTTATATCGAGTCTCTATAGGTTGTTTAGTGTATGCTGCGCTGCCGCTTCAGTCCACCATACCTATGTAGGCGAGGACCGCCGAATTCTAGCCTCGCCGTGTACTGGCCTCAGTACTGACCGCTCTCTCTTTTTCCTTTGCCCTTTGTCGGCACCCCTTTTGTTTAAGTAGGTTTGAGATCGACGTCGTTAGCAGGGTTACCCTTCCGGCTTGGCCTGGGCAGGGTTATGGACGCCATTGGTTATTCTTCAGGGCTCTTAGCCCCATTTGCATCTTGTCCGTAGCTGGACGCTCTATCGTCTTCGAGGTGATTTGGATCTTTGTATATTATATCTGTATTCTTGACTCATTGAGTCGCTGTTATATATATCTGTTCTATGGGTCCCATCGAGGACTGTTGTGTAATGTTATTACTTCGTTTTCCACCCGCACGAAAGTGCCTGGTGGGCACCTTTGAATCGTTTCTATGCAGGCTTGGCGGGTTTCGCTGAAACTTGCATAGGGCCGATTCGAGGGTGTTACAGCACATCACCGCCCCCTACCGTCGCCCACGCCGATAGCCCTCTGTGCCGTCGACCACGACGAGCTTAGCTTGCGCCTGCCGGTCCCCTCTCGCCACTATAAATAGAGGCCTCCCCCCGCTCGAATTCTTCACACCATTCCAACCAACCCGCCTTAGTCCTGGAGCAAGGCGAGCAGCGCATCACCAGAATTTGGCCAGAGCCCGCCGCTACCGGAGGAGAAGGAAGCCAGCGATTGGAGCCGCCCCAGAAGAAGCTGCCGGTACCAGGAGGTTCGCCGTCGTCGACTTCGTCGTTCGACCGCCTCGCCGACCCTTGCCTGAGCCCCGGTGAGCCTCCCACGACCCCCACCTGCCGCGTTAGGGTTCTATCTCGCCGGCGCTGCCCGACGTGGACGATGAACCAGGGTCGTTGGATTAGAACTAGATCCAACGCACCACGTTGCCTCGTACCGCTTCGTACCCCCGTCACACTGATGCATGGGGACAACAACTTAACCAGCCCGCGTAAGCGCTGTGCGTAGTAGGCCGGCCCATTTGCTCTTCCCGCGTCGCCCACTTGTTTGAATTTGGATTTTTCAATTTTCATTCAAACACAGTTCTGTACCTAGTTTCAAAAATCAACCCAGCTTGATTCAGTGAACCAAATTGAATGAAACCAATTTTGTTAGAAAGGTCTGGAAGTGCTGAATCCAAGCCCGTTGGATTCAAATCATTTGGATCTGTAGATCACCCTTGGTAAAAATAACAAGGCATAAGCTTTTCTGCATTCAAACATTTTTCAAATTTAAACCATAATAGCTTTTGAGTTGATTCCAACTCTCAAAAATCACAAGTAACCATACCTTTCAGAATATATAAAAATATTTGGGTTTACTTACAGAAATAATGTTCAAGTAATAAAAGAATGCCACATAGGCATTTATAGTCATTTATTTTTATTTGAAATAAAAGGTTAAATCTTATTAAATTGTGACACCACTTTAAATCACATTCCCATGTACTGAAATATGTGGTGATGACATGTGTCAACATGATCCCATGTTTGGTTTGGAGAATATTAAATCTTAAGTAGTTTTTCAATGAGTAGAAATTACTTTTCTAAAAATAAAAGAAATTAAACCAAGCTTTAATCTTGTAATGTTAGTGATGATGCTAGATCATCTATAGAACCCCTTTGTGTGATGATTGAAAGTAGTTAAGTATTGTTTGGTGATTGTGTACCTCGTATTTATTTATAGACGCTAGTACCGACCAAGGATACAAGGAAGAAGGAGGATACTACGAAGAAGAAGCCGAGGAGAACTTCAACCACTGCTCTGCACAAGGCAAGCTAACACTTGCAAGATACTCTACTTTAGCAAGCTAACACTTTCAAGATACCCTACATTAGCAAGCTTATACTGATAATGATGCAAGCCTTAATAATCAAGTTGACCTATGCAAGCTAATACTTGCTTGTTACCATGCCAACTATATGCCTTAAGCATATATGATCCTACCCACTTGATCAACCCAATACTAGTTTTACTTACAAGCTTTATACTTTATTTCTTTATCAAAGCTAGTACTTAGAGCTTACTTAAGTGAATTGTAGATTCTAGAGAGATAATTGAAGGTTGCATAAAGAGCATAAAACTTGGCCTAAGCTAGATAATCTTTATGTCATCCTAAGGCATGAGATGGAACTTAGTAAAACTCCACTAGTTTACCACCCCTCATTAGTACTTACCCCCACCTGTAGATGCTAGTGCTAAGCATAACACTTGATTAACTTTAGATGGGAGTACTTGGTGGAAAAATGGTTATGAAACCTTGGAATGATGGATCATTCAATTGAGATGTTTTGACATGTGTTTCCGAACACCAGATGATTTTGGTGATGAAAATGTTGAGGCATGAGCCTTAGCCCTTTATAAAACTGATGGCTGTCTGGATGCGATACCATTCCAATTTTACTGTACAACCACAATACCCGAGAATTGGGTAGGGCTTGACTGGAAACTTATATACCTTAGTATTAGTTCCCTCACGGCCAAGGTCTGAGCTGAGGCTACCTTGTGAAGATTGTCCACCTGTGCAGTACCCAAGATGACAGTTGGTCATGGCTGGGAGGCCAAACTCACATGAGAGGTGCTTATACTAGGGCATGTAATTGAAAGGTTAGGATTGATTATCCGCATACTGAGTATGGTGAATTCAGGATTTGTTCCTGACGGATGTATCGAATGTTGTGGTGAAAGTGTACAATCTCTGTAGAGTGTCAAACTATTCGAATAGCCGCGTCCGCGGTTATGGACAGTTGGAGTGGCCATACTGTTCCCCCGTCAGGTGTTTTCAAAATGACTTGTGAAATGAATTGAGATTTTGACTTGACCACAACAGAGTTGTGATATGAAATACAAGTCCCACTTAGGTGTTATAAAAATTCAACTAGTTTTCTTCATTTCTAAACTTAGTAGAGGTAAATCTGGCTTTTTGCAAAACAACCATAGAGCTTAGTGTCCTACTACAAAAACCCCCTTCACTTGTTAGTATTAGTTTGCGAGTACTTAAAGAGTACTCATGGCTTTGTCCCTGTCTATTCCCGTGGCCAGAATATGAAGAGGAATACCAGGAGGATGGACCCCAGGAAGGTTACGACAACTAGGATCATCTCCCATCGTCAGCATTGCCTGTGACCCCAAAGATGGAGCTTCGCCTACGCTACCTTTATTCTTACGTATTTCCGCTACTTGAATTGTATTAAGAACTGGATCATGAGATACTTATTTGTGTAAGACCTTATGTATGGTTTGTAATGGATGATGTACTGTGGTATCCAAATCTATTATGTCTCGCAAAAATGGTAATCCTGGGATTGCGATGTATGGCATAACAGGCATCTAGGATTAAAAATCCGGGTGTTGACATTTTCTCCCTAGTAGCAACAGCACATCTACAACCTTAGAGATTTCTGTCACTTCCCCAGATTACTAGAGGCATTAACCTACTATCGATGATTAATACCCCCTCTTGGAGTTACAAGCATCTACTTGGCCAAAGTATCTACTAGCAACGGAGAGCATGCAAGATCACAAATAACATAGACATGATAGATTCAATAATCAATCTGACATAGTACTCAATATCCATTGGATCCTCGCAAACACAACATGTAGCATTACAAATAGATGATCTTGATCATGAATGGAGTTCACACGGTCTAAACATGATAGCACAAAGGAGGAGAAACAACCATCTAGCTACTGTATGGACCCGTAGTCCAAGAGTGAACTACTCACGCATCACTCCGGAGGCTGGCATGGTGATGAAGAAGGCCTCCAGAATGATATCTCCCCTCCGGCAGGGTGCCGGGAAGAGCTTCAGATCCCCCTGATCTAGGGACGATGGTGGTGGTGGCTATGGACTGTTTCGTGGATTTCTGATCCGGTGCTTAGGGTTTCTGCCTCAGGGTGTTTATATAGGCGAAGGGGCAAGGTCGATGGACGGCCGAGGGGCCCACACCATAGGTTGGCGCGCCCTAGGGTGGGCCCGCGCCACCCTATGGTGTGGCCTCCTTGTGGCTCCTTTTCGTCTCCCCTTCGGTCTCCGTGTCATATCGGGTAAAATATTGACTTTGACTTTTGTTTCGTCCAATTCCGAGAATATTTCCTTACTAGCTTTTCTGAAACCAAAAACAACAGAAAACAGGCAATTGGCGCTGCGGCATCGTGTTAATAGGTTAGTTCCAGAAAATGTATAAAAATACCTCAAAGTGCAGATAAAACATAAGAAAGTTGATACAAAACAAGCATATAGCATAAAAAATTATAGATACATTTACGACATATCACCCAACTAGGACAAGAAGAACAACACAAATAAGCGGAAGAATCCACCTGAAGAGAAGCAAGTGGCCGACATGGTCGACAAGACATTCGCTGGTAGAGGCGAAGGCGGACAGCATGGCCGTGGCTGGGGGCTGGTCGTGGGCAGCAGTGTGGCAACAAAACTACACCTGCTACGCCCTGCATTCCCCAGACATATGAGGAGTACCGAGATATGCCGTGTTTCATCCACTTGGACGCTAACGGTAAGGCCACCCACACCAACCGCAACTGCAAGTTTGTCAACGACCTCAAGGAGGACCCTGAGTCTTGCTACAAGCAAAGTCAGAAGAAAAGACCCCGCAGAAAGGGAAATGGGAAGAAAGAGGACAAAGTGTCCAAGGATTAAGACGACATGGATGAAGACATGGAACCCAAACCCACTGAAAAGGGCGATAGAAAGGTCAAAAATCCATTTGATTAGAAAACTCATGTCGACCACACCTTCCTTGGTACCCCCACCGTCCAGGCACAGAAAACCTCTCTAAGGATATTTCTTGCCACACTCCCCAAAGTTCCCCAGTACGTGAAGTGGTCGAAAGTTACTGTCACTTGGGATAGAGAGGATCATCCAGTCAGTAGAAAACCAATACACCATGGTCATCAACCTTTTGATCAATGGCAGCAAATTCACCAAGTGCCCCGTGGATAGTGGAAGTAGCATCAACATCATGTACCTTGATACACTGGATAAGATGAACTTGTTAGAGACCCAGCTAAAGCAGAGCAACACCATGTTCCATGGCGTGGTGGTTCCTTGGGTGTATTACCCTTCCGTTCGCTTTCGGTGATGTTAACAATTACCACCAAGAGAGAATGACCTTTGAAGTGGTACCCTATAAGAGCGTGTATCATGTCATCTTTGGGTGCAATGTCTTCCATGCCAGGCATTGTTTCGTCTATAACAAGCTCATATACTAGGGCCAAACAATATCATCACCTTTGTCGAAAGCTTCAAGAAGGCAAGGGAGTGCAAAATAGGAGAAGCCACCTACGCCGAAGTAGTCCTCTATGGTGAAGAATTCAAGGAGATCTAGAGCCAGGTCAATGCCTCGGAGATGTCGACTTCAGAGAAACATATATCTGATTCTTAACCCGCATTCAAGGCCGCCATTGAGATCAAGCCGGTGCGACTTGTGGAAGGCGATGCCTCCAAGACCACCGCCACTGGCATGGATCTGTATCCCAAAAAGGAAAGCGCTCATCAAGTTTGTCGATGAGAACAAGGGCATCTTTGCTTGGCAACCCGCCAACATGAAAGGTGTTCCTAGGGAACTTGCCAAGCATAGCTTAAACATCGATCCTAAAGCAAAACTGGTAAAGCAACCTCTATGATGCTTCGGTAATGAAAAGCGACGCGCCATAGGAAAGGAGCTTGCTAGGTTACTTAAAGCTAATTTCGTCGGAGAAGTGATCCATAGCAAATGGGTGGCTAATCCTGTACTTGTACCCAAGAAGGAGACCAAATATTTAAGGATGTGTGTTAATTATATCGTCTTAAACAAAGCATGCCCGAAAGATCCATTTGCTTTGCCTTGCATTGACCAAGTCATTGACTCAACGGCTCAATCGGAACTTTTGTGTTTATTGGATGCATATTCGGGATACCACCAGATCATGATGTGCAAGTCGGACCAATTGGCCACTTCGTTCATCACACCTTATGCCATGTATTGTTACGCCCCGATGTCGTTTGGGCTAACAAACGTAGGTGTTACGTACCAGCGGATGATGCAACTTTGCCTCCACGACCAAATTGGTCAAAACATACATGATTATGTGGACGACATCACGGTGATGTCAAATAAAAGAAATGACCTCATCGCTTACCTGTAGGAAACCTTAGATAACCTCAAGAAATACAACATGATGGTCAACCCTAAGAAATGTGTCTTCGGGGTCCTGACCGGCAAATTGTTGGGCATCATCATTCACATCGCAGAATTGAGGTCACCCTAGAGAAGATCAAGGCCATCGTAAATATCAAATGCCAGACATGCTTGAAGGACATCCAATGGCTTACAAGGTGCATTTGCAGCAGTAAGCTGGTTCATTAGCCGACTTGGGCAGAAGGCAATGATGCTCTACATGTTGCTTCAAAAGGCGGACAAATTCATACGGACAGACGAAGTAGATACTGCACTCCAAGAGTTGAATAGAATACTCTCCTCCGCACTAATCCTTGCAGCACTAGAGTCAATGGATCCGATGTTATTATACATGGCGGCAACCAATTGGGTTATCAACATCATCGTCGTGGTGGAGCGGAAAGAGCCAACACAGGAGCATGGAATCTAGTGGCCAGTTTACTATGTGAGCGAGGTCTTGGCGGAATCTAAGCAGCATTGCGTGCACTACGAGAAGCTACCCCATGGAGTATTCCTTGCTTCTCGCAAGTTAAGGCACTACTTCCAGGAGCACCCCATTAGAGTAGTAAGCAAAGATCCACTGTCCGACATCATCAACAACAGCGATGCCACAGGATGGGTGGCGAATTGGGGCATTGAATTTGCCGCCTTTAAAATCACCTACAAGAAGTGCGATACTATCAAATCTCAGGCATTGGCGGATTTCATCGCAGATTGGAAGAAAACCCCTTCTGACACTCCTATGCCTGAGATGGAGTCTTGGGTCATACATTTTGACGGATCCAAGCTACTCAATGGCTCGAGGGCTAGTGTATTGTTGCAATCGCCAACAAGAGTAAAGATCTAGTACGTCCTGCAAATCCACTTCAACGCTACCAACAAATAAAGGGAATATGCCCGACAGACAATAATAAAGTGGTTATTATTTTATTCCATGTTTATGATAGATGTTTATTTTTCATGATTTAATTGTGTTAATTGGAAAATTTAATACATGTGTGTTTAATAACCAAATATATAGAGTTCCTAGTTATTCCTCTCATATAAACTAGCTCATTAATTAACAAGATGATCATGGTTTCCTGATCATGGACATTGGATGTTTTTAATAACGAGGTTACAACATTGGTGGAATGTAACACCCCAGCATTTAAGAATCAAGGAAGGGTAGAAATAGGAATTTCATCAATTGCATGCATTCATCTATAAAATCTGGGTAATTTTTTCGCCAAACAAAAACCTAAAGAGATCAGAGTTTATTTCACTATCTAGAGGTAGAAATAGCTCTTTATAGTGATTGCTATAAATTTTTACATGACCTTTAGGATTTAATGAGTTTTGGGTGAATAATTTGAATTCAAATTTAAAATTTAAATCATTTGGAAAATATTTGAAAATTAGAAGTTATTTATATTAAATTGTTTTCCAAAATGATTTAGTAGTATTGTTTGATTATATTAAAGATATATTAAACAATAATAAGAATTTAAGAGAAGAATACTAAGTAATTTAAATAAGAAATGAATTCTTATTTATTTTCTTTATTCCATAACAATAATACAAAGGGAGATAAATTCCTCAAATAAAAATATTACAGGAAGTAAATTACAATGAAATGAAACTTTATTAAATTATAAGAATATTATTACAAGTTTCTTTACAAAATAATAAATATAATATTACAATAAAAACCTTGACTACCTAGCTATCTACTTCTATACTAAATCTTGAGTTTCCAAATCCTTGTTCCTGCAAAATAAAAATCAACTAAAAAAGAAATAAGTTGTTAGTTGGTTAGTTTTACTCTTGGTGGAGAACAATGTAGTGCACTATTCTTATTACCTCATTGAGTAAGTTAAAGGGTAAAATTTCACCAATGTATAATATCTGTTCTTTTAAGCAAACAGCTTCAGATCAACATCACTAGCTCAATAAAAGGGGCAAGTTTCACTAGGATAGCAACTAGTAAAAGGATAAGAAGTGAAAATAAATTCACTTGATCTGATCCAAATGAGACAAACAATAAAGCAGTTCAATCACCAAACTTCATGCATTGTGCTATTGATATAGTAGCAACATCTTCATCAGACAAAAGGGGATCACACTGCCACAACATAGCCGCTAGTGACGAGGTTCGATCTCGTCAATGCCCGTTGTTATGTACTTGGGTTTTGGAGAAGATGGGGATGCTGGAAGTCCCAGAACGGTTAACAGATAAGCAACACAGGGACACGAGAATTACCCAGGTTCAGGCCCCCAGAAGGAAAACCCTACTCCTGCTTGTCTGCTCTTGATTATGGTGGAACCGAAAATTACAGGGGTGCACAAATGCAATCTGGCATGAGGTGTGTGTGTATGGGGGGTGATCGTCCTGCTCGCCGTGCCCTCCTGGCCTTTATATAGACATGCCAGGTCTCAGGGTAGGTCGAGTCAGTTATAGATTAGGGTTGATACCCTTTGAAATTCTATGTAATCTAGACTTGTCCTCCAAGAGTCGAAACCGACACGGGCTTGGGCCACCCGAAATCTTCATGGGCTACGTGTCCTTGCGTGGGACTTCCTTGGGTTGGAACAGGTATACCAACATTGTTCACCCATAGGGTATATCCATGTCATTAGCCCCCGAGTGTTCAGTCGAATCGTAGATTCAGCTAGAGACTCTTCAATCTTTAGGGTGCTATGTAGTTGAGCTGTTTTTTAAGGAGAAATGTTTCGTTCATAGGGATTGTTGATGCGTCTGCCTGGCTTGCCCGACGGATCAGGGCCAGTTAATTTTCATAGGACAAAACAACACGATCTTCATCAAACTCGAGTCCCCGGACTCGGAACGATTGCTGGTGTGATTCGACTCAGGCTGTTGTGGTCTTACAGGAGTCGAATCCCAGTGATTTTCAAGTGATGTACCCAACACGTCCGTCGGGATTTTCATCGTGATTGTTGACACGGGAGTTTACTGGCAAAGCACAGTCAGGTGCGTTACCAGGACATCAAATGATATCTGTAGGGCTTAACTTTGCGTCGTAGACACATCATCCGAAGTTTTATCACCGCAGAGGTGTTTCTGGTGGCCAAGGAGACTATGTCTCACTTAGCGTTGGTTTGGGCAAAGTTGCCAAATAGATTTTTCCGTATTTGATCCGAAGGATCGCAGTCGAATAATTCATAGGGTGCATGACCAGCGCTCCCTATGGGAGTAGCCCCCGAGTGTCTGTTCGAGTCGTAGACTCGAGCAGAGACTTTAGTTCAGTCGATTTTAGTATAAGTCCGAAGGACAATTTTTTTTGGATGCACAACCATTGCTCCCTATGGGAGTAGCCCGCGAGTCCGTAGTGGAGTCGCAGACTCAACGTAGTACTCGAAGATAATTTTGAGGTGACATTACCTTTGCAATTTCTCAGGTGCGCGGCCAGCGCTCCTGATAGGAGTAGCCCCCGAGTAGTTTCTCGAATCGTAGATTCGATTAAGTACTTGGATGATCAGTCGAAATCTTCGAGCCATTGCTGGCTTTGTCTTGATGACATCATTGCTGACGATTGGTGATCTCAACCGTCTGTGGAAACAGAGATGATGCGACGAGACGATCATGGGTCCCACCGCCTGACTTGATGTTGACTAGTCACACGTAGGCGTGGCAAAAATTACGGCATCTCCTCGGTTTCCACGCGTAAGGGACGACGTGCTGGCGACGATTTGTTTTGGTGTTGACACATGTACGATGATATCTGAGTTGCACGCTAGGGCTTCTCAATCAATGGTTCCAGTGCATCGTCTTCGTCCTTTTATACCGCTGGAAAAAACAGTGCTTTAACCTTCCCATTCGCCCTTTTCCTTGTCTCCATTGCCACCATTTTCGTGAGCTATTTGCTTTGTGTTGCGCACTGGACGTTCTCCACACCTTTCCTACCTCTTTTGTTCGGTCGCATCGCCGCACCCGTCGGTCCAATATGGGCAAGCCAAATAAGTCGTCTTCCGCTGCTGCTGGGACGAGCGCCGCCGGCGCTGACAAGAAGGCTGCCGCTCTGGCTTGCACCACCGATGGCAGATGGCGGCGCATGGAGATGCTCGACTCAGATTTGCAAAAATTGCGTGATGCTGGGTTGATCTCCAAGGACAAGGAGGACGCCATTCTCCCGAGCCAAGAGGTAATTCCTCGCCTACCCGAAGGGTTTCGGGTGATGTTTTACGCCTTCATTGTCCGAGGCCTTTCTTTGCCCGGCCACGAATTCCTTCGTGGACTCCTTTTTTCTACAGGATTTAGTTGCATCATCTGTCTCCCAATTCTCTCCTTCACATTGCTTGTTTCATCACTCTCTGTGAGTGCTGGCTCGGTATCGAGACGCAATTTGGCCTTTTCTGGAGACTCTACTCCGTGAAAACGCAATCTGGCACAGGCGGTATTTATCCGCTCGGCAGCTACATCATCTCCATTCGCTCCTCTGTCCAATTATTCTCCTTCTACATTTGTGAGTCCGTCCAATACTGGCGGTGGAAGTGGTTCTATATCCACGACGTCAAGTTGGATGGGCAGCATTTTGGTCTCGCCCCTTTCGACTCTACCCAGAAGATCACCCAAAAGAGGTCGTGGAAGAACGACGTCTTAGAGGGTGAAACTATGGAGGTGGAGAAGCTATACAAGCGGGTGGAGGCACTCCAGCTGGTGGCCGGCAAGGAGGTCAATGGTGTCGAAATCATCCGCACCTTCCTCAAGCATCGATGCAGCCACGCCAAGCGAGGGCGCACCCGATGTTTCTATATGCTGGTCGCGGCGATCCGACAAGGGTCTCGCCTGAGGAGCTGTCTTTGGGTGACCTTGATAAAGCGCTCCGGCCTCTCCTGAAGTTCAAGGTTGATGAGGACCTCCCGGGGAAATATTTGACCTCCCCTTTCAGCTCCAAGAAGGCGGTTCCACAGGTGGAAACTTGTAATTTGCGCATTGCACTTTTCCGAATGCCTTGTTGCTTATTAGTGTTACTTATCCTGTTTTTCTTTTGTCTTCTATTTGTAGGGCCTCAAAGTAGCAGGGATGACGCCCCCTCTACCTGAGAAGTTCACAGATGCACTGCATAATGAAGTGGTGGAGTCCGAGTCCGTGCTTCCCCGGTGCAGTCTCCTACCACGGAAGCCCCCGAGCCGAGCGAAGGGCGGACCCGGAAATGCTCCCGGAGTGAATCTTCGGATGGGAAGACACCACCAACTCCAAGGGGTCCGTCCTTCCTCGAGCAGCACGGCGAGGACGAGGGTGTGTCGTCTACACCTTTCCCTGTCGTGCCCATTCGGGCGGTTGCCCCGCAGCCGCCGGCCAAGAAGAAGAAGAAGGAGAAGGCACCTCTTGTCTTAAATTTGTGAGATATCCAATCATAAGTCATTCTGCTTGAGCCTTGTTTCCTTATTAGTGTGCTAAGTATTAGCTTGTTATTTATCTTATACATGTTAGTAGTAATCCTTCGAAGGAGTGTCTTGATGGGGACACCGAAGAGCTGATCGTGGAATCGAAGACGACGGCTTTGTTTCCCAAGGTGGTGGCCAACTCCGAGGATGATGACTTGATCTCCGCTAGGCGAGAAGCTCGTGCACCCGTAACTCAGAAGACAATATGCAAACCTTCGGAGTCCACACCAGAACACGTAAGTGTTGCCCTTTTACTCCATGGGGGAGCCCCCGAGTTCTTTATTTATCTGACCTGTTGGTCTTTTGCTTTGTGGGGAGCCCCCGAGTCCTTTTACTCATTAGGCCTGCTTGGCTTTTTATTTTGCAGCCTTTTGTCCGCGGCGCCAATCTCCTTATCCAGCAGCATCTATCGCTAGAGGGTGAGCTGAAGAAGCTCCGAGGTGCATAGCTGTCCTCTTGGTTATTTTTTGAGTCCACCAAGTTTGTTTTTTGTGTTTACCCAATTTTTCTTCATGTTGTAGATGAGAACAATGCTGCTCTCCGAAGGCTGAACGCTCTAGAAAAGAGCCTTGGCCAGGCGGAGAAGAAGGCAGCGGATGCTACAGAGGCCATGGAGCGCTAGCAAAAGGAGGCCGAAGATCGCGAGAAGCAGCTCGCGACTGTTGCAGCCACTCGAGAGAGTGCCATGGCCGAGAAGCTCATGGCTGCTGCAAAGGCTATTTCTGGTTAGTCGGTTTGCCATTCTTTGAGTGTTCTATTTTTTGAGTGCGTTTTATCCTTTCTCAGTCGAGTGTTCTTTTCCTCTTCTTGTCAGATGCTTCTGGCGCCGCGTTTGATCGTGGCGTGCTGGAGCACGGAGATATTTTGGCTGATGATGCTGCTGCGATTGAGGATCGCTGCTCCGCTTCCATTGGCTCCTTGGAGAAGGCCAAGAAGGTGCTCACGCGCTTCTACAAGGAGGTCATTCCGAAGGGCGTTGCCCTCGACGATATCGACTCTCTTGCGGATGCTCTGTCGGAGGATGCTCCGGCGGAGTACCAATGCAAGCATAAGGGCATTGGTGCCTCCATGGGATTGGCCATGGCGATGGCATCCGGAGCGGAGCTGGACCTATCTCAGGTCACATCCAGGATGCTGACGGTGGCGGATGGCTCCGAGGTAGCTTTTGCTCCCTTTGCTTCCCGCTATAAGCATTACGGGCCTAAGCTCATCGACCTCCTGGCCAATTATGTGGCAAAGCAGCAGCGAGAGGCCAAGAGCAGGCAGTTTGGCTCCGAGGATGCTCCAGGTGCTAGTGCTTAGGCCCTTACATTGTAGCTAGTATAGATTTTCTCCTTTTCCTGTCCTTGTAACACCTTTTGAATGAACATGTCTCACTTTTCCACGAGGTGGATTTATTTGTGTATATGAGTATGTCTTTTAACTGTTGTCAAAAGTGTTTGTGATATTCATATTTGCCTGTTTACCCCTAGGGTCCTTCGGGTGAGTCTCCAGTGATCACTCTTCCTGCGCCTGATCCTCGCCCATCATTGGATGAGGCGTCGTAGTTGACCTTCCCGCATGATCGCGTACGTAGTTTGGAAAAAGACATCCTCAGCATACGAGGTCATGTGGTGTGGAAGTCGAAGGCTGAGCGAGCCACTGCCAGGGAGGAGTTCTTGCTTGGAGAGTTTCGGCAGATGGGTGAGCAACTCCAATGTGAGTCTTCATGAACCTATGCTCTTTCGAGTGTGCCTTATTTTTATGCTGGCTCACCCCATGCTTGTGTAGTCGTGAATCTCATTCCGAGGGAAGAGAAGGAGCATGTTGCAATTCAGATGAATTGCCTGACGCAACAAGAGATGGAGGCCGGTGGCTTCTTTTGGATGGATCGTGATCGAGCAATCGTCCTTGCAACGATGCAAGATCGGACACCAGGTTCTTCGGGTGCTGAAGCAGGCGAGGTGGTCACTTGCAGCCATTTGGTCCATCATGTTCCCTTTGGGCGTTGCGCCTTCTAGCTTTTTGGGTCTTCTTGGGAAGTTTCGGAATGTAGGCCATGTCAAGGAGTTGGTGCACCATCAGCTGATTGCTGGGGTGAAGTCAGCCCTATCTCTCGTTCGACTGCATCGTCATGATGTCAATCTTGTGGAGATAGCGGCTGAACCTCCTCCTCTGCCAGGTGGCAATTTATGGGATATGCACCCTCATTACGAATGTTATGATCTAGAACAATTAGGTCATGTAAAGAAAATAAGATAATGTAAAATTTGTATTTATTCAAGTGGGCTTGTAATGCCCTTTGTAAACTTTGTATGTATTAGCACGTGGTGCTCTTGTAATGTGCATGTCCTTTTCGTTATCCTGACATGGTCAGCTACTCAGGTTGTATGCATTGTTTTCAGTCGACGAATTTGTAAGGTGAGACACAGCCCCCGAGCGTATTTAGCGATAAATAATGCAAGGAGAAAAGATATTTGGGCCAAGGAACTTAGATTTTATTCATTGTAAATGAGGAGGTACATTGTTCGGCTGAGTAGCCTGGCTAAATAGCCTGATTGAAAGTAAAGGGTAACTAAGGGTAGACGCGTCGTAGCCGTGCGGCATTCTAGGGGTTGGAGTATTCGACTCCTGATGCGATGTCCATGAGGCGGTAGGCGGCACCTGGGATGACTTCGGTGACGATGTAGGGTCCTTCCCAGGGCGACTCGAGCTTCTTGTGCCCTTCTTGCTTGAGTCGTAGGACGAGATGTCCTTCGACGAAGGACCTTGGGCATAATCGTTGACTGTGGTAGTTGCGGAGGCTCTGCTGGTAGACCACAGAGAGGGCCATGGTGATGTCACCCGCTCCATCGAGTGTGTCAACGGCGTCTTCGAGTGTGGCCGATGATTCAGCTTCGCTGTAAGCAATGACCCATGGGGCTTTGTGGCGTACCTCAGCGGGTAGTACGGCTTTGGATCCGTGCACCATGAAGAAGGGCGTATAGACAGTTGAGCTGTTTGGAGTTGTGAGAAGGCTCCAGAGAACCGGAGGTAGCTCGTCAGCCCAGGCTCCTGCAAGCCTTTCGAGTGGGCGTAGGAGGCGCTTCTTGATGCCATTGCCTATGAGGCCGTTGGCCTTTTCAACCTGCCCGTTGGTCTGGGATGCACCATGGAGGCGTATGATATGTTGATTCCGAGGTTCCCACAGAATTCCTTCGAGATGAAATTCGAGCCGTTGTCGGTTATGATGCTATGGGGCACGCCGAATCTATAGATAATGGACTCAAAGAATTTGACGACAGTTTTGCTGCTTTGGTTGGTGACGGGCATGGCCTCGATCCACTTGGATAACTTGTCGACTGGCACCAGGAGGAAGATGTGGCCTCCCGGCGAGAACTTTGGTATCTTGCTGATCATGTCGAGGCCCCACTGGGCGAAGGTCCAGGGCAGTGGTATAGGCCTCAGCTCGAATCCTGGCGCGTGTGGCTTGTCCGCGTACCTCTGACAGGCGTTGCACCTCTAGATGATGTCCTTGGCGTCGTTCATTGCGGTTGGCCAATAGAATATAGCTCGTAGGGCTTTGGTGACTAGGGCGCGGCTGCCTGCATGATGGACGCGGATACCCTCAAGGATGTCTTGGAGGATGCTTTTGGCGTCACTGATGGTGACGCATCATTGGAGAACACCCAAAATGCTGCGCTTGTACAACTCTCCATTGATGATGGTGAATGCTTTTGACCGGCGAGATATGCGCCGGGCATCTATCGGGTCCTCAGGCAGCTAATTGCTGATTAGGTACCAGAGGTACGGTTGCATCCATGCTTCTTCAACTGCCATGACCTGCATTAGGCTGACCAACTCGACCTCTGTGTTGAGTTTCTCGGTGTCGAGGGGATAACCCCCGATAGGGTCATGAAGGGTAAAACATTGCCTAGCTTGGCTTGCGCCGAATAAAGAAAGAACCAGGCCGAGTAAGTACGGCCGGGTAGGATAGTCATGTGCGGCCGACATAAGAACTATGTCGGCCCGTATAAGACAAACATGTTAATCTTGCAGGAACCAACGAGCCGAGTCTCACGAGGAAGGGCTGAGTTAGATAGGACATGTGGCACCTTTCTGAGTGAGGTTCAGGAGGGACCGTAGTAAAGCACGGTCAAAAGAGAAGGGAGATGCCGGGTGACATGAAAGGAGCCGGGTAACGCCTAAAGCAAGGGCTAGCGTACAAAGTTACTTCATGACGCCAAAAGAACTGGAGGCAACGTACATGGAGACCGTTAGCTGTCAAACTTTATGGACTGGGCAACTAGGCTTGGTGCAAGCCCATGACCCGACCCGTACAGTAAAGACCAAGATCCAAACAGTAACCCTAGGACCCAAAGGGGTGTAACCTAGCTAGCCATCACCTATATAAGGAGGGGGGGTATCTAGGGTTAGAGGAGGATGGACGGAGCAGGGAACTAGTGCACTGAACCCTAGTTCAAACAGCTCTAGGAATACTTGTAAACCTCAAGTATCAATAAAATTCCTAAGTGTGGAGAGTTCATCTTGTTCTTTGTGCATGGGTAGACCTTGCACTCCCTCCCCGGTGACCACAAGCATCCATTCGGCCCCCAACTTAAGCCTACTGCGGTGAAAACCCATCTTACCACTGCATGTGTAGTACACTATAGTCGTTGACATGACATCCACAGGACACCGTTTCGTAAATACCACATCCCTCAGAGTGGTACAACAAAAACATTGCGGGTCCATATTACAAACATACACACATTATTATTATTACAATACTATAAGTTCATGACTCCAAAAGATTCAACTTACAAACCAAAATATAAGTGTTTTAGCGGAAGTTTCAAAGTGAAAACTTAAACTCCAAATTGAGCTCAACAACTTATTACTATATATTGTTCATGTTGCTCGGCTCAAGTGGCTCCTAGAACTATAGTAATTATTCGGACTCTTGGTACTCTCCTCCATAGACAATATCGTAGTCCTCCCCTTCTACGGCTCCATACAAGTTGGGCTCTTCATACAAGACCTCCTCTTAGCTCTCAGTTGCATACATTGGAGTCTCTTCGGGATCCTCAGAGTCTAAGCAAGGATTCAAAGGAAAGGATGAGTAACAGCGTTACCCAGCAAGTTCATTATATGCAAGGTGGAAAGTTTGATGCCTTATCTACCACCTCGGACTATTAGTCCTTGGTACTATGTAGTTTTTGTAAATCTTTCTTCAAGGATTGATTTTATTATGAAAATCTATGACCATTAGCCTTCACAGGTTGACCAAAACTTTTATGGAGTTCCTTTCCTTCCGCATTCGTAGCTCCTTCCCTGAACAGGGAGTAACAAGTTACAGTTCTTACACTCTGTAGAGGTGTGTTACTTTACCCATGAGAGATCAACTTCCTTATTGCACAACCGGGCGTACTTTCCCATCCACAATTCCATGATGTGGGTCCCAGTAGTTGGTCCAAGCCAATCACTACCCTCTCCGCGACCTCATATGTCTGCACGATCCTTCGGTGCCGGCTCACCTCCGTTAAGCCCCCTCTCGGGCAGGCTAAAACCCTGATGAGTTCCCGAAGACTCTATGACCTGGTGATGCCCGGACGAGTACCATTTGAATGGACTTTATCCCTAAACACCATTCATAGATAATCTAGACACCAAAAGTGTGGGTCTTAAGGGTGCCCACCCATATGTTGGATCCGCACAAGGAATCACAACATCACGTTAATGTCGTCTTGCCTCCATACGAGAGGAAAAGGATACATCTGACTTCTCCGTCCCATTCCAAATCTCATGGTTAACGCGTAATATACGGCACTAGAATCACTGATGTCATGGTTTATTAATCCCTAATTGTTCATCATTATTGCAAATAGAAACCTAGGTTCTATTGCTCCATCATATCATCACTTAGGACGATATCTAGGATTTATTTATTTTGAGAAAATAATGTTTTCTTTTTCTGGAATATAGATGATAACACACAATTTGCAAATAATTTGATAAAGACTCTTCAAAGGACATGAGCAAGTGATGAACTTGCCTTGTGATTGTAAGGTAGTGAAGTCTGATGCTTGCACTGGCCCTTGAGCTTCTATGTCTACAAAAACATCATTATTGCTCGGTAAGGACAATATTTAAAGAAACAAAATGATTATGCAAAGTAATGTAATGCATCATTTAGTTTTGTGTGTATTCTCCCCATTATTTAAATTATACAAATTCTTTTCATAAGTAAAGAATTTATAAATATTAATTACTAATATTTATTGAATATTGTATTCCTTATTTTCTTTTATTTTATTTGAATTTTACTCATTTAATAATTCTTTTAAGAATTATCATTTTTCTTTTAAATATATATATTATTTGTTTAGTATTTTTATAAAATACTACAATATTGGTATATAATAAAAGTGGTTTTTATTTATTTTTATCATCTTTCTTTAATTTTATAAAATTCCATAAGGAATATATATATTATAAAATTCTTGATGAAAATTATACGCCTAAAATTTTATTTCTTATTTTATTTAGATAGATTGGATTATTGTGAATCAAAAAATATTTTATTTATAATTTTTGGATTTTTATTTTATTTTCTAGAATTAATTTAATTTCAGGGGCATTTTGGTCTTTTCTTAATTATTTAAACTTGCTTTAAGTGATTGGGCTGGCCGTGTTGGGCTTATTGGGCCGTTTTGGCCCAATTGGGTAGAACCAAATTGGCTCCCCGAAGGTCCTGCCCCCATCCCGTTCTCTCTGTCTCTCCTTCATTCTCATCTCCCCTCTCCCTCGACCCCGTGGGGTGCTGGCGCCGCCGCTGGCGATGCCCGCCGCCGTGGCCCTCCCTGGCCACTGCCATGGTGCAGGGCGAGGTTGGCGACTATGCTGGTTCATCTCCTCCCGCTTCGATTTGATTTCGGAGCCCCTATGGCCAGGTTCACCCCGTTCCCGAACCCTAAGGTTTGGGGTTGGGTGATGCCACCGCCGCTATGGACCCTCCCATGGTGGTGTGCGGAGTCCGTGTGCTGCTGTGGCCGCCGCCGTGGATGGTGCGGGTTGCATCGCCCTCTGGGTGCTCCCTGTGCCGCCGCGAGCACGTCAGCCATTCTGCTTCCTCTTCAATACGTCAGCGAGGACCCCGGGTAACTTGCGCCTCTGTGGATCTTAGTTCACCCTATCACCATGAATCCCTCAGTGTGTATCAAGTGGCTACCCCTGCCTAGTGCCTATGTACTGATTAGGGTTCATATCCTGATTAGGGTTCTTGTTTTGATTAGGGTTCATGTACCTTTGTTGATCATGTATATATGATGATTTGGATCTAGTGGTGATATTCCCTGAGCTTGATGATTGACTATTTGCTGTGGATTATTGCTTATAGTTGGCTTTGGTGATGCTAGTGGCTTACCAGATTGATTCCATCGGTTAATTTGATATGGTTCAGATGATAATGTTACTATAGAATCACTACTTGGAGATCCTAATGATTTGAAACTCACCACTGTCATTACTTGGTTATTGACAGTGATTTGTGAGTAATGTAGACACTGTATCTTTAGTTGTTGACTTATGGATTCATATACAATTTGAGATTAATTGGTCTCTGATAGTGATGTTATGTATATGCATATTCCTGGAAATGATTCCTGGTGATTGGTACCAGGAAAATGATGCTTAGTTGTTTGTGAGTTTATCTATGAAAGCTAGATACTTAATCTGCTTGGTTTAGAAGCTACTCTTGTGACACCATCTTAAAATGGCACACAACTCTAGGTTCTACTACTTGGCTAGATTTTTGTTCATGCTTAATATTTGCTTGATATCAAAGATAAGTTGGAATTTCTTTCTTTGAACCCCAAAGCCTACGATGTTGGTCTGAGGCTTAGGGACTAGGTCCTTATCTTGTTGCTCCTCATGGATTTGTTATGCTAGTGATACCAGCTACTAATTCTTGAGTCAAAGTTGTGGAAAAATGATTAGTAGGCTTATTAAGTTATATAGATCCATAGGATCTATAAATTCTAAGGTGCTACTCCTGTTTAAGAGATGTGCCTAGAATTCCAGATCTTAGCTATATTTATTCTTGGAATTTAAGATATGGATTTATAGCTAGGATCAATGAGGTTGGTCTGAGTTCCTGGTTGGATCTGTATAGTTTTCTGATGGCTTTTAGCGTTTAAAAACTTCAATGATGGACTCACCCCGCTTGGGTGTTTTTCCGAGAAGTTGAGTACAAGACAACACATGAATTCTTGTCTAACACAGATAGATAAATCATGTGATGGTCTTTTACTACTCACCACAACAGTGGAGTTGTTCGGGTTGCAACTTATTGATCTTGTGGCTTGAGCTTGCTGGTTGTGTTGCTAGCCTGATCTGGTTCTTTTCCTGATGCTGCTCCTGCTACTTCCAGCTCCTGGAACTTGTCCTTGATCTTGCTACCCACCTCCTGGTCCTGTTAGAATGACCTTGTTCTTGCTATCCACCTGATCCACCCCCTCCTTATGTCACCATCTTGATTAGATGATCAAGTGTGTGGTTGGTGTGATCTGGTTTGGCTTGGTTTGGTTTGGTTTGGCTGCTAGTGCTTGATGTGTATGAGCAAGGAAGTGGTATTGGGGTGCTTTCCCACGGCTGTGCTGAGCAGTTTTGTTTGTATGGGCTATTGTTGCTGTGTTGACAGCACACACCATGCATTTAGGTGTGTGTGCTGCCTGTGTGCCTGCTGCACCCTTGTGGATATGTTCAGGGAATGATCTACTGTTATCTGATTACATTTACCTGTCTGGTGAAACTTGCCCCTCTTGCCGATTGGAGTTATTTGACTTTTGGCTTAAAAATTATGAAAGGTTTAGTTCTTTCATATTGGTGAAACTTGCCCCTAAAGATTACCTAGTGATGTAAGGTTGAACAGTGCATCTCACTGTCACTACTGAGAGTAAAAATATCCTAATCTTTTATTTTCTTTCTTTTTGTTTGTGATTTGTTTTGCAGGTACAAGACTTGAAGATTCAAGTTTTAGATTAGGTTTTCTTTTTCTTTATAGGATAGCCCCTTGTAATATTTATTTAATTCTTTTGTACATTTTATTATTTTTTTACTCTTTTGTAATATTTATTTTATCCTTTTGTAATAAAGATTGTAATATTACTCAATATATAAACGTTCTTCATTTCTTTCATTTACTATTATAAAGATCCTTGATTACTTTTATAAGTTACATTTTTGTAACTTATTTATTGAATAAAGATATGGGATGGATACTCTTTTTTCTTGATTACGTTATATTATTTAAAGTTTGAGTTACTAATTGTTTACTCTTGATTAAATCAAATTACTCAAACATAATTCTAATTCCTTTTAAAATATAAATCCAACACTTAAGTTTGAATTCAAATTTCATTTCCCAAAACACACTAATCCACAAAGATCATATCAAAGTTTATAACGATCATTCTCCAAGGCTATTCCTAATCTTAAAGAGTGAAAGAAACTTTGATCACTTTAGGTTTTTTATTTGGCGAAAAATTTACCCACATTTTTACAGATGAATGCATGCAATTGCACAGATTCCTAAATCTACCCTTTGTTGGTTCCTAAATACTGGGATGTTACAGACTTCCCCCCTTAAATTAAACTTCGTCCCGAAGTTTGTTGAGGTGTACCTGAACAGTTATGGATAGGCTTTCCTTAAATCATCTTCTTTCTCTCAGGTGGCTTCTCTTTATAGATGATGCTCCCATTGTACCTTGCAGTACTTGATGGCCCTGTTTCTCAACCTTTTCCAATTTTTTTCCAAAATTTTACAGGGTTTTTCAACATAGGTCAGGTCTACTTGTAATTCTATCTCTTGGTGTGTGATTGCATCATCCGAAACTTCTAGACATTTACGGAGTTGTGACACATGGAAAACATTATGAAATTGATCCAATCTTGAGGGTAGCTCTAAAGCATAAGCTATAGTCCTATTCTGACTCAGTATCTTGAATGGCCCGATATATCTTGGACTCAATTTTCCTTTAACTCTGAACCTTTTAACTCCTTTCATTGGGCTTACTTTCAAATATACCATATCTCCTAGTTCAGGATGCCATGATCTTCGACTTTGATCAGCATAACTTTTCTGCCAGGTTTGAGCTATTTTCAATCTATCCTTGATTTTATCAATGATATCTTGCTTTTCCTTGATGTAGTCTGGCGCAAATTCCTTGCTGCTTCCAGGCTCATACCAACATATTGGTGATCTACACTTTCTTCCATATAGAACCTGATATGGAGCTTCCTTCAGACTACTCTGATAGCTATTATTGTAGGAGAATTCTTCCATGGTAGATGATCTTCCCATGTACCTCCAAAATCTAATGCGCAAGCCCTTAACATATCCTCCAGTATCTGATTGGATTGTCCCGTTTGACCCCCTGTCTCTGGATGATAAGCTATGCTAAAATCTAACTTTGAACCAAGTGCTTCATGTAATTGCTTCCAAAATGCTGAAGTAAACACTGATCCCCTATCAGTTATAATTCTTTTGGGCACTCCATGCTTACTTACTATTTCTTTAATGTGAACTTCTACTAACTTCTCGGCATTATCCTTCTGGTTAACCGGAATAAAATGTGCACTTTTAGTGAGTCTATCGACAATTACCCATATCATATCCTTTCGTTTAGGTGTCATGGGAAATCCTGTGATGAAGTCCATACCTAGTTCGTCCCACTTCCATTCGGGAATTTCCAAAGGTTGCAATGGTCCTGCTGGATTTTGATGTTCAGCCTTCACCCTTTGGCAAGTATGGCATTCTGATACGTACTTAGCAATGTCTCTTTTCATGTTATTCCACCAGAATAATTCTTTCAGATTCATGTACATCTTAGTACATCCTGGATGTATAGAATATGGTGTTTCATGTGCTTCCCTGAGTATGACTTCACGAATCTTAGTCACATCTGGAACACAAAGATGGTCTTGAAACCACAAAGACTCATAATCTCCAATGCGAAAAACTGATGTTTGCCCTTGAGATATCCTCCTAATTTCCTCAGCAATGCAAGGATCTTCTGCTTGATGTCTAAAAATTTCATGCTTATGATCACTGTCCTGCTCTGCAACTACCTGCATAGTAGATAATCCTCCAAGAACCTTTTTTCTAATGAATTGAAGCTCTAATCTTTCCAAGTCCATCTGTAACTCTTTTGGTAGCTCCCGATTGCTAGGTTGAATATCCGCACTTTTACGACTTAAAGCATCTGCTACAACATTTGCTTTTCCTGGAGTATAGTTGATTGTTAAATCATAATCTTTGATTAGTTCCAACCAACGCTTCTGTCTCATATTCAATTCCTTTTGAGTGAAGAAATATTTAAGACTTTTATGCTCAGTGTATAACTCACATCTGTCTCCATAAAGAAAATGCCTCCATCCTTTCAGCGCAAGGACTACTGCTGCTAACTCTAAATCATGAGTTGGATAGTTGACTTCATGTGGTTTCAGTTGTCTTGAAAACCATAAGCAATTACCTTCCGATCTTGCATTAGCACACAACCCAGACCTTCTTTAGATGCATCACAGTATACTGCAAAGTCTTTCCCTGTTTCTGGAACTGCTAAAATTGGAGCTGTAGTTAACCTGGTCTTCAACTCCTGAAAACTTGCCACACACTTCTCATCCCAATTGAATGGTGTATTCTTTCTTAACAATTTGGTCATTAGTCCAGCTATTTTGGAGAAACCTTCAATGAATCTCTGATAATAACATGCCATCCCCAAGAAACCTCGAATTTGTTTCACATTGGTTGATGTAGTCCATTCTAGTACTGATTGAACTTTGGATGGATTTACAACAATTCCATCTTTACTGATCACATGAGCGAGGAATTCTACCTCATCTAACCAGAATTCACACTTACTGAACTTAGCATAAAGCTTATGTTCTCTTAGGAATTGCAATGCAATTCTCAAATGATCTGCATGCTCTTCCTTATCTTTTGAATAGATCAGAATATCATCAATAAAGACTATGACGAACTTATCCAAATATGGCATGAAGATTTTGTTCATCAGATTCATGAATATTGCTGGTGCATTGGTTAAACTAAATGGTACAACAGATACTCATGGTGTCCATACCTTGAGACAAATGCTGTCTTTGGAACATCTTCAGGCTTAATCTTTATTTGATGGTATCCGGATCTTAGATCGATCTTTGAAAACACTTCGGCTCCTTTCACTTGATCAAACAAATCTTGAATCCTTGGTAAAGGATACTTATTCTTTATGGTAACATTGTTTAGATTTCTGTAGTCTCCACACATCCTTCTACCACCATCCCTTTTATCCACAAAGATTACTGGTGTTCCCCATGGGGATACACTTTCCTGAATAAATCCTTTTCTGGCTAACTCATAAATTTGCTCTTTGAGTTCTTTTAATTCTTTTGGTCCCATCTTGTATGGTGCTTGAGATATTGGTGCAGTACCTGGAATTAGATCAATAGTGAACTCTATCTCCCGATCTGGTGGCATTCCAGGTATCTATGCTGGAAAAACATCTTGAAACTCATTTACTATAGGAATATCTTCCAATTTGACCTCTTTCATTGAGTTCAACTAAAGATCCACCATGATATGACTATGCTTATCTGCTTGGTAAACTATCCTTGCTCCACTTGGAGATTTGATTGAGACAGTTTTTTCCTCACAATTTATCTGAGCCCCATGTTTCGTCATCCATTCCATCCCCAGCACTACTGCAATTACCTTCAAAGGAATCACATAAAGGTCTGCAAAGTATGTACAACCACAGATCGAGATAACCTAATCTTGTTTAATGTGGCGTACAATCACATTTCCCCCTGCCGTAACTATGGTCATAGGGTTTTCTAACGTTGCCCTTCTAATCCCGAACTTATCACAAAATTCTTCAGAAATGAATGAAGTAGTTGCACCAGTATCAAATAGAACTTTGCCGGGATTGGTAAGGATATTGAGCGTACCTATCATTGCATGCTCCGAGTTATCCACCTCCTCTAGGATTGTACAGTTCATCTTCCCGGTAGGTCTGTTCCTCTTGCCATTGTTGTTCTTGACATTATTCCCTCCTTTATTTGCCTGCCCATAGCCTCCACTAGCCTGCCTTCCATCTCTAACCGGCCAACCTCCTTGTGGTTTGCTTGGACAATTTGGCTTTATGTGACCTCGCTGACCACAAACATGTCACACAATTACTGGTTTTGGGCAATCCCTGCTCATATGCCCTGGGAGTTTGCAATTGTGGCATATAATATTCTTTACGTTTGGATTTGCACTCCGATTGGAATTATTGCTGTTATAGGGTCTATTCCTTGGTTTGAATTCCAGATTGGGATTGGGTTTACTTGCCTATATCCTCTTGGTTTCCTTCTTATCTCTCTTCCTTTTATCCTCTTGGACATTCTTGTAGTCATCTTCGAAAGTGATCGCTGCATCCAGCAACTCCTGATAAGTTTGCTTATTAGTCAACCTTAACTATATCCTCACAAATGGATTTAATCCTCGCAGGAAACGCTTCTTCCTCTTTTCCTCTGTATTAACTTCTTCCTCCGCATATCGAGACAGTTGACTAAACTCCCGAATATACTTTATAACACTAGTATATCCCTGCTGCAGCTCCTCAAATTCTCTCTGCTTCAACTCCATAACACTCTCCGGAACATGATATTCACGGAATCTCTATTTGAACTCTTCCCAAGTGTACTCCCTTCCTGGTGGTTGCATGGCTAACTGATTTCCCACCATGATGCTGCAGGTCCCGTCAGAAGATGAGTTGCATACCTCAATTTCTCCTCATCATTGCAACTTACATTCTTCAGCTTTCTTTCCGTATCTGCTAGCCAATCTTCTGCATCCATTGGTTCAGGGGCTGATGCAAAAGGTAACGGCCTTGCATTTTGGAAGTCAGAAAGACTCACTCCTCCACCTTCAGGTGCTCTCTGATTCCCAGCTCGTCCTAGCAACTCTTCCATAAACTTGTTCTGGGTCTCTTGCATCATTTGCATACATTGCATAAAGTTCTGCTCCATTAACGGCCTCATTGGTGGTGGTGGTAATGTTCCCTGATTTCCTGCATATGCATCGACCTTCTCCCTGGCCTCATGTTCCATCCGCTGCTGCTCAGATTCGGTCTCTACACCAGTATCCATGACCCCCTAGTCCTGCAACATAAAGCGAATACTCATAATTACATCATGCACATGTGTTCTGAGCTCGACTTTACGCACATAACTAGTCACACAATAAAAATCAAAATAAGATCCAAATATGCATTTCACATATTATACATTACAATATCTCAATAATACAAAGTCATTACAACATATACCATATAGGTATAATCACAACACTACCTCATTTATCTAACTACCTTATTTTCTTGGATTACAATACACGGTACCCGATACTTCTAAATAGTCGCCTGCTTCTAGTAACTACTACGCTCATCATACATGCCTGATGTCCAACTGTGATGACGTGACGTTCGTCGCACAGTTTGTGGAACAAATGGCCTTCCAGAAGGAACATACTCAGTATCTGAAGTGTCAGGACTTGAGTCATTACTCAACCTGAGCGCATCGACTCCCTCCAGCTCAGCTGAAACGTGTTCAGAAACATATTCAACATTATCTCCCACTTGCATCTCCTGAGCTTCATTCCTTGAGTTGTCAACAGAATACACAGATCCTGCTGCTCCCCAGGTGCTCCTTTGGGAAAGATAGTTAAACACCGGATAATGTATAATCCCTGAGTTTTGAGAAGGTGTTGATGATTCAAACACTCTCTCCTCAGGATCTTCTTCTTCATCCTGATTATTTATGAACATGGCATTTCTACTATTGTTACTAGGGTTAATTCTTGCACCAATCCAACTAGATTGTCCAACATTTCTGTTAGAACTATCTATGGACATCAGGTGTTCCTCAGATCCTTCAGATGATCCCATCCTCCAACCATCAGAATTCTCAATAGGAAGTTCTGAATCAGAACCATCCTCTGAACCCTGTGGTACTGCATACCTCATATCCACAGTAGGATCATATATAGGTTCAGGCCTTGGTGAATAAGGATATGGTGTAAAAGATTCAGGATCTATAGGTATATCCTTAAAGTTGGGTTTTGTACTACTACTCTCTTCCTTCTCCAACTGGAATGCTAACTGCTTCCTCCTTTCTGGATCAATTAGATCCTCTAACATGTCATTTTTATCTTCGACAATCACTTGATGTGTCTTATAAAAAGACGAAGTGAATGTTCGGTATCTATCCATAAACTTGGAAGCTAACTTAGGATGCTTCTTAACTAAACTAAGATGATCCGGTACAGGCTCCGAGTCTATGGAATCATGAGGAATCACAGAGAATGTGCTACCTTCTAACTCCTTGGCTTTATGCTCCCGGATATTAGCTATCGCCTCCACAATAGCAACATGACATGCTGCTAAGTGACTTCTACCTTCACCTAAAGGCCGATCGTGATATAATCCAAGCTCCACTAGAAGTTGGATACTCACACAATACTTGAATAACATCCGACCATCATAATAGGTTATGGTGTTCACTATAATTCTAGTTGGACAACTAAAAATCTTTAAGAGTTGACGAAGTTGGTCTATGAATGATCCTTGATAATCATCAAGAGTCTCCTCTTTCCTTACCAAAGTATGTTTTGGAAACTTTGGTGCCATAGCTCTGTATATAAGAAAAAATATTTTTATTAGACCAATAATATATTGCATCATAACAAAGAATTATCGCACTAAAACATATAACGTAAAATTCTCATTCGAATACCCATTATATTTCTTTTAGAGAATTCTTTATCATTGCAAAACACTCCTACAGGTAATACCCTTTACTAGGTTTCCAACCTAAGTTCAAAGAAATTTTCTCTGATACCAACTACGGTGACCTAGCATACCACTGCATGTGTAGTACACTATAGTCGTTGACATGACATCCACAGAACACCGTTCCGTAAATATCACATCCCTCAGAGTGGTACAACAGAAACATTGCGGGTCCATATTACAAACATAAACACATTATTATTATTACAATACCAGAAGTTCACGACTTCCAAAAGATTCAACTTACAAACCAAAATATAAGTGGTTCAGCGGAAGTTTCAAAGTGAAAACTTAAACTCCAAATTGAGCTCAACAACTTATTGGTATGTATTGTTCATGTTGCTCGGCTCAAGTGGCTCCTAGAACTATAGTAATTATTCGGACTCTTGGTACTCTCCTCCATAGATGATATCGTAGTCCTACCCTTCTACGGCTCCATACAAGTTGGGCTCTTCATACAAGACCTCCTCTTGGCTCTCAGTTGCATACTTTGGAGTCTCTTCGGGATCCTCAGAGTCTAAGCAAGGATTCAAAGGAAAGGATGAGTAACAACATTACCCAGCAAGTTCATTATATGCAAGGTGGAAAGTTTGATGCCTTATCTACCACCTCGGACAATCAGTCCTTGGTACTATGCAGTTTTTGTAAATATTTCTTCAAAGATTGATTTTATTATGAAAATCTATGACCATCAACCTTCACAAGTTGACCAGAACTTTCATGGAGTTCCTTTCCTGCCGCGTTCGTAGCTCCTTCCCGGAATAGGGAGTAACAAGTTACAGTTCTTACACTTTGCAGAGGTGCGTTACTTTACCCATGAGAGATCAACTTTGTTGTTGCACAACCGAGCGTACTTTCCTGTCCACAATTCCATGATATGGGGCCCAGTAGTTGGTCCAAGCCAATCACTGCCCTCTCCGCGACCTCATATGTCTACATGATCCTTTGGGGACGGCTCACCTCCGTTAAGCCCTCTCTCGGGCAGGCTAAAACCCTGATGACTTCCCGAAGACTCTATGACCTGGTGATGCCCGGACGAGTACCATTTGAATGGACTATATCTCTAAACACCATTCATAGATAATCTAGACACCAAAAGTGTTGGGCGTAAGGGTTCCCACCCATATGTTGGATCCACACAAGGAATCACAACGTCACGTTAAGGTCGTCTTGCCTCCATACGAGAGGAAAAGGATACATCTGACTTCTCCGTCCCATTCCAAATCTCATGGTTAACGCATAATATACGGCGCTAGAATCACTGATTTCATGGGTTATTAATCCCTAATTGTTCATCATTATTGCAAATAGAAACCTAGGTTCTATTGCTCCATCATATCATCACTTAGGACGATATCTAGGATTTATTTATTTTGAGAAAATAATATTTTCTTTTTCTGGAATATAGATGATAACACACAATTTGCAAATACTTTGATAAAGACTCTTCAAAGGACATGAGGAAGTGATGAACTTGCCTTGTGATTGCAAGGTAGTGAAGTCTGATGCTTGCACTGGACCTTGAGCTTCTATGTCTACAAAAACATCATTATTGCCCGGTAAGGACAATATTTAAAGAAACAAAATGATTATGCAAAGTAATGTAATTCATCATTTAGTTTTGTGTGTATTCTCCCCATTATTTAAATTATACAAATTCTTTTCATAAGTAAAGAATTTATAAATATTATTTATTAATATTTATTCAATATTGTATTCCTTATTTTCTTTTATTTTATTTGAATTTTACTCATTTAATAATTCTTTTGAGAATTATCACTTTTCTTTTAAATATATATATTATTTGTTTAGTATTTTTCTAAAATACTACAATATTGGTATATAATAAAAGTGATTTTTATTTATCTTTATCATCTTTCTTTAATTTATAAAATTCCATAAGGAATATATATATTATAAAATTCTTGATAAAAATTATATGCCTCAAGTATTATTTCTTATTTTATTTAGATAGATTGGATTATATGCCTAAAATTCCATAAGGAATCCAAATATATTTTATTTATAATTTTTGGATTTTTATTTTATTTTCTAGAATTTACTTAAATTCAGGGGCATTTTGGTATTTTCTTAATTATTTAAACTTGCTTTAAGTGATTGGGCTGGCTGTGTTGGGCCTATTGGGCCATTTTGGCCCAATTGGGCAGAAGCAAATTGGATCCCCGAAGGTCCTGGCCCCCCAGCCCATTCTCTCTGTCTCTCCTTTGTTCTCATCTCCCCACTCCCTCGACCCCGTGGGGTGCTGGCGCCGCCGCTGGCGATGCCCGTCGTCGTGGCCCTCCCTGGCCACTACCGTGGTGCAGGGCGAGGTTGGCAAGTACGCTGGTTCACCTCCTCCACTTCGATTTGATTTTGGAGCCCCCCTGTGGCCAGGTTCACCCTGTTCCCGAACCCTAATGTTTGGGGTTGGGTGCTGCCACCGCCGCTATGGACCCTCCTGTGGTGGTGTGCGGTGTCCGTGTGCTGCTGTGGCCGTAGCCATGGCTGGTGCGGGTTTCAGCACCCTCTGCGTGCTCCCTGTGCCGCCGCGAGCACGTCGGCTGATGGGGATATGCCTACCGGGGTATACCCAGCAGGACGTTTCCGACTGGCCTAGGCGCCTGCGAGTGGGCCTGCGGAACAACGACTGGATCAAGACCTGGCGTGGACTCAAGCGACTGGAAGCTGAAGGCTTAGAAGAGTAGATAGGCCCAGTCAGATTAGGTTAAACGATCGCTGAAACCTTAACTGATTCGGTTGAGATCTGTAAACCCTAGGGGGGGTGAGTCTATATAAACCTCCCTGGAGGGCGCGTAGAGGAGATGTTCCATCATACACCCAAGCGACTCGCTGCCTAGCCGCCGAGCTCGCCCCATTGTACTCTCACCATAATACAATCTAGCAGGAGTAGGTCTTTACCCTCCGGGGGGCCGAACCTGGGTAAATCCTTGTGTCTCCGCCCTCATCTTGCACCGCAGATGGCTGGCCGCCCTTGCCCCATGTTCTACTACTCGCTGCCGATTGCATCATCTTCCGTGGTCATTCCCACGATAGTGGCGCCCACCGTGGGGCCTGGCCGGTCAGGCCGGTGTTCTGCGGCGAGATCCAATCTACCCATCAATGAGTCGATCGCCACCGGCCGCATGATAGCGATCGGCGAGATGCTCCAGATCTTGCCGAGCAGCTACGTCCCGGCGGCGAGACCCGTCATGCATAGCATGATCCTGCTGGTCGGCACGATCAGCCTCTTCGCCGGCCTAACCGACATCATCGCCTCGGAGGACTCGGCTCGCATCCGCGTGTCGCCGCCACGCGACCGGCTCTCTGAGAGCCAAGTCCGCACGATCCACCGCCTCGCCTCCGAGTACGACTCAGCCCCAAGCAACGTGGCTGAAACCACCGCAGCCGCGGAAGACGCGGGCCTCAACGACGACGCCGACTCGGCGACCCCGGCGTCACCCCCGCGGGCTCCATCACCCAGGTCTCCAACGTCGGAGACTTCGAGGATCCCTCCATCCTTGGGATCTTCGACTTCGACTCCGGGTCGGAGAATTCCGCCGATCTCCGTGACGGGGCCGGCCGCCACGCCGTGACCTACATGGCGACTGGCGCCGACCCGCCGGAGGATCCATTCTCCACTCCGATCCCTCCCAACACAACGGCAACGGAGGTCGAGGAACTCCGCCTGAAGTTGGCGGAAGCAGTCCGCAAGGAGCAAGCCGAGCGCGAAAAATTTCGCCTCGAGCAGGTGACGGCGCAGGAGCTGTCGCGCTACCACCAGCAACGAATCAGGTCACGCCTGAACCCCACCGTCCAGGGGCGCGCCCTGAATTGCGACGACGAGAGTGACCCAGCCCGCGCGGCCGAGCGTGCGATCTGAGAGAACGCGCCACCAGGAGGAAGCGCCCGGCCCCCACCAGGGTCGACGGCGAATGGCGCCCCACCACCACCCAACCGCGCACCCCCCAGGGACCAGCCACGGATCGTAGTCTCCTCATGGGAGTGAGACGCGAACGGCCTACCACTGTTCTCCACCCCAATGGACAACCTCGTCGCGGGTAGAGCAGCAGTCGACAACATCGCAGCCACTGGTGAAGGCGCCTTGCAGATCCAGTATGCCAAGGCCCTGCTCGCAAAAGCGGTCGAGCAACAAAATGCAGGCGTCGACTCGCAGGGTCAGATGTACTCGCGTTCATCGGGTAGCAGAGCAGCCTCCAGCGGCTGCCCCATGGCGGCAAACAGCCTCAACTGCCCGCCACCCGAACCACTGCAGCTCCAACACCGACCCGCGAACGCGGCACTCTCCACCAACGACCCCCGGCCGGTGACCAACTTTGTCCCACCAACGGTCAGCCCATCGATGCCCGCACCCACATCATCAACAACCAGAGCTGGCGCGCACGCCAACCTGACGACCTGCGGCATACCCTAACCAACCGCCTCGGTGCTTCGGACCGATGATCCGAGGCGAAAGATACCCGACAAACTTGAAAGCGCCGAAGGATATCGAGAAGTACGACCCCTCGTACGATCCCTCTGTGTGGCTGGATACCTACCTCATGGCAATGGGGATCGCCGGCCACACCGATCTACTAGCCGCCCGCTACCTCCCCCTGATGATGGAGGGGGTGTGCAGGCAGTGGATCAACACTCTCCCCGCGGATAGCATCAACTCCTGGGAAGAGATGCGCGATGCCTTCGTCAGGCACTTCGAGGGTTCGTACACCCGCGCCACCACCATCGAGGACCTGGAACGATGCGTCGAGGGACCTCGCGAGTCGACCCGCAGCTGGGTCCACCGGTGGCAAGAACTATGGTACAACGCGGTCGGTATCCACCCAGACACCACAATCCACTACTTCAAGACCTCGTGCCGCTACGAGCCCCTGGTCGCCAAGCTCAGACGAGCATACCGCACACTCGACAACATACCGGATCTCCTGGAGATCGCAAAAAGATACGCGGAGGAAGATCCAAACCAAGAAACCAACGACGAGTTGGGAGGACAACGCCGCACGAGCAGCAACAACAACGGACGACGATCCGACCTACGCTATAGCAACACTCGCCTCACCGGCAAGCGCCGCAGCGACGGGCGAGTCGACTTCGTCGCCAACGCTGGATACGCGCAGCGTGAGCCCAAGAGCTTCCGCCGCGACGGGGGGCAACGCCGTGACAGCGGCAACTACAAGGCGAAGCCAAGGTTCGACCCCGCGTCCCTTCTTAACCAACCTTGCGTATTCCACAGCAGGGAAGGAAAACCCGCTACGCACACGACCGCCGACTGCCACTCCCTCAAGGAGATCGAGAAGGCACGGCGAGCGCAGGAAGACCCCGACAACAACCCACCAAACGGCGGAAAATTCGGTAGCGTGGCCTGATCGCTCCACACCTTCACAGGCTTCAACACGAAGCGCGAGAAGAAGGTCATCGCCCGCGTTGTCGCCGTCAACGCGGTGGCCCAGGTGGACGTTCCCCAGTTCCTCAACTGGTCGGAGCAACCAATCACTTGGATCCGCCAGGACCACTTGCCACGAATCGAGTACCCAGGCCGAGTCGCCCTGGTGGTCAAGCCCAAGGTGGGAGACTACTGGCTCCCCAAGACATTGATGGACAGCGGCAGCTCCATCAACATCCTGTACCTGGACACCTTCAGGCGACTGCGGCTCCCGCGGTCGATGGTCGAGACGACCTACACCACGTTCCACGACATCGTCCCCGGTTGGAAGGCGTACCCGATCGGCAAGGTCACGCTGCCAGTCACCTTTGGCACACCGGCAAACTTCCGCACCGAGCGGATCGTCTTCGAGCTGGTGCCCTTCGATAGCCCCTACCACTGCGTCTTGGGGCGCCAGGAATTCGCCAAGTTCATGGCGGCGCCCCACTACGCGTACAACACGATGAAGCTCCCCGGACCGCGTGGATTCATCACCATCCACGGCGATCCCAACATGGCCGCCGAGTGCGAGGCCAAAGGATCCGAACTCGCTGACGCCGTCATCGCGACAGAAGCCAACCACGCCGACGAGCTCGCCAAATACGCGAGCGGGGTCAACAACGATGACCCCACCATACTCAAGAAGCCCAACTCGGAGGGCGGCAACACCTCCGCCTTCGAGGCAACGACGCATACCCGCACCGTCGAGCTGTTCCCAGGCGACTCCAGCCAGACGGTGACAATCGGGACGGGCATGAGCCCAGCATAGGAGGGCGTGCTCATCGAGTTCCTCCGTGAGAACAGGGACATCTTTGCATGGAAGCCCTCCGACATGCCTGGTGTCCCTAGGGAACTCGCTGAGCACAAACTCAACGCCGACCCCAAAGTTCGACCCATCAAGCAGTCGCTACGGCACTTCAATGAAGAGCGCCGCCGACTAATCGCCGAGGAAGTGCAGCGTCTACTCGCTGCAGGCTTCATCCGGCCAATCAAGTACTCCAAGTGGCTGGCAAACCCAGTCCTGGTCGAGAAGAAAAATGGGACCTGGAGGATGTGTATCGATTACACAAACTTAAACAGCGCCTGCCCGAAGGAGCAATTCGTCCTCCTGCGGATCGACCAAATCATCGATTCCACCGCGGGATCGGAGTCGCTGTGTTTCCTCGACGCCTACTCTGGGTACAACCAGATCAAAATGGCCGTTGAGGACGAAGAGAAAACGGCGTTCATCACGCCATTCGGAGCCTTCTGCTACACTGCCATGACCTTCGGCCTCAAGAACGCCGGGGCGACCTACCAGCGGTGCATGCAGGAGTGCCTTGCGAGCCAAATTGGCCGCAATATCCACGTCTACATCGACGACGTGGTAGTGAAGTCCGCTCGCCAGAGCGACCTACTCGCCGACCTGGCGGAAACATTCGCCAACCTGTGGAAATACAAGATAAAGCTAAACCCAGGCAAATGCACCTTCGGTGTACCAGTAGGGCAGCTACTGGGATACGTCGTCTCCAAGCGCGGGATCAAGGCGAATCCCACCAAGATCGACACGATCGGTCGACTCGGCAAACCCGAGTGCCTGCGCGACGTCCAGAAGCTGGCCGGGCGAGTTGCGGCTCTCAGTTGCTTCATCCCCCGATTGGGCGAAAAGGCGATGCCCCTATACCGCCTGATGCGCAAGAACCCCACCTTCCAGTGGGACAAGGAGGCGGACGATGCGCTCCGCGACTTCAAGAAGGTGCTACTCGCAGCACCGCTACTCGCCGCCCCCGTCGACAAGGAACCCATGCTGGTCTACGTCGCGGCTTCCGAGCGCGTCGTCAGCACCGTCATGGTCGTTGAGCGACCAGAGGAGGGAAAGGAGCGCCCAGTGCAGCGACCAGTGTACTATATCAGCGAGGTCCTCACCGAGTCGCGCCAGCGCTACCCGCAATACCAGAAACTGGTATACGCGGTCTTCAGAGCATAGCGGCGACTGCCACACTACTTCCAGGAGCACCCGATAACGGTCGTCTCCTCAGCACCATTGCAGGACATCATCCGCAACCGTGAGGCGACCGGGCGAGTCGCCAAATGGGCCGTCGAGATCGGTGTCCACAACATCAAGTACGAGCCGTGCAAAGCGATCAAGTCGCAGGCTCTCGCGGACTTCATCGCCGACTGGGAGGAGGCCCATCAGCCAGAGAAGCTACCATACCTCCACTACTGGAGTTTACACTTCGACGGTTCCAAGAATGCGGACGGTGCAGGAGCAGGGATCGTGCTAACCTCTCCGAAGGGCGACAAGCTATGCTACGTCCTCTACCTCGACTTCACACCCTGCACCAACAACATGGCCGAGTACGAGGCACTACTCCATGGCATGCGAGCTGCCAAGGAGATGAATGTCAACCGCCTACGCTGCTACAGAGACTCCGACCTTGTTGCTGGGCAAGTCGCCGGCACCTGCGACGCCGTCTCCCCCACCATGGCGGCATACTGCCAAGCAGTGGACAAGCTGGGCGGACACTTCGCAGGATACTCCGTCGAGTGGATCGACAGGCGGAAGAACGAGGAGGCCGACGCACTCTCTCGTATCAGCTCGGCTCGACTCGCACCACCCGCTGGCGTCTTCCTCGACACCATCACCAAGCCTTCCGTCTCTCCCCCAAGGGAGATCGACATCGGAGTCCCGCTGCAACCAGAGGCAGCCCTGGTCGCACTCATCGCCGAGCCAGAGGACTAGACTACGCCGTACATCCCCTACCTGGAGGGAGGCACCTTGCCAGCAGACGAAACAAAAGCCCGGATGATAGCACGCCACTACAAATCCTTCGTCATCATCGACGACGAGCTCCACAAGCGCAGCGTGACCGGCGTGTTCCTACGCTGCGTCCAACCCGCTGAGGGACGCAAAATCCTCCACGACATCCACTCCGACGACTGCGGCCACCACGCCGGCGCCCGCTCTCTGGTCGCAAAGGCTATGCGACACGGTTTCTACTGGCCCATCGCACACGCAGACGCCATCGACATTGTCCAACGGTGCGCCGGGTGCCAGAAATACGCCAACCAGACCCACGTGCCGAGCTCGGCGCTCAAGACAATCCCCATCACATGGCTGTTTGCCGTGTGGGGTATGGACATGGTAGGCCCTTTCAAGAAGGCCCCCTCCGGCTTCACCCACCTCTTGGTCGCAGTCGACAAATTCACCAAATGGGTGGAGGCCAAGCCAGTCCGGAAATGTGACGGGAAGACCGCCACCAAGTTCCTACGCGATCTCATCTATCGCTACGGGTTCCCAAACAGCATCATCACGGACAATGGCACCAACTTCGCCAAAGGAGCCATGGCCGAGTTCTGCGAGGAACATCATATCCGACTCGACCTCGCCTCAGTCGCTCACCCGGAGTCCAACGGCCAGGCGGAACGAGCCAACCAGAGCATCCTCCATGGCCTAAAGCCACGGCTCCAAGTACCACTCGAGCGCATCGCCGGGTGCTAGGTCGAGGAGTTACCCTCCGTCATCTGGGGCATCCGCACCTCCGTCAACAGGTCGACAGGGTTCACCCCCTTCTTCATGGTGTATGGCACCGAGGCAGTCATGCCCACCGACCTAGAGCACGACTCACCCAGGGTGGTCAACTACACGGAGTCCGCAAACGAACTCGCACGCGAGTCGACCAACTCGACGAGGCACGCGACCTAGCTCGCTCCCGCACCGCCATCTACCAGCAAGGGCTCCGCCGCTACCATAGCCAGCGAGTACGGACTCGCACCTTCCAGGAAGGCGATCTGGTGCTACGCCTCATCCAGGACAAGAAGGGCATGCACAAGCTCTCCCCCCTTGGGAGGGACCATTCGCCATCGGGCGAGTCCTTGGCAACGACGCCTACTACCTCACCGATGTCCGAGGAGACGGGAAACTCGACGTCAAGCGACCGTGGAATGTAAACCTCCTACGGAAATTCTACTCCTAGAACCCCATACATGTACTCTCCACCTGCTATGAAATAAAACAGATTGGTTACCGCAAATTGCTTCTACTCTCCGTATCTTGTGCCACTCGCACTCGTAATAACAGCGTCAAGCTAACCGCAGAAGTCAACCTCTGGTACAGCGACCGGCACAGCCAAGTAGTGCGTTTCGAGGGCACTAGGTTACCCTAGGACTCGTAACGTCCACGAAAAACGCCAACCCGGAGCCCCATGGGAGTCGCCTAGCTCGACTGGCTTAACGAGCCAAGACAACTTCCCTCGCTCCTCACAGCGACCAAGGTCCTCCGCGTCCTCGGCACAGCGACTCGAACGGCCAAGTACCACGCCTGGGGACTGACGACCAGTCGAGCACGAGCGACTAGGGAAAAACTCTAAGTATGAGAGCGTGCCCAGGACTCGCCACACGACTAATCCTTCGGATCAGGCAGGAGTAACGCGCTTACTCTAACGCTCTCAGTCCTCACCTACCCTGGAGCTGCGACTAGTACCACCAAGTACCACGCTCGGGGACTCGGCCGCCCGACCTCATTCGCGCAAGGGAAAACGGTCAAGTAAAAGAGCACCCACGGGAGTTGCCCTGCGACTGGCTCTCCGAGCTCGGGCGAGTCGACCTCAATAGCAAAACAACTGACAAAACATTCAAAGTCATAAACACATAACAAACGAGGTAAACCCCATAACAAGGGCGGACGCGCTCGGGGAATCGTCCAATCACCATTCAAAATCATGAAACAATTCACAAAATAACACGAAGTTTCATTACAGCAGAACAAAGTCGTTCCAAAATACAAGTTGAGTCCAATGGCCAATTGTCACTAACGCCCCAGGGCACAATGTTTCTACTCCGCAGGTTTCGACAGCGAATCATCACCATCCCTGCGGTTGCAAATGAAGGGCGTGTACGGGTTCGATGGGTACGTCATCAACTCACCCGCCATCGCTGCACGGAACGGCTGCTCGACCTCGAAGTCCTGATGCTTCGGCTCAGGGTCATTGGGGGCGACAGTCATCTCCTGATAGGGGAGGAGGTCGCCCATCGCCCAGACGCGATCAGAATACACCGTGGCCCGATCCGTCAGCTTCAGCACCTCGGCAATCTCCACAGAGCCCGTCGACGAGGGGTAGCCACTCGTCACATCATCAAGGTCGAAGTCCTCCGGGAAGTGGGCAAGCCCAAGGCTGAGAGCCGTCGCCACCCCGCGTCGAAAGGCCGACCGCATCATGAACTCGACGACTGACGGCGCCTTCTCCAGATACCGCCATACTTGGACGAGGTCGCTGGGAATCACTTCCGTGGGTGATATCTCCTGAAGATATGCTCGAATGTAGGTCACGGACAACGCGGCCGAGTCGACCAGAGTGGTCACACACTGCCGCGCGTCGTACGATTGTGCCTCCTCCGAGCTGTCAATAATCCGACCTGCGGACAGAGGTCGGCAGTGAGTACAACTACGACTCCACAATACAGCTATTATAGGCACAGGAAGACAAGTTTACCAATTAAAGGACGGTAGAGGCCCATGATGAAACTTTGAAGCGAGGAAAAGTCATTCTGCAGCCCAACAACGAGGGCGTCAGAGACCTTTCGCTCTTCAGCGGCAGCCGTAACAGCAGCCTTCGCTCACCCATCCGCCGAGCTCGCCTCTTCCTTCGCCTCCTTGAGCTCGCGCTCCAGATCAGCGATCTGCTTCTCGGCTGTACTCAAAGCAGATTGAGCCGTCGTCAGCTCACCTGCTGGGACATGGCCCTGGCGGACCTCCTCTGCCTTGGCAGCGATTGCTTGGAGTCCCTTGTTCGTTTCTTGGACGGCAACAAGTTCCTTCTCCATGCGACACTTTGAAGCAAGCCGATCGGCCGATTCACGCTGCAAGCCCTGTGCACAAATCAAACAGTCAACAACAATGAAATCCTAAGTGCCCACCCGCTGAAATTCAGCGACTAGGCACTCGGGGAATGGAGATCAAAAATCCTAAGTGCCCACCCGCTGAAATTCAGCGACTAGGCACTCGGGGACTGGAGATCAAAAATCCTAAGTGCCCACCCGCTGAAATTCAGCGACTGGGCACTCGGGGACTGGACGCTACAAGAAACACTAAAAGAATCTGACCACTGAAATTCAGTGGCCCGATCTTCGGGGACTGGACATACCTAGATGGCTGCGCCCAGCATGCCGTGGAGCTGTAGCGCGTCCACAGACGCAAGTAGAGCTGGAGTGTGTCCGCGATGCTGCTCGACCTCCGTCTCGGTGACCCCAGGGGTTTGGCTCGTCGGCGCTGCGCCACTCGCTGTGGCCGCTTTGGCCATGAAGCGGGGGAAGGTCGCAGCGGACGCCCCAGCGCCACTAGGAGCCGACTCGGCCACTCCGGGCGAGGAAACAGCCTCCTTGGTCTTCGAGGCCACCTCCGCCGCAGTCGGAGGATCGCTTGGAGCAATCGTCGTATCATCAGAGACCGTGACGACATCGTCGCCTTTCGCCTTCTTAGCGCTGTCTGCGGGAACAGCGACTTCGTCAGCTTTCCTCTTCCGCGAGGAGTCCTCCTCGGCGACGATTGGCGGAACCTTGGCCACGGAAGTATGGCTGATCTTTTTAGCTCCAATCCTGTGAAACAACGATATGAGCAAAATTGTCCGATTACAACGGAAGTCAAGGAGATGAACAAGACTTACTTGGCGACTGGTATAAACCGCAGACCCGTGCGGATGCTCGCCGGCTTCTCTATCTCGGGGCCCAGTTTCCGACTGAGTCCCATCTCAAACACTTCATGTGCCCAAGACACAGAGGGCCTCTTCGAAGATGAGGCCGCAGCAGGAGCTTCCGTGATGACGTCTACGGGAGCTTTCCTGGAAGGCGAAGCTGCTGCGGCTGGAATAGCCCCCAACCCAGAGACCGGGGCGAATGGAGGTGGAAGCGATGCCAGAGGTACCTCATCCAAGGGAGCGGCAGCGTCCGGTGCTGCTATTGTACGCGCCGCTTCACCCTTAGCCGAGCTGGTGGCGTCGGAACTAGTCGCAGAACAAGGCGGAGACGCCTGCTTCGCCGGCTTCGTCTTCCTCCTTGGCGGAGCCTTCACCTCCTCCTTCTTCTTCTTTGACGGCGTAGCCTCACGACGTGAGGTATGCTTGGGGAGCTCGTCGTCATCGTCATTGTGAGGTTCGAGGCTCCTACTCGCCTCGAGCTCGCGCTGGTGTTGCCCGCAAGTTTTGCGAACCATCGGGGCGGCGTCTTCCACGGGTTCGTCTTCGTCGTCATCGTCGTCATCACCCGCATCGCTTCCGACGCCGCCTTTGGCAGGTGGCGACTCGCTCCCGTCCTGGACGGACGAGCTCGAGTTCTCGTCGTCTGCGGGTGGGAGCCATCCTTCCACCACTTGGAACAACTACAATAAGCATGAGATAACGTTAGCATAACCGCGAATGCATCATCTACGACTATGAATATAACAAACATGGCGACTTACCGTCGGAGCTGGGCGCCTTGCGGTATAGGGGGCGACCCCAGCCTTCGCATCCAGGTATGCCGCCTAGGTGATCTTCTTCAGGGCCAGGATGTAGTCTTCGAGCTTCCATTCGGCGAGGCAGGATTTCATCGGGTCGTCCCTGCCAGTGTACTCGTACATATAGTGGTCCCGGTGGGCCAAAGGCACGAGCCGCCGCCCGAGCCAGCAGTTGTAAAGATTGATGGTGTCACATCCCAAGATTTTCCAAATCTTGTAATGTGAAAAATAAATGAATAAAATAAAACTTTGTTGATTTTCAGGGTGAGAAGAAACTTTTTGAATCCAATTGGAAACTTTCAAAACCTATTTGGATCAAATAAAATCCTAAAGGGATTTAAAAAGATAAATAAACAATAAAGTTAAAAATATTTGGAATTATTATTTTGGATCTTTTAATAAAAAGATTTGGTTTTCAAATGAAAAGGTAGAAATATAAATAAAGACTATTTTTATAGAGCCAAATTAAACCTTGGCCAATCTTTTGAAATAAAATGTTTTGCTCTGATTAAAAGAGTAAAGGTTTATTTAAACAAAATAATGAGGATTTATTAATATCCAATTTTATTAAAAATAAAGGTTTTACCATTTTAATTAAAAACCAAAACTTGTTAAATTATTTTAAACAAGTTTTCCAAGTATTTTATATTTTCAAATAAAACCTACTGAATTGTTTTTGATATTATTTAGCTTTCCAAAATGGAGATTTTAATAAAACAAATCCTGTTTGAATTAATAACTAAGGACTATTTTATTTAATTATTAAATAGATCCCAAAAAGAATAAAATTATTATTTTATTTTTGGACTTTGGTTTTGTGTTGTTAAACAGAACCAAAACTCAATGCCAAGTTTGGAGGAGTTTTGATTTGATTTGTTATTTGAATGGTTTGATTGAATTTCAAAACAGAAATAAGAAGTAGAAAAAGAAAAGAGTACTGAATAAAAAAAAATGAGACGAACGGCCCAGCCCAACTATCCTAGCCCACTAAGCCAGCCAGCCCACTGCCCCTCTCCCACAGAAAACAATTCACACCCACATTTGAACCCACGAGGCCGCTGACAGATGGACCCCATCGCACCCCTCCTCTCTCTCGCTGCCAGACGACCCCACCTGCCCTGTCAACGTCTTCAATCCGCGGACCCGTTCCTCCCCCTCACCTCGCTGCCGTTTCTGCCACGGATTTTCGGCGTCAATTCGTGTTACTGCGCCCATAATTCTCCCTGCAGCTATGCCTTACTTAATCGCCATGATTCCCTCTTCCTTTTCCCCCAACCAACGCCACCAGAGAGCCACCAGGCTGCTCGGAATCATCTCCGAACTGCCCCTTTCTCGGACGAACTCCCTGACGAATTCCGGCCAGTCTCCGTCGCCACTCGTCTCCTCGACCACACGATCATGTCCCACAGACTGGCGCATTCCCCAGTACTCCTAGCTTAGCCGCGCAAGCTCCCTAGCATCGGCAACGATGACAGCTGAACATCACCGCCGTCTGCCTCGACACCGGCGAGTCTTCCTGGTAAGCTCGGACCGCCCCGATGCCATTCAGTGATGCTCACATTCTCCCTGGTACCATGCGCGTCTAACGCACCCTTTACTTTGCTTCGGCACGTCCTGTAGCCTCGCCCACAACGACGACCAGAGCACGCCCGACGCCGTGTGGACTCCGGTGAGCAATCCACGTCAGACCAGAGCGCCCCTCGACAAACTGACCACACCTTGAGCTTCCCCACGACGTTGCGAACACGGTGAGCATCTTCCCATCCTCTCTCGCTTCCTGCTTTGCCAGCACCGCCACCATCTGAGCGCTCCGCCGCCAGTAGCCACCGCAGCGCCGCCCATCTCTGGCTAGTAGGCTTAGCACCGTCAGATCTTAATCGCATGGTCACAATAGAACCTTAGCCGAAGGGGTACGAGTGATCCTGTGCCGCTCGATCCATTTTAATCCAACGCCTCACATCGCTTGATCCGCGCGAATCGGTATTGCCCAGTAGAATCACGCCACGTGGCCAGCCTTCGGATTTAAAAACAGAAGCAAATCAATTAGATGTTCCAATTTGTAAATTCCATAACTTTTGATCCGCACGTCCAAAATTTGCAAATTTTATATCAATGGAATCAGTGGAACAAGCCCTAGCCAACCATGCACTTTGTTTAGTAAAAAGCTTCTGGTAAAATGTTTGTTTTTGTAGAAACATATGTATGCTTGTTTAGGATGAAAAAATTGTTCAAAAATGATTTTGGGGATAAAATCTTTTGCAAATGGTGTGTTTTGAACCTACTGACCATAGGAAACACTTTGTGGATTCAAACATGTATTTGGAGAAACAAAAGAATGAATCTTGGATTTAAAACCAATTCTAGTCAAATAAAAATATGGTTTATTTATTAAAAATGGTTTTGAAGGAAAACCTTTGGGAAATGTTTTGTTTTAAACTCTCTGACCCCAAACACCAAGTTTTATGGTTGGAAAACATATTTTGTGAACCCTATAGATTAATGACTTAGTAAAAACATTTCTACACCACATAAAATGATACCTTGTTTTGAAAATGGTTTATGAAGTGAAATCTTTTGCAAATGACTTTGCCACTTTATAAAATGACCATTATATGTTTCCAAATGATTATGAACCATTAGAAACCACTTCTCCAAATAGAACAATCTTTAGCATGCTTGCATGCATTGTTTTGTTTATTATTTTATGTGATGTTTTGCTTGATTGGTCGATTGAGATTGTGCCTTGCTTGATTGAATTGTAGTGACTTGAAGAGTGTGATTGTTGCAAGGACAAGGAGTGAACCTATACTCTACCAAAAAGGCAAGTGATGCTTCATACTTTGTCCCATTACTTTCACTATGCATTAGTGATTTTTCTAAGTAAAACTTGCATGGAATTTTTGCTAAGTATAAACCATGCTATGGGAAAACCTAGTAGATGAAACCTTAGTAGAAATTTTCCTAAGTTAAGATTCCTACTACTATCAAGCTTAGCTTAGCTAATAGAAAACAAGGGTGGAATATACATTCATACTATGGAAAAATTTCTAAGTCTGAGGACTTGTGTTTTTGTTTAATAAAACAACTAAGTTAATGAATCACCTGGGTGGAATGGTAATTGCTTGGTGGTTTTTGGTTGAGTGGTTACACAAGGCCCATGGCTATGGTTACCTTGTGTATCACACTTGTGGATTGCCACCTAGGAACAAAGAGATTTGAGATGTCAAATGTTGAGAAGCTTCAAGTGCAACCACTTGGCATTATGGGCTCTGCCTGGATCACATAGGTTGCTAGAACTTAGCCATTTGGACAGTTGGTGGTAGTGGGATGATAGGTTGGAACGCGTCCATTTGGTCTAAGGAAAGGCTTCTGAAAGATCTTGTCTTGGTGAAACCAAGTCTTGTGGGAAAAGTGCACCACCTCTGCAGAGTGTAAAATCTAAGTACTTAGCCATGTCCCTGGTAAAGGACAATTTGAGCATCAAGACATGGAAGCTATCAAGAATCTCATCATCCAAACTTCTAAAGTTAAAAACTTGTGGTTGAACAAGGGTTAAAGGATCTTCAATCTTTGATTGGTAGATGCCTTGGGTGATTTTTGTCAAGAAAAAACTTAGAGTTTTCAAATGATAAGGAAAAATCTATTTTTGAGCAATGCAAGTCTAAAGCTCCACTTAGCCAAATGCATATAGATGATAGATTCCACTATACTACCATAGTATCACTTGCCAATACAATTCAAATGTATTGACCCTTGTGGCTGTAACTTGTTATGTTGCAGGTTTGATTGATTTAGTGAAGTGTGTTGATTAGGATTACAAAGTCTACAACCAACATGTCTGCCTGTGGCACTTTGAAGATGAAGGACCCCATGTTTATAGATATTCTGCTACAATGTAATGTAATAGCCAAATGAGCTATGTAAGATGTAATAACTTATTTTATTCCTGGTTATAAAGTTGTATTATGACCTTTGTTTCTTGATATTACATCTTAACTGTGGATGCTAGCTATTGAACCAGGGACTAGCATTGTAAACACAGGGATCTCTACCTTATTAAAGGTTGGGAACCTTACAGATGGTTTGGAGGCCCTTTTTCTTCAGGCCGCGGATGGTTTGCAACATTTCGTCGACAACCATCCGCTGGTCCAGTGGGAGCTTGCCGACCTGGAGCCGACGCGGTTCGGGCCGGTCGGCGGAGTACCTTGGAAGCGCCAGCTCGCCGTCTGGAGTCGCCTCGGTGACGTAGAACCAGGATTTCTTCCACTCGTTTGCCGCCTTGGAGGGCAGCATCAGTTCGAAGAATGACGCCTTCGACTTCAGCTGAAATGTCAGGCCACCCGCAGCCAGCATCGGGCCGCCTGATTCTTCACGACTAATCCTCCCATTGAATAGATCTTGCCACAGGGGAAGTAGGGCCTGCAGCCCAGATAGCACTCGCAGAACGCCACGAAAATGGCGAGTTGCTCGATGCTATGCGGGCCTAGGTCCGACGGCTGGATCCCGTAGAAGGCGCAGAAGCGCCGGAAGAAGAGAGAAGTGGGAAATCCTAGCCCCTGCTCCAGGTGGCTGGTGAAGCAAATGAATTCCCCCTCGCGCGGGTCCGGAGTCACCTCTCCGGCCGCGGGGATGCGCCATCTGCCGACGCGCAGGATTCCGGCCTCCTCGAAGGACGCCAGTAGCGCCCTAGTGCACTTGGATCGGCCCCATGGTTCGGTGGAGGGGGCCATTGGTTGGAAGATTTGTGGAGGTCGGGGCTCTCTGGATCGGTTGGATCATGATGCGGAGTGGAAACGAAGATGGCAAGATCGGAGGAAAGATGAAGGAGTGTTTCCCCGCTCGCCTGTCATTCTCCTTATATAGCGGTTGTTACCCGCCAATTTCGGGAGCCGTTACTACGCTGTGATTGCGCCAAAAGTTACCGTTGGATTACCCCAACGGCTAGTTTTGACCCCACTTGACGATCCAACTTCATCCACTCGACTCGTCGTTCCGCGCGAATTGATTATTCGCCGACCCGATCACTACAACAGTGACTGAATATTCGCCGACCCGTTCGCCGAGCTGTGACCCGATCGGTCGCCGTTAGTGCGACTGGAATAACTAGTTTTTCCTTTATTCAGGAGCCCGCCGCCGATTCAACTGGGCGTCCGCATTGGAGCCGTATACACCGACTGCCAGCGACCACCTACGACCAATCAACGACAACCTCGGGGACTACTGATGGGGATATGCCTACCGGGGTATACCCAGCAGGACGTTTCCGACTGGCCCAGGCGCCTGCGAGTGGGCCTGTGGAACGGTGACTGGATCAAGACCTGGCGTGGACTCAAGCGACTGGAAGCTGAAGGCCCAGAAGCGTAGATAGGCCCAGTCGGATTAGGTTAAACGATCGCTAAAACCTTATCTGATTCGGTTGAGATCTGTAAACCCTAGGGGGTGAGTCTATATAAACCTCCCTAGAGGGCACGTAGAGGACACGTTCCGTCATACACCCAAGCGACTCTCTTCCGAGCCGCCGAGCTCGCCCCATTGTACTCTCACCATAATACAATCTAGCAGGAGTATGTCTTTACCCTCCGAGGGCCGAACCTGGGTAAATCCTTGTGTCTCCGCCCTCATCTCGCACCGCAGATGGATGGCCGCCTTTGCCCCATGTTCTACTACTCGCTGCCGATTGCAGCATCTGCCGTGGTTATTCCCACGACATCGGCCCTTCTGCTTCCTCTTCAATACATCAGCGAGGACCCCGGGTAAGTTGCCCCTCTCTGGATCTTAGTTCAACCTATTACCATGAATCCCTTTGTGTGTATCAAGTGGCTACCCCTGCCCAGTGCCTATGTACTGATTAGGGTTCATATCCTGATTAGAGTTCTTGTTTTGATTAGGGTTCATATCCCTTTGTTGATCATGTATATATGATGATTTGGATCTAGTGGTGATAATCCCTGAGCTTGATGATTGACTATTTGCGGTGGATTATTGCTTATAGTTGGATTTGGTTATGGATCCCTTCTGTGGAGGGACTTGTTCCAGGTCATGCGGGTGAAGTAACACAACAACAAGGAACGAAAACTGGCAAATCAATCTATAGAGAAGAACTACAGTCGCGAATAGAGGAGGAAGAAGGTCCAGTCCGTGACAGGTGGCCTCTTCGTCTCCACGCAAGTACTAAAACACCATTTCTACTCAGATACAGTACTTGACGTAGTAAGAGACTTGCACGTAAGAATCAGATAATGAAAGTATATCATATCATTTTTATATAAAATTATAATTCTAATAGATGATGTTCAAAAAATAATAATAATTTCGAGCCACATCCATAAAGTATCGGGTGAGCTCAAAAAGTAATTATAAAACAAATTACAATCATGGGACAACAAGTGGGTAGCTCTAACATCTGGGTACTATCTTATGGACAAGTTTGACTAGATACATTGTGGTGCAATCAACTAGCTTATGGTATAGAAAGTGGGTCCTATTTCAAAGATAGGGTTGGCCATATACATAGTTGATGCCCTAATACTCTTGATATCATGTAAGTACAACATGTCAGTCCACTATAAATATTTGAAAGGTCTGCTTGTGGTATTCAGATCCATATTCTTTAGACTTTCTTTATGGAAAGGAACAATTTCCTCATCACTCGGAAAATTTAGATTGTTCTTTCCTAATAGTTGGATACTCACATGGATGGCATTGTTTACTAAAAATAAGATGCACCCATCAACCTTTGAAAAGAGAATTAGTAATTCAAGAGCAATCTATTGCGCTTACTGGTAGCTCGAGTTTGACCTAATTTCGTTAAATTATCAAGATGCAATTTTTTTGCATGAAGTTGAACCTGGTGTCAAAACTCTCAGTGGTGGTTTGTGATATATTAAATGCCCCCCTATGGTTATCTCAAAAAAATCGCAAAACTTTCAAACCAAAACTACAATTTTTTGAAGTTCAAATTTGACCTAAATTCGATAAGTCGGCATTAGGGCATTCAAGTGGGCAGAGTTAGCTAGAACAAAGTTTGAAAACTCATAAAATTAAACATAGGAATCGTAAGTCAAACATGTTGGTCAATTTAATATATCTGGAAGCTTGGCTAGTGGCATTCAGATCCAGATTCTTTTGAAATTATTTTGCGAAAAAGAATAATATCGTCATTATCGAAAAATTGAGAATGTTCTTTCCTGATAGTTGAAAACACACACTGACGGTATTGTTTACTGGAAGAAGATCACCCATCTATGTCCAAAATGATATTTAATTCGAGAGCAATCTACCTCGCTTATTGGTAGCTCAAGTTTGACCTAATTTCATTAAATTGTCAAGATGCAAAATCTTAGCAATAAATTGAGCCTGTTTTTAGAACTCTCAGTGGTGGTTTGTGATATATTAAAATACCCTCTAATAGTTACCTACAAAAAAATCACAAAACTTTCAAAGCGACCTACAATTTCCGTGTAGTTCAAATTTGACCTACTTTCGATAAATCGGCATAAAGTCATTCAAGTTGGCAGAGTTAGCACCGACGAAGTTTGAAAACTCATGAAGCATGGGGATCATAAGAAGTACAACATGTTGGTCCAATATATATGTAGGAAAGCTTCGCGTGTGGCATATTTAGATCCAATATTCTTCGGACATTCTTTAAAGAAAGGAGCAATCTCGTCATCACTCAGAAAATTAAGAATGTTCTTTCCTGATAGTTGAAAAATCACACCGACGACATTGTTTACTAAAATAAAATGCACCCATCTACCTTCGAAAAGACAATTAATTGAAGAGCAATCTATCGTGCTTACTCGTACCTAAAGTTTGACCTAATTTCATTAAGTTGTCAAGATGAAAAATATTAGCAGGAAGTTGAACCTATTTTCAAAACTCTTGCTGGTGGTTCGTGATATATTAAATACCCCCCTCATGGCTACCTCAAAAAATCACTAAACTTTTCAAAGAAACCTACAATTTTCCTTTAGTTCAAGTTTGAGCTAATTTTGCTAAATTGGCATAAAGTAATTCAAGTCGACTAAGTTATCTAGGCCGAAGTTTGAAAGAACATAAAACATGGGAATCATAAGTACAACATGTAGGTCCAATATAAATATTTGAAAGGTCTGCTTGTTGATACGTCGTAAACGTATCTCTAATTTTTGATGTTCCATGCTTGTTTAGTATCTTCTTTTCTTTTATTTGTCTACACTTTGAGGAATTTTTATATGTTTTTTAGTACTAACCTATTAACAAGATGCCATAGTTCCAGTTGCCTGTTTTCTGTCGTTTTTGGTTCCAGAAATGTCAGAAAATGAATATTCTCGAAATTGGACGGGACAAAAGCCAAAGTCAATATTTTACCGTGGGGAACTAGGAGCCATAAGAAGAGACGGAGAAGGGCCTCGAGGGGGCCACACCCCCTGTCCGCGCGGCCTGGCCTACCCCGCGCCTGGGGGGTGCAACCTCCTCGGGCAATCCCTCGGCCTCCCTCTTAGCCTATAAGAATCCCCCAATACTTAAACCCTAAGGACCAGATCAATCTTCCACGAAATAGTCCATAGTCGCCGCCACCATCGTCCCTAGATTGAGGGGATTTGAAGCTCTTCCCGGCACCCTGTTGGAGGGGAGAGATCATCCTGGAGGCCTTCTTCATCACCATGCCAGCCTCCGGTATGAAGCGTGAGTAGTTCCACCTTGGAGTACGGGTCCATGAAGTAGCTAGATGGTTGTTTATCCTCCTTTGTGCTAGCATGTTTAGATCTTGTAAGCTCCGTTCATGATCAAGATCATCTATTTGTAATCATGCATGTTGTGTTTGCGGGGATCTAATGGATACTGAGATTACTATGTCAGATTGATTAATGATTCTATCTTATTGATTCTATCATATCTGTGTTGTTTGAGATCTTGCATGCTCTCTGTTTCTAGTAGCTATCTTGGCCAAGTAGATGCTAGTGACTCCAAGAGGGTGTATTTATGCTCGATAGTGCGTTCATGCCTCTATTTAATCTGGGGAAGTGATAGAAATCTCTAAGGTTGTAGATGTGTTGTTGCTACTAGGGAGAAAACAACAATCTCTTGTTCATGGAACAATTATATTGTTTACTTTACACACCTTGCTTAAAGAAGTTATCCGTTGCTTGCAACTTAATACTGGAGGGGGTTCGGTTGATAACCTAAAGGTGAATTACTAGTCATAGATGCAGTTGGATGGAGGTATATGTATATTATTGTAATTCCCAATCAAAACTCACAGGATCATGAATGTCTAGTATTGCATTGTTATGCCTTGATCTGTCCTGTCAATAGCCCCGACCCAACATGTTTGTGACACGCCCAGTATTAGGGCTAGACAAATCCCAAACCTTTGTCTGATATAAGCCTAACCTAAATCTCGAAAGCGTACAGAGGGAGAATTGATAACACAACAGTGACCCTGCGACACAAAATTATTTTAGCAAGAACATAACTGAGCGAAGAACCAAAATATTACAAGCATAAGTCACTGACCACAAACATCAAACAACGGAAGGCAAATTATGCTATTAAGTATAGCAAACTTAACAAATGGCCTAAGAGGCCTCATGCATAACAATGACGTCCAATCCAAAGATCCCAGACTGCCGACTGTGAACTGCAAACTGCTCATCGATGTCGATGCCGTGAAGAACTCATCTTCTATGGTAACACTTACTCTGCTGCAAAAGTATCAATGAAGCAAGGGTGAGTACAGGGTGTACTCCGCAAGACTTATGGTTGGTGGAGTTATTTTGCATAAAGCCATCTTTGTTTGTAAGACAAGAGGGAGAAGAATCTAGACTAATCAGAATATTTTAAAAGGGGATAAGAGAGCGGTATCACTAGCTTTGATCATCTTTTGATATCCACCAAATCATCATCAGCTGAACCTATCTAGGGTCACCCCCTCGATCCCTGAGGAAGCATCCTTAAGCACACATTACTTAACTTGCCAAGTTTTACGATTAGGTTCAAGTTCTGTATGATCATCGGTCTGTTCCAAAGTCGTCCATAACCGCGAACACGATTTTTCAAAAAGATTAATAACCCTGCTAGGGTGTACAACTTTACCCACATGTACTAACCTTCTCTTAATTCCAGAACGTTATCCCTCTTCCTTGGAAGGCTGGCAGAGGGTGGTTAGACACGACCTTTACCTTGATATTTTCGAAACCATTAGTCACGCACTAGGGAGATGCCGCCATAATGGGTCAATTCCTGAAGCCGGTCCCTAATGATGTGCGCAGGGTTCAAGATTACGGATGTCGGGCATCTCTTGTTCTCAGCCACGCTTACCTACCTGTTATGAATGCACCTCCTTCGAGAACAACCAAGATGTATATGTCGAATGGAACGCCTGAAGTATGTTACTCATGGAATCTACTCCGCAAGTTACTTGGTCGAGGGGGTTTCTAGGCCCCCGTGTGGTTGTACGCTCGTCTTGGTTCAAGAGGCAAGAATTTAGGTCCCAGTAGTGGCAAGTATGGGACTGCAAAAACCACAACCCACCGTGGCCTCCCATACAAGCCTTGGCATGTTTAAATTTCATCTCTGATCATACCACGTCATCCTGACATACTAGGTTCATTCAAATCTCTGATTCATCAACCGGATGGACCAGCAGTAACAGCTAATCATGGCTAAGCACAACAGATGTAACAGCTCTAGCAACGCTTCACAAGATAAACCCTAGTTATTCTAGGAGCGGTGGATCAGGGAGTATAGGCTTCAAAGGAAACATGCATGAGATAGGATTACTCTGTCTATCGATAAAAGACTTTAGAACCGCATGCACATGGCAAGAATTGAAATGCTTGAAAACATAGGATTATATAATGTGTGGGGCTCCGCTTGCCTTTTCCTGTTGATACCCAAGAATAGATCTTCGGATTCATCAGCTTGACTTGTTTGTTAATAACAAGAGTATAGCTCTCCAGGGTTCATCATCTTGGTATGGATCGTCGATGACCTTCGATGGTGTTGATCTCGACCTTTGATCTCAATATCGATTCCGATATCGTATTCTACTAGAGAAGATCCAAATACCGGAAAGAAAGGAATCAATCAACATATGGCATCGATGCAACACTCAAACAAGGATGATGATTTGAAAAGTTATTTTGTATTCAAATTGAAACCCTAAACATGCTCGACCATTTTAAACAGGGTCCGAGAGGTGCAAACCCTAGAACAGGGGGATCCTCGGTATCACCTATGGGGTTCATTTTGTTCTTATAATTATACTTCATATGAGAGTTACTTAACAATGCATGATTATGATGCTATGAGATAGATCTCATTTTTCTAAACATTTTGATATATTATTTGTATTTTTCTGATTAAAAATGAATTAGTTATGAATTTCTCCAATTTTAATTCATTTTAAATCATTTTTATAATATTATAAAATAATTTACATTTTTGAATTACTTTTAACATTTTATTAAGAAGAAAACATTTCTGATATGTTTATATCACTTGCAGATAGGGCCCACATGTCATATAATATCATTTACAAAATATTTACTTAAATTATTATAGAAAACAATAAAAGAAAAGGAAAAGGGCAAATGACATCAGCGTGACGTCATGATGACGTCATTGATGCCATTACTCCCAAATCGAAGATGGATCTAGTGATTGGGCATGCACATGGAAGCGAGGAGGGGCGCGTTCGATGCGGACCAGTGCGGGGAGAACTTGGTGGCGGCGCCGCTCGGAACAGGTCGCCGGAGCTGCGCGCACAACAGAGGCCGACGGTGGGGCCTGCAGGCGCATGGAGGCAGAACAATAGGAAGCGAGAAGGAGAGTACAGAGAGGTGATGGAGCACCAGTAGCTCACCACAAACATGGTGCCCGTGTCGGTGAGGCAAGGGGTGGCCGGACGATGGGCATTCGATGGTGGCCGGCACTGAAGAAGATGACAACCATGAGTTCGATTTGAGGCGAGTGGGCTCGATTCCTTCGGCCATGCGAACGAGGACGATAAGGCGGTCTCGACGGTTCCCTCGGTATATTGTGGGGTGGCCGGAGACAGTGGGGAGGAAGAGGACCTGGGAGCTAGGGTTTTGGGCACGCTAGCGACAAAGCAAGAGAAAGTGAGAAGTGAAGGGATAGGGTTCTCCAACGGCGACCAATGGTACTTGTAGGCGACCAGGCGCGGCAGCAGGGATCATGGCGCGTCCGGCATCATCGGGCGGCAGAGGCATGGGCACACAGGTGCTTGCGAGCGGGAGGAAGACTACGAGGAAGGACGAAGGGGTACCAAGCCGAGGGAGAGAGGGAGGAAAGCTAGGTTGCAGACCGGATAGCCTCTTACTCTATTTTTTTTACAGATTCTTATTCTATTTCTGTTTTCCTTTATCTCTTTTGTATTTCAAATCCAATACTGTTTTAAATATTTAAAATACCAGAGGTTTTTCTACAATAAACTGAATATTCTAGGGTCCTTATAACCATTTGGGCTCCACTTTGTTTTGGTAGTTTTCAAATATTTTAAAAACCATTTTCAATACATTTAGAATAAAGAGGAAAGATTAGGGTCTAGGGTTTTGCTTCTATTTCTTGCATGCACAATTTAATATATGATGCTCATGAATGCACAATCAAAACCCTAATTACTGTTAGTAAAACTAGGGTTGTTACAATGTTATGTTGTTTATCTTAAGGAGAACACCTCTAGTGAACTATCCACCCCGGTCCAATCTTTATCATTGATACATCTTCCACTGTTACTGCTTACTTTCTGCAATCCACCATTACCTTCTACACCATAAAGTTAATCCTTTGTTTTCAGCAAATAGCCGAGATTGACAACCTTGGTTTCCAGTTGCTAGCAGAACCTTTGAGTCGTTTCCACCCTCCTACTGGTTCGATAACCTTGGTTTCTTACTGAGGAAAAAACTTGCTTCTATACTCATCATACCTTCCTCTTGGGGTTTCTCAATGAAGCTCTATAATGATCTGAGCCACATCAAGCCTTTTTCTGGCTCCGTTGCCGGGGAAGCTAAGAACGACTTCACAAGGGGAGTCCTTTACAATCTTTCTCTTTAATTTGTTTTTGTTTTTCTTAGTTTCTTTTGCCTTGTTTTGTTTGACTCTTTTTATCAAAAACTCCAAAACAAATAGTTTCGTTTGGTTTGCTTTTTCTTATAAAAAACACAAAAAATCAGTTCCTACTCTAGTTGCTGCTGCTGTTGGTTTGCTCCACTTTTGCAAAAATAAACTCTGCTAAGAACACCAAGTTGTGTGACTTTACTAGCACAAAAAAAATGATTTACTGAGTACACCTATTGCTCCACCTTCACCTGATGCTACCTTTTATGAAATTAAGCCTGCTTTGTTGAACCTTGTGATGAAAGAGCAATTTTCTATTGCTAGTTCTAATGATGCTGCTACCCACCTCAATAAATTTGTTGAACTTTATGATATGCAAAAATATAAGGATGTAGATGGAGATATTATTAAGCTCAAATTGCTTCCTTTCTCCTTGAGACGAAAAGCTAAAGAATGGTTGCTATCCTTGCCTAGAAATAGTATTGATTCTTGGATTAAGTGCAAGGATGCTTTTATTGGAAAATACTATCCTCCTGCTAAGATTATATCTATGAGAAGTGAAATATGAAATTTAAACAACTTGATAATGAACATGTTGCTCAAGATTGGGAAAGAATGGAATCTTTGGTAAAGAATTGTCCCACTCATGGACTGACTGCTTGGATGATTATCCAGACTTTTTATGCAGTGTTAAACTTCTCTTCAAGAAATTTATTGGATTTAGCTGCTGGAGGTACCTTTATGACCATTACCTTGGGTGCTGCAACAAATCTCCTTGTTAATATGATGGTTAACTATTCTGAATGGCACACTGAGAGAGATCCACATGGTAAGAAGGTAAATTTTGTTGAAGAAACCTCCTCTTTGAGTGATAAAATTGATGTTATCATGGCTATGCTTGTTAATGGAAAAGCTCATATTGATCCAAATAATGTTCCCTTAGCCTCTTTGGTTACTCAAGAAGAGCAAGTTGATGTGGACTTTATTAGAAACAACAATTTTAGCAACAATGCCTATAGGAATAATTTTGGTAGTAACAATAACTATAGGCCTTATCCTCCTAATAATGGCAATACCTCTGGCAACTCCTACAACAATACTAGAAGTGCTCCTTCTAAACTCCTACAACAAACCACTTTCAACAAGACTATGGAGTAAAAGATTTTGAATGTTGAGAAAAGTATTTCCTCTTTGTCTGAAGCACAGTCCTCTTTGATTAATAAAATGGCTGATAAACCTGATACCATGGAAAGTACCTTTGCTTCTACTCATGCCAGACAGCTTACTATTTATGAAAATGTTAGACTGTTAGCTCAACTACATGCTAAGTGGGAAAGAGAAGCTGAAATATCTAAAAACAATAGTGTTTGCACTATTACCACCACCAATATGGATGCCACTAAACCACAAGAAGTACCTATTCCTCCTACCACAATGCCTAAACCCAATGAGTCTACTACCAGTGATGCTAAGTTTGATTTTGATCTTGATGGTTGCAATATCTCTGAAGTGATTATGTTCCTACAAAAGCTTTCTAGAAGTCCTGATGCTAGTGATATGAATGTGGTTTTCACCAAACACATTACAGATGCTCTTATTAAAATTAAGGAAGAAAAGTTGAAACACAATGACTCTATTCCTAGGAAGGTAGAAGATAGTTGGGAATCCATCATTAATATGCAAGTGAATGACTTTGATCTCAAAGCTTCATTCGACCTTGGTTCTAGTGTCTCTATTATGCCTTGAAAGATTTATGAAATGCTTGATTTGCCACCTTTGGAAAATTGCTATTTGGATGTCCCACTTGATGATAATGCTAAAAAGATACTCATGGAGAATGTTAATGATGTTCTTATTATGGTTAACAATGCTTATGTCCCTGTTGATTTCTATGTTTTGGATGTTGAATATAATGCTTCTTGTCCTATTACTCTGGGAAGACCTTTTCTTAGAACTGTTGGTGTCATCATTGATATGAAAGAAGGCACAATTAAATATGAATTTCCATTCAAGAAAGGTATTGAACACTTCCCTATGAGGATAGAGAAGTTGCCTTTTTCTCCTCCTTTGAAAGCAAGGGTTGATATTAATGCTTCTTCATTTGAAAATAATTGAGTCTTGCTTCTTGTGCCTAACTTAAAGGCGTTAAAGAAAAGTACTTATGGGGAGATAACCCAAAAGTTTTCTTGAGTCTTGGAAGTTATTACTTCTGTAATAACCTCTCCTTATCCTTTTTATTTGATTTTTGTGCCAAGAATAACCTCTAATGAGAGGGAAGTAAGATTTGGGGAGTTGCTGTCAGAAACAGATTTTTGTGCTCCACTGTAAAACTTCGTGTAACATCTATGTAAGTTGGATTGAGCTATAATTTTCTTAATAAATCCCCCAGGTTGTTAGATAACTTTAGTTAGTTCAACACTTTTTCATTTTATCAACAGAATGTCTTAAAAAAATCGGTTTCTACCTGCTGGTCTGTTTTGACAGATTTTTGCCATTATTTGCATTTGCTTCTTATTGATTCCTTTTTGGGTTATTTTTGGGAAACTAAGCTTTTTGAGGGAATTTATACAGTAGATTGTGTCTTTAGTAAAAGTTTTTCTGTTTTAAAACTAATACCCAAAGGCCTATTATCTTTTGAATACACTAATGTTGCTAATGAAGATTGTGTGAAGTTTTGTATGAAGGAAAATTTTCTGGTGTAAGGAAAGAATGATGTAATGAGATGAAGAATGGACAAACTCTCAAGAATGGGGATGCCACCCCGTGTCACCCCAAGAAATATTCAAGAGGTACAAGCGTCAAAGCTTGGGGATACCCAAGGCATCCCCTTCTTCATCAATAAAAATCTCAGGTCTTTCTAGACACTTCGTTTTTATTGTTTCATGCACTATCATGTTGTTCTTGGAGCGCCTTATTTTTATTTTTTGGTTTTTTTTTGCTTGAATAAAGTAGTTTGGACCCCCATTCTCGCTGTGTTGTTTCATATAAGTTGATTGGTGTTGGAAAGGAGTAGGAAGTTCGTGCTTTAGTAGTACAAGAGGAGCTTGCTTTGACTGTAACTTAGACTTTATCATGTCATGATAGATGTTGTTTTGACCTTATGCTTAGTGATTATTGTTGTAGCATGACTTGTTCCAAACAATTGGGATTGCTTAATGTGCCTTAAAAGAATCATGCGTCGTTTTAGCATACAAAAGCATAGTATTGTGGTATTCTCCTTTGATGCTTTGTTTGGATTGACTTGGAACATGCTCACACCATGTTGGGACTATGAACAAGTCACCTTAGCCTCAATGATCATTTAGTTTTTGACTTGTGGTAACACTTTATTCTTTGATTAGTAATGTTTTGTCGCTCTGCATGATTATGGCCATTATTGCTATCTTAGTTGGTCGCTCCCAGTCTTTTGCTAGCCTCCACTTGTATGAGTAAGCTTTACTCATGCATACAACTCCCAAGAAACCAAGTTATTCCAAAGTGTCCACTATAAATTCCTATGCATGGTGTGTTATACCATTCCAAGTATATTCTTGTTTTGTCTATCTTCCAAATTAAACTTGTTATGTGAAAACTTAGTGATTAAAGCTCTCACAAACTTGATGGTACACTTTATTTTTCTTTCCCCTAATAAACTTGAACCATTGTGTCATCTATGTTGTATATTCTTGCACTTATATGTTGGGATTAGCAGAACCATGTTGTCATGGGGAACGCTTTCAACATTGCACTTGTACATATTACATAGTTGATATCATCTCTTTTGTTTATGGATGTCGTTGGTGTGAAATAAAAGGGGAGCTTTTAAATCCATGGAGTTATGTATGTGTGTTAGATAAACTCCTGGGCCGCTTTCCTAAGCCATGCCTAATCATGGTGGAAACTTGCAGCATCACCATAGTGAGAAATCTATGAAGCTTTCTTCTTATAAAAAAAGAGAGACATATTGAAAAGAGGAAAGAGAGAAAAAAGCACCATTTTCCCATGGTAAATAAGAAGATTGTTGAGATGCTCATTGGCTGCTTCCCTTGTCATTTTGATTATGGGATAGCTCCTGTATCATGTGCAGGGGGTACCCGTTGGCAGTTCTCTATGATACACATGTACTTACTATGACAAGAACTTACCGGTAACTAAAGTTGAGTAGCATGAGGAGCGGACCTTGTACTCAAGGGACATGAGATTGCCAACTTATACTTTGTCAAGCATATACTCCATAGTTTGTTCACTTTAACCTGAATCACTTCAAGATGCTTATGATAGGGGCAATGAGAGCTGAAAGCTAACAAGTACCATAATTTTTGGAAGCTCTTTATGAGACTTGAAATCCCTGCTTCCCTTTTATGAAGGGCCTTTCTTCCACTATTACGTTGAGTCATATGAAGGCACCAATTAAGAGAGCGTAGTTGCCATTCTTAGTTCTGTGTGCATTGTCCCAAAACTTATTGATTGATTCATATTGTTGATATTGCTTGCTATTGAACTATTTGTATCTAGTCACCCTTATGAACTTTGAAGGTGTTTTATGCATTTATTGCTACTCTATGAGGCACAAGCTGAATGCCACTATGCTATGTTTTATGTATGTGAAACAAACAAACGTCTTTCAATGCATTATTATTCATGATCTTTGTTTGTATCCTTTCATGTTGCATGCATAGTTACTTTATCTTATTGTTAGAACTTCCTCTTTCATTCCCATGTTTAGAGTACTTTGATCCCAGCTTTCAAAGCTTGCAAATGGTTTGATATTGATATTGATGGTGCATGTCACCTCAAAAATTATTATTTTTATCACTTACCTACTCGAGGACGAGCAGGAGTTAAGCTTGGGGATGCTTGATACGTCGTAAATGTATCTATAATTTTTGATGTTTCATGCTTGTTTAGTATCTTTTTTTGCTTTGCTTTGTCAACACTTTGAGGTATTTTTATATGTTTTCTGGGACTAACCTATTAACAAGATGCCATAGTGCCAGTTGCCTGTTTTTGTTGTTTTTGGTTCCAGAAATGTCAGAAGATGAATATTCTTGGAATTGGACGGGACAAAAGCCAAAGTCAATATTCTACCGTGGGGAAACAGAGCCAGAAGACGGGACGTAGAAGGGCCTCGAGGGGGCCACACCCCCTAGCTACACCGCCTGGCCTGGCCCGCGCCTAGGGGATGCAGTCGCCTTGGGCACCCCCTCGGACTCCCTCTTCGCCTATAAGAAGCCCCCGATACCTAAACCCTAAGGACCCGATCAATATTCCACGAAACAGTCCGTAGCCGCCACCATCGTCCCTAGATCTGGGGGATCTAAAGCTCTTCCCGGCACCATGTCGGAGGGGAGAGATCATCCCGGAGGCCTTTTTCATCACCATGCCAGCCTCCGGTATGAAGCTTGAGTAGTTCCACCTTGGACTACGGGTCCAAGTAGTAGTCAAATGGCTGTTTCTCCTCCTTTGTGCTACCATGTTTAGATCTTGTGAGCTCCATTCATGATCAAGATCATATATTTGTAATCATGCATGTTGTGTTGGCGGGGATCCGATGGATATTAAGATTACTATGTCAGATTGGTTAATGATTCTATCTTATTAATTCTATCATGTATGTGTTGTTTGAGATCTTGCATGCTCTCCGTTTCTAGTAGCTATCTTGGCCAAGTAGATTCTAGTGACTCCAAGAGGGGGTATTTATGCTCGATAGTGGGTTCATGCATCTATTTAATCTGGGGAAGTCATAGAAATCTCTAAGGTTGTAGATGTGTTCTTGCTACTAGGGAGAAAACAACAATCTCTTGTTCATGGACAATTGTATTGTTTACTTTACACACCTTGCTTAAAGCAGTTATCAGTTGCTTGCAACTTAATACTGGAGGGGGTTCGGATGATAACATGAAGGTGGATTACTAGTCATAGATGTAGTTCAACGGCGTTCTATGTATATTGTTGTAATGCCCAATCAAATCTCATAGGATCATGAATGTCTAGTATTGCATTGTTATTCCTTGCTCTGTCCTGTCAATTTCCCCGCTGTAATTTTTTTACACAGCATGTTATATTGTTTATCTTAAGGAGAACACCTCTAGTGAACTATGGAACCCGGTCCAATATTTATCATTGATACATCTACCAATGTTATTGTTTACTTTCTGCAAGCCACCATTACCTTCCATACCATAAAGTTAATCCTTTGTTTTTAGCAAACCGGTGAGATTGACAACCTCATTATTCATTGGGGCAAAGTCTTGCGTTTGTGTTGTGCAGGTTTCCAGTTGCTAGCAACACTCTTTGAGTCGTTTCCTTCCTCCTACTGGTTCAATAACCTTGGTTTCTTACTTAGGGAAAAACTTGCTGATGTACTCATCTTACCTTCCTCTTGGGGTTTAGCAACGAAGCTCTATAGTGACCTGAGTCGTATCACTTGTGGCATTCAGATCCATATTCTTCAGACTTTCCTTTACGAACAGGAACAATCTCGTCATCACTCAGATAATTAAGAATGTTCTTTCCTGATAGTTGGATACTCACACCAATGGCATTGTTTACTAAAAATAAGATGCACCCATCTATCTTAGATAAGAGAATTAGTAATTCATGAGCAATCAATTGCGCTTACTCGTAACTCAAGTTTGACCTAATTTGGTTAAATTGTCAAGATGCAAAGTTTTAGCAAGAAGTTGAAACTGGTGTCAAAACTCTTGGTGGTGGTTTGTGATATATTAAATCCCCCCTAATGGTTAACTTAAAAATCGCAAAACTTCCAAACCAAGCCTACAATTTTCTTGTGTAGTTCAAATTTTACCTAATTTCGATAAGTCAGCATAAAGTTATTCAAGTGGTCAGAGTTAGCTAGGAAGAACTTTGAAAACTCTTAGAATTAAACGTAGGATCATAAGTGAAACATGTTGGTCCACTTAATATGCCTGGAAGCTTGGCTTGTGGCATTCAGATCCATATTCTTCGGAAATTATTTTGCAAAAAAGAAAAATCTTGTCATTACTCGAGAAATTGAGAATGTTCTTTCCTGATAGTTGCAAACACACACTGACGGCATTGTTTACTAGAAGATGATGCACCCATCTACGTCCGAAATGATATTTAATTCGAGAGCGATCTACCTCGCTTATTGGTAGCTCAAGTTTGACCTAATTTTGGTAAATTGTCAAGATGCAAAATCTTAGCAATAAATTGATCCTGTTTTCAAAATTCTCAGCGGTGGTTTGTGATATATTAAATGACCCTCTGATAGTTACCTACAAAAAAATCACAAAACTTTCAAAGCGACCTACAATTTCCATGTAGTTCAAATTTGACCTACTTTTGATAAATCAGTATAAAGGTATTCAAGTTGGCAGAGTTAGCATAGACGAAGTTTGAAAACTCATGAAGCACGGGAATCATAAGAGGTACAACATGTTGGTCTAATATATATGTATGAACGCTTTGCTTGTGGCATATTCAGATCCAATATTATTTGGACGTTCTTTATAGAAAGGAGAAATCTCTTCATTACTAGGAAAAGTAAGAATGTTCTTTCCTGATAGTTGGAAAATCACACCGAGGACATTGTTTACTAAAATAAAATACACCCATATACCTTCAAAAATACAATTAATTCAAGAGAAATATATCGTTCTTACTCATACCTAAAGGTTGACCTAATTTCGTTAAGTTGTCAAGATGAAAAATATTAGCACGAAGTTGAACCTGTTTTCAAAACTCTCGCTGGTTGTTCATGATATATTAAATGACCCCCCTGATGGTTACCTCAAAAAATCGCAAAACTATTCAAAGCAACCTACAATTTTCCCTTAGTTCAAGATTGACCTAATTTTGATAAATCGGCATAAAGTCATTCAAGTCGACAGAGTTAGCTAGGCCAAAGTTTGGAAAACCATAAAACACGGGAATCATAAGGACAACATGTCGGTCCAATATAAATATTTGAAAGGTCTGCCTGTGGCATTCAGATCCATATTCATCAGACTTTTCTTTACGAAAAGGAACAATCTCGTCATCACTCAGAAAATTAAGAATGTTCTTTCCTGATAGTTGGATACTCACACCGATGACATTGTTTACTAAAAATAAGATGCACCCATCTATCTTTGAATAGAGAATTAGTAATTCCAGAGCAATCTATTGCGCTTACTGGTAACTCAAGTTTGACCTAATTTAGTTAAATTGTCAAGATGCAAAATTTTAGCAAGAATTTGAAACTAGTGTCAAAACTCTCAGTGGTGGTTTGGGATATATTAAATCCCCCTGATGGTTACCTAAAAATAGCAAAACTTCGAAACCAAGCCTACAATTTTCTTGTGTAGTTCAAATTTGACCTAATTTCAATAAGTCAACATAAATTTATTCAATTGGGCAGAGTTAGCTAGGATGAAGTTTGAAAACTCATAGAATTAAACATAGGAATCGTAAGTGAAACATGTTGGTCCACTTAATATGTCTGGAAGCTTGGCTTGTGGCATCCATATTAGTCGGACTTCCTTTACAAAAAAGAACAATCTCGTCATTACTCGAGAAATTAAGGATATTCTTTCCTAATAGTTGGAAACTCACACCAACGATGTTGTTTACTACAAGAAGATGCACTCATCTACGTCCGAAAAGACATTTAGTTCGAGAGCAATCTGTCTCACCTACTTGTAGATCAAGTTTGACCTAATTTCGTTAAATCTGCAAGAAGTCGGTGAAGTGTGCGGATGTAGCTAGAAAGCATGAAAAATGGAATTATATAAGAAACTGTGGTCCACTTTGTTTGATAATTGGGACGATTTAATTTTCTTCTAACTGTGGTAGGACCCGTAGGAGCGAGGAGTTTTAGTTAACATGGTCGGTGGAAGCACAAGTTACATCGAGGACCTCATAAAAATGAAAATTACATCCAAGTCTATGCATTTAGTACAATGTCCCTATAAATAAGAAATGAACAATGTTTTCGGGCTTGCGCATACTAGCGTTCATTCATTGTGCTAAACTATATCAATAGAATCTTCTAGATGCTAAGAATAGAAATGAAGATCGAATGGTTAGCAATGTTTGGATTTGCCACTCTTGATCCAATGGTCAATGTTAAAAGTTATCCGGACACTATACTATAGTGGTATGGTATTGTAAGAGATAATACAAGATAAGAAGTACTACTACGAATTGACGGTCTTTTGAATATCCTTCCCTCCTGATGTTTGGGAAGCAAGTGAAATTTCAAAACCGAAAAAGTTTGATTTTTTGCCACCGAGGACCAAAGTGGTTTCCTTCCTATGTACTAATCCTCCTCCTACTCCATAGTCCACATCAACACGACTACCGAACCCGCCAGAGAAACAAAGCTGCCCTCTCAAAAATAAAAAGAAAAATAAACAGAGTCACCGTACTAAGGCACACGTGCGCAGCGCCACGCTATGGATGAGGGAGAGATCAGCCAGGCCGGTGCGCGAGGGGAGAGGGGTGGGGAGACGAGAGGCAGCAAAGGATAGAGAAAACACACATTTTGCGTGCATAGGTCCTAAAATTTACTACTAGTAGAGTGTACACTGTACTGTAATAAGGCGGCAGGAGTACCTCGTGTCAGGAACCCATCATTACTTTGCTCTTCACTACTTCCCTCTTTTCCTGCCTAGGTTTTATTCTCTCTGTACGTATAGCGCGTGGACAGAGGTGAGCATATGTCTAAGCAAAGAAATACTACTACGAGTAAAGACTATGTTGACCATAAGAAAAAAAGTATTCGTGATAGACTTCCATACATATACATATATAGTGGAAGCTATCCACAAGCTAAAAACCTTATGGGTCCCACTTAAGCTTATGGGTAGTCCATACGCATCAACATATTTATATCTATTACACATAGTGACATGGTTATACCCTACGGGTACGTGACTTCAGCATACCTGGTTCAGCCCAAGGAAGGCCCACAGCAGATATACGCTGGCCCATGAAGATTTTTGGGTGACCAAGGCCCATGACGCCTTCGGATCCTTGGAGAACAAGACTAGCGTAGATAGGAAATTCAAAGGGGTAAAACCCTAGAACCTGTAACCGACTAGGACTATGCCCGGGACCTGCCTAAGTCTATATAAAGGCCAGGAGGGCACGTCCTAGATCTCTCGACTCATACTTTCGTACACACCTCCACGCCATATCGAATCTGCGTACCCTGTAACCTTCGGTTCCGCCGTAATCAAGAGCAGACAAGCAGGAGTAGGGTGTTCCCTCCGGGGGCCTGAACCTGGGTAAATCTCGTGTCCCCTGGTTGCTTGTCTGTTAACCGTGCCACGATCTCCAGCATCCCTATCTTCTCCAAAACCCAAGTCCATAACAATGGGCATTGACGAGATTAAACCTCGTCAATTGGCGCCGTCTGTGGGAATCGGGGCTGCTGATTGTGCGATCGTGACGGTCCCGACCCGATCGATCTACAACTCCGCGGAGATGGAGAATCACCTCCTCTTCGGCACTTTCGACTTCACCTCCCACTCGCCGGCCACCATGAAGGATTTCGAGCCCGTAGGCGACGGACTCGAAATTTTGTTCGGGCACTTCTGCTTCCAGGTGGGACAAACTGGCACACTCCGCCTTCGTGAGCGGGTGCCCGTGCCATCGATCAGGCCCGCCTCGTGGGCTCCACACCCCGTGCTACACACATCACCATCGAAAGATGAGTTCTACGACAGCAGCTGCTGCAACTCCGATCTGTGCGAACCGCCTTCGGATGAAGGGACCTACGGTTCCGGATCTGAAAGCTGCGGCAACAGCGAACCGATCTACGAGCGCTACCAATGCGCCGCAGTCATCCAGGAGCAACAAACGCCTAACCCGCCGCCCAACACGAACCCGAACCCGCAGGATAGAAACGGCGGAAATGGCGGGAACAGAAGAAGCCAGTCCCCCCACCCGAAGGGGAAAACAACGGCCACGTCATCCAACTTAGCAAAGAAGGATGGGTCCAGGCACGCCGTGCCGTTGCAGGCGACATAGTCCTACCCGTGGACTCCCCACGTGACCTACTGATGGCGTACCACTACCTCCTCATCGAGGAGCACAAGAAGCAAGTCAAGATGCAGGAGACACTCGACAAACGCAAGCAAGCAGCCTCCGAGTCCAGCGCGCGACGAGCTGCGCTCTCCGCCATGACACCCGGCTCTAGCACGAACGGAAACCATGGAAACAAGCACCGCTCGCGGGTGGAGAACATGGATCCCAAGGAACGCCGTGATGTGACCCGAACTCTCCACACGTCGTTCATGGATATGGATGCCGACGGCAACATCATCCCGAAGACACCGCAAGCTGCGATCATGGCAGCCACTGCGTATCTCGCAGCTCACCAACCTCCGGAAGGGGACCCGAAAAGAGCCATGCATAAGTCCGCACTCATCGGACTCGGACTCGTTGGAGCTGCGCTCCACGAAGACGCTCCTGCGGAGCCAAAGAAGAAAGCTCCGGCGAGGCGCGACTGGAGCCCCACCCCTTCATCCGAAGAGGAGGAGGAGCACGACCTTCCTCGAAGGAAGAAGAGCTCGCATCACCATAAACGCGACTACGATGCCAGAGACGCGCTTACACAGCGCAAAATCGACAAAGCACGAGCCAAACGCGCATGCTCGTCCGAGTCCGAGATGGATGAAGATGAAGGAGAACTCTGTGGAGCTCGATGCTTCAGCAGATCTGTTCGGCGAACACAGATGCCACGCAATTTCAAGCTTCCTTCGGACACTCCGAAGTTCAACGGCACGCAAGATCCAAAATCTTGGCTCAGCGATCATCTGTCATCCGTCAAGCTGCATGGCGGTAACAAAGAAACCGCCATGCAATGCCTCCAGCTGCAGCTGACAGGCGCGGCGCGGGTCTGGCTCAGCAGCCTATCATCAGGATCCATCCGAAGTTGGGAGGAGCTATCTTACAGCTTCATCCGAAATTTCAAGGGCACCAGCAAGAGGCCCGCCTCAATCGAAGAGTTGCGAGCCTGCACTCAGAGAACGGGGGAATCTATTCGCTCGTACATATTACGTTGGTCTACCACCAAGAACTCCGCAGCACATATCTCTGAGGAGAGGGCCATCGACGCCTTCAGAGACGGCGTCAAACGCCAAGATTTCAAGGAGGAACTTGGGCGTGTCAAGCCCAAGACACTCGACCACCTCATGGAAATTGCCAACAGTTGGGCAGACGGCGAAGATTGCATCCAGCGAGCGCAATCAGATGAAGAGGACGACTACGGCCGAAGGCGAGAACGCCGCAGCAAGAGGAGATCGCGTGTCTACGAAGACCGCGACGGACCCGACATGGTCGCGGCTGGCTACGCCGACCGCCGCAACGACAACAGCCGCAACAGCGGAGGATACCGCGGAGGAAATTTCCGCGATAGCGAACGACCAGCACAGTCGTGGCAACGCCGCGGCCGCGACAACGGACCCTCAGCATTCGACAAACTTTCGGGTCCATGCACCATCCACTTCTACATCGACAAACAAGATGGCAAAAAGAAAGCCAGTCACATGCTCAAGGACTGCCGCGAGTTCCAGAAACTCAGCAAAAGCATGGTGCAGATGAGGCAACAAGCCCCAACCCCTGCGTTCGGAAACGCACCCGCGCCAGGAGAAATAGCACACGGAGCTCCTCCACCGCCACCTATTGGAGGCCCAAACCAACCAGTCGCACCAGCGCAAAACAACGCCGGGGTCGGATAACCCCCACCAAAGTGAGCACTAAATATGATCCAGAAGGGACGCCCCACAAACAGGGTGCAGAAGAAAATCACCCGACAAATCAACTTGGCCGTGGCAACTCCGCCTGCAATCCCTGAGTACCTCAGCGGATCGGAGTCCTGCATCACATTCACTCGCGCGGATCACCCTTGCCAGATCCCTCGCCCAGGCCATGCTGCTCTGGTGCTGGAGGCGTAGATCGGAGGCTTCGAGATGAGCCGCGTCTTCATGGACGGCGGCATCGGCATAAATCTGATGTTCGCAAGCACTCTAGCAGCCATGCGGATCCCGCAATGCAGCCTGGAACAATCAGACACAATGTTCCACGGCATTGTCCCAGGAAAGGGCATATTCCCCCTGGGCAAAATAGGGCTCGACGTTATCTTCGGGAAGCCGGACAACTTCCGGCAGGAGCGCCTAGAATTCGAAGTGGTGGACTGGCCGTCGCAATACCACGCCATCCTGGGGCGTGTAGCATTCGCAAGGTTCCTGGCCGTCCCGCATTACGCATACCTACTACTCAAGATGCCAGGACCAAGGGGCATCATCACAGTCCACGGGAGCTTCACCCGATTGGACCAATGTGACAGGGATTTCAACAAAATCTCCCAGTCTTTCGGCATGCAAGACGAGCTTGTAAGGCTCCGTGAAGTAACGGACAATGGGCTACCCCCAGTCACAAGGCAGAACGCACCTGACATGTCCTTCGACTCCACCGTCAACACCAAGAAAGTACAGGTCCATCCGACGGATGCCTCCAAGACGGCCTTGATACCTCAGCACCGCATAGGAAGGCGCGCTCGTCGAATTCCTCCATGAGCGCTGGGAAATCTTCGCCTGGTGTCCTGCGGACATGCCAGGAGTTCCCAGGGAATTCGCCGAGCATGCACTCAATGTCTTTCCAGACACCAAGCCAGTCAAGCAGTCCATCCAAAGACTGTCGGAGCCACGAGCCGAAGCTATCGGCAAAGAAATCAATAGACTACTCGCTGCAGACTTCATCAGGGAAATCAAAGAAAGCGAGTGGCTTGCAAACACGGTGATGGTCCCGAAGAAGGACACGGACATCCTGCGGATGTGCGTGTACTTCACGTCACTAAATAAGCATTGCCCAAAGGACCACTTCCCTCTTCCACGGATCGACCAGATCATCGATTAGACTGCAGGTTGCGAGAAACTCTCCTTCCTCGACGCCTACTCAGGCTATAACCAGATTCGGCTCAAGGTCGAAGATCAGGAGAAAACAGCGTTTATCACACCGTTCGGAGTATTCTGCTACAACACAATGCCCTTCGGGCTAAAGAACGCGGGTGCCACGTACCAGCGATGCATGCAGGCCTGCCTCAAGGACCAGATCGGTCGCAATGTCCAAGTCTATGTCGACGACATAGTAATAAAAACTAAGGAGGCAAGGGCACTTATCGACGATCTCCGCGAGACATTCGAAAACCTTGATCGCTACAGGATCAAGCTCAATCCCGAAAAGTGCGCCTTCGGCGTCCCATCAGGTCAGCTGCTCGGGTACTTCATCTCTCAACGAGGGATCGAGGCGAACCCGAAGAAAATCAGAGCCATCATGACGATGGAGAAGCCGAAAAACCTCAAAGGCGTCCAGCAGCTCGCAGGACGAGTAGAGGCACTAAGCAGGTTCATCAGCCGCATGGGCGAGAAGGCCCTACCATTCTACCAGCTGCTGCGCAAGATAGACAAGTTCGAGTGGACACCAGAAGCCAACGACGCATTCGAAAGCCTCAAGCGGCTCCTCTCCACCTCGCCCGTTTTGGTCACGCCAAAGGAGCGCGAGCCCCTGCTGCTGTCCATAGCAGCCACACACCAGGTGGTCAGCACCGTACTCGTGGTCGAACGACCCGAAGAAGGCAAGACCCACGGGGTCCAGCGCCCAATTTACTACCTCAGCGAGGTACTGACACCAACAAAGCAGAGGTACCCTCACTACCAGAAGCTAGCCTACGGCATGTTTATGACGGCTCGACGGCTGAGCCATTACTTCCAGGAGCACCAAGTGATGGTCGTCAACGAGGCACCCTTGAACAGCATCCTGAATAATCCAGAGGCCAAAGGACGGGTGGCCCTGTGGGGCATCGAACTGTCCCCCTTGGACATCGTCTACGAGAAGCGACACGCAATCAAATCTCAAGTCCTTCCGGACTTCCTGGTACATTGGATGGAGCTGCAGCTGCCAGACACCCCAGACATGTCGCAGTCATGGACAATGCACTTCGACGGCTCCAAGCGTGAAGCCGGAGCAGGGGCAGGGGTCATACTGACCTCCCCGCATGGCGACAAGATGAAGTATGTTCTTCGGATGAAATTCAGAGCCTCCAACAACGAGGCCAAATACGAAGCCCTCATCCATGGCATGAGGATGGCAAAGATATGCAGCGCAACACGCCTGGTCATCTACGGTGACTCCAACCTCGTCGTCCAGCAGACAATGAATGAGTGCGACGCACACGCCGAAAACATGATCGCGTACCGCGCGCTCTACAACGCACTCGAAGGAGAATTCGACGGCTGCGAACTTCGGCACGTTGGAAGAGAGAGCAACGAGGAAGCCGATAGACTCGCCAACATCGGCTCCACTTGCACCAAGGTGCCACCAGGTGTGTTCCTCGAACAAATCTGCGTGCCATCCATCAAGCGGAAATTCCCCATGGGATCACCCGAAGAAGCAGAACACTCGGGAGCTACGCTACCCGAAGGACACGAAGGACCCGAAAAACTGGACACAGAGGTAGCCATGGTCAACCTAATGCAGGTCATGGCAGTCGAAGAAACTTGGACGCGACCATACCTCCAGTTCTTGATAAACGGAGAACTGCCTGACAGCCCAACAGACGCCCGGCGCATATCTCGCCGGTCAAAAGCCTTCACCATCATCAACGGCGAGCTGTACAAGCGCAGCATCACGGGTGTACTTCAACGGTGCGTCACCATCGACGACGGCAAGGCCATACTCCAAGACATCCATGAAGGCATCTGCGGCCACCACGCAGGCAGCCTCTCCCTTGTCGCTAAAGCTCTACGAGCAGGATTCTACTGGCCAACGGCCATGAGCGACACAAAGGACATCGTCCGAAGATGCAACGGATGCCAACGGTTCGCCGACAAACCGCACGCACCTAGGTCCGAGCTCAGGCCCATACCTATATCTTGGCCTTTCGCTCAATGGGGCCTCGACATGATTGGCAAACTGCCAAAATCCTCGAAAGGGGGACACGTCTTCCTCCTGGTTGCAGTCGACAAATTCACCAAGTGGATCGAGGCCATGCCGGTCACCAACCAGAAAGGCAAAACTGCCGTCAAGTTCTTCGAGTACATTGTCTACAGGTTCGGCGTACCACACAGCATCATCACCGACAACGGATCGAACTTCATCTCCGAAGACTTCCAGGACTTATGCGAAGGCCTTGGGATCAACATCACGTATGCCTCAGTGGCACACCCGCAAACGAACGGGCAAGTGGAAAAGGCCAACGGCCTAATCGGCGCCGGCATCAAGAAGCGCCTCATGAGCTCACTCGAACAAAAAGCTGGAAACTGGACGAAAGAGCTACCATCCGTCCTGTGGAGCTTACGAACTACACCAAACAGCTCCACCGGCTACACACCGTTCTTCATGGTACACGGAGCCGAGGCCGTGCTACCAGCCGAAGTACGCCACCAGGCCCCGTGGGTCGTCGCTTACAGCGAAGCCGAATCCACGATTGCACTTGAAGACGCTGTCGACACACTCGACGAAGCACGGGATATAGCAGCAGCTCGCTCAGCGGTGTACCAGCAGAGTCTCCGCAACTACCACAGCCGCCGGCTGCGCCCAAGATCCTTCGTCGAAGGAGACCTCGTCTTGCGACTCAAGCAAAAGCTACCGAATAAATTCGAGTCACCATGGGAAGGACCCTACGTCATCACCGAAGTCATCCCAGGTGGCGCCTATCGCCTCAAGCACGTGGAGTCTGGAGTCGCATACTCCAACCCATGGAATATCTCGCACCTGCGACGATTCTATCCATAGCAACCTACCCCCTTTTACTTTCAATAAGGCTTCCAGCCAAGGCTATTCAGCCGAACAATGTACCTCCTCCACTACGATATAAATAAAGCTAAGTGTCTCGCCCCAAAACTTCGGTTCACTATTTTCTGCAACTCTACTACATGCTACAAACGCACTCGGGGGCTCCCCCCACCTCACGATTTCATCGACTGAGGACCAAACGTGTACACCTGAGTAGCTGACAACGTCAGGAAAACGAAAAGGACACGTACTCAATCAAAGCACTGCGTGCTCACAAACAAACAAACCTTTACAACAAAGGGCACAACACGCCCAGCCGAAATATACAAATTTTACATCCCTCTCTTTTTACAGGTACTACCTATGTTGAAGAATAACCTGGGCACGCTGCTCAAACAAATCTACAATCTGTTCGGCATACTGCCTTACAGCCGCGTAATGCGGACGCATGTGCCACTCGCCACCATCAGGGCGAAGAGGTGGCCCAGCGGCCACAACATCCAACTCCACGTCAGGCCGGTGCAGCCTCACAAGAGACAAAGCAGCCTTCACTCCTGCGACAAGCTGCTGCCGCACCAACTCCTTGACATTGCTTACGCTTCGAAACTTCGACAGAAGACCCGCAAGGCTTGTCGATACGGCATCCAAAGGGAACATGACGTGCAGCACCGAGGCAAACGATGTCTGCACTTGGCGGAGCACCCGCGAAACTTGATGAACACGATCCTGCACCGTCGCCAGAGCTATGGCGCGATCACGATCCATCCAGAAGAAGCCGCCGGCCTCCATGTCCTGTTGAGTCAAGCAATTGACCCGAACAGCGACATGCTCCTTTTCCTCCCACGGAGCAAGATTCGCATCTGCAACAATCGCACAAAATAAGAGTAAAGCCAGCAGGCTCATCCGAAGAACCGAGCTACATCTCGAACCAAAGAACAACTTACATTGCAGCTGCTCGGACAGCCGAACCAGCTTCGCCATCAAGTACTCCTCTCTGGCTGCACCACGATCCGCTTTGGACTTCCAAACGTCGGCACGACCGCGTAACCCGAGCAACTCCCTCTCTAGACTACACACACGATTCCGAAGGAAAGTGAGCTGCGAGGAATCATCCAAGGATGGTCGCAACGGCATTACGGATGGGGCGTCAACAGGATCAGCACCCGAAGGAACCTAGAGCAGCAGCAAAAGAAAGGAACACAGACATTCAGCCAAGGATAGAGCACAACTCAGAGGAATTCATTAAATATATAAGGCCACTACGTGGCACAAGGATGGTGTTCTTCAAGATATTTACAACAAAAGTAGACTACAAACTACCCTACGTCTACTACGCCTACGATGCAGGACCCTGAGTCGCCTCGGAGCCAGACTGCCTAGCTTTGGCCCCGCCCTGCTGCCACAGTGCATACTCAGACAGCAAATCAATGAGCTTGGGCCCATATCGCTTGCAGCGGGCAGAATAGGTAGCAAAGGCTACCTCGGATCCATCCGCAGCCGTCGGCATCCGAGAGGTGATCTGGGGCAGATCCAGCTCCGCTCCAGCCGCCAAGGCCATCTCCAGCCCGACGGACGCGCCGATTGCCTTCTGCTTGCGCTTGTACGCCGCAGGCGCTTCGGCTGACAGAGCCTCCGCCAGAGCATCCACATCATCAAGGGCTGCGCCCTTCGGGACAAGCTCCTTGTAGAAGCGACCAAGGACCTCTTTCGCCTTGGCAAGGGAGTTGACGACGGTGCTGCAGCGGTCTTCGACCGCCACAGTGGCATCATCTAGAGCACTACCGTGCTCCAGAGCACCGCGGTCGAACTCGATGCCTGCGGCATCTGAGACAAAAAATAAGAAGAAAAAACATGAAGAAAAGCAGCATAGAAGAAGACCCGAAGAAAAAAGAAACAAGTACAAAACTAGCACTCACCCGAAATTGCCTTGGCAGCAGCCATGAGCTTCGCCGCCACCTCTCTTTCACGAGAAGCCGCAACGGTGGCCAGCTGCTCCTCACGATCTGCGGCCTCCTACTGCAGACGCTCTTTCGCTTCGGCTGCCTTCGTCAGCTCTAGCTCGAGGCGCTCTTTCGCACCAATGGCGGCTTCGGCCTTCTGCTCCGATTGACCAAGGCTCTTTTTGAGAGCGTCGACCTCACGGAGGGAATCGTTATGCTCCTCTGCATTTAAGACAAGCAAGTGTCAAAGAATAGGACCAGGATAAATAATAGAGGCATTCAAAGACAGATGGATACCTTGAAGCTGCCGAAGGTTCGCCTCCAGCGCTAGGCGCTCTTGCACCAGCCGCTTGGCCTCCTGCACAAAAGGCTACACAAAAAAGAAATAGCAGTAAGAAAAGGGCTTGGGGGCTACGCCCAACACAACAGAGTAAAAACAAAATTCGCACACGAAGACACTCGGGGGCTCCCCCCGTGACATGAAGCAGAAAAACTTACATGCTCTGATGGTGACTCCAAAGGACCGCCTGCGAAATTCTGAGCCGCAACCACCTGCACCTCCTGCAATGGAGGATCCGGAGTCGCGCCACCCGAAGTCGCCACCGTCTGAGGCGGAGGAGACGCAATTTTCGACTCCCCCATCATCTCTCGCGCACCACCACTAGAGGAATCATGGGAGGAATGCCTGCATACGAACCAATCAGCATAAGCGCAACAACCATGAAGGAAAAAGGACAATAGTACAAAAAGAAACTTACGAGCCCAGTGAGCTCAGGTCGAAGACAGGAGGAGTCCTTCGGGCTCTCTTCTCCTCCTTCTTTTCTTCCTTCTTCTCCTCCTTTTTCTCTTCCTTCTTCCGCTTTGCTGGCGGGTGTGGCGCTACAGCCCGCACAGGAATGGCAGGAATGGGAGAAGTAGAACCCCCATGATCGTCACTATGACGCTCAAGGCCCAGAGGGTTCCTGGGAGTCGGAGGAGTCGAGGCATCCGAAGACTCGCTGGAGCTCCGTGACCGTTTTCGCGTATGGTCCTCACTCGACTCGTCGGCATCCTCCGCCGGAGATCGCGCCGACGGTAGCTCGGACACGGAATCAACAACTTCATTATCCGGGGCATTCGCGTACCTTTCGGGCAACGGCGGTACCATGCCCGGCACTTTGAAGCTCTGCAAAATCAGAAGGAACTTTGTTAGCAAACAAAGGAAATAAAACACAGCCGATACAAAGCACTACGTGCACAAATCTACACCTGCGGTACGGCCAACGTCGAAGAAAATGGAGGAGTTAGCGACTTCCCCGGGATTTCTTCTCCGGCTTTGAACTTCAGCAGCGCGCGAAGGGCCCTGTCAAGATCCCCCTCGGACATTTTCTCAGCCGAAACCCTCGTCGGATCACGGCGCCCAGAATAAAGAAACATCGGGTGCGCCCTCGCTTGAAGAGGCTGCACCCGACGCTCAAGAAAAGTCCGGATGATGTCCACGCCGTTCACCTCCTTCTCCGGAATCAGCTGGAGATCCTCCACCCGACGGTAAAGGGCCTCTATCTCCGCCACCTCACCGTCCAAGATTTGGTTTTTCCAAGACCTTTTTCGCTCAATCATTTGGGAGGGGTCAAAGGGAACAAGACCAAAATCTTGCCTGGGCACTACGGAGTCGCGGATATAAAACCATCGCCTCCGCCAGTACTGGACAGATTCGGACATGGAAAAGGAAAAGAAGAGCAGATTGGGACTAAGGGAGATGATGAAACCCCCAATGGGATACACACCATCCGAACCAGATTGCCTCTTCACGGAATAGAGCTTCCGGAAGAGGCTAAAGTGCGGCTCAATGTCAAGCCAGCACTCGCAAAAAGTGATAAAACACGCAATGTGGAGAAGAGAATTGGGAGACAGATGATGAAGCTGAATCCCATAGAAGAAGAGTAGTCCACGGAGGAAGTCGTGGACCGGAAAAGAAAACCCACGCAAAACGAAGGCGAGAAACATAACCCGATACCCAGATGGGGGACGGGGGATTACCTCATTGCCGGGGAGTTTGACGGCCTCCCTATCTTGCGGGATCAGGCCCCGCTCGCGAAGCTTGCGGAGATCGCTCTCCCGCGTCTCTGATCGCCGCCAGCCACCATCGGTGACGCGAGTAGCGGCGGTGCCCTTTTTTCCTCTGGCGGCGCTGGTCCCAACCGCAGATGAAGATTTCTTTGGTTTCCCCATTGCGCTACGGCGGTGCCGGCGGTGAAAACGCAGAAAGAACGACGGAAATGTGGAAGGAAATCCCAGCGCGAAGCAAGAATCGCTCGAGCGCAAGGAGGCAGTGAACACAAGAACTGGTGCGGTGAAAACAAACCACGTTTTCCCCCAATGATTATAACAGCAAAGACAACGAATAGCAGCCGTCCATCCAGAAGACCTAACACCAACGACAGATCTGACCGTACACGTGTCAGCATCACAACGAACCGTTGTTACCACGCCGTCCACTACGCGCGGAAATCGAGAAGATGCCGTAATTATCTCCACGCAGCGCGTGACCGGTCAATTCAAAGTCAGCAAGTGGGACCCATGTTTGTCCAGTCAAGTCATCTCTGGCGTAGCAGACGCTTGAGGTCATCGATCGTCAGCACTTACGTCATCAAAAGCTATACTAGCACTAACTACAATTCTTCGGCTCCACAGCTAAGAGTACTCACTCGAATCTTTGATTCGACTAAGTACGCGGGGGCTACTCCTATGAGGAGCGCTGGCCGCGCACCCGGAAGATGAATAACGACAATTTTTTTCTTCGAGTCCTACGTCGAGTCTACGACTCCACTACGGACTCGGGGGCTACTCCCATAGGGAGGATGGATTTAAGCATCCGAAATTTTTTGAGTCTTACGGACTTAACAACTGAACAATGCTTGAACTAAAGTCTCTGCTCGAGTCTACGACTCGAACAGACACTCGGGGGCTACTCCCATAGGGAGCGCTGGTCGCGCACCCTATAAATTCTTCGACTGTGATCTTTCGGATCAGGACGCAAAAACTTTTTGGCATCTCTGCCCCAACAAGCGCGGAGTGAGCGACAATCTCTTTGGCCACCCGAAACACCTCCGCGGTGACAAATGTTCGGATGCTGCATCCGCGACGCAAAGATAAGACCTGCAGATATCATCTGACGGCCTGGCAACGTACATGACTGCGCTCTGCTAGTACAAATCCATGCCAACAGGCGTGATGAAAAATCCCGACGGACGCGTTGGGTACATTAATTAAAATCACTGGAATTCCACTCCTGTAAGTCCTCCGCGGCTTGAGTCGAATTACGCCAGCATATGTTCCAGGTCCGAGTTGAGGGACTCGAACTTGAAGAATATCGTGTTGTTTCGTCCTAAGACAGTTAACTGACCCTGATCCGTCGGGTGATTCAGGCACACGCGTCAACAATCCCTACACACATATACTATTAATACATAGTTGCACCCGAAAGATGGAAGAGTCCTCAGCCGAATCTACGATTCGACTGATCACTCGGGGGCTACTGACATGGTTATACCCTACGGGTACGTGACGTCAGCATACCTGGTTCAGCCCAAGGAAGGCCCACAGCAGATATACGCTGGCCCATGAAGATTTTTGGGTGACCAAGGCCCATGACGCCTTCAGATCCTTGGAGAACAAGACTAGCGTAGATAGGAAATTCAAAGGGGTAAAACCCTAGAACCTGTAACCGACTAGGACTATGCCCGGGACCTGCCTAAGTCTATATAAAGGCCAGGAGGGCACGTCCTAGATATCTCGACTCATACTTTCGTACACACCTCCACGCCAGATCGAATCTGCGTACCCTGTAACCTTCGGTTCCGCCGTAATCAAGAGCAGACAAGCAGGACTAGGGTTTTCCCTCCAGGGGCCTGAACCTGGGTAAATCTCGTGTCCCCTGGTTGCTTGTCTGTTAACCGTGCCACGATCTCTAGCATCCCCATCTTCTCCAAAACCCAAGTCCATAACAATGGGCATTGACGACATTAAAACTCGTCACATAGCAATAGAAAACAAATTTTAATCACAAGATTACGAGAGGGTAGATTTTACATGTGGGTCCTATCTTATGGACAAGTTTGACTAGACACATTGGGGTAAAATCAACTAGCTTGGTATTAGCAAGTGGGTCCTATATGAAAGTTGGGTTTGGCCATATACATATGTGATGCCCTAAGCTCTACCGTTTAGACAGTGTATATGCGATACAGATTCGTGGGATCTACTAGACTGCAGATGCTAACTTTTGCATAGTAGTTTTACAGCTTGGTCATAAACTGCCATGTGGGGCCCATTGTTTTATTTTTCATTTAGACACATGTGCTTTGTACTTCCCTAGCAACAGTGCTAGACTCGATTTTCTTTTGCGAAATTCTAGTGATCTATTCATAATGATCAACGACCGTGTAAAGAGACCCAAAAGTAAGTTGCTCTTACACGTCGTATCGTTCTTCGATTTTCCCCTCTATTTTGATCTATATTGTTTACATAGAATAATAATTTGACATAATTTTGTTAAATCTAAATAAAGTCATTTAACTGTACCAAGTTAGCTAATAATCTTGAAAAAATCCGTCTAAAAACTTGGGAATTGTGAGAAAGCGAGGTCCACTTTGTATGAAAATTGGGGTGGTGCCTTTTTCTTTTAACTAACGCGGGCCCCGTGGGAGCAGTGGGCTGTAGTTAACACGGTCTGTGGAATTACAAGTTGCATAAAGGGCCTTATAGAGAAAATGGCATCCAGGTCCATTACTCGGAAAATTGAGAATGTTCTTTCGTGATAGTTGTAGGCTAACACCGACGAAATTGTTTACTAGAATAAGATGTACCCATCTACCTCCGAAATGACATTTAATTCGGGGCCAATCTATCGCGGTTAATCGCAGCTCAAGTTTGACCTAATTTCCTTAAATTGTCATGATGCAAAATCTTAGAAAGAAGTTGAACCTGTTTTAAAACTCTCAGTGGTGGTTTGTTATATATTAAATGATGCCACCCCCAATGGTTACGTCCAAAAAAATAAAAAAAAACTTCCAAAGAGACCTACAATTTTCCTGCAGTTCAAATTTGACCTAATTTCGATAAATTGGCATTAAGTCATTCAAGTTGGTAGAGTTAGCAAGGACGATGTTTGAAGACTCGTGAAGCATGGGAATCATAAGTATTACAACATGTTGGTCCAATATATATGTATGAAATCTTTGCTTGCGGTATATTCAGATCCAATATTCTTTGGACTTTCTTTACAGAAAGGAACAATCTCGTCATCTCTCGGAAAATTGAGAATGTTCTTTCCTGATAGTTATAAACTCGCACCGACGACATTGTTTACTAAAAGAGGATGCACCCATCTACCTTCGTATAGACGATTAATTTGAGAGCAATATATGGTGCTTACTCGCACCTCAAGTTTGACCTAATTTCATTCAGTTGTCAAGATGAAAAATCTCAAGAAGAATTAGAACCTGTTATCAAAACTCTCGGCGGTGATTCATGATATACTAAATGACCCCCCTCGATGGTTACCTCAAAAAATTGCAAAACTTTCAAAGCAAACCTACAATTTTCCTTTAGTTCAAGATTGACCTAATTTCGATAAATCGGCATAAAGTCATTCAAGTGGGCAGAGTAGCTAGGCCGAAGTTTGAAAAATCATAAAACATATGGGAATAGTAAGTGCAACATGTCGGTCCACTATAAATATTTGAAAGGTCTGCTTGTGGCATTCATATCCATATTCTTCAGACTTTGTTTACGGAAAGGAACAATCTCTTCACCACTTGGAAAGTTAAGAATGTTCTTTCCCGATAGTTGGATACTCACACCGATGGGATTATTGTTTTTACTAAAAATAAGATGCACCCATACCCATTTACCTTAGAAAAGACAATTAGCAATTCAAGAGCAATCTATCGCGCTTACTAGCAGCTCGAGTTTAACCTAACTTCGTTAAATTGTTATGATGCAAAATCTTAGCAAGAAGTTAAACCTGGTGTCAAAACTCTAGGTGGTGGTTTGTGATGTATTAAATGCCTCCAATGGTTACCTAAAAAATTGCAAAAATTTCAAACCAACCCTCCAATTTTATTGTACTTCAAATTTGACCTAATTTCGACAAGTCGGCATAAAGACATTCAAGTGGGCAGAGTAGCTAGGATGATGTTTGAGAAATCATAAAATTAAACATAGGAATCGTAAGTGAAACATGTCGGTCCACTTAATATGTCTAGAATCTTGGCTTGTGGCATTAAGATCCATATTCTTCGGACAATCTTTATGGAAAATATCAATCTCGTCATTACTCGAGAAATTGAGAATGTTCTTTCCCCATAGTTGTAAACTCACACTAACAACATTGTTTACTACAATAAGATGCACCCATCTACCTCCGAAAAGACATTTAATTCAAGAGCTATCTACCTCGCTTACTTGTATCTCAAGTTTAACCTAATTTCGTTAAATCCAGAAGAAGTCGGTGAAGTGTGCGAAGTTATCTAGGCATCTTGCAAAATGGAATTATACTCCATCCGTCCCAAAATAGATGTCTTAGATTTGTTAAAATTTGTATGAACCTATATACTAAATAGTGTCTAGATTCATCCAAATTTTGACAAATCTAAGACATATATTTTGTGACGGAGGGAGTATAAGAAATTGTGGTCCACTTTGTGTGATAATTGGGAGGGTTTCATTTTCTTCTAACTGTGGAAGGCCCCGTAGGAGCAAGGTTCTTCAGTTAACACGGTCGGTGGAAGTACCAGTTACATCGAGGATCTCATCAAAATGAAAATTACATCCAAGTCCATGCATTTAGCACAAGTTCCCTCGAACTAAGCAATGAAGTGTGTTTTCGGGTTTGCGCATACTAGCATTCATTCATTGTGCTAAAGTCTATCAATAGAATATTCTACTAGATGCTAAGAATGGAACAGAAGATCGAATGGTAGGCAATGTTTGGATTTGCCACTCTTGATCCAACGGTCAATGTTCAAAGTTATCCGTACACTATACTATAGTGGTATGGTATCATAAGAGATAAGAAAATATAAAGATAAGATAAGAAGTACTAGTGTGAATTGTCGGTATTTTGAATAACCTTCCCTCCCGATGTTTGGGAAGCAAGTAAAAATTTCAAAACGGGAAAAGTTTGATTTATTTGCCATCGAGGACCAAAGTGGTTTCCTTAGTATGTACTATTCCTCATACTTACTCCACAGTTCACACCAACGTGGCTACTGAACATGCAAGATAAATAGAGCTGCTCTCTCAAAAATAAAAATAAAAAGAAACAGAGCCGACATACCAAGGCACACGTGCGTAGCGCCACGCTATGGATGAGAGAGATCATCCGGTCCGGTGCGTGAGGGGAGAAGGGTGGAGAGACGAAAGGAAGCGAAGGAGAGATAAAACACACCTCTTTTTTTAGCGTGCACAGGTCCTGAAATTTACTACTAGTAGAGTGTACACGATAACTGTAATTAGGCGGCAGGTGTACCTCGTGTCAGGAACCCATCATTACTTTGCTCTTCGCTGCTTCCCTCTTCCCCTGCCTACTTTTTTATTCTCTCTGCATGTACATCGCATGGACAGAGGTGAGCATATGTATAGTACACAAGTAACTCCACCGTTTAGACAGTGTCTATACGAGATGATTCATAGGACCCACTATACTGAAGAGGCTAACTTCTGCATAGGGGTTTTACACTGCCAAGTGGGCCCATTATTTGCTTTTTCCTTAGCATCCGCAATTTGATAAAAGAACACCTTAAGGTTTACAGTATGTGGGATTCTCTAAGGTTCACCTTATATATTGTGGGTCCTACCTTGTGGCAAATGTCTGAAAACTTGGCTTGTGGCATTCAGATCCATATTCTTCGGACTTTCTTTATGGGAAAGAACAATCTTGTCAATTTTTTTAATAATACGATTTTTTATTAAATTCCACGAATTATACACAAAATTAAGAATTTTGAAAAAGCGCGGCCTCGGTGTCTCAAACACCAACCTACACCCGTCGGTAGTTGAATCACCAAGAAGTACTTATTGGTGTTTGAACCACCCTGCGCTTGGCTCTAACAAACTGGTTGGGAGTTAAACTCCCGAAAGGTCCTTGTCAAAATTGTATTATTAATGGACTTTAATAAAAAATCATATTATTAAAAAAATAGCAATCTCCTCATCACTTGGAAAACTGAGAATGTTCTTTCGTGATAGTTGGAAACTCATACTGACAACACTGTTTACTATAAGAGGATGAACCTATCTACCTTCGAAAAGAAATTTAATTCAAGAGTAATCTATTACACTTATTTGTAGCTCAAGTTTCACCTAATTTCGTTAAATTGTTAGGGTGCAAATTCTTAGCAATAAGTTGAACCCGTCGTCAAAACTCTCGGTGGTTTGATATATTAATTGTGACTACCGATGGGTACCTCCAAAAGCTTATTCATAAAAATTCAAAGTAGCCCGCGATTTACTTGAAGTAGTTCAAATTTGACCTAATTCTGATAAATCGGCATAAAATCATTCAAGTGGGTGGAGTTAGCTAGAAAGTTTGAGAACTCATAATCGTAAGTACAACATGTTGGCACACTATATAAGTCTAAAAACTTGGCTTATGACATTCAAATCCATATTCTTTAGAATTTCTTGACAGGAAATAACAATCTCGTCATCACTCAGAAAATTGAGAATATTTTTTCTTGATAGATAGATACTCACACTGACAACATTGTTTGTTACAAGAAGATGCACCCATCTACCTCCAAAAAGACATTTGATTCAAGAGCAATCTATTTTCTCTTACTTGTATATCAAATTTGGACTAATTTCGTTAAATTGTCAATGTGCAAAATCTTAGTAAGAAGTTGAATATGTCATCAAAACTCTTGGTGGTTTGATATATTAATTTTGACCCCTCTTGATTGGTACCTTCAAAATATTTTTTCTCAACTTTGAATCAGCTCACGATTTACTTGTAGTAGTTCAAATTTGACCTAATTTTGATAAATCGGCATAAAGTCATTCAAGTGGGCGGAGTTAGCAAGGAAGTTTGAGAACTCATAGAACATTGGAAATTGCATGTACAACATGTTGGTCCATTATATATGTATGATATGAAAACTTGGCTTTGAGGCATTCATATCCATATTCTTCGGACTTTCTTAACGGAAAGAACAATCTCGTCATCACTCAGAAAATTGAGAATGTTCTTTCGTGATAGCTGAATGTAACAACACAGTTTTAGTTAATCCATAATTAGGGTTTGTTTGTGCATCATGAGAATCATGTATTAAATTGTGCATTAAAGAAAATAATGCAAAACCCAAAACCCTACCCTCTCCCTCTATTTAAAAACAATTCAAATGGTTTTTAAATATTTTGAAAACTATCAAAACATTTGGAGCCCAAATGGACTAAGAGGGCCCCATAATATTTTACTAGTTTTATAAAAGCTTCTAGTATTTTTGAAATACCAAAAAAAAATTCAAATGAAAATTACAAAGAGAGAAATCAAAACAAAAATAGAAAAAGGGTTTGGAAATAAAAAAACAGAAGTAGAGCCAGAGAGCTATAATATCCCTCCCTTTTAAAGGTAAGGATCCCTGTGATTGCAATGCTAGTCCCTGGATCAATGCTAGCATCCAGTTTAAGATGAAGTACACAGAAGCAAAGGTCATTATTACATATCATTCCAGAGACAAACATAGTCTTTTACAACTCCATGGCCATAGGCCTAATACAAGAGTTCAACCATAAAAATATAAATAAATCTTCATCTTCATGTGCCACAGGCAAGCATGTTGAGTGTAGACTCATAACCCCAAATCATCATCAGAATAACCTGCAACATCACAAGTTATAGCCACAGTGGGTCAATTCATTGGAATAGTATTGGCAAGAGATATCTTAGTAGAATATTAACATCTAAATACTATATGAATTTGGCTAAGTGTAGCTTAGGCTTGCTTTGCTCAAAATAGGTTTTACCTATCAGTTGAAAACACTAAGTTTTTCTTTGACAAACCTTTCCCAAGGAAACACCAATAGAAATTGGTGAGCCTTCACCCTTGTTCAACCACAAGTTTTAACTTAGAAAATTGGGATGAGGAGATTCTTGATAGCTTCCATGCCTTGATGCTCAAGTTGTCTAATACCAGCGACATGGCTAAGTACTTAGATTCTTCCATCTGCAGAGGTTGTGCACTTTCCCCACAAGACTTGATTTTCACCAAGACAGGACCTTTCAGAAGCCTTCCCTTAGACCAAATGGACGCGTTCCAACCTATCATCCCACTACCACCAACTGTCCAAATGGCTAAGTTATTGCAACCTATATGATCCAGGCAGAGCCCATAATGCCATGTGGCTGCACTAGAAGCTTCTTAACATTTGGCATCTCAAATCCCTTTGTTCCTGGGTGGCTTTCCACAAGTGTGATACACAAGGTAAACCATAGAAATGGGCCTTGTGTAACCACTCAACACAAACCAATCTTTCCATTCCACCCAGGTGTTCCATTCACTTAGTTGTTTTATTAAGCAAAACATAAGTCCAGAGACTTAGAAATATTTCTCATAGCATGTTTATATAATCCACCCTTGGTTGCTACTAGCTAGGCTAAGCATGGCAATAGCAAGTATCTTAACTTAAAGGAAATTCTAACATTGCTACAACTACTAGGATTCCCAAGCATAGCATATAGATACTTAGCAAAATATTCATGCAAATCCTAAACAAAATATTTCTAATGCATAGGTGAAATTATAGGGATAAAAACATGAAGCACCACTTTCCTTGGTAGTTTGGGGAGTAGCAACAATCTTCACAACCACAATCACTATTAGCACCAAAATCTACACATAAAATAATGGCACCAAAATCACATAACAAAATATACAAACAAAAATATATGAATGTATTCAAATGCCATGTGATGATTTTTCTATACCAAACAAGACAAGTAAACAGTACTGAAACATAAACAAGACCAAGATACTCAAAATAAACCTTATTTGATCATTAAAACATTTTTCAAATAATTTCCATACTCAAATTAAGCCTACATATGTCTCTGCAAAAATAACCATTTTTACAGGGCAAAAAATTAAACACATTGCATAAACAGATAGGATTCTTTCTCCTGATTCCAATGGTATAAAATTTACAAAATTTGAACGTGTGGATCAAAAGTTATGAATTTTATAAGTTTGAATCACTAATAGATCTAATTCAGATTTTTAAAACAAAGAACTAGCCACGAATCATGTCCTGATTGGTTGATACCGTTCCGCACCTGACCACACTCACGGGCCGTTAGATCTAACTTAACATGCACGGTCCAGATCGACACATACCGCTTCACTACAGATCTAATCCTAAGTGCTGGATCTAGATCCTACGGCCGCTAAGCATGCGACCAAAGTTGGGCGGCGCCAGCGGCGGCAAGTGGCGGCGGCGCGCTCTGTCAGAGAGGTTGCCGGCGATTTAGATCGCGCGGGGAGGAGTGAAGATGCTTACCGTGTTCGCGGGACTGCAGTGAAGCTCAAGGTGGTCAACGGAGAGACAGGGGCTCACGGGTTCAGCGGCAGGACCTCGTCGGAGTTGCTGGCGGCGTCGGGTGTTTGCGGGTGGAGCTGTTGCCGATGATGTGGATCGCCCTAGCACGAAACAGTGGTGTTAGAGGATGCACAAGGTTGTGGCGAACACAACAGTGTCAAAGAGGAAGCAAGGGGCGCTCGGAGGTTACCGGTATTCCTCGTCGGAGTTGAGCGGCGGATCTGTTGCTTGCAGAGGTGTATGGAGGCGACGACATGGGTCACGAGAAGGCAAAAGAAAGGCATCAGGAGATGCGCCAGAGCATGCTGGTCACGCTCGTTTGAAGCAGAGGCCATGGGACGCTCGGGTCTTACCGGAATCAGTCGCCAGAGCTGGTTCTGTCTCCGGCGATGCAACGAGAAATTGAGAAAGCCTGGTGGCGGAGCGAGCGAGTGGGGTGAGGGGAAATGGACGTGGTGAAGAGTGGATTAAGTATCCAGGAGCGGGGCGGGGATTATTATCTGTATCAATGAGAATTAAGCGGGGCTTAACTGCGGCGAGGTAACGGCGGAGCGGCTCAAGCGCGCGTTGGTTGGGGACGACGCTGACGGGGCAAGGTAGGTTCGGGCTATTAGGTGGGTGCGCGTTGCTGCGGTGAGAAACAGAGAGGAAGGGGAACCCCGGGTGGACTGCTTTGGTTGATGGGCCGAATGGGTAGCGCCTATCCCCGTTCTGTTTTCTTAAAGTTTTTCTTTTTCTAATTCGATTTTCAGGAAAACTTTTCAAATGAATTCAAATGTGTTTGAATTCCAAATCTTTCTGGATTTTTATAAAGTGAAACCTGCATATTTTTGAGTATAAAACCATGCTGTCTCACTAGACTTGCTTGGTTCCTTTGAAATTTTAAAATAAACAGTGCCTTAGCACAAGATTTGATATAATCATATGAAAATGGTTTTAAAACCATATTTTGTTTTGGAAATTTTTGTCCAAGCTTTGGAACTCAACCAAACCAACTTCGAACAAACAAATCTTGGTTTGAAACAAATATTCTCTCACTAGAGAGTAGCATTGGATCAATGCTTGTCTACATAAAATAATAAGCACTCAATGCTTCTGTTTTCTTTGAAATGACTTTGAAATTGATCCCTAAATGATTATGCATGCATGGATGATATGCAATCTTTGAAAACATGATTTAGGGATGTTACAAATCTAACCCCCTTAAGGTGAATCTCGCCCTCGAGATTCGGATTGGTTAGCAAATAGGTGAGGGTGGTCTTTCCGAAGATCATCTTCTCTTTCCCATGTTGCTTCTTCTTCGGAATGATGGTTCCATTGAACTTTGCAGAATTTGATAGTCTTAGTCCGAGTAATTCTTTCTGCAGTCTCAAGAATCTTGATGGGTTTTCCTCATAAGTGAGATCACTTTCCAATTGAACCTCCTCCAAAGGTATAGTATCCTTCAAAGAAGTATCTTCCATCTCTGGATGACATTTCTTTAGCTGACTCACATGAAACACATTGTGAATGGCAGACAATGATTCTGGCAATTCAATCTCATAAGCTACTTCTCCTTTACGACTCAGAATTTTGAATGGTCCAACATATCTTGGGGCCAATTTTCCTTTGACTCCAAATCTCTTCACTCCACGAAGTGGTGACACTCTAAGATAAGCTCTATCACCCACTTCATAGGTGACTTCTCTATGCTTAGGATTTGCGTAGCTTTTTCTATTGGGACTATGCTATCTTCAATCTATCCTTTACCATCTTAACTTTCTCTTTAGCCTCTTTGATTAGTTCCGGTCCAAACAAATTTCTTTATCCCACACCATTCCATAGCAATGGGGTGATACATTTTCTCCCATAGAGAAACTCAAATGGTGCCATCTCAATGCTGGCTTGATAGCTGTTATTGTAAGAGAACTCTGCGTAAGGCAGACTTTCATCCCAACTGGCTCCATAGTCTAGGGCACATGCCCTTAACATATCTTCTAGAATCTGGTTGGTCCTTTCTGTCTGTCCATCAGTCTGAGGATGAAAAGCAGTGCTGAATTCCAATATCGTTCCCAATGACTCATGTAGTTGCCTCCAAAAATGAGATGTGAATTGGGTTCCCCTATCAGACACAATACTCTTGGGTACTCCATGCAGACACACAATCCTATTCATGTATATCTTGGCCAACTTAGCACTTGTGTAGGTTGTCTTCACGGGTATGAAATGAGCCACTTTAGTTAGGCGATCCACTACTACCCAAATAGAATCCGGTGATGAAATCCATGCCAATCTTGTCCCACTTCCAATCAGGAATAGGTAGTGGTTGCAGCAATCCTGCTGGTTTCTGATGTTCCGCTTTTACTCTACTACATACATCACACAAGGCAATATGTTAGGCGATGTCCTTCTTCAGATTATTCCACCAAAATCTTTCCTTCATGTCCATGTACATTTTGGTGTTACCTGGATGAATGGAATATGGGGAGTTGTGCGCTTCTTGTAAAATTAGTTTCCGAAGCTCCGGATCTTGCGGAACGCAGATACATTTTCCATACCATAAAGTACCTTGTTCGTCTTCATGGAATCCTTTGGCTTTTCCCTTGCCAATCTTTTCCTTAATCTCTTCAATTTCCTTGTCTGTCTTTTGGGCTTCCTTGATCTTGTCCAACAATGTGGGTTGAACATCCAATGTCATGAGATATCCCTTAGGCACAATTTCCAATCTAAAGTCTCTAAATTGGGCACACAGATCATCTGGCAATTCTCCCTTAGTAAGGCCATTCACAAAAACCTTACGGCTTAGATCATCTGCTACAACATTTGCTTTACCCGGGTGGTATTGCAAACTCAAGTCATAGTCCTTGGTGAGTTCTTGCCATCTTCTTTGTCTCATATTGATTTCCTTCTGGGTGAAGATATACTTCAAACTCTTGTGATCTATGAACACTTCACATCGTTTTCCCAAAAGATAGTGTCTCCATGTTTTGAGTGCATGGACAACAGATGCTAACTCCAAATCATGAGTAGGGTAATTTACCTCATGAGTTTTGAGTTGTCTCGAGGCATAAGCCACAACTTTCCCTTCTTGCATTAGAACTGCACCTAATCCATGATGAGATGCATCAGAATACACTTGGAAATCTTTCTCTAAATCTGGCAGACATAAGACTGGTGTTGTCACTAGTCTCTTCTTCAATTCTTGGAAACTGAGTTCACATCCTTCAGACCAAGTAAATTTCTTGTCTTTCTTTAGTAACTCCGTCATTGGCTTAGCTACCTTGGAGAAATTCTCAATGAATCTTCTGTACTATCCTGCCAAGCCAAGGAAACTACGAACCTCCTTTACTGACTTAGGAGATTCCCACTCAGTTACAGCTGACACTTTTGCGGGATCAACTGCTACACCATCTCCTGACACAACGTGTCCAAGAAATCCAACTTCATTTAACCAAAATTCACACTTGCTGAATTTGGCATACAGCTTATGCTCTCTAAGCTTCTCAAGTATCAAACGCAAATGTCCGGCATGTTCTTCTTTGCTTTTGGAGTGGATCAAAATGTCATCGATGAAAACGACAACAAACTTGTCAAGGAACTCCATGAACACCTTGTTCATCATATTCATGAAGTAAGCTGGTGCATTGGTCAAACCAAATGGCATCATGGTGTACTCATACAATCCATACCTAGTGGTGAAAGCTATCTTAGGTATGTCTTGTTCTCTTATCTTGAGCTGGAAATAACCTGACCGGAGATCAATATTTGAGAACGCACAGGCTCCTTCTAACTGATCAAACAAGTCATTGATTCTAGGCAAAGGGTATTTGTTCTTGATAGTCACCTCATTGAGTGAACGGTAATCTATGCATAACCTTTGACTTCTATCTTTCTTCTCCACAAACAAAACTGGTGCTCCCCAAGATGAACAACTTGGTTGAATAAATCCTTTCTGCAACTGTTCTCCATGTTGCTTCTTGAGTTCTTTCAACTCATCAACTGACATCTTGTAAGGTCTCTTTGCTATTGGTCCTGATCCTGGTAGCAGGTCAATCAGAAATTCCACATCTCTATCTGGTGGAATTCTCGGCAATTCTTCCGAAAACACATCCGGATATTCACTCACAATTGGCACACTGTCTATGATAACCCCCTTAAGAGAATTTATCTTACTCCCTTTCGATTCAAAGTTAGTCTTGAATCTAATCCTTTTGTTTTCTAGGGTTGTGAGTGTGACGATATGGTTGGCACAATCTAGCACTCCCTTGTGCTTAGTCATCCAGTCCATTCCCAAAATGACATCCAATCCTTGGGAATTTAGGATTATCAGATTAACGGGAAACTTATACTTCCCAAACTGTATGACTAGATCATGACATCCTGAGTTCACTATCATTTCTCCACCAGGAGAACTTACTTTTATAGGACACCCAATAGTTTCTACTAGAAGTTCATTTCTTTCAACAAATGCTCTTGATATGAATGAATGTGATGCACCAGTATCAAAGAGAAAAAATGTCGGAACAGAATTGAGTTTGAACTTACCAGCAACGGCATCAGGTTCCTCATAGATCTCTTCCACATTGATGTGGTTCACCTGTCCCTTCTGGAAAGGGTTGGGCTTGTTGGGTCCCTCAACTTTCTTTTCTGGGCATTCATTTGCATAATGCCCCATCTTCTTGCACTTGAAACATTCAACCTGACTAAGATCCTTCTTGACAGGTTGGCTTCCACTACCACTTCCACTTCCATTGTGGTGGCTCTTGTATCCACTCTTGTGATTCTTGTACTTGTCATTGTCATGACTATGGTGATGCTTGTTGTCATGATGACGGTTGTGGTTGTGGTGGCTGTTGTACTTTTCATGCTTGTGGGATCCAGAACTCCCACTATCATCATAATGGGAACGCTTGTGAGACGATCCCGAGTTGTGCTTGTCAGAGTTGTGTTTCCTCTTCCTGCTTTCAACCTGTTTCATCTTGCTCTCCAAGATGGCAACCTTGTCACAAAGAGATTGATAGGTGGGGACATAGGCCACAGATAATTGCAAATTCAGTTCATCATTCAGTCCTTCGAGGAACTTCTCTTTGCTCTTGGCATCATTATCAACTTCATCCGGTGCATAACGCGCCAGATTGTTGAACTCCTCAATATATTCAGCCACGCTGCGATGGCGCTTCTTCCGATTATGAAATTCCTTCTTCTTTAAGCTCATCATTCCGGATGAGATGTGAGTTGTACGAAAACCATCTTCAAAGATAGCCCATGTCACATCCTCAATGGGAGTGGTGATCTAGAAGTTATCCCACCAAGTGGCTGCTGGTCCTTCCAACAAGTGTGCTGCAAACCTGACTTTCTCCTCGTCAGTACAGCCGACAGTTGCCAAATCCTTGTTCACTGATCGTAGCCAATCATTGGCCACCATGGTATCAGTAGTTCCTGAGAACTTTGCAGGCCTCAGTCTTAGGAATCTGGTGAGAATGTCAAAACCTGGTGGATGGTTCTGATTGTTGTTGTTGTTCGGGTTGGGGTTGGCACGTCGAGGAGGCATCTGTGGTTTTCAAATAAGGATAAGAATGAGATACCCATAGATGCTTATTATGCACAATACATCACATAGTCAATCACCAATCAAGCATCAAAATAACATAAAGTTCAACGACATAAACAACAAGTTTGAAAAGTAAACACACCAATAGCAAGCCATCCACATGTTGGATGGTCATTGCGACTCAATAATCAAAAGCATGGTAAATAAAAGATAAATGAGTAGTCATCACTACTCCTCTGCATCAACCTCCTCATCGACAAGTGTAAGACCTGCATTCTCCATAGCGGTCTTGTACTCCTCGACATTGGTAGTCAAGGCCTCTACCTTGGCTTTGAGAGCCCTCCTCTGTGAACGAAGCCTCTCAATCACACCCTGCTGATGCTCGAGCTCGAAGTCCTTGGCCTCTAGTTCTGTAGTCATCTCTCGAATCCTCTTGTTCCTATCTTGGACTCTCTTCTCTTAGCTCTTGAACTTCCTATCCTGACCCTCAAACTTGGCCTCCATTTCCTTGACTATCTCATCTTGCTCCGCGAAGAGCTTGTCCTTCTCACGAAGCTGCACCTGGAGCTCGTCATTGCTAAGGATGACGTTGGTCCTATCGGTATCTAGGTGCCTAAGTAGAATCTCTAGGTCCTGAAGGTACAGGCGAGTCGGCACTGCCGTCTCTCTAGCAGTATCCTCGAACTCAATAGCCTCACCATCCTCGTCGCGTCTTCCGAAAGCGTGGAAGTGAGTACCTCTAATCTCCCGAGAGTGTCTCCCTAGCAAATGCCCAAGTAAATCCTGCATGACTACCTCTAGGCCTCTCTCCTTGTCGTCATGCATAAGCTTGAAGGTGATAGCCTCCGTGGCTGGCTCAGTCTGGCGTCCTGGCTGAGTAACCTTGAACCCCAAAGGACCTTCCTCTCAAACTTGGTTAGGGGAAGCATCATGATGCTAGGAAGCGGAAGATTGAGCACACCAGCGAGCTCAACGAGACGAGTGCCAAAGCGAGTTCCCTTGAACTCCTCAGCCGTACTGATAGTAACATTAGGCATCTATTTTATAAGATAGAGAGAAGTTAGAATCAACATCAATAGAAAATACACAAGACAAAGTATCACAATCATATCATTGACAAACAAACACACAAGTCATGGTATATATAAATCCATTACAAGCATCCAAGGTTCAATATAACTTAGTCAAAATTTTGGAAATATAATGATAAATGTGGTGGTCCAACTAATAAAGCACATTACAACTCTCACTCTCTAGACTAAAGGCTATCAAAGCATCCTTCTACTAGTAGAGATGAGAAAGAAGATTAGAAAAGTTTACAAGAAGAAAAGACAAGTGTAGAAAGTTTTTCAAAGTGTTGAAATTTTTCCTTAGTGGTTTCTAATCCAATCCTAGGGTTATAATCCTACAGGCAACACAGTGCTCTGATACCATCTGTAAGATCCCTCCCTTTTAAAGGTAAGGATCCCTGTGATTGCAATGCTAGTCCCTGGATCAATGCTAGCATCCACAGTTTAAGATGAAGTACACAGAAGCAAAGGTCATTATTACATATCATTACAGAGACAAACATAGTCTTTTACAACTCTATGGCCATAGGCCTAATACAAGAGTTTAACCATAACAATATAAATAAGTCTTTATCTTCATGTGCCACAGACAAGCATGTTGAGTGTAGACTCATAACCCCTAATCATCATCAGAATAACCTGCAACATCACAAGCTACAACCATAGTGGGTCAATAGATTGGAATAGTATTGGCAAGAGATACCTTAGTAGAATATTAACATCTAAATACTATATGAATTTGGCTAAGTGTAGCTTAGGCTTGCTTTGCTCAAAATAGGTTTTACCTATTAGTTGAAAACACTAAGTTTTTCTTTGACAAAACTTTCCCAAGGAAACACCAATAGAAATTGGTGAACCTTCACCCTTGTTCAACCACAAGTTTTAACTTAGAAAATTGGGATGAGGAGATTCTTGATAGCTTCCATGCCTTGATGCTCAAGTTGTCCAATACCAGGGACATGGATAAGTACTTAGATTCTTCCATCTGTAGAGGTTGTGCACTTTCCCCACAAGACTTGATTTTCACCAAGACAGGACCTTTCAGAAGCCTTCCCTTAGACCAAATGGACGCGTTCCAACCTATCATCCCACTACCACCAACTGTCCAAATGGCTAAGTTATTGCAACCTATATGATCCAGGCAGAGCCCATAATGCCATGTGGCTGCACTAGAAGCTTCTTAACATTTGGCATCTCAAATCCCTTTGTTCCTGGGTGACTTTCCACAAGTGTGATACACAACGTAAACCATAGAAATGGGCCTTGTGTAACCACTCAACACAAACCAATCTTTCCATTCCACCCAGGTGTTTCATTCACTTAGTTATTTTATTAAGCAAAACATAAGTCCAGAGACTTAGAAATATTTCTCATAGCATGTTTATATAATCCACCCTTGGTTGCTACTAGCTAGGCTAAGCATGGCAATAGCAAGTATCTTAACTTAAAGTAAATTCTAACGTTGCTACAACTACTAGGATTTCCCAAGCATAGCATATAGATACTTAGCAAAATATTCATGCAAGTCCTAAACAAAATATTTCTAATGCATAGGTGAAATTATAGGGATAAAAACATGAAGCACCACTTTCCTTGGTAGTTTGGGGAGTAGCAACAATCTTCACAACCATAATCACTATTAGCACCAAAATCTACACATAAAATAATGGCACCAAAATCACATAACAAAATATACAAACAAAAATATATGAATGTATGCAAATGCCATGTGATGATTTTTCTACACCAAACAAGAAAAGTAAACAGTACTGAAACATAAACAAGACCAAGATACTCAAAATAAACCTTATTTGATCTTTAAAACATTTTTCAAATAATTTCCATACTCAAATTAAGCCTACATATGTCTCTGCACAAATAACAATTTTACAGAGTTAAAACATTAAACACATTGCATAAACAGATAGGATTCTTTCTCCTAATTCCAATGGTATAAAATTTACAAAATTTGAACATGTGGATCAAAAGTTATGAATTTTACAAGTTTGAATCGCTGATAGATCTAATTCAGATTTTTAAAACAAAGAACTAGCCACGCGTCATGTCCTGATTGGTTGATACCGTTTCGCACCGGATCACACTCGCGGGCCGTTAGATATAACTTAACACGCATGGTCCGGATCGACACATACCGCGTCGCTACAAATCTAATCCTAAGCGCTGGATCTAGATCCTACGGCTGCTAAGCATGCGACCAAAGATGGGCGGCGCCAGTGGCGGCAAGTGGCGGCGACGCGCTTTGTCAGAGAGGTTGCCGACGATTAGTATCGCGCGGGGAGGAGTGAAGATTCTTACCGTGTTCGCGGGACTGAAGTGAAGCTCAAGGTGGTCGAGGGAGAGACAGGGGCGCACGGGTTCAGCGGCAGGACCTCGTCGGAGTTGCTGGCGGCGTCGGGTGTTTGCGGGTGGAGCTATTGCCGACGATGTGGATCGCCCTAGCACGAACCAGTGGTGTCAGAGGATGCACAAGGTTGTGGCGAACACGACAGTGTCAAAGATGAAGCAAGCGGCGCTCAAAGGTTACCGGTATTCCTCATCGAAGTTGAGCGGCGGCTCTGTTGCTTGCAGAGGTGGACAGAGGCGACGACCTGGGTCACGAGAAGGAAAAATAAAGGCATCAGGAGATGCGCCAGAACATGCTGGTCACGCTCGTTTGAAGCAGAGGCCAAGGGGCGTTCAGGTCTTACCGGAATCAGTCGCCAGAGCTGGTTCTGTTTGCGGCGATGCAACGAGAAATTGAGACAGCCTGGTGGCGGAGCGAGCGAGTGGGGTGAGGGGAAATGGCCGTGGTGAAGAGGGGATTAAGTAGCCAGGAGAGGGGCGGGGATTACTCTCTGTATCAATGGGAATTAAGCGGGGCTTAACTGCGGCGAGGTAACGGCGAAGCGGCTCGGGCGCGCGTTGATTTGGGACGACGCTGACGGGCAAGGTAGGGTCGGGCTGTCAGCGGGTGGGTGCGCGTTGCTGCGGTGAGAAACAGAGAGGAAGGGGAACCCCGGGTGGGCTGCTTTGGTTGATGGGCCGAATGGGTAGCGCCTGTCCCAGTTCTGTTTTCTTAACCTTTTTCTTTTTCTAATTCGATTTTCAGGAAACCTTTTCAAATGAATTCAAATGTGTTTGAATTCCAAATCTTTCTGGATTTTTATAAAGTGAAACCTGCATATTTTTGAGTATAAAACCATGCTGTCTCACTAGACTTGCTTGGTTCCTTTGAAATTTTAAAATAAACAGTGCCTTAGCACAAGATTTGATAAAGATATGAAAATGGTTTTAAAACCATATTTTGTTTTGGAAATTTTTGTCCAAGCTTTGGAACCCAACCAAACCAACTTACAAACAATCAAATCTTGGTTTGAAACAAATATTCTCTCACTAGAGAGTAGCATTGGATCAATGCTTGTCTACATAAAATAATAAGCACTCAATGCTTCTGTTTTCTTTGAAATGACTTTCAAATTGATCCCTAAATGATTATGCATGCATGGATGATATGCAATCTTTGAAAACATGATTTTAGGGATGTTACAAGAGCAAAGAAGGCCGGCCCAGCTCCCCCTCTCCTCTCTCTCTCTCTGCTGCCCACGCAGCAGCCGTAGCCTACAGCCGGCCCAGCTAGCCCATCTGGCACATAACCATTTGTCTTAGTCTTCTTCCTTCTGGCAAGTATCTCCGTGTCCTGCACGCGGCCACCCAATCCTCACCGCCGCGATTCCGCCGCCGATATGGTCATCTTGTGAAGATAATAATGCCACGAAGACCGCCGTGCTCTGCCCTCTCTCCTCATACCTATATCTCTCTCTCACATGCTATGTGTCCCTCGCGAGCAGAAGCTCCGAACCCTAGCTCCGGCCGTCGCATAGCACCGGTGTCTCCGGGTGCCCCTTGTCCATCTGAGAGCACCGTCGGATCCACCTCGTCTTCTTCTTTCTCCTCGCCATAGGAATCAAGCCTGGGAGCCTCTAGTTGTCGGCATAGACCTCGTCTTCTTCGATCCCGACGACCACCGCCGTCGACATCGCCATCGCTCTCGACCTCGTATGTCCTCCCCGAGCCCTCCATCATGCTCAGGGTGAGCATCCGGTTCTCAGATGCCCCTTCGCCCGCGCCGTCAATTTGCAAGCGCCGCCGCCGTCCTCCATTGTGGAGGTTGCTCCGGTGACCAAATCAGAGCGACGCCGCCTCTTTTAGGTCCCCTTGGTGCGCTGGTTCAAGTAGGCTAGGTTTCGCAGCACCTTGCGCCCTCCACCCACATCGTGATGTCGTCCGACGGTTCGAGTATGCTTAGAGTGACCATCCGACGGTGGTCGTCGTGATGACGTCAGGATGACATAGCCCGCGGGGCCACTGACTATTGACCGCCACTATGGCGTCGATGTGTCCTCGGCCCCACTTGTCAGCCCCAGCAGGTAGCCCATACCTTGGTGACAAAACAGCCCCACCCCTATGCTGATGTCATAGTGACAAAGTAAACCTTTTAAAATTGGTTTAATAAATCCACAAAATGAATAAACTTGTAAATTCAATAAGTAATTATTTACAAGTCAGAAAATATGAATAATATATCAAAATGTTCAGAAAAATGAGATCTATCTCTTTAAGCTATTATCATGCATTTATAAGAAACTTAAATGGAAAGTGTAGTTATAATAACATAATAACCCCTCATAGGTGATTCAGAAGTTTCCGCGAGTTAGGGTTTGCACCCCTCGGAACCCCGATTAAATTGTCGAGCATGCCTTAGGGTTGCTTTTTGATACAATTTAACTTGGCATATCATCATCCTTTCTTGAGAATTGCCTCGATGGCATTGTTGATTGTTTTCCTTTCTTTCCGGTATTCGTTTCTTCTCCGGTAGGATACGATATCAAGATCGAGATCGAAGACCGAGATCAAGACCATCGAGGATCAAAGAACAGTACTTGACCACCTGTAATCAAGTCAAGACAAAGACTTCCGAAGATCTGGTTATTGGCTATCAACGGGCAAAGGCAAGCATAGCCCCACCATGATATAATCCTATGATTTCGAAAGCATTTCAATTCCTAGCATGATGCATACGGTTCTACTATAGTCTTTTATCGATAGATAGAGTATCCTATCTGTTGCATTACTCCCTTGAGCTTATATTGCCTTCTCCACTGCTCCTAGCATAACTAGGTTTGGCTTGTGTGCATTGCTAGAGATTATATCTGTGTCTTGCTTAGCCATGCATAGCTGTCAGAGCTAGTTCATCCAGATGATGTATCAGATGTAGATAATCTAGGATGAAAGTAGATCGATATATACCGATGAGGTGAGATCAGTGGTAAAAGTTAAACATGCTAAGGCTTGTATGGGAGGACAGAGTGGGATGTGGTTTTTGTTGTCCCATGCTCGCCACCACTAGGAACCGAGTTCTTTCCTTTGGAACCGAGACGAGCGTACAACCACACGGGGCCTAGACAACCTCACGAGCAACTAACTTGCCTAGTAGATTCCGTGAGTCACATAGTTGGGCGTTCCATTTGACATATGCATAGAAAACCTTTTGAAAGATTTGTCGGGTGAAGGTGCATTCATAATAGGTAGGGAAGCGTGGACCGGGTTGCTTGGGGTCGTTGGAGCCCCTGGTGAACCAACCTCGTGTCACATCTCTAGGGACCGGCTTTGGGATTTGACCCATTATGGCGGAACCATGCTTAGGGCGTGACTCATGGTCTCGGCGAAAGCAAGGTAAAGGTCGTGTGTAACCACCCTCTCCCGGCCTTCCATGAAGAGGGCTAATGTATTGGCATTAAGAGAAGGTTAGTACATGTGGGTAAAGTTGTACACCCCTGTAGGGTTAAATCTTTTCTAAAAGCCTTGTTCACGGTTATGAAGGCTTGGTGACCGAACTCTAAGATCATAGATAACTATAACCTAATCATAAAACTTGGCATATCAACGTGTGCTTAAGGATGCTTCCTCATAGGTACGAGAGATGAAGGGTTCACAACATAGAAAACAAAAAAAATCCTACGATGGGAACAACTATGTACTAGGATCTATCTACTAGATACAAGCAACGGGTGGATATACATCCATAGAATACATACCCTTTAAGACCGAATAGAGTTAACGGGGTTGGACTAGTGAATGATGTAGTCGAACGCTTGCCTATCTCAAGATCGAGAAGAAGTCCAGCAGGTCCAGCACCATCTAGTCGAGCACCGCAAAGCAGTGGTGCATTCGTGATCGCACACACATTCTGGTACCCTGACAACCTCCATGCCCTCGCTCCAGTGAAGCAGCAGAAGCAACAAATCCTTCCAGAAAAGCCACCGGGAACATATATCTCGTTGTTCCGATACCATGGGGAAATTCTAAAGGGGGGAGATATCCTTCACGAGGAGGTGTAATATGAGAGGAGGAGAGGGAGGCCTTTTATAGGGAGAGGGGGACACCCAGGGGGCATGGATCCTAACCACGGGGGCTGCCCCCACCTCTTCCACATTCATGTGGGTGGAGCTCCCACTCAAAATTAAAAGCCTCCACTCACATAAACATGCCTCCACTCGCATAAACATGCCTCCACTCAAAAATCCACTCACATGCATTAAATTTCCACCAAATTTAATGCAAGATATCATTTAAATAAAACTCTTTTATTTATTTATTCAGAATTTTGTTAATTACTTTAATTACCAAACATTCACATAAAACCCCTTACAACATTTGAATTTCACATGCAGAACCCGTTTCAGCAATTTCAACAGACACACTTCCGGCGTCTAGTGAAATAAATTCATGCGCTTTCCTTTTTCTTTATCTAGCATATTATTTGCTCCAAATGGTGTCAGTATTCCTTAAGTGTGTCACCCTATGGTTCCCGAATAATGTAGACATGATCGAGAACCTCTCCGATCAATAATTAGCAGCGGGACCTGGAGATCTATACTGACTCCCACACATTCAATGATGACTTCTATGATCGTGTGAACCTTATATGCATGTAACTCAATCCCTTTGTCTCGTGATATGTTACATGTCCGAGATTCGATCGTCGGTATATTCATACCTAGTTTGATCTCGTTACCGATATACTCTTTTCTTGTTCCCGTGATATAACATTCTAGTGATCAAATCAATTGCTTGCAAGATAACTAATGTGATATCACCGAGCGGGTCCAGGGTATATCTCTCCGTCATCGGGATGGACAAATTCCACTCTTTATCCATGAGCCTCAACATAACACCTTCGTAGCACTGAACCCATCTTTATAGTCACCATGTTACGGTGTGACATTTGATATTATCAAGATACTCTTCCGGTGTTAGTGATTGACATGATCTCATGGTCTAAGGATTAGGATTACCTTGATATGATGTTATAGCAATATAAACACAATGACCTTGATCGTAATGCTATACTTCAGATGAATGTTCATCACATCATTCCAACAAAGTTGTTACCTCGTTATTAACAACATCCAATGTCCATGATCACGAAACCTTTGATCATCTTGTTAATCAATGAGCTAGTTTATAAGAGAGGCATAACTAGGAACTTTCTTTTTATTTATTAAACACACATGTATTAACGTTTCCGTATTAATACAATTATAGCATGCAAAATAAACATTTATCATAAATAAGGAATACGATAATAACCACTTTATTATTGCCTCTCGAGCATATTCCCTTCAAGGGGGTGATCCTAGTTAGGGTTCAGATGATGATGATTTGGTGGATATGAAAAGATGATGATCAATACTTTCGAGATGTCACTCTCTTATCCCCTTTTAAAATATTCTGAATAGATGAGCTTCTTCTCTCTTGTTTTATAAACAAAGATGACTTTATGCAAAACAGCTCCACCAGCCATAAGTCTTGTGGAGTACACCTTGTACTCACCCTTGCTTTGTTGATACTTTTGGCAGAGTAAGTGTTCCCTAAAGACGAGTTTCGTATGACATCGACACCGACGAGTAGCTTGGGGTTCCCAGCCGGCAGCCTGGAATCTATGGGCTGGGACGTCATCATTATCCTTCAGCCCTCTTAGGCCATTTGTTAAGTTTTCTATACTTAATAGCATAATTTGCCTTCCGTTGTTTGATGTTTGTGGTCAGGGACATCTGCTTGTAATAATTTGGTTCTTTGCTCAGTTATGAGCTTGCTGTAATAATTTTTGTGTCATAGGGTCATTGATGTGTTACTGATTCTTCACTGGATATCTTCGAGCTCAAGGTTAACTTTATGTCAGACGGAGGTCTGGGATTTGTTTAGCCCTGATCCCGGGGGTGTCACATTGAAAAATCATACTCACGACATTTTTTCCTACAATAAGATGCACCCGTCTACCGACAAAAGCATTTAATTCAAGAGCAATTTATTTGTCCTTACTTGTAGCTACATTTGACCTAAAGTAATCAAGCACGTGCACATGCACGTTGAACCTATTTAAAATATTTGGAAGTATAATTTGATAAATTACATCAAACCTTATGCACTCAGATGAAGATCATGTAATTAGATGAATTACATAGCAAAATAGTCATCATAGTTAATTTACGATTTGTACTTTTTATGAAGTAAAGAGGTCTTCAAATTTTCATGTTAAAACTATATTATATAGATGAATGGAACCTCTCTTATATACTTACTGTTTTAGTTAAATTCAGTCTACATAACTACAATGAGGATAGTTTGTATCAGCTTTACTAAAGTAAAAATCCTTAGACATTAGAAGAAAACTACATGTGAATTTATTCAATCAGAATGTCTTCTAATAAACCCTAATTTTTTTTTTTTTGAGATTCTAATAACCCCAATCAATGCACGTTTATGACCCCAAAAGCACTATTTTATACACTCTATTGGAAAAATCAAGAGTTGGAAATAATAACTGTTTCCTAGAAGAATCTACAAAAGAAGATAAATTAAAACAAACTGTACCACTACTTTCTTATATCTTACGAATGGGAGTATCAGTCTACCTATACATTCACATGCGTTTCAAAGGCATACCACTGATTCCTTGCCATTATAATAAAATTGGTTTCCATCTCGACTACTCTCCATCGACTCCTCCGTGTCAGAAAAGCCACAGCAAAGGTATTGGATGTTTGTAAAATGTATTCAAATGACAAAACAGAAATTTTTCTCAAACTGATGGTGCCAAACAATTTGTGATAGTCTACAATGTGAGGGAAAAAAACCAGCTGCATGTGCATGGTGCATCAGCACATGAATAGTCTAGCATTGGTTGTTGGTGCATAAGGACATGAATAGCCTAGCATTGGTTTTAAAAAAATAATCATATTATTTCCAAGCAGCAAAAAAGACCATCATAGTGCTCCTTTGCTGGTATCCAGAAATATAGATTTGTCCCAAGTCCTCACACTGCTGCAGAAAAACGTCACGAGATGATGTATTGCACAACAGTAAAACACAAAACTAATAATGTTAGACAATAGTTTCAGTGAAGCTATTCCTAACAAGTCAATCCATTGCTGGTGTAAGCCTCTTTTGCAATGTTCCCTTGTTTTTATGCAAAGTCAAAGTGTTCCACAAAACCTTTTGATCCCTTCACATGGAATCAGTAAGAATATTACCGAACAAAAAAATCATCAAAATGCTATTCTCGAACGATAATCGTGAAACATACATTTGCTTCATTGTGGCAGTGTCGACAGTCAGAAATTTTCGTGCAGCGTGGTGTGGATACAGAAAATATCGTTCAGTAGAACAACACCCACTCTGTTCATAAATCCAACACTTCCAAATGGGGCCTTCTTTGAGAGAAAACTATGGTAGTAAACCATACATTCTTTTATGAAGATTAAATTATCCAATCAATAAAAAATCCCTGCATGTCTTCCACATGTTTTTCTTCTCCCATGAATAATTTCTACACATAAACAAATTCAAAAGGTCAGATACATCTTTCCTCTTTTAAAAAAAAAGATACACCCTTTCTAACAGAAGAGGGTTGTAAAGCCCATAGCTAGTGTTCGTCAGGAAAGAAGAGAAAAATGTGCTCGCATACTTCAACAGTTACTTCCGTAGGATGATGTCGTTCTTTGACTTACATGTTTCATCCATTTGAAAGTACATGAGTGAACATGGTCCCTTCTACCTGAAACCAAAGAGCAGTCACTTGCCTGGGATTTGAGTGGCTGCGCTCGGAAAACAGTTTTTGCAAACAATTATCTGACCAAAGTCACTATAGTAGTTTTATTACAACTTTCAAAATAAGTACATCAAGTTTCCTTTGTGAGTCTTTGGCATTCTTTATTAATTCGGCAATGTTTAACTGTGCTTTTGCAAGCAAGTTTGAGCTTGAAACAATTTGTTATCGTTCAGTTAGCAACAAAGTCTCCTTTGCACTGACATTTCTCTTCAAGTCTATGCACATCATGATGGGAACACACGTTGTTGCATAACGCAATTGCAGACAAAAGATAAGGTTAGTGCTGTCAGGTGAGAGTAGAAGCCTGATTTAATCATATAGAATATTATGAGAGACCTCCCCAGCCAAACAGTTATCTGTCTAGTCTTTCGCTTATTGACCCAATCCATGTCTCTTTTCAAATGCATGACAATATTAGAAAACGGCGAACCTGAAGTAGCACACGGAGGGGACTTGCAGGACGGCACAGCTGGGCGTCCTCACGTGACGGCGGGTGTCGATGAACCGGTGCCAGGTCAGCCTTTCATGTAGGTTGCTACGACGGCGGGAGGGTGGCCCCTCGTCCAAGCGTGCAGCGGGGCGAGCCGGGACAACGGAGGATTCCGCGGAGGCGGAGGTGTGCAACTGCAATGTTGCGGTCTGATGTGCGGCAATGGTGGCGTGCGCGGCTAGGGATGAACCCGTTTTGTTCTTGAAAAAAAAGTCACGGGAGCCCGCTCGCGCGGTGATGAGCCGATAAAGACGGCGGGATTTTGGTGCGTTACATAATCACAGTGTAGGTAGACCATTGTTTGGATTTGACCCTAGGTCTTTTAATATTAATGTAGATTTTGTTAAATTGTCGGGAAGCAAAATCTTAGCAAGAAGTTGAATCTGTCATCAAAACTCTCGCTGGTTTATGATATATTCATTGTGACCCCCAATGGATGTCTCCAATAGCTTTTTCATAAACTTTCTAAGCAACCTACAATTTACTCTTAGTTTCAAATTTGACTTAATTTTGATAAATCAACATAAATTCATTCAAGTGGGTAAAGTTAGCAAGGAAATTTGAAAAATTCATAAAACATGGGAATCGTAAGTATGATATGTTGGTCCACTATATATGTCTGAAAACTTGGCTTGTGGCATTGAGATCCAATATTCTTTGGACTTTTCTTTCCGGAAAAGAACAATCTCGTCATCACTCGTAAAATTAAGAATGTTCTTTACAAATATAGTTGTACACCCACACCGACGATATTGTTTACTACAAGAAGATGAACCCATCTATCTCTTAAATTATATTTAATCCAATATCACTCTATCTTGCTTACTTGTGGCTCAAGTTTGACATAATTTTGTTAAATATCAAGATGCAAAATCTTAGTAAGAAATTGTACATGTCATCAAAACTCTCGTTGGTTTACGAATATTGTAATATACACCAGATACTTTACAAACATGGCTCAAAATTATAATTATTTCACGTATTATAACTTTATATGAAAATGATAGTGTCATACTTCTATTATCTAAGTCCCACGTGTGCAAGGCATGCATGCAATTTATAGATATATAGTGTATAGATAATTTCGAATATTCACCATTCCACCAGTCTGGAAAATCTCAACATTGCTAAGCATTGGATTTTATTTTCCATTCTCGAGTCTAGAAGATTAGAGCGTGTACACCGTTTAGCTTGAGTTTAAGAAATATTGTCAGAAAAATGTTGCTGGGTAGCAAAACTAATTTTTATAGGACCCACTACTTTGCAACGGAACAGTCAGTCTTGCTTTTCTATTTGCATGAAATACCATTATAGAAAGGATATAGAGAGTGACCGTGGGCCCTTCCGTTAATTTATGTTCACTTGTATCTTGTACTAGTAGAATTAGCCATGGGAGTCTTTTTGCTAGACTCATTTTCTGCAGCGGGCAAGTTGCACAATGAGAAAACAGGTGTGCTATTATTGCGCGTGCGTGGGTGTGGTATTTGACCATTTGCACACTGGTACAGGTAGTGTAAACAAGAACATACAGGCAAGGTACTCCATGCAAAGATTGAACAGAACACATATCATAGTGGACTAGACTCGTCATGTTACAGTGCACTCGTACTTAATGCATGTTGTTAGACTTATTTTAGTTCTTGCTCCTAGAGCAGCAGTATGAACAGAGTTCTAGATATTATCCTATTTCCCATGCTGGTTTGGGTTTCCCATGCTTATTCAATCGATCTTGACCCATGCTGCTGGGTCGTCCTGTCAGTATGAGTTACATCGACCAACTTAGCAACATATCGCGGTGCCTCCCACCCCCATGCTCAGGCTAATCCATCCCATATCACGCACTGGGCCGCCCTACTAGTCCCGCCGAACATTTCCAAACAAACTCAAGACCTGGCGTCCGCCCTCGCGACCCTCACCGGCGACAGGTTAGCCTCGCCGCGCCCTCAAAGCACCGCCCCCACCTACCCCCCGCCCCCAAAAAAACCATCACCGGCGCGACGGTGAACCCACCATGGCCGGAGCCGATCCACGCAACTCTTTCCGCAACTGGTGGAAGTTAGATGATGATTCTCTCTATGTAATCGCTAGTCGATCCGTTCCTCTTAGCATGTCCCGTTTCTCCGAGGCCATCCCAGATCTACACCTTTCCCTCGAAAGTGTTGCGCTTCAGAAGGCGCTCTTCTTCCCCTATGATTATCCTTACCTTCTGAACTACTGTCCATCTTCTTCTACGTATCCCACTAGTACTGAAAAGGGAGTGATTGATGCCAACATGATACCGCTAGACGGCCCTTCTATGATATCCCCCATCATTATCCCAAAACCCCTCTGCGATTATTGCGTTGGTTACAGCCGCAACTGTGTAGCCATGATTGATCTCGTTAGTCGTCCTGGTCCTGGAAAATAATTAGTTCGTCTGGTGAATTTGTATACTGGCACCATCATTCAGGTCCCTTCACTCGAAACTTCAGGGTTTTGTGGTAAACATGTAGGTTCCTTTTCGTATCATAAGGCCCATACCAGGCTACTTAAGATACATATTGGTAGTGAACCTCAGATGTCCACCCGCTGCAACAAGTGGCTATACAAGCTCATGAAGGTGTTTGATAAGTTCATTGTCATCCTAGGCATGGAGCAGTTTTTAGGGGTCGAGAAGCTATGTGGCTGTTGTGTGTGTGGATGATATTATCTTTGCTGTATCGGATGATTGCTCTGTTTTTAAATGGAAACCCTTCGAATACGGTGAGTTTAGTACCAAACTGTAGTTACTTCTCTCTTTTTCGACTTTCTTTTTGTTAATGTGTTAGCAAGAGCTAATTACAACAATACATATTTCTTGTCTTTTGTGTGGATTGGACAGGTGTTGATGCTGATCCTATGAAGGTGCATGCCCCAGTGATAGACGAGGTTGAGCACGATGACAATGCCGACGGCCTAGATTGTGGCCGCATATATTCTCGCCCGCACTAGTTCCTAGCTTATTTCAGGCCAACACTGCTGTGGATACACATCCAGGTCAAACAAACTCCTTCTAAGGAGACGATTAGTCAGCAAGGTAGGATACTCAAATTTTATCCATTGCTTCGGTGCCATATCTTCCAGAGGTTAGCAGCCCAACGCTGCTGCAGCTTCCACATCGACCTTCCTCAGCCGGAGTGGGTTTCGAAGCATCGCCGACATGTTTCCCTCTTCCTTGTTTTGAATCATCCCCTTATTGGGTCCTTGAATAATGATGAGATGCATGGCCCTCAAACCAGGCACCTGCCATTCGGGAGGCTGGGCTTCGTGTACATTGCTTCTGATCGCCTATATTTCGGAGAATATTTGTCGGTGGAATATATTCGTATACATGTTTCTAACGGGTCTGCATAAGAACCTGCAATCGGAGGGGCCGGCAAGTTCATCCAACATGCCTCCATGTGGTTAATGCCTTGTCTTCTTGTCTCAAGATTGTGCCGACGATGGCTCTGGTTGTCGTGGGAAAAGAGCTACCAGGGGTAGCGAGTAGTAGGATTTGGTAAAAGAGCGATCAGCCATCTACGGAGCAAGATGAGGATCAAGGCACAGGGGTTTTACCCAGATTTGGTCCCCCGTAGGGTACAGACCTACTCTTGCTAGATTGTATTATTGCTTTAGTACAATGGTGGCCAGCCCGGTGGCTAGCCAGTGAGTCGATGGGGTATATGATGGAACGGGAGTATAGAGAGTACCCTAGGGAGGTTTATATAGGGGTACCTCACTAGGGTTTACAGATATACAACCAAGTCAGTTAAGGACTCGGAGGATTAACCTAATCTGACCAGGCTTATCTACTATTTTGGGCTTCAGCTTCTAGTCTCTTGGTCCCTCCTTCAGTCCTAATCCAGTCGCCGTCCTACAGGCCCACTCGCAAAGGGCATGGGCCAGTCGGAAACGTCCTGCTGGGCATACCCCATTCGGCATATCCCCATCAGTAGTCCCCGAGGCCATTGTTAGTTCGGCGCAGGTGTTCTTTGGCAGTCAGAGTATGCAAGTCCAATTTGGACGCCTAGTAGAATTGGCGGTGGACTCCATGACGAAGGAAGAAATCTCCTGTGTGTAGGTTCAGTCATAGTATTGGCAACCAGTCCAATCGCCGCATTGGCGAATGGGTCGGCAAGTCGATTGAATGAAGTTGGACCGTCAGCCTGGTCAAACTCTCCATTGGGTAATCCAACGATATATTGGCATAATTACCGCGGGGTAACGACTCTACGAGATTGGCGGGAATCACCCCCCTTTATAAGGAGAGTGACGGGGAAATCTATGAATCTTCCTCGCATTTCTCCGACCCCGTGCATTCTCAATATTCTACCTTCTCCCGATCCATAATTTCTAAAGCGATTAAGTCTTGATCTTATCGATTGAGCCTCCGAAGGATGTGTGGGGCAAGTCCAAGTGCACCGCGACCTTGCTAAAATCCTTCCAGGAAGCGGGGATTCTTTGCAAAGGGAAATGGCAGATCCCGACGGCCGGGGAGACGGAGCCCAACGCTCACCCTGGAGAATTCATCTGCTTCTTGAGCCACCTAGAGAGGGGGCTCGGATTCCCCACTTCAATATTATTCCGTCGGTTATGCACGTATTACGCGATCAAACATTCGTACCTGGGGCTGCACAACATCAGGCAGCTCACCATTTCCATGGCATTCTGCGAGTGCTATCTGGGGTGTCGCCCCTATTTTACCCTATGTCTGGATCTGTTCCATAGCCGCGTCAGCCGCGAAGGGTCAGGCGGCCCGATCCTGGTAGCGGGCCGCTTGACATTTCAGTTCAAGACCAAGGCCACCTTCCTGGATCTCATGCTCCCGAAGAAAGCCGCCAGCAAGTGGAAGAAAAGCTGGTTTTATGTGAGTGAGTCAACACCGAACGACGAAGTGTCGCTCCCAACGTGTATCGCTGAGAGGAGCATGCCGCGCTGGCTGCTGACGAGCAAGCTTCCCGACAACCAGAGGATGGTCGTGGATGGGATGCTGATGCAGATCCAAATGCTCAAGAAGGAGGGTCTGGAAACAATCAACGTGTACAACAGCTGGCTTGGGCGGCAACTGGTGCCTTTGGATAGATGATCCCACTGGATGTACCAGTACATCGGCAGGTATGATGAAACAAAGGAGTGCTCGTCAAACTAGGACGCGAATGCTATGCCACCGCGCTGAAGAAGATTACGGAGGTGGAGTACACCGACCCAAAGGCCGGACACACTCCGTATACGGCCACAGGGAAACGCCAGGCGTCATCACTAAGTCGCAGGGGTGTGGTCGCCTTCTTTTGATGTTGTTCATTTTTGTCAGTTGTTTCAGGTCTTGGAGAACTTGCTCCCTCTTGTGGACGAAGAGACCTCCAAGGATCTTGGAGAATATTCGGACGAGTCCCCCGACGATGAGGATGAGGTGGTGGAGGTCGTCGCGCCCGCGCCTGCCTCTCGGAAGACCCGCGGGCAGAAGCAGCATGAACTCGAGGCAAGTCGAAGCCTCGTGGATCACGATAGTGATGAAGGGGATGCGCAAGAACACATCTCGCGGTGCATGGCTACACCAGCAAAGACCGAGCGGAAGTCGAAGTCGCGCGTGAAGAACACAACGCCGAAGGTGGCGTCGCCGCACAGGTGGGTGGCGGTTTTTGAGTCGGATGAAGAGCCTGACGACACAGAGACCGGGGCTTCGACGAAGATTCCAGAGGATCCTTCTTCGGTGAAGTGATCAGGGGTCGAGGCCGTGGTAGAGGGCGAAATCCCGCTCACAACGATCCCGCCGCCATTCTCGGTGATCCCGGGGCTAGGGGCTGCCATGGCCACGGAGTCAAGGTCTTCGCCATCAAAGGGGGCACCCGTGTCTCCTGGGCTAGAGGTGCCTACGGCCATAGCCTCGTCGTCGAATAAGCGTGTTCGAGAGGGGCCTGACTCGCAAGTTATTCCCAGAGTTGGAGAAACCGGCTCACATCAGCACCAGCCAATGCTTCTTTCACGTCACCAAGTAAGTTTGCGTCGGGTGGCCCGTAATGATTTTCGGGGTCGTTTGTTGGAGTGCTGATCGTGTCGTTTTCTAGGAGCGGCGCCAAGAAGATTGGTCATCCTTCGGTGGCCAAGTTTCCGTCAGTCTCCCTAGAGGGGAGGCTAACCCCTCCAAGAAGAGGAAGGGTGATGCGGTCGAGGCGCTAGTCGAATGCACGAAGAAGAAGGAGGATGACTCTGCTACAGTGGCGGAAGGGCCAGTCGATGCGTTGGTTGAGGCGCCGGTCAGAGCTGCCGCTGCCTTGGAGGCTGCTGAGGTCACAAGCTCACAACTGGGCGAGTCGACCGTGCCGGCTAAGGTGTCGGTGCCCGCGACTAGTGATGACCCACAAGTATAGGGGGTGTATCGTAGTACTTTTGATAAATAGGAGTGTCGATCTCATCGAGGAGCAGAAGGTGTTGACTAGTGGTATGGAGCAGGAAATCTCTGTAAATACTTAGCAAGCGGATTTTTAGTGGTTTTCTGATAAAGAAACAAAACAAAGTGCAAGTAATAAAGAAAAATAACAACTACAACAAGTGGCCCAATCCTTTCTTAGCAAAGGACAAGCCGGTGGAAATACTTATAAGTACTAAACGTTCTCGAGGACACATGGGAATTTTGTCAAGTGCTTTTGCTTCAAATAGTTGAGTACTCTTCTTTGGTGTTGTAAGTGTTGTGTGGGTGAACCTGTGCTAATGTACCGACCTTACTTGGACTAATACATACTTGTGATTAAACCCCCTGCAAGAATCCGCAACTACCGGAAAGTAATTAAGATATAAACCTAACCACAACCTTAAACTCTAAGATCCTACGCTCCCTTGTGCAAAGGTGTCCTAACAGGGCTTCAGGTTTCTGTCACTCCGGCAACCCCACAATTAGTAGCCAAATACACAATGCATTCCCCTAAGACCATAAATGGTGAAGTATCATGTAGTCGACGTTCACATGACACCACTAGAAGAATAGCACCACAACTTAAATACTAAACCATTGAATAATAACTCAACACAAATCCACTACTAACAACATGACTTCTCCCATGTCCTCAAGAACTAGACAAACTACTCACAAGACATCATATGGATCAAGATCAAAGATGATATGGTGATGAATGACAATCTAAACATAAACAATAATCCAATGGTTCCACTCACAAGCATCAACTACAATAGTAATTAACACCGGGAAAGTTTCCCCTATGAACTAAAGCAATATCCAACACAATTGTTATAGTAGGACGGAGTGGTGATGATGGTGATGGTGGAGATGATGGTGTGGATGATGATGATGATCCTGATGAAGCCTAGCTTGATGACGGTGTTGATGGCGACGATCTCCCCTCTCCAGGAAGGAGTTTCCCCGGCAGAAATCTGTCTACTGGAGAGATCTTTCTCTCTCAGTGTTTTCCGCCTCACAGAGGTGGCGGAAATCTATCTATGGCCGCTCTCTTGGTATTAGGGTTCCGTGGGGAAGATATAGGCGAGAGGGCGGAGTCGGGAGCCGGCCAGGTGGGCCACACCTTAGCTAGGTGCGGCCTAGGGGGTACCCGCACCTAGGGGGTGTGGGCCCCCTGTGGCCCAGCTACGCCTCCCCTTCTGGATTCCGCCGTCTTCTGGGAAATATATTTTTCCAATATTTTTCTGGTATTTTTTTGATTTTCACGAAATTGCATCAAAACACCTCTTTTTCCATCAGAATCCAGACTCTGGCAGTCCATCCTCCAAGAATCATCCAACATGCAAAAACAGTGGAAAAGACATAAGTAATACCTCATAATAAGACATATATCAATGAATAGAGGCAAATTATTATATAGAATAGTGATGAAAATTGGACGTATCAAGTCCCCTAAGCTTAGACCTTCGCTTGTCCCCAAGCGAAAACTAAGCTTAGTAAACATGTCCATAGGTTTATGTGGTGAAGTGTCGATAAAAGAGTACGGACAAGAAGCATCACAATTACCATTACACAACTCATAGAAGAAAGCAACTCTCCATTATATAATTTAGCTTGCAACAAGTACGTGAGTCACAATAGAGATGCATAAAGATAAATCATAATTGGAATTGGCAAACTTTGTTCCTGGTTAGAGAACAGCTGGCAAAAAGTTTCACAAAAACCTTTTGTAGAAGTTTCACAATAGGAGCACTCTTTGCTCAAAAAGGTTTTTCAATGCAGGCTTTCAAAGTAATACTCAATAGATAAGAGTTTTGTGCAAACAAGAAAGATAAAGAACATGATTGAATAAATCACCTTAAGAATGCTTGCAACACAACAACTCAAATGCTTGCTGGAGATAGAGAAGAAGTAGGTTTACTGTCAACACCAGGGTTTTTAATCCCAGATGCCTGGTATGCCATACATCGCAATCCCAGGATTACCATTTTTGCGAGACATAACAGAATTGGATACCACAGTACATCATCCATTACAAACCATACATAAGGTCTTACACAAATAAGGATCTCATGATCCAGTTCTTAATACAACTCAAGCAGCGGAATAACGTAATAATAACGGTAGCGTAGGCGAAGCTCCATCTTCGGGGTCACAGGCAATGCTGACGAGATGATCCTAGTTTTCGTAACCTTCCTGGGGTCCATCCTCCTGGTACTCCTCTTCATAGTCTTGCCACGGGAATAGCTAGGGACAAAGCCATGAGTACTCTTTAAGTACTCGCAAACTAATACTAACAAGTAAAGGGGGTTTTTGTAGTAGGACACTAAGCTCTAGGGTTGTTTTGCAAAAAGCCATATTTACCTCTACTAAGTTCAGAAGCAAGAAAAGCTAGTTGAAATTTTATAACACCTAAGTGGGAAATTGAATTTCATCTCACAACTCTGTTGTGGTCAAGTCAAAATCTCAATTCATTTCACAAGTCAATTTGAAAACATCTGATGGGGGAACAGTATGGCCACTCCAACTGTCCAGAACCGCGGACGCGGCTATTCGAATAGTTTGACACTCTGTAGAGATTGTACACTTTCACCACAACATTTGATACATCCGTCAGGAACAAATCCTGAATTCACCATACTCTGTATGCGGATAATCAATCCTAACCTTTCAATTACACGCCCTAATATAAGCACCTCTCCTGTGAGTTTGGCCTCCCAACCATGACCAACTGTCATCTTGGGTACTGCACAGGTGGACAATCTTCACAAGGTAGCCTCATCTCAGACCTTGGCCGTGAGGGAACCAATACTAAGGTATATAAGTTTCCAGTCAAGCCCTACCAATTCTCGGGTATTGTGGTTGTATGGTAACATTGGAATGGTATCGCATCCAGACAACCATCAGTTTTATAAAGGGCTAAGGCTCATGCCTCAACATTTTCATCACCAAAATAATCTGGTGTTTCGGAAACACATGTCAAAACATCTCAGTAGAATGATCCATCATTCCAAGGTTTTCATAACCATTTTCACCAAGTATTCCCATCTAAAGTTGATCAAGTTTTATGCTTAGCACTAGCATCTATAAATGGGATTGAGTACTAATGAGGGGTGGTAAACTAATGTAGTTTAACTAAGTTCAATCTCATGCCTTAGGATGACATCAAGATTATCTAGCTTAGGCCAAATTTTATGCTCTTTATGCAACCTTCAATTATCTTTCTAATATCTAAAATTTACTCAAGTAAACTCTAAGTAAGAGCTTTGATAAAGAAATAAAGTAGAAGCTTGTAAGTAAAACTAGGATTTGGTATCCTCAAATGTGTCTAACCAAGCATGCTTAGTGCATTGCATAGGTTATATAACTTTCATAATTGCAAGTGTTAGCCTGCACATTCAACTAGTAGTATTAGGCTTGCAAGTATTGGCTTGCAAGTATGGGCTTGAAAGTATGGGCTTGAAAGTATGGGCTTGCTTGTGCAGAGCAGTGGTTGAAGTTCTCCTCGGCTTCTTCTTCGTAGTATCCTTCTTCCTCCTCGTATCCTTGGTCGGTACTAGCGTCTATGAATAAATACGAGGTACACAATCACCAAACAATACTTAACTACTTTCAATCATCACACACAAGGGTTCTATAGATTATCTAGCATCATCACTAACATTCAAGATTAAAGCACTTGCATTATTTATTTATTTTTAGAAAAGTAATTTCTACTCATTGAAAAACTACTTAAGATTTAATATTCTCCAAACCAAACATGGGATCATGTTCACACATGTCATCACCACATATTTCAGTACATGGGAATGTGATTTAAAGTGGTGTCACAATTTAATAAGGTTTAACTTTTTATTTCCATTAAATAAAGTACCTAGAAATGTCTATGTGGCATTCTTTTATTACTCGAACATTATTTCTGTAAGTAAACCCATATGTTTTTATATATTCTGAAAGGTATGATCAAATGTGATTTTTGAGAGTTGGAATCAACTCAAAATCTATTATAGTTTAAATTTGAAAAATATTTGAATGCAGAAAAGCTTCTGCCTTGTTATTTTTACCAAGGTTTATCTATAGATTCAAATGATTTGAATCCAACGGGCTTGGATTAAGCATTTCAATATATTTCTAACAAATTTGGTTTCATTCAATTTGGTTAACTGAATCTATCTGGGTTGATTTTTGAAACTAGGTACAGAACTGAGTTTGAATCTAAATAGAAAAATCTAAATTCAAACAAGTGGGTTGCGCGGGAAAGGTTAACGGGCCGGCCCAGTGTCACTCCGCGGCGCGGGGCGCAACTGACAGGGCGGATCTACTGGTCAGCGACTCTTAACACGCGAAGCGGTACGGGGCGATGTGGTGCGTTCGATTAGAATGAAGATCGACGGCTGAGGGTCGTCGTCGACGATGAACTAGTCACCGGCGAGCTCGAACCCTAGCGGCTCAGTGAGGGTCGTCGGGGGCTCACCGGGGCTCAGTCCAAGGTCGGTGATGCGGTCGAATGACGAAGTCGACGACGGCAAACTCAGGGGTGGTCGCGGCAGCTCCTGGGGTGGACGAAATCGACGGCGCCCTTCTTCTCCAGAGGCGGCCTGCTCCGGCCAAATTCCGGCGATGCGCTGCTCGCCTTGCTCTGGCTATGGGGGGGTCGATCAATGAGGTGAGGGGAGTGAAATGGTGTGCTTCAATCGGTTGGGGGTGGCCTCCTTTTATAGGCTCGACGACGAGACCGAGAGGGATGGGCAGGCGATGATGGTGACACGGCTACGGGCTACTAGAGGCATGGCCGAGGGTGGCGATCGATCGGTGGTCTCCTGATGATGCTCTAAGGTTTGAATGCGCTTATAGGGGCGGTGGCAAACTGTCAGGAACGCGCGATGCTCTGCGAGGCAGAGGCGGCGAACTCTGCGGCGAGCGGTGGCTATGGGGTACGGGCGGTGAAATGGGCATGTCTGGCGGTCTCCTGATACGGTGGGGTGCATGCTGGCGGGTGGCGAGGGCTCGAGGTGGTCGGGTTGCCTGGGAACGGCGCGTGCTCTGCGGTGCGCTTCGGCATGGTCGATAGCGGTGCGGGTGCGGCGTTCCTGGCGGTTCTGGTTGCTGTCTGCGAGGCAGGGCTGGTCGAGAGGGGGCGGTGAAGCATGGGCTACCTCCCAGATAAGGTTGGCACGACTAGTTATTCTCCTAGCTTGCTGTCCACACAGGGGTGACATGGGTGCTCTCGGGCTGTTCACCATTGATCACATTGGCGAGTTTACAGTGGGGCTAGAGCTTAGTTAAGTTTTCTAGATGATCTACTGAGGTTGTTGTGAGCTAGAGAGGGAACAAGTTAGGCCTAAAACACTGCTCAACATAGTGTTTTGATTTTGTTTGATTTGTATCTGCAAGCTGTTTGATGAAATGGCCGCATGAATTCAACTATTGAATTTTGAAATTATTTTTGGTGGGTGTGCTAGGAATGTGCTGGTGATACTGTGGATGCTTGGGTTTTGCAAATTGACCTTGTTTGAGTGGTTTTTGAAAAAGTGGGATCTTCCCATATGAAATAGATTCAATTTTAAACTGTCATTTAGACTATGCATTTAAATGTTTTTGGATGATCACAAAGTGGGTCTTGGTACCTTGTTATGAGTACTATTAATGGGTGCAAAGATCCATACATGTTTCTGTTAAGTTCTGAAAGTTAGAGATAGCCAGAGTAGGCATGGGAGTTAAATTGGCCAAAGTGACCATTCACATAATTTGATTGTTTTGATTTTTTTGTCTTTGGGAAAAGTTTGGGGATTGTTTAGATGATGTTTATTTCACCTAAGAATCATTTTACAAACAAAGAAACACATAATCATGTCAATTCAAAAGAATCCAAATTTTAATGCACACACATATGAATGCTTTCATATTTTAATTGGAAAAGTTTTTGTTAACCCTAAATTTGGTGATTAGAGTTTGTTGATTCTAGTTCAATATTTTTGGGATGTTACAAACCTTCCCCCCTTAAACAAAATCTCGTCCCGAGATTTGAAAAAGGACAAAAAAGATTACCTAGGATTTGAAGAGATAGGGAAACTCCGTCCTGATGTGATCTTCACGCTCCCAGGTAGCTTCCTCTTCTGTGTGGTTGCTCCACTGAATCTTGAGAAACTTGATCCTTCGGGTTCTGGTAGTTCGGAAAGCTTCTTCCAAAATTCAGATGGGTACTTCAGGATAGGTCAGGTCATCATTGATTTCTATTGTCCAGTGATCAATATTCTTCAACACTTCAATCTTCTCCGGAACTTCGAGGCACTTGCGAAGTAATGAGATGTGGAACACATTGTGCACGGCTGACATCTCTTCAGATAGTTCCAATTGATACGACACTTCTCCTCGACGGTTCAGAATTTTGAAAGGTCCAATATATCTGGGGGCTAACTTTCCTTTGAGTTGGAAACGCTGCATTCCTTTCAATGGCGACACTTTCAGATACACAAAATCTCCTATGTTGAAGGCGATGTCTCGATGTCTCTTGTCGGCGTAACTCTTCTGCCTTGACTGGGCTATCTTGAGGTGCTCACGAATCTTGTTAACCTTCTCTTCTGCTTCTCGTAGGATATCGGGTCCGAAAATCTGACTCTCTCCTACTTTCGACCAATTCAAAGGGGTGCGACACTTTCTTCCATACATAAATTCAAATGGGGCCATTTGCAAACTAGCTTGATAACTGTTGTTGTATGAAAATTCTGCAAACGGTAGACAGTCTTCCCACTTAGATCCATATTCTAACACACATGCTCTTAGCATATCTTCGAGTATTTGCTTTACTCGCTTCGTTTGTCCATCGGTCTGAGGGTGATAAGCAGTGCTGAAATCTAGTCGGGTTCCTAAACCTTCTTGGACTTTCTTCCGGAATCTCGAGGTAAACTGAGTTCCTCGATCCGATACGATGTTCTTAGGGACTCCATGCAAACTGACGATTCTAGCGATGTATAACTCCGCTAGCTTCGAACTCTAATATGTGGTCTTGACAGGTAAGAAATGGGCGACTTTGGACAATCTGTCCACTATGAACTAGATAGAGTCATTTCCCCTACTAGAAGTAGGCAATCCGGTGATAAAGTCCATTCCAACGGAATCCCATTTCCATTCCAGAATCTACAATGGTTGCAACAATCCAGCGGGTCTTTGATGTCCCGCCTTGACTCGCTGACATATATCACACTTGGTGATATAGCTTCCGATTTCTCTCTTCATCTTATGCCACCAAAATTGCTCGTTCAAATCTTGATACATCTTCGTTCCCTCCGGGGTCGATAGAATAAAGAGTATCATGAGCTTCCTTCAAAATAACTTCTTTCAACTCAGAATATGCTGGTACACAAAGGCGTCCTTTGTACCACAGAACTCCTTCTTCGTCTTCGGTGAATCCGGGTACTTTTCCTGTACCGATGCGACGCTTGATTCCGTCGATACTAGCATTTCCTCTCTGCGCCTCTTTGATCTGGCTGATCAAAGTGGGTTGAAGTTCTATGCTAGCCAAAAATTCTTCACTCACTAATTCCATTCGAAAATCTTCCATCTCCTTGTGCAAGCTCGGTTGCTCCTTCAAAATCATGGAGTTCAAGCGGCACGGCATTCTCCTAAGGGTATCTGCTACCATGTTGGCTTTACCAGGGTGATAGTGAATGTCCAGATCGTAATCCTTGATTAGCTCAATCCATCTTCTCTGTCTCATATTCAGCTCCTTCTGAGTGAATATATACTTCAGGCTCTTGTGATCCAAATAAATCTCACAACGGTTTCCCATCAGGTAATGCCTCCATGTCTTCAGGGCTAGAACTACGGCTGCATGTTCGAGGTCATGGGTTGGGTAATTCTGCTCATGTTGTTTCAGTTGTCGAGATAGATAAGATATAACTTTGCCTTCTTGCATTAGCACACATCCGAGACCGATCTTGGATGCGTCACAATACACGTCGAAGGGCTTCGTGATATCCGGCATGATTAAGATTGGGGCTGAAATCAATCTCCTCTTGAGTTCTTGAAAACTCGCTTCACATTTGTTGGTCCATTCAAACTTCTTGTCCTTCTTCAGCAATTGGGTCATGGGTCTGGCGATACTTGAGAATCCTTCTACGAACTTGCGGTAATATCCCGTCAATCCAAGAAATGCACGAACTTGGGTATGAGTGGTTGGGGCTTGCCAATCTTCGACATCTTTCACCTTTGCAGGGTCAACGGCAATTCCTCCGGCTGATACAATGTGTCCGAGGAATCCTACCTCCTGTAACCAGAATTCACATTTGCTAAACTTGGCATACAACTGATTCTCTCTAAGGGTTCCAAGAATGGTCCTTAGGTGTAGCTCATGTTCTTCTTCTGATTTGGAATAAATCAGTATGTCATCGATGAAAACAACGACAAACTTATCCAGGAAGTCCATAAAAATCTTATTCATGAGATTCATGAAATAAGCGGGGGCATTGGTTAATACAAAAGACATGACAGTATACTCATATAATCCAAATCTGGTGGTAAAGGTAGTCTTGGGGATATCCTCTACGTGAATCTTGAGTTGATGATAGCATGTTCTAAGATCAATCTTAGAAAACACTTTGGCACCTGTCAACTAATCAAACAAATCTTCTATCTTGGGCAATGGGTACTTGTTCTTGATAGTGACATCATTCAACTGACGATAATCCATACACAAACGGTTACCTCCATCTTTCTTTTCCACAAATAAGACAGGTGATCTCCATGGTGACGCACTTGGTTGAATCAATCCAATTTCCAACATGGTATCCAGTTGCTTCTTCAGTTCTGCTAGTTCAGACGGGTTCATACGATATGGTCTCTGAGATATGGGTCCTGTTCTAGGGATTAGTTCAATGATAAACTCGATATCCCGATCTGGGGGCATACCGGGTAAAACATCTGGAAATACATCGGGGTATTCACAGACTATCCGGACTTGGTCAATGGTAGGTTGGGGTATACTCTTGTTGCACTTCAATTGACGAGGTAAGGTTTCAGATATATGCTCGACTGATATTCCGGCTGTACTAGTCATGGTTATGGCTTTCTTGGCACAGTCAATTAATCCTTTATGTTTGGACATCCAATCCATTCCTAGTACTACTTCCAAACCTTTAGTTCCGAGTACTATCAGATTAGCATAAAAATCTATGCCATGGATTCGGATAGGGACGTCTTTGCAAATTTGCCTAGCTTTGGTGGTTGAACCGGGGATTTGAACAACCATAACATGCTTCAGTTTTGTTGGTTGAATCTTACTAGTGCAGGCAAATTCTTCGGTGACAAATGAATGCGATGCACCCGAATCAAACAACACTCTTGCCAAGTACAGACTTAACAGAAAACATACCCAGCACGACGTCTGGCGCTTCCTGAGCTTCTTCAGCATGCATGAGAAAAAGACGGCCGTTGCGGTTGAGTGAATTCCCTGGGGCAAATCTTCTTCCGGGCTGAACACGACGCTGCTGCTGAGCTGGGGCATTTGCATTGGGGGCTGCGCCATTCTTCTTGTTGGGGCACTCGTTGGAGTAGTGACCCTTATTTCCACATTCATAACAAGTCACTTGCGACTTGTCCTTTGCTGCAACAGGCATATCATTGCTTCCAGTCCTCCGGGCAGTGTTGGTGTTGGCGGTAGCATTGTTGTTGTTGAACTTGGGTGGGGCAATGGTTGAAATTGTTAGAGTTGCCGGGGTTGTTGTGATTTCCTCCGGGCCTCGGGTTTCCACGGTTGGGATAAGTCGAACGGTTCATCGGGGGTCTGTTGGTTCTCGGGGAAAATCCTGGAGATGGGTTAGGGCGATACTTTGGGGTCTGATGGGTTCCTGGTTGATGCATCATGCGACGCTTACGGTTCTCATTGGCTTGGTTGATCTTTCCTTCCATCTGGATGGCAGAGTCGACAAGGGCTTCAATATCCGCAAAAGGGATATTGACTAACACCGTCTGCATCTCATCGTGCAAACCATTCAAGAATCTTTCCTTCTTCTTGGCTTCGGTGTCGATCTCATCCGGGGCATACCTAGCTAATGACAAGAATTTGTCACGGTATTCCACTATGGTCATCCTTCCTTTCTTCAGTTCTCTGAACTCATCTCTCATTCTCTTGATCAAACCTGGTGGCACATGGGTTCTGCTGAACTTGACCTTGAATTCCTCCCAGGTCATCATCTGTCCTCCGGTCATTGCACGAACGCTGTTCCACCATGCTCTTGCATCTCCGGCTAGATAGTGGGTGGCAAACAGAACTTTCTCGTTGGCTTCCACTCCGGCGACTTCTAGGTTATTATCCATGGTTTGCAACCAATCGTCTGCATCTAGGGGCTCTTCTGACTTAGTGAAAACAGGTGGGTTGGTGTTTTGGAAATTTTTGAGCTTATATCCATGGTTGTTCTGGTTTCTGTGGCCTTGATTGTTGTGGGATAGCTGAGCTATTTATAGAAGGGTGGCTAGGTTGGCTTGACGTTCGGCTCTTTAGGCATCGCGGTTAGAAACCAACATTTGCTGGATCTGCAACATCGGGTCCGGGGATGAACCACTTCCTCCGCGTGGCATCTGAAGATTGAGATATATCATGAGAAAAGAGGGAAATTTCTAAGGTTCAGGGACTTTGAAAAGTTTTTAAATTTTGACTCAGATTTTTTTTAGCAACTTGCTTTTCATTCATTCATAGCACACGATACAAACACACACCACAACAAAGGTAAACAGATGGTTTTAAGAACCATTCTGGAAACTACGATATAGTGGGACCGAATACAACTCACTACGCTAGTGCTCAAGTGCTACTACTCCTTGGAGTCGGTGTAGTCGTCATCCTCATCATCCTCATCATCATCGATGAAGGCGTAATCATCCTCATCGGTGAAGAAATCCATAGCCTGATCCTCCATAAAATCATCATCATCGCTGAGATAGGAGTAGGGGTCTCCATGGAGATCTTCTCCGGCATTCTCCCTTTCCTCCAACTGCATGTCTCTCTCGTGGATGGTCTCCTCCAAATCCGAGATACAGTGGCGAAGACGGGAAATGATGCGCTCCTTCTTGTCGAGCTGACGCCGGCGATACTTGCGATCCTTTGCTAGCATGGCGATGGTCTGATCCTTCATTTTGATGATGGCGGACTTGTGATTGGAGTAGTCACGGCAATTGTCCAATTCCTGCTGACGATCGTACATCATGAAGCCAAGGTGGTCCAATTGGGTCTTCAGCTCATGGTGATATGGGGCTTATAGTGGTTGTCCATTAGCATCACGCCTTGGACAAAACTTAAAGCAGGTACCCTTGATCTGGTTGATACTCTGCCCACACAGACGGGCTAGAGCTTCCTGCATGTCCCTGGAAAGTCCGTCGAGCCAGTTGTTCTCTCTTAAGGTGAACTGAATTCCCTCGGCAGTGGGAGGTTCAATCTTTTCTCATAGACTTGCAACAATTAGCCACTGCAGATCTTCTCCTCCTTGATCATTGAGCTGAGCTCCGAAGAACTCGGGGTGAGGACGCTCCAGAAGTTCCGAAAGCTAAGGTCTCCTCCATTCCCCAACTGATAAAACTTGCTGTACTTCACGTCCATCTATAAGAATATAGGATGAGTTAGTAGAGTGATCAAGTGTGTCAAATTTTATGTATTTTGTAAGAGTTTTTTAGGAACATGAATTTTTATGAAAGAATCAAGCTGATAAGAATGGGAATAAATTTTTGTAAATATTTGCTTCCTTTGGTTTTGAAACTAAGTTTTTGATTCAAACGTCCAGTCTAACTAGGGTCTCCTATGGTCAGGATGGCTCTGATACCAACTTGTCAACACCCGGGTTTTTAATCCCAGATGCCTGTTATGCCATACATCACAATCCCAGGATTACCATTTTTACGAGACATAACAGAATTGGATACCACAGTACATCATCCATTACAAACCATACATAAGGTCTTACACAAATAAGGATCTCATGATCTAGTTCTTAATACAACTCAAGAAGCGGAATAACGTAATATTAACGGTAGCGTAGGCGAAGCTCCATCTTCGGGGTCACAGGCAATGCTGACGATGGGAGATGATCCTAGTTGTCGTAACCTTCCTGGGGTCCATCCTCCTGGTACTCCTCTTCATAGTCTAGCCACGGGAATAGCTAGGGACAAAGCCATGAGTACTATTTAAGTACTCGTAAACTAATACTAACAAGTGAAGGGGGTTTTTGTAGTAGGACACTAAGCTATAGGGTTGTTATGCAAAAAGCCAGATTTACCTCTACTAAGTTCAGAATCAAGAAAAGGTAGTTGAAATTTTATAACACCTAAGTGGGAAATTTAATTTCATCTCACAACTCTGTTGTGGTCAAGTCAAAATCTCAATTCATTTCACAAGTCAATTTGAAAACATCTGATGGGGGAACAATATGGCCACTCCAACTGTCCATAACCGCGGACGCGGCTATTCGAATAGTTTCACACTCTGCAGAGATTGTACAATTTCACCACAACATTCGATACCTCCGTCAGGAACAAATCCTGAATTCACCATACTCAGTATACGGATAATCAATCCTAACCTTTCAATTAAGCACCTCTCCTGTGAGTTTAGCCTCCCAACCATGACCAACTGTCATCTTGGGTACTACATAGGTGGACAATCTTCACAAGGTAGCCTCAGCTCAGACCCTGGCCGTGAGGGAACCAATACTAAGGTATATAAGTTTCTAGTCAAGCCCTACCCAATTCTCGGGTATTGTGGTTGTACGGTAACATTGGAATGGTATCGCATCCAGACAACCATCAGTTTTATAAAGGGCTAAGGCTCATGCCTCAACATTTTCATCACAAAAATAATCTGGTGTTTCGGAAACACATGTCAAAACATCTCAGTAGAATGATCCATCATTCCAAGGTTTTCATAACCATTTTCACCAAGTATTCCCATCTAAAGTTGATCAAGTTTTATGCTTAGTACTAGCATCTACAAATGGGAGTGAGTACTAATGAGGGGTGGTAAACTTGTGTAGTTTAACTAAGTTCAATCTCATGCCTTAGGATGACATCAAGATTATCTAGCTTAGGCCAAATTTTATGCTCTTTATGCAACCTTCAATTATCTTTCTAATATCTACAATGTACTCAAGTAAACTCTAAGTAAGAGCTTTGATAAAGAAATAAAGTAGAAGCTTGTAAGTAAAACTAGGATTTGGTATCCTCAAATGTGTCTAACCAAGCATGCTTAGTGCATTGCATAGGTTATATAACTTTCATAATTGCAAGTGTTAGCTTGCACATTCAACTAGTAGTATTATGCTTGCAAGTATTGGATTGCAAGTTGGGCTTGCAAGTATGGGCTTGCCTTGTGCAGAGCAGTGGTTGACGTTCTCCTCGGCTTCTTCTTCGTAGTATCCTTCTTCCTCCTCGTATCCTTGGTCGGTACTAGCGTCTATGAATAAATACGAGGTACACAATCACCAACCAATACTTAACTACTTTCAATCATCACACACAAGGGTTCTATAGATGATCTAGCATCATCACTAACATTCAAGATTAAAGCACTTGCATTATTTATTTATTTTTAGACAAGTAATTTCTACTCATTGAAAAACTACTTAAGATTTAATATTATCCAAACCAAACATGGGATCATGTTGACACATGTCATCACCATATATTTTATTACATGGGAATGTGATTTGAAGTGGTGTCACAATTTAATAAGGTTTAACTTTTTATTGCCATTAAATAAAGTGACTAGAAATGTCTATGTGGCATTCTTTTATTACTTGAACATTATTTCTGTAACTAAACCCATATGTTTTTATATATTCTGAAAGGTATGATCAAATGTGATTTTTGAGAGTTGGAATCAACTCAAAAGCTATTATAGTTTAAATTTGAAAAATCTTTGAATGCAGAAAAGCTTCTACCTTGTTATTTTTACCAAGGTTGATCTATAGATTCAAATCATTTGAATCCAACGGGCTTGGATTAAGCATTTCAATATCTTTCTAACAAAATTGGTTTCATTCAATTTGGTTCACTGAATCGAGCTGGGTTGATTTTTGAAACTAGGTACAGAATTGAGTTTGAATCTAAATAGAAAAATCTAAATTCAAACGAGTGGGTTGCGCGGGAAAGGATAACGGGCCGGCCCAGTGTCACTCCGCAGCGCGGGGCGCAACTGACAGGGCGGGTCTACTGGTCAGCGACTCTTAACACGCGAAGCGGTACGGGGTGATGTGGTGCGTTGATTAGAATGAAGATCGACGGCTGAGGGTCGTCGTCGACGATGAACTAGTCACCGGCGAGCTCGAACCCTAGCGGCTCAGTGGGGGTCATCGGGGGCTCAGGTGAAGGTCGGCGATGCGGGCGAACGACGAAGTCAACGACGGAGAACTCAGGGGTGGTCGCGGCAGCTCCTGGGGTGGACGAAATCGACGGCGCCCTTCTAGCTGATCAAACAAATCTTTAAGCTGGAAATAACCCGACCGGAGATCAATCTTTAAGAACACACAAGCTCCTTCTAGCTGATCAAACAAATCATTGATTCTAGGCAAAGGGTATTTGTTCTTGATAGTCACCTCATTGAGTGAACGGTAATCTATGCATAACCTTTGACTTCTATCTTTCTTTTCCACAAACAAAATTGGTTCTCCCCAAGATGAAGAACTTGGTTGGATAAAACCTTTCTGCAACTGTTCTCTAAGCTGCTTCTTGAGTTCTTTCAACTCATCAACTGACATCTTGTACGGTGTTTTTGCTATTGGTCCAGATCCTGGTAGCAAATCAATAAGAAACTCCACGTCTCTATCTGGTGGCATTCCCGGCAATTCTTCCAGAAACACATCCGGATACTCACTCACAATAGGCACACTGTCTATGCTAACCCCCTTAAGAGAATTTAGCTTACTTCCTTTTGATTCAAAGTTAGACTTGAATCTAATCCGTTTCTTTTCCGGGGTTGTGAGTGCAACAATACGATTAGCACAATCTAGTACTCCTTCATACTTAGCCGTCCAATCCATTCCCAATATTACATCCAGTCCTTGAGAATCTAGGATTATCAGACTCACTGGAAACTTATGCTTTCCAAACTCTATCACTAGATCCCGGCATCCAAGACTTACTATCATATCTCCACCTGGAGAACTAACTTTTATTGGACACCCAATGTTTTCAGTTGGAAACCCATTTCTATCAACAAATTCTTTTGATATGAATGAATGCGATGCTTCAGTATCAAAAAGAACAAGTGTTGGAATAGAATTGAGTTTGAACTTACCAGCAACAACATCTGGCTCCTCATAGATTTCCTCCACATTGATGTGGTTCACTTGTCCCTTCTGAAAAGGGTTGGGCTTGTTGGGTCCTTCAACTTTCTTTTCTGGGCATTCATTTGCATAATGCCCCATCTTCTTGCACTTGAAACACTCAACCTGACTAAGATCCTTCTTGACAGGATGGCTTCCACTGCCACTGTGGTGGCTCTTATATCCACCCTTGTGATTCTTGTACTTGTCATTGTCATGACTACGGTGATGCTTGTTGTCATGATGACGGTTGTGGTGCTTGTTGAATTTCCCATGCTTGTGGGATCCTGAACTCCCACTATCATCATAATGGGAACGTTTGTGAGACGATCCCGAGCTATGCTTGTCAGAGTGCTTTCTCTTCCTGCTTTCCACTTGTTTCATTTTGTTCTCCAAAATAGCAGCCTTATCACAAAGAGACTGATAAGTGGGAACATAGACCACTGATAGCTACAGGTTTAGTTCATCATTCAACCATTCAAGGAACTTTTCCTTCCTCTTAGCATGAGTGTCAACTTTATCCGGTGCATAACGCGCCAGATTGTTGAACTCTTCAATATATTCAACCACGTTGCGGTGGCGCTGCTTCAGGTTATGGAACTCTTTCTTCTTCAAACTCATCACTCCGGATGAGATGTGAGCAGTACAGAAACCATCTTCGAAGATAGCCCATGTCACATCTGCAATGGGAGTGGTGATCTGGAAGTTATCCCACCAAGTAGCTGCTGGTCCTTCCAACAAGTGAGCTGCAAATCTGACTTTTTCGTCATCAGTACAGCCAACAGTTACCAAGTCTTTGTTCACAGAGCATAGACAATCATTGGCCACCATAGGATCAGTCGTTCCTGAGAACTTTGCTGGCCTCAATCTCAAGAATCTGGTAAGCATGTCAAAAACCGGTGGGTTGTTCTGATTGTTGTTGTTATTGTTGTTCTGATTCTGGATGAACGTAGTCATCATTTGCATCAGCTGAGTTTGAGCTGTCATCATTTGCTGCATCTCAGGGGTGATGTTGTTGTTGTTGGGGTTGGGATTGGCACGACGGGGAGGCATATGTGGTTTGATCAATAGAGATAAGAATGAGATAGCCATAGATGCTAACATGCACAATACATCACATAAACAATCACCAAACATGCATCATAATAATAATAGTTCAACAACATAAACGACAAGTTTGCAAAGTAAACACACCAATAGCATGCCATCCACATGTTGGATGGTCATTGCGACTCAATAAAAAGCATGATAAATAAATGATAAACGAGTAGTCATCACTACTCCTCGGCATCAACCTCCTCCTCAACAAAGGTAAGACCTGCATTCTCCATAGCGGTCTTGTATTCCTCGACATTGGTGGTCAAGGTCTCTACTTTGGCTTTGAGAGCCCTCTTCTGAGAACGAAGCCTCTCAATCACAGTCTGCTGATGCTCGAGCTCGAAGTCCTTGGCCTCCAGTTCTGCAGTCATGTCTCGAATCCTCTTGTTCCTATCTTGGACTCGCTTCTCTTGACTCTTGAACTTTCTGTCCTGACTCTCGAACTTGGCCTCCATCTCCTTGACTATCTCATCTTGCTCCGCGAAGAGCTTGTCCTTCTCACGAAGCTGCACCTGGAGTTCGTCATTGCTGAGCATGATGTTGGTCCTATCAGTGTCCACGTGCCTAAGGAGAACCTCTAAGTCCTGGAGGTATAGACGAATCGGCTCTGCTGTCTCCCTCGAAGTATCCTCGCAGTAGATGGCCTCTCCATCCTCATCACGTCTACCGAAGGCGTGGAAGTGAGTACCTCTAACCTGTCGAGAGTGTCTCCCTAACAGACGTCCAATCAAGTCCTGCATGACTACCTCTAGGCCTCTCTCCTTGTCATCGTGCATGAGCTTGAAGATGATTGCCTCCGTGGTAGGCTCAGTCTGGCGTCCGGGCTGATTGACCTTGAAACCCCAAAGGTCTTTCCTCTCAAACTTGGTGAGGGGAAGCACCATGATGGTAGGAAGAGGGAGATTGAGCAAAGTAGTGAGCTCAATAATACGAGGGCCAAAACGAGTTCCTTGGAACTCTTCAACAGTGCTGATGGTAACATTAGGCATCTATTTAATAAGATAGAAAACACCGATGACCCTGAGACATATGAGGAAGCGATGATGAGCCCAGATTCCAATAAATGGCAAGAAGCCATGAAATCCAAGATTGGATCCATGTACGAAAACCAAGTATGGACTTTGGTGGACTTACCGGATGGCCGGAAGGCTGTCGAGAACAAATGGATCTTCAAGAAGAAAACAGATGTTGATGGTAATGTTATTGTCTATAAAGCTCGACTTGTCGCAAAAGGGTTTCGACAAATTCAAGGAGTTGACTACGATGAGACTTTCTCACCAGTAGCAAAGCTAAAGTCTATGAGGATTATGTTAGCAATCGCTGCATATTATGATTATGAGATATGGCAGATGGATGTCAAAACAGCATTCCTCAATGGAGACATTGATGAAGAGTTGTATATGATGCAACCCAAAGGTTTTGTCGATCCTAAAGATGCTAACAAGGTATGCAAACTTCAACGGTCCATTTATGGATTGAAGCAAGCATCCCGAAGTTGGAATCAACGTTTTGATAAGGTGATCAAAAGTTTTGGTTTTGTACAAACTTATGGAGAAGCTTGTATTTACAAGAAAGTGAGTGGGAGCTCTGTAGCATTCTTAATACTATATGTAGATGACATATTGTTGATTGGGAATGATGTAGACCTTCTAAATAGTGTCAAGTAATATTTGAATAATAGTTTTTCAATGAAGGATCTTGGCGAAGCAGCTTACATATTAGGCATAAAGATTTATAGAGATAGATCGAGACGCCAAATATCATTGTCACAAAGTACATATTTGGACAAAGTTCTAAAGAGGTTTGGAATGGAAGATAGCAAGAAAGGGTTCTTGCCCATGTTGCCCAATACGACCTTGAGTAAAACTCAAAGTCCGACATCGGCAGAAGATAGAGAAAGGATGAGTAAGACTCCCTATGCCTCAGCCATAGGATCTCTAATGTATGCCATGCTATGTACTAGACCCGACATTGCATATGTTGTTAGTTTAACTAGCAGATATCAAAGTGATCCAGGAGTGGATCATTGGACAGCGGTCAAAAACATCCTTAAGTACTTGAGAAGAACTAAGGATATGGTTCTTTCTTATGGAGGTGATGAACAGCTCGTTGTTAATGGTTACACCGATGCTAGTTGGAACACTGATCCGGATGATTCTAAATCACAATCTGGATACGTATTTATTTTGAATGGTGCAGCAGTTAGCTGGAGGAGTGCAAAGCAAAGCGTTGTGGCGAGATCTTCAACTGAATCGGAATACATGGCTGCTTCGGAGGCTTCACAAGAAGCGATATGGATGAAAGAGTTCATTACAGAGCTGGGTGTGGTTCCTAGTGCGCTGGACCCAATGTCTATCTACTGTGATAGACATGGGTGCCATAGCCAATGCGCAAGAACCAAGGTCACACAAGAAGCTGAAGCATATCAAGCTACATTTTCACGCTATTCGAGAACATATCCAAGATGGGGATATAAAGATTTGCAAAGTACACACAGATCTGAATGTGGCGGATACGTTGACTAAACCTCTCCCGAGGGCAAAACATGACCAGCACCAAACTGCCATGGGTGTTCGGTATATTACCATGTAATCTAGATTAGATGACTCTAGTGCAAGTGGGAGACTGTTGGAGATATTCCCTAGAGGCAATAATAAATATAGTTATTATTATATCTTTGTGTTTATGATAAATGTTTACATTCATGCTATAATAGTATTAACAAGGAAACATTAATACTTGTGTGATTTGTAAACTTAATTTGAAGTCCCTAGTAAAGCCTCTTTATAATACTAGCTTGTTGGTTAATAGATGATTGTGGTTTCCCTATCATGAACATTGAGATGTTATTAACAACAAGATCATATCGTTAGGAGAATGATATGGTGGACATACTCCTATAGATAAGCGTAGCATAAAGATCAAGTCATTTCAATAGTTCAATTGCTATATGCTTTCTGATACATAGTAATCTAATTCCTTCGACCATGAGATCATGCATATCACCTTTACCGGATGGATGCTTTGATGACATCAAACACCACACCGTAACTGGGTGGCTATAAAGGTGGCATTGAGTGTTCGGAAAGTATTGGTTGAAACACATGGATCAAGAGTGGGATTTGTCCATCCATATGACGGATAGATATACTCTGGGCCCTCTCGGTGAAATGTCATCCAATTAGCTTGCAAGTATGTGACTGGCTCACAAGGGATCACATATCACGGGAACGAGAAAAGAGTACTTATCAGTAACGAGGTTGAACTAGGTATGCAGAGATACCGACGATCATAACCTCGGATAAGTAAACTATCGTGAGACAAAGGGAAATTGATATCGTATGTAAGAGGTTCATTCGATCGCAAAGTAATCATAGAAATATGTGGGAGCCATATGAATTTCCAGATTCCTCTATTGGTTATTGTTTGGAGAAGTGTCTCGATCATGTTCGCATAATTCACGAACCGTAGGGAGACACACTTAAGGATTCGACGTTGTTTGAGTAGTTATGGAATGATGAGAAAGAGACCGAATGTTGTTCGGAGTCTCGAATGTTGTTCGGAGTTATGAAATCACGAGGAGATCCATAATGGTCCAGAGAATAAGATTCATATAAGGAAAGTCCCGTTTCGGAGTTGGAGAACGGTTCCGGTGTTTTCATCGGGAATGTTCTAGAAGGTTCTGGAATGTCCGGCACTCCGGAGGGGAAGGGTACATGAATGTGTTATATCAAGTTGGTATGATTGCATCATGTACTAAGTGTCATCGCTGAACAAAATAAAGGATTAAATCAAATCCTTGTTTGAAAAGTCAAACGCCAAGTTTGAAAGTCAAACGGCTATTTTTGGGAAGTGGAAAAGGAGGAGGAAACCGAGTTGGGGAGGAGTCCCTCCTCCCCACCGCCGGCGCACCACCAAGCCAAGTAGGGGAGGGACTCCCCTCCCCTTGGCCGGCCCCTCCACCTATAAAAGGAGGGGCAGGGCTCCCCTCCTAGACACACAAGATCCCCGCCTCCAAAACCCTAAGCCGCCGGCGCTGCCACCTGCTGCCGCCGCTGCTGCCCTAGGTCAAGCCGCCGCCGTCGCCTAGCAACCCTAGCCGCCGGCCAAGCTTCCTCCTCGGCGTGTCTAAACCTTAGATCGTCGAGGGACTCTCTCATACTCCACCATACTCGCTCCGGCTTAAGGCGAAGCCCTGCGAGATCTCCCCTCTACTTCCGGTACCACGCCGTTGTGCTGCCGGAATCGCGAGGAGAGTGCTACAACCTCCGCTGCCTACTGGAACAAGGGAGAGGAAGGTCTTCGTCGAGTACCGAACGTGTGACCGACTGCGGAAGCGCTGCCGGAACGCAACGCCGGAAGGATCGTCTACGCGATCTTGAGATCGGGAAGAGTACGACTACATCACCCACGAGAATCCGCTCTCGTTAAACACTTTGGAATCTTCGAGGGTGAGTTATTCTATCGACTCATTGCTACAATCTAGTAGATAGATCTTGGCTTGTTTGTTTGTATGCGGTAGAAAATTTTTGTTTTCCATGCTACAAAACCCTATAGTGGTATCAGAGCCGTGTCTATATGTAGATCTGTTGTACGAGTAGAACACAATGGTCATTGTGGGCGTTGATGCTTTTATTGTCGATTGCTTCTTGTGTACTTTGCATCTTGCGGGATGTTGGGATGAAGCGGCCCGGTCTAACCTTACATGACATCGTTCATGAGACTTGCTCCACGCTTGACATGCAACTTGTATTGCATAAGTGGCTTTGCGGGTGCCTGTTTCTCCTAGCATAGTTAAGATTCAATTTACAACGGGTGATTAACAATGCTAGTATCAATGTTGTGGTTCTTGTTCGTAAGTTAGAATGACACTTATTGAAAGCCCCAAACCACGTAAAATATGCAAAGAAAGTAGAGGCGTCTAACTTTGTTTTGCAGGGGTGTGATGTGATGTGATATGGCCATGATTGTGATTATATTTGATGTATGCAATGTTCCTTATTGTAAGTTGGCAACCGGCAGGAGCCATATGGTTGTCTTTAATTTATGTTAAGACCCGCGTGTCTATTCAAAGTAGTTGTAATAGTTGAAGCCGGTGGACGACAACCATGGAGAAGCATCATTGACCTTGATGCAATGCCGGTGATGATGAATATCATGTTCGTGCTAGAAGATGGAGATCGGAAGCACAAAGAAGAAAGGCCATATCATAACACATATTATGAATTGCATGTGATGTTAATCCTTTATGCATCTTGTATTGCTTAGTAGACGATGGTAGCATTATAAGATGATCCCTCATGCACATGAATTTCAAGTCATAAAGTGTTCACTCTTAGTTAGCACCGTTGCTAAAGCTTGTTGTTTCGAAGCACCACGTGATGATCGGGTGTGTTAGATTCCGCAAGTGTATACAACGTGAGCAAGCCAGATTTGCTCATGCGGAAACTGAGGTTTGATCTTGACGAGCCTAGCATGTACAGACATGGTCTCGGAACACGGATCACCGAAAGGTAAAGCATGAATCATATAGTAGATATGATGAACATGTCGATTGTTCGCCATTGAAACTATATCAACTCTCATGATGATCGGTGTTGATGTGGTGGATTTGGTTCGTGTGATCACTAAAACAATGTGAGGGATATTGTTTTGAGTGGGAGTTCACCTAGATTAATTTTATTATTAATTTGAACTCAATTTGTCATAAACTTAGTCTAAACTATTGCAAATATGTTGTAGATCAATGGCAGCCCCTACCATCAATTTTAATGCGTTAAAGAAAAGTTGAAAAACAATGGAAGCAACTTCGCAGATTGGTTCCGCAATTTGAGGATTGTCCTCACAGCTGGTAATTTGACCTATGTGCTGGATGCACCGCTGGGTGACCCACCTACAGCTGATGCTTCCGATGAAGTAAAGAATGTTTACCTCACTCGGAAGACTCAGTACTCCACAGTTCAGTGTGCTATCTTGTATGATTTAGAATCAGAGCTTCAGAAAAGGTTTGAGAATTCAGACCCATATGATATTGTCGAGGATCTCAAATTGATCTTTGAGACCCATGCGGCAATTGAAAGCTATGAGGCTTCTGAAAAGTTCTTTAACTGCAAGATGGAAGAGGGCAGCTCCGTCAGTGAGCATGTGCTTAAGATGTCTGGGCACACAAACAAACTTCAAAGCTTGGGTATAGTGATTCCTAATGCTTTGGGGATTTACCGTGTCCTCCAATCACTACCACCAAGTTACAAGAACTTTGTGATGAACTACAACATGCAAAACATGAACAAGACGTTGCCAGAACTCTTTGCCATGTTGAAATCTGCAGAAGTGGAGATCAAGAAAGAGCACCAAGTGTTGTTGGTCAATAAGACCACCAAATTCAAGAAAGGCAAGTCTAAGCAGAAGGGACACTTCAAGAAGGGTGGTAAGAAAGTTACCACGCCGACGAAGAAGACCAAGGCTGGACCTAAGCCTGATACTGAGTGCTTTTACTGCAAGGGAGAAGGTCACTGGAAGCGGAATTGCCCAAAGTACTTGGCGGATTTGAAGAACGGCAACATCAAGAAGAAAGGTATATCTGATATACATGTTATTGATGTGTATCTCACTAGTACTCGTAGTAGTGCCTGGGTATTTGATACTGGTTCGGTTGCTCATATTTGTAACTCGAAACAGGTGCTGCAGAATAAACGGAAGCTAGTGAAGAACGAGGTGACGATGCGCGTGGGAAACGGATCAAAGGTTGATGTGATCGCGGTCGGCACGCTACCCCTTCATCTACCATCGGGATTAGTTTTATACTTAAATAATTGTTATTTGGTGCCTGCGTTAAGCATGAACATTATATCGGGATCTTGTTTATTGCGAGACGGTTACTTGTTTAAGTCCGAGAATAATGGTTGTTCGATTTATATGAGTAATATTTTTTATGCACATGCACCTTTGAAAGATGGTCTATTCTTGTTGAATCTCGATAGTGGAAATACACATATTAATAACATTGAGGCTAAACGTTTGAAATCGAGCGACAACTCGATCTACATGTGGCACTATCGTCTTGTTCACATTGGAGTGAAGCGTATGAAGAAACTCCATTCCGATGGACTTCTTGAATCACTTGATTTCGAATGACTTGAAAGATGCGAAGCATGTCTGATGGGTAAAATGACTAAGACTCCATTTTCTGGTATGATGGAGCGAGCTACGGACTTACTGGAAATCATACATATCGATGTGTGTGGTCCAATGAGTGTAGCATCGCGCGGTGGTTATCGTTATGTTCTTACCTTCACGGTTGACTTGAGTAGATATGGGTATATCTATTTCATGAAACATAAGTCCGAAACTTTCGAGAAGTTTAAGGAATTTCAAAGTGAGGTAGAGAATCAACGTAACAAGAAGATTAAATTTCTACGTTCTGATCGTGGAGGTGAATATCTAAGTTACGAGTTTGGCGAGCATTTGAAGAAATGCGGAATACTTTCACAATTGACACCGCCGGGAACACCACAGCGTAATGGTGTGTCCGAACGTCGTAATCGAACTCTTTTAGATATGGTTCGTTCTATGATGTCACTTACAGATTTACCGCTATCATTTTGGGGTTATGCATTAGAAACAGCCGCATTCACTTTAAATAGGGCACCATCTAAATCCGTTGAAACGACACCGTATGAATTATGGTTTGGGAAGAAACCTAGATTGTCGTTCCTTAAAGTTTGGGGATGCGAAGCCTATGTAAAGAAGTTACAGCCGGACAAGCTTGAACCCAAAGCGGAAAAATGCGTCTTCATAGGATACCCGAAGGAAACTATTGGGTATACCTTCTATCATAGATCCGAAGGAAAAATCTTCGTTGCCAAGAATGGATCCTTTCTAGAGAAGGAATTTCTCTCGAAAGAAGTGACTGGAAGGAAAGTAGAACTCGACGAGGTTGTCGAACCTTCTCTCAAAATTGCGAGTAGCGCAGCACCGGAAGAAGTTCCTGTGGTGCCTGCACCAGTTAGAGAGGAAGCTAATGATGATGATCATTAAACTTCGGTTGAAGTTGCTACAGATTGGTATGATCCCGTTATGAGTGTCATGTTGGTGGACAACACCGATGACCCTGAGACATATGAGGAAGCGATGATGAGCCCATATTCCAATAAATGGCAAGAAGCCATGAAATCCGAGATTGGATCCATGTACGAAAACCAAGTATAGACTTTGGTGGACTTACCGGATGGCCGGAAGGCTGTCGAGAACAAATGGATCTTCAAGAAGAAAACAGATGCTGATGGTAATGTTACTGTCTATAAAGCTCGACTTGTCGCAAAAGGGTTTCGACAAATTCAAGGAGTTGACTACGATGAGACTTTCTCACCAGTAGCGAAGCTAAAGTCTGTGAGGATTATGTTAGCAACCGCTGCATATTATGATTATGAGATATGTCATATGGATGTCAAAACAGCATTCCTCAATGGAGACATTGATGAAGAGTTGTATATGATGCAACCCCAAAGGTTTTGTCGATCCTAAAGATGCTAACAAGGTATGCAAACTTCAACGGTCCATTTATGGATTGAAGCAAGCATCCCGAAGTTGGAATCAACGTTTTGATAAGGTGATCAAAAGTTTTGGTTTTGTACAAACTTATGGAGAAGCTTGTATTTACAAGAAAGTGAGTGGGAGCTCTGTAGCATTCTTAATACTATATGTAGATGACATATTGTTGATTGGGAATGATGTAGACCTTCTAAATAGTGTCAAGTAATATTTGAATAATAGTTTTTCAATGAAGGATCTTGGCAAAGCAGCTTACATATTAGGCATAAAGATTTATAGAGATAGATCGAGACGCCAAATATCATTGTCACAAAGTACATATTTGGACAAAGTTCTAAAGAGGTTTGGAATGGAAGATAGCAAGAAAGGGTTCTTGCCCATGTTGCCCAATACGACCTTGAGTAAAACTCAAAGTCCGACATCGGCAGAAGATAGAGAAAGGATGAGTAAGACTCCCTATGCCTCAGCCATAGGATCTCTAATGTATGCCATGCTATGTACTAGACCCGACATTGCATACGTTGTTAGTTAACTAGCAGATATCAAAGTGATCCAGGAGTGGATCATTGGACAGCGGTCAAAAACATCCTTAAGTACTTGAGAAGAACTAAGGATATGGTTCTTTCTTATGGAGGTGATGAACAGCTCGTTGTTAATGGTTACACCGATGCTAGTTGGAACACTGATCCGGATGATTCTAAATCACAATCTGGATACGTATTTATTTTGAATGGTGCAGCAGTTAGCTGGAGGAGTGCAAAGCAAAGCGTTGTGGCGAGATCTTCAACTGAATCGGAATACATGGCTGCTTCGGAGGCTTCACAAGAAGCGATATGGATGAAAGAGTTCATTACAGAGCTGGGTGTGGTTCCTAGTGCGCTGGACCCAATGTCTATCTACTGACATGGGTGCCATAGCCAATGCGCAAGAACCAAGGTCACACAAGAAGCTGAAGCATATCAAGCTACATTTTCACGCTATTCGAGAACATATCCAAGATGGGGATATAAAGATTTGCAAAGTACACACAGATCTGAATGTGGCGGATCCGTTGACTAAACCTCTCCCGAGGGCAAAACATGACCAGCACCAAACTGCCATGGGTGTTCGGTATATTACCATGTAATCTAGATTAGATGACTCTAGTGCAAGTGGGAGACTGTTGGAGATATGCCCTAGAGGCAATAATAAATATAGTTATTATTATATCTTTGTGTTTATGATAAATGTTTACATTCATGCTATAATAGTATTAACAAGGAAACATTAATACTTGTGTGATTTGTAAACTTAATTTGAAGTCCCTAGTAAAGCCTCTTTATAATACTAGCTTGTTGGTTAATAGATGATTGTGGTTTCCCTATCATGAACATTGAGATGTTATTAACAACAAGATCATATCGTTAGGAGAATGATATGGTGGACATACTCCTATAGATAAGCGTAGCATAAAGATCAAGTCATTTCAATAGTTCAATTGCTATATGCTTTCTGATACATAGTAATCTAATTCCTTCGACCATGAGATCATGCATATCACCTTTACCGGATGGATGCTTTGATGACATCAAACACCACACCGTAACTGGGTGGCTATAAAGGTGGCATTGAGTGTTCGGAAAGTATTGGTTGAAACACATGGATCAAGAGTGGGATTTGTCCATCCATATGACGGATAGATATACTCTGGGCCCTCTCGGTGAAATGTCATCCAATTAGCTTGCAAGCATGTGACTGGCTCACAAGGGATCACATATCACGGGAACGAGAAAAGAGTACTTATCAGTAACGAGGTTGAACTAGGTATGCAGAGATACCGACGATCATAACCTCGGTTAAGTAAACTATCGTGAGACAAAGGGAAATTGATATCGTATGTAAGAGGTTCATTCGATCGCAAAGTAATCGTAGAAATATGTGGGAGCCATATGAATTTCCAGATTCCTCTATTGGTTATTGTTCGGAGAAGTGTCTCGATCATGTCCGCATAATTCACGAACCATAGGGAGACACACTTAAGGATTCGACGTTGTTTGAGTAGTTATGGAATGATGAGAAAGAGACCGAATGTTGTTCGGAGTCTCGAATGAGATTCGGGATATCACGAGGAGATCCAGAATGGTCCGGAGAATAAGATTCATATGAGGAAAGTCCCGTTTCGGAGTTGGAGAATGGTTCCGGTGTTTTCATCGGGAATGTTCTTGAAGGTTCCGGAATGTCCGGCACTCCGGAGGGGAAGGGTACATGAATGTGTTATATCAAGTTGGTATGATTGCATCATGTACTAAGTGTCATCGCTGAACAAAATAAAGGATTAAATCAAATCCTTGTTTGAAAAGTCAAACGCCAAGTTTGAAAGTCAAACGGCTATTTTTGGGAAGTGGAAAAGGAGGAGGAAACCGAGTTGGGGAGGAGTCCCTCCTCCCCACCGCCGGCGCACCACCAAGCCGAGTAGGGGAGGGACTCCCCTCCCCTTGGCCGGCCCCCTCCACCTATAAAAGGAGGGGCAGGGCTCCCCTCCTAGACACACAAGATCCCCGCCTCCAAAACCCTAAGCCGCCGGCGCCGCCACCTGCTGCCGCCGCCGCCGCCGTCGCCTAGCAACCCTAGCCGCCGGCCAAGCTTCCTCCTCGGCGTGTCTAAACCTTAGATCGTCGAGGGACTCTCTCATACTCCACCATACTCGCTCCGGCTTAAGGCGAAGCCCTGCGAGATCTCCCCTCTACTTCCGGTACCACGCCGTTGTGCTGCCGGAATCGCGAGGAGAGTGCTACAACCTCCGCTGCCTGCTGGAACAAGGGAGAGGAAGGTCTTTATCGAGTACCGAACGTGTGACCGACTGCGGAAGCGCTGCCGGAACGCAGCGCCGGAAGGATCGTCTACGCGATCTTGAGATCGGGAAGAGTACGACTACATCACCCACGAGAATCCGCTCTCGTTAAACACTTTGGAATCTTCGAGGGTGAGTTATTCTATCGACTCGTTGCTACAATCTAGTAGATAGATCTTGGCTTGTTTGTTTGTATGCGGTAGAAATTTTTTGTTTTCCATGCTACGAAACCCTACACATACATGGATCCATTACAAACAACCAAGGTTCAATCTTATTTTAAACAACATTTTGGAAAATGATAAGTGTGGTGGTCCAACTAACGAAGTACGCTTACAATCCTATCTCACTTGCCAAGTTGGCTAACAAGATATTTCTAGAAGCAATCAGTCTATCTTGAGCACATGACTCCATTACTAAGTCTATAATGTCTCCTCTTAAGGTTTAGTTGGTAGCCTCCAACTCTTGGGTATGTTTCTTTTCTTCCTTAAGATCATTCTGAATGTTGAGCATTCTGCACTTGACTCTATCACCAAGTTCTTTGATGGCCTTCCAAGCTGCATCCCTTGCTGAATCAAAGAATGTAGTGTGTACCACTGAATTGGTGACCATGCAGAATCCTGATTCCTTGTGTCTGTCTTCCTTGTTTTTATACAAGTGAAGTTGCACCCACCAGTACTCAACTCCTTCATCCATCACAGGAAAACCTTTGTACACAGCTGCACCATGTATTCCCATTGCAACCATGAGGTCCTTGAGAGCCTTGGGGAATTCTGTCTCACATTCCAAAGTCATTGTCATGAGTGGTCCCTTCCTTACGGATTCGTTGATGGAGTTCATCTATAAATAGAGATAAGAAAGAAGTTTAGAAAAGTTTACGAGAAGAAAAGACAAGTGTGGAAGTTGTTGAAATTTTTTCCTTAGTGGTTTCCAATCCTAGGGTCATAATCCTACAGGCAACACAGTGCTCTGATACCATCTGTAAGATCCCTCCTTTATAAAGGAAAAGGATCCCTGTGATTGCAATGCTAGTCCCTGGATCAATGCTAGCATCCACAGTTTAAGATGAAGTACACAGAAACAAAGGTCATTATTACAGTCATTCCAGAGACAAACATAGTCTTTTACAACTCCATGGCCACAGGCCTAGTACAAGAGTTTAAATGAGTAAATAGATAAATAAGTCTTCATCTTCATGTTGAGTGTAGACTCATGACTCCTAATCATCATCAGAATATCCTACAACATCACAAGTTACAGCCACAGTGGGTCAATACATTGGAATAGTATTGGCAAGTGATACCTTAGTAGAATATTGGTGGACTAGATACTATATGCAATTTGGCTAAGTGTAGCTTAGGCTTGCTTTGCTCAAAATAGGTTTTGCCTATGAGTTGAAAACACTAATTTTTCTTTGTCAAAACTTTTCCCAAGGAACCACCAATAGACATTGGGGTCCTTCACCCTTGTTCAACCACAAGTTTTACTTAGAAATTGGGATGAGGAGATTCTTGATAGCTTCCATGTCTTGATGCTCCAGTTGTCCATTTCCAGGGACATGGCTAAGTACTTAGATTCTTCCATCTACAGAGGTTATGCACTTTCCCCACAAGCCTTGATTTTCACCAAGACAGGACCTTTCAGAAGCCTTCCCTTAGACCAAATGGACGCGCTCCAACCTATCATCCCACTACCACCAACTGTCCAAATGGCTAAGTTATTGCAACCTATATGATCCATGTAGAGCCCATATTGCCAAGTGGCTGCACTAGAAGCTTCTTAACATTTGGCCTCTCAAATCCCTTTGTTCCTGGGTGGCTTTCCACAAGTGAGATACACAAGGTAAACCATAGAAATGGGCCTTGTGTAACCACTCAACATAACCCATTCACAACCATTCCACCCAGGTGATTCATTCACTTAGTTGTTTTATTAAGTAAAAACATAGTCCAAAGACTTAGAAATATTTATTCATAGCATGAACATATAACCACCCTTGGTGGCTACTAGCTAGACTAAGCATGGCATAGATAAGCATCTTAACTTAGAAATTTCTAGCAATTCTACAACTACTAGGATTTCCCAAGCATAGCATATAAGCAAAAATATAACCATGCAAGACTAGCAAAATATTTCTAATGCATAGTTGAAAAACATAGGGATAAAATCATGAAGCACCACTTGCCTTGGTAGTTTGGAGAGTAGATACAATCCTCACAATCACAATCACCATTTGCACCAAAATCTACACATAAAATGATAGCACCAAATCACATACAAAATAAATACAATCAAAAATATATGGATGCATGCAATATGATATGTGATGATTTTCTATACTCAACAAGACAAGTGCACAATACTGGTTCATAAACAAGTCCAAAACTTGCCCAATAATCTTTATTTGAACACTAAAACATTTATCAAATAATTTATATGCACAAAATAGACCTACACATGTTTCTGTGATTAAAACCATTTTAACAGAAACACAACATTAAACACATTGCATATTTGGAAAGGGCTTTCTCTCCTGATTCCATTGATATAAAATTCATCAAATTTGGACGTGGGAATCAAAAGTTATGATTAAAACAAGTTTAAACATCTAATAGATTCAAATCAGAAATTTAAAACAAACTAACAGACACGCGGCGCAATCCTATTGGTTGATACCGCTTCACGCTGGATCGCGTCTGTGAGCCGTCAGATCTAACTTAAACGCGCGGCCCAGATCTAATCTTACCGTTTCGCCTAGGATCTATCGTATCCACTGGATCTAGATCTAACGATCCTAAGCAACCTGACTAGCCAGTGGCGGCTAGCGGCGGCGTCTCTGTCAGAGCTGCTACCGGCGTTCCAGGTCGCTCGGGAGAGGGATAAGGGGCTTACCAAGATCGCCATGTGCTGCTGATGCTCAAGGTGGTGGTGGCTTGACAAGGGGCGCGCTGCAGTGGCCGTGGGAGCTCGTCGGAGATGCTGGCGGCGCCGGGTGCTTGTTGACGAAGATGTTGCCGAGGTTCTGCGTCGGCCTAGCACGAGCCAGATGGGTTAGAAGGTGCGCATGGTCTTGGCGATCAAGACAGCATCGAATGGAAGGCAAGGGGCGGTCGCGTTTTACCTGGATTGCACGTCAGAGTCGAGCGGCGGCTCAGGTGTTCGCGGGCGTGAACGAAGACGTCGCTCTGGGTCACGAGAAAGCAAACAGAAGGAATCAGTGAACGCGCAAGGACACGCAGGTGATGATGGTTTGAACCAGAGACAGGGGCGGTCAGAACTCACCGAGATTGGTCGTCGGAGTGCGTCTGTGCCGCGGCGGAGTCACTCGAATTCGTGCAGCCTGGTGGCGGAGTGGTGGCGCTAGGTGAGGGGAAATGCTCGCGGTGTAGAGGGGGTTAAGTAGCTAGGAGGGAGGTGGCGATTACGCGCTGAATCAATGGTAATTAAGCTCGCAGTGACTGCGGCGAGGTAACGGCGGAGCGCCTCGGCCGCACGTGATTGAGGACGACGACGACGTGGTCGCAGGGTCCACTTGCCAGCGAGAGAAACAGAGAGGAGGTGGGGTCAGGCGGTCAGTGACTTGGTGGGTTTGTCTGCGAGTGAGAGAGAGAGAAGGGGGAACCCGGGTGGGCTTAGTGGGCTGGTTCTGTTGTTGGGCTAGAAAGGTGGCGCCGGCCCTTTTCTATTTCTTTTCTCCTTTTCTTTTTCTGTTTGCAATTTCAGGAATCAATTTCAAATGATTTCAAAAACTGTTTGAATTCAAATCTTTTCAGGATTTTTGTAGAGTGCAACACTCACAATTCTGGACACAAAACCAAGTGGTCACTTTGAAGCAGGCACACAACTGCTGGACGAAGAAGCGGTAAAGGGCCATGTTCGCGTCCCTGGCGTCCCACTCGCCAGATACTTGTTGCACCACCAAGTCCGAATCTCCGAAGCATAGCACCCTCTAGATGCCTATCTTCTTGGCCATCTTGAGTCCATGGATGAGTGCTTCGTACTCGGCAACGTTGTTGGAAGCTTTGAAGTGGATCTGGAGGACGTACTCCAGCCGGTCGCCTTTGGGCGAGGTTATCACGATTCCTTCTCCGAGTCCTCCTCGCATTTCGATCCTTCGAAGTATAGCTTCCAGTAAGTTGAATCCGGCACTGGAGGCATGTATTGTGTCTCCGCCCAATCGATGATGAAAGCAGCCAGTGCTTGGGACTTGATTACGGTTCACGGCTCGTACTGGATGTTATGCGCAGAGAGTTCGATGGCCCATTTTGCCACGCGGCCAGTGGCGTCTTTGTTGCCAATGATTTCTGCGAGTGGGGCCAATGCTACTACCCGGATGGAGTGCCCTTGGAAGTAGTGCTTGAGTTTCTTGGCGGCCATGTACACGTCGTACACTAGCTTCTGGAAGTGGGGGTAGTTCTGCTTGGAGAGTGAGAGCACCTCGCTTAGGTAGTATACGGGGCGCTGGACCATCTGAGCCTTCCCTTCCTCTGGTCGCTCCACTACCAATACCATGCTAACCACTCTGTTTGTGGCAGCGATATACATCAGCATGGGCTCCTTTGCCGCTGGCGCTGCCAGGATGGGTGGTGAGGTGAGCATGCGCTTGAGGTCTCAGAAATGTTCGTCCGCCTGAGCTGTCCAAACGAATTTGTCCATCTTCTTCATCAGCTAGTACAGGGGAAGGGCCTTCTCTCCCAGCCGGTTGACGAATCGGCTGAGGGAAGTGAGGCATCCGGTGAATTTCTGCATGTCGCGCAGGTTCTGTGGCAACTCCATGCGTTCAATGGCTCTGATCTTCTCCGGGTTCGCCTCGATTCCTTGCTCGGAGACGAGAAAGCCCAGGAGCTTGCCGGGTGGAACGCCGAACACGCACTTTTCCGGGTTCAGCTTGATCTGGAAACGGCAAAGGTTTTCGAACGTTTCCTTCAGATCCTCAAGGAGTGGGTGCCGCTCCTTGGTATTGATGACGACGTCATCGACGTAGGCGTTCACGTTTTTTCCGATCTGCGTCTACAGGCATTTCTGCATGCAGTGCTGATAGGTTGCGCCTGCGTTCTTCAACCCGAAGGGCATGGTGGTGTAGCAGTATGCTCCATACGGGGTTATGAATGATGTCTTTATTTGATCGGTTACATTGAGCTTGATCTGATGATAGCCCGAATAAGCGCCCAGAAAAGACAACAAATCGCACCCGGCAGTGGAGTCGATACCTTGATCAATCTGCGGCAGAGCGAAAGGATCTTTGGGGCAAGCTTTGTTGAGACTGGTATAGTCGACGCACATGCGCCATGTCTTGTTCTTCTTCAGCACCAGCACCGGGTTGGCAAGCCATTCCGGGTGGAAAACTTCCATGATGAAGCTGGCTGCGAGCAGCCGTGTGATCTCCTCACCAATGGTTCTTCTTTTTTCTTCTGCAAAACGGCGTAAAGATTGCTTGAACGGCTTCGCATCTGGTCGAACATGAAGGGAGTGCTCAGCGAGTTCCCTCAGGACACCTGGCATGTCTTTGGGGCACCATGAAAAAATGTCCCGATTCTCATGGAGGAAATCGACGAGCGCGCTTTCCTATTTGTTGTCCAGACTGTCTCCGACCAGGACGAACTTGCTTGGGTCTTCCTCATTCAGCAGGATCTTCCTTGTTCCTTGCGAGGGCTTGAACTGTGATTCGCCAGCCGGTTTGGGCTCTCCAGCCGGCATATCCTTCTGCAGAGCCGCCATGTTCTGCATTACGACGCGCTTCTCTTCAGCGATGATCATCGCTTCGGCCAGCTTGGAGCCGTCTGAAGCGCACTCGATCGAACGCTTGTAGCATCCATCGATAGTGATCACTCCCTTTGGGCCCGGCAGCTTCATCTTGAGGTATGCATAGTGCGGTACTCCCATGAACTTGGTCAGATATGGGTGCCCTAGTATGGCGTGGTAGGCACTAGAGAGGTTCACGACCTCGAACCAAATTGGCTCGCGGCAGAAGTTGTTCTCACTGCCGAAGATGATGTCCAGCCGGATCTTGCCGATGGGGAGTGTTATGGTCCTGGTACTGCTCCATGCAACAAAGTGCTCGAGGGTTGCAGCTGGACTCGCTGATGCCTAGCCTCTCAAGGTTGCTCAGGTAGAGGAGGTTGATGTTGCTTCCTCCATCGATCAGTACCAAAGAGAAGCGACACGAGTGCTTCTTGGAGATAATGATGGGGTCAAGGACCAACGCGTAGCTACTAGGGCTTGGCAACACGGTCGGCTGATCCTCCTTGCTCCAGGTGATCGCCTGGTTGGACCAGTGTAGGTACTGGGGAACGGGAGGGACAATTGCGTTCACCTCCACCTCGCGTCGCTGCTTGGCATGCTTCGTTTCCGGCTTCGCCAGGAATATGTGGTAATTACCCACCTGCCGCAGGTAACCGTCTTCGTCATCCTCGCGGCGGTTGCGTCGTTCCCTGTTGTCCGGTGGGCCTCCGGCTGGTGGTGGAGGTGGTGGTGGGAGCCCACCGGCTTCGGCCATTTTCTTTGTCTAGCTGCATTGGCGCGTCGTGTGATTCGCGGGCTTGTTGCCACCACTGTGGAACTTGCATGGCCCGTCGAGCATGGACTCCATGGTGTACTTAGGCCGAGGCGGCCTATCATCCGGCCTCTGCCTCCGGCTGCCTCCTGCAGCCGCATCTTCATGCACAACGGCTACTTGCTTGGTGTCGTACCGGCTATCCGGTTGGTCGTCTTTCCTCTTGCCATGGCGGTTGTCGTGACCGTGCCGCCTAGGATGAAGGTCACCCGGCTGGCGTCGCTCCGCCTGCTCGTCCATGACGATTTGGCCTTGGTCGTCCACCACGACGGGTTTCTTCATTGCTGCGTGAGCGATGGCATACTTGTCCGCGACGGCCATGACCTGGGCCATAGTTTGCGGGTCTGCCCGGCTGAGCTTATGCTTTAGCATGGTGTCGTCTCGGCAGTCGTTGGTGAAGAAGTCTATCGCTTGGTGCTCATGCACCCCTTTGCACGAATTGTGCATGCTGGTCCACCGGGTGAGGTAGGCACGATCCGACTCATCCTTGCCATGTACGCAGAGCGCAAGCTCGCGAGGCCGAACCGGTCGCTTGTATGTTCCGGTGAAGTTACAGATGAACGCTTCTTCGAAGTCCAGCCAGGCGTTGATGCTATTGTCAGGGAGGCTATTGAGCCATGTCCTTGATGAGTCGATGTGGCATCCCGCAAAACCACTACTAGAAAAATCGCGCTGTTTTGTGCATTGCATCGTCGTCATCATGCATTGTTTGTCTGAAACCATTTTTTTCGAAACGCCTAGTTTTGTTTTCTAAAATAGCCCCGTCTTATTTCAAATTAAAACATCGGTCTGTTCAGATCTTTTATTTATCTAAAACTATTTATAAAATTTATTTTAAGGTAAAAGAAAACCTTAGCCAAAAATATATAATCCTAAAACTACCCAGTCTTATTCTACCCACCCTTCAGCCACCTCACCCCCTCCAATCCCCTTCCTCCACCTCACCCCTCCACCTCACTCCACCCACTCCCAGCCTGCCACATCACCCCCAACCACCAACCCACCGCCACCTGCCCACACCCCACCCTCCCGGTCAAACCCCCGGCCCCACCTCCTCTACACGCACGCAACCCACCCCACCCCACACACCACACACGCCACACACCAGACCCACACCCAACCCCCCCGACCGACCGACCGATCGGCCGGCCTGGCCGCGTCCCCACCCCACCTGCCCGGCCCCACCCCGATCCCCCACCGAACGCTCTCGGCCTCACCCCCCCCCCCCCCCCGCGTCGCCCTCTCCTCTCGCCCGCCCCGCTCGCGGCGATCCCCGGCCGCGACCTCGCCGCGTCGGCCTCACCCCCCTGCAGCGCCCGCCATCGCCACCTTCTTCCTCCCCTCGTCGGTCCCGCGCCGCCGTCGCCCGCCCTCGCCCCGGCTCTGCCCCCCCCCCCCCCCCCGCCGCGGAGCTCGAGGCCCGCCAGATCCCGCCGCCGCCCTGCGGGTCCCGTCCGCCTCGGCCTCCTCGCTCCTCCCCTCGTCGCCCCGCCGCCTCCTTCCGCGCGGCCCGCCTCCGCCGTCGCCAGCACGCCAACATCCGGCCCCGCACGCGCCCTGGCCGCCGACCCCGACGCTCGACCCTGCACCGTCGCCTGGCCACCAGCGAGCCCGCGAGCACCTCCCCGAGTCTGCCCTGCGCGCGCAAGCGCTGCTGCCCGTCACCGCTGTCCGCGCGCGCGTGCTCCGCTGTTCTGTTTCTGTTGTTTTCCGTTATCGTTGCTGCTCACCACATGTTTGTTGGAACCCCGCAAGATCTCGGGCAGATACACGGTAAGAGGATGACAAGATCGTCTGGACACCCAAGTACCAGGAAAAACGACGTCAAGAGCAACTGGACACGGAGAACCCCGACTAAGCGACAAGACCTTCATCGGCGACAAGACTTCTGTGGCATCCAAGTTCGCCTACCACCGGCGTTTGAACCCGTTGGAACCACACCGAGCACCCGCTGTACCCGAAGGTCGACATCGGCCCGTAGCCTCAAGACCGTCTTTATGGATCGCCAAGTTCATCGACTCGGATCCGATGGCGTGAAGGTCCCCTTCACGAGCCCTGAAGAACCCCGAAGACCGAACATGGATCCGAAGCCGTGTTTTCAGAGTCCGAAGACCCCGGTACCCGATCCACCCAAGTCCGACATCGACAAACGAAGACGGCACCATCAAGACCTTCGTCGTGGAACGCCAAGTTCTCCGAGACCCCGGTACGACAAGACCTCCTTCCCGCACCGATGCCAACGACGTCGCCCGTCAAGTTCTTCTTCCCGGACGCCAAGACCGAACCTGAAGACCCGGATGCGACAAGATCTACCTCTGTTATCCGAGAACGATCCCGCCGAGACCGAACCCTAGACCCGGACCCTGAGACCCGACCCCGTACCCCTCGGAGCCAAGTTCGCCGAACCCTAATGTGTGATTCCCTTTCCAAGCCCCGTATTTTTATAATATACGATATAAACTTATTGCATTAAATCATTCATGTCGCATACATGTGTGTGGTTTGGGGGCACTATGCCGATTAACCATATAATTAAATATGGGATCCATATGCGGACATTTCTAGTCTCATATTGGTCCCATTTAAATTTGTGTAACGAACCGGTGCTATCTTTTGCCATGTTAAGACAACATTTAAATTGTGGGCTTCTAAATAACATGAACCTATTAACTAATTGTCGGGACCCCGGTTCCACTTAATATGACCTAATTGCATCGCATCTTTGCCATGTCATACATCATACATGCATCATGCCCGATCTTTTGCCGTAGTATTAAATAGTGCATCCGGTGTTTATTCTAGTGTTTTGGTTCTTCGCGGATAAGGCCGTTGAGTTGATGCGAGTGTCGACCCGATCTTCGGTTGAATCTTCAGCAATGTTTTTCAGGCGAGCATCTCCCCCTTTCTACCTATCTTACTTTTATAGTATTTATTCCTTCCTGTTGATCTATTGCTATCTGTGTTGCGATGCTCTAGTTTTCGTACCCGTGATATCCCTTGCAGCCTTATATTGCCTTGGACACCTCCTATTACCTGTTGTTTGGTAGATAGTTGGACTTGCGCGTCGTAGTCGCTTGCTCAAGCGCCGTTGCGTGTCGTCAAGTACCACAGTTGTTGGAGTATTGACGTGTGTTTATTGTTGGAGATGATCAGGACTTTAATTATTGTTTAACAACTAAAATTGAAGTAGGTAAGCAGAGGCACAGGTGGGCAATAGATGTTATTTGGTTGTTAACCGTCCACTTGTGTCCCGTAGGACCCCGAGTTCTTGACACCTGTTCCGAGATCGAGCGCGCTAACCACATGTGGGATGTGTGGGCACCCCATCGATTTAGTACCTGATTCCAAGTATTGTACTGGGGGCCACAACTAGTTTGAGGTTTTATTACTATTCTGTACTTATGCCATGTTTTACTGCTTTATTTAAATTGTGCGATGGATAGCACACTGTACTGTTTAGGATCGTGACCCGTTTTCGCTGTATCGACAAGCCCGAGAGTTTCGGGTTCCCAGTCGTTTACAGCCGGCTCCACAAACCCTAAGTCCGTCTCGGAGACCGGCCGACTTTGTTGCGGGTTCGACTTAGTGGGGTGGCCCCAATGTACTTACTTTGGGTCTGGGAAACGTCATGACTTAGGCCCCGCCGACATACCGATGGGTGTATGTTAATTGATCTGGCAAAAAGGGTCGAAGTGCGTGTGGATATCTCATGCTAATCGCGTGTGGATACTTTGGTGCACCCCTGCAGGGTTAAATCTTTTCGAAAAGCCGTGTCCGCGGTTATGGACGACTTGGAGCACAGTTCTCGATCATAGACAACTAAAACTAAAGTTTACTGTTATAATTTGACTTGTATGCGATGTGACTAGTAATCAGCTCAACTTCAATGGAATGGCTAAATGAAAGTACCAACAACTGCTGGGTTTTGGGATATCTCATGCTAATTGTATGTGACTAGTAAGTGGCGCAACTACAACGGAATGGTTAAATAAAACTGCCCACTGCTTATTTTATCAGGATGACTATCTATACCTGAATAGTAACTGATGCAACGATAACTGAATAAATAAAACTGCCAACTGCGTGAGTTCCTCGGTTGACTTCCTCGTTGGTCTCGAGGGGGAATACCAGGATGGGTTTGTTTGGTGGTAGCATCAGGTGGTTCCGAATAGGTCTTTCTTAGCCCTCTCTGATAGCCGACAGTTATATCGAGTCTCTATAGGTTGTTTAGTGCATGCTGCGCTGCCGCTCAGTCCACCATACCTATGTAGGCGAGGACCGCCGAATTCTAGTCTCGCCGTGTACTGGCCTCAGTACTGACCGCTCCTCTTTTTCCTTTGCCCTTTGTCGGCACCCCTTTTGTTTAAGCAGGTTTTGAGATCGATGTCGTTAGCAGGGTTACCCTTCCGGCTTGGCCTGGGCAGGGTTATGGACGCCATTGGTTATTCTTCAGGGCTCTTAGCCCCATTTGCATCTTGTCCGTAGTCGGACGCTTAATCGTTTTCAAGGTGATTTGGATCTTTGTATATTATATCTGTATTATTGACTCATTGAGTCGCTGTTGTATATATATCTGTTTTGTGGGTCCCATCGAGGACTGTTGTGTAATGTTATTACTTTGTTTTCCACCCGCACGAAAGTGCCTGGTGGGCGTCCTTGAATCGTTTCTATGCGGGTTTGGCGGAAAAGGCTAAAACTTGCATAGGGTCGATTCGAGGGTGTTACAGAGTGGTATCAGAGCTCAGCAGTTGCGATACCCCACAAGTCCAGCCTGTAGGATAACCTAGCTAACGGCCGAAGTAGAGTGTCAAAACTATTTTTGCAAAATCGGTTGGATAGTTCTGATTAGGTCTGATTTTACTCCTTACCCCTCTGCTGCTCTCCTCTCACCTCTGCGTGTTTTGAATCCGCTCTCTTCTCTCTCTTCGAGTCCAGGATTTCTCGTGGTTGGGTTCCGTCGTACCTTCAGGGTTTTGCTTCCTCCTTTGATAACGGTGTTCTACCATCTGGTCTTCATGCTATCCGAGGAATCCTTCGTCTGGTGGACTTCTCTTTGTTCCTTCTCGTGCCTTCCGGTGTTTTCCGACGCGACGACATCATCTATGCCAGATCCGATGCAGAGTCTGCATCACTCCTTTGTTTCTGAACCTCGATTGTCGAGATCTTCAGTCTGATTCCGAGAATGGTTGCACGCTTTTTCTACTGATTGTGCAGAGTAATAGTTTGGGTGCGTGATGGATTGGCCCCCATGCCGACTACTCAATCTATTCGCTTTTGTACATTGAAGTGGATGAGAATGCATCGGTTCCCTCTTTCTATCGAAGCTAGAGGTGGCTTTATTTGTTGATACCTCTACCTTCGACCCTTTTGTTCCCGGAGTGTTCTCTCGACGATCACGGACAACGACCTCTTGTTAGTGGTGTCGCGAGGATCTACACGAAACGAGAAGACGCAGATCGCCGACCTTCCTTCCGGTACCATGAGGCGGATCTCGAGGGCGAGATCCTTTGTTAGTGGTGTCGAATTGTGGCATCCCGCAAAACCACTACTAGAAAAATCGCGCTGTTTTGTGCATTGCATCGTCGTCATCATGCATTGTTTGTCTGAAACCATTTTTTCGAAACGCCTAGTTTTGTTTTCTAAAATAGCCCCGTCTTATTTCAAATTAAAACATCGGTCTGTTCAGATCTTTTATTTATCTAAAACTATTTACAAAATTTATTTTAAGGTAAAAGAAAACCTTAGCCAAAAATATATAATCCTAAAACTACCCTGTCTTATTCTACCCACCCTTCAGCCACCTCACCCCCTCCAATCCCCTTCCTCCACCTCACCCCTCCACCTCACTCCACCCACTCCCAGCCTGCCACATCACCCCCAACCACCAACCCACCGCCACCTGCCCACACCCCACCCTCCCGGTCAAACCCCCGGCCCCACCTCCTCTACACGCACGCAACCCACCCCACCCCACACACCACACACGCCACACACCAGACCCACACCCAACCCCCCCGACCGACCGACCGACCGGCCGGCCTGGCCGCGTCCCCACCCCACCTGCCCGGCCCCACCCCGATCCCCTACCGAACGCTCTCGGCCTCACCCCCCCCCCCCCCCCCCCCGCGTCGCCCTCTCCTCTCGCCCGCCCCGCTCGCGGCGATCCCCGGCCGCGACCTCGCCGTGTCGGCCTCACCCCCCTGCAGCGCCCGCCATCGCCACCTTCTTCCTCCCCTCGCCGGTCCCGCGCCGCCGTCGCCCGCCCTCGCCCCGGCTCTGCCCCCCGCCGCGGAGCTCGAGGCCCGCCAGATCCCGCCGCCGCCCTGCGGGTCCCGTCCGCCTCGGCCTCCTCGCTCCTCCCCTCGTCGCCCCGCCGCCTCCTTCCGCGCGGCCCGCCTCCGCCGTCGCCAGCACGCCAACATCCGGCCCCGCACGCGCCCTGGCCGCCGACCCCGACGCTCGACCCTGCACCGTCGCCTGGCCACCAGCGAGCCCGCGAGCACCTCCCCGAGTCTGCCCTGCGCGCGCAAGCGCTGCTGCCCGTCACCGCTGTCCGCGCGCGCGTGCTCCGCTGTTCTGTTTCTGTTGTTTTCCGTTATCGTTGCTGCTCACCACATGTTTGTTGGAACCCCGCAAGATCTCGGGCAGATACACGGTAAGAGGATGACAAGATCGTCTGGACACCCAAGTACCAGGAAAAACGACGTCAAGAGCAACTGGACACGGAGAACCCCGACTAAGCGACAAGACCTTCATCGGCGACAAGACTTCTGTGGCATCCAAGTTCGCCTACCACCGGCGTTTGAACCCGTTGGAACCACACCGAGCACCCGCGGTACCCGAAGGTCGACATCGGCCCGTAGCCTCAAGACCGTCTTTATGGATCGCCAAGTTCATCGACTCGGATCCGATGGCGTGAAGGTCCCCTTCACGAGCCCTGAAGAACCCCGAAGACCGAACATGGATCCGAAGCCGTGTTTTCAGAGTCCGAAGACCCTGGTACCCGATCCACCCAAGTCCGACATCGACAAACGAAGACGGCACCATCAAGACCTTCGTCGTGGAACGCCAAGTTCTCCGAGACCCCGGTACGACAAGACCTCCTTCCCGCACCGATGCCAACGACGTCGCCCGTCAAGTTCTTCTTCCCGGACGCCAAGACCGAACCCGAAGACCCGGATGCGACAAGATCTACCTCTGTTATCCGAGAACGATCCCGCCGAGACCGAACCCCAGACCCGGACCCTGAGACCCGACCCCGTACCCCTCGGAGCCAAGTTCGCCAAACCCTAATGTGTGATTCCCTTTCCAAGCCCCGTATTTTTATAATATACGATATAAACTTATTGCATTAAATCATTCATGTCGCATACATGTGTGTGGTTTGGGGGCACTATGCCGATTAACCATATAATTAAATATGGGATCCATATGCGGACATTTCTAGTCTCATATTGGTCCCATTTAAATTTGTGTAACGAACCGGTGCTATCTTTTGCCATGTTAAGACAACATTTAAATTGTGGGCTTCTAAATAACATGAACCTATTAACTAATTGTCGGGACCCCGGTTCCACTTAATATGACCTAATTGCATCGCATCTTTGCCATGTCATACATCATACATGCAGCATGCCCGATCTTTTGCCGTAGTATTAAATAGTGCATCCGGTGTTTATTCTAGTGTTTTGGTTCTTCGCGGATAAGGCCGTTGAGTTGATGCGAGTGTCGACCCGATCTTCGGTTGAATCTTCAGCAATGTTTTTCAGGCGAGCATCTCCCCCTTTCTACCTATCTTACTTTTATAGTATTTATTCCTTCCTGTTGATCTATTGCTATCTGTGTTGCGATGCTCTAGTTTTCGTACCCGTGATATCCCTTGCAGCCTTATATTGCCTTGGACACCTCCTATTACCTGTTGTTTGGTAGATAGGTGGACTTGCGCGTCGTAGTCGCTTGCTCAAGCGCCGTTGCGTGTCGTCAAGTACCACAGTTGTTGGAGTATTGACGTGTGTTTATTGTTGGAGATGATCAGGACTTTAATTATTGTTTAACAACTAAAATTGAAGTAGGTAAGCAGAGGCACAGGTGGGCAATAGATGTTATTTGGTTGTTAACCGTCCACTTGTGTCCCGTAGGACCCCGAGTTCTTGACACCTGTTCCGAGATCGAGCGCGCTAACCACATGTGGGATGTGTGGGCACCCCATCGATTTAGTACCTGATTCCAAGTATTGTACTGGGGGCCACAACTAGTTTGAGGTTTTATTACTATTCTGTACTTATGCCATGTTTTACTGCTTTATTTAAATTGTGCGATGGATAGCACATTGTACTGTTTAGGATCGTGACCCGTTTTCGCTGTATCGACAAGCCCGAGAGTTTCGGGTTCCCAGTCGTTTACAGCCGGCTCCACAAACCCTAAGTCCGTCTCGGAGACCGGCCGACTTCGTTGCGGGTTCGACTTAGTGGGGTGGCCCCCATGTACTTACTTTGGGTCTGGGAAACGTCATGACTTAGGCCCCGCCGACATACCGATGGGTGTATGTTAATTGATCTGGCAAAAAGGGTCGAAGTGCGTGTGGATATCTCATGCTAATCGCGTGTGGATACTTTGGTGCACCCCTGCAGGGTTAAATCTTTTCGAAAAGCCGTGTCCGCGGTTATGGACGACTTGGAGCACAGTTCTCGATCATAGACAACTAAAACTAAAGTTTACTGTTATAATTTGACTTGTATCCGATGTGACTAGTAATCAGCTCAACTTCAATGGAATGGCTAAATGAAAGTACCAACAACTGCTGGGTTTTGGGATATCTCATGCTAATTGTATGTGACTAGTAAGTGGCGCAACTACAACGGAATGGTTAAATAAAACTGCCCACTGCTTATTTTATCAGGATGACTATCTATACCTGAATAGTAACTGATGCAACGATAACTGAATAAATAAAACTGCCAACTGCGTGAGTTCCTCGGTTGACTTCCTCGTTGGTCTCGAGGGGGAATACCAGGATGGGTTTGTTTGGTGGTAGCATCAGGTGGTTCCGAATAGGTCTTTCTTAGCCCTCTCTGATAGCCGACAGTTATATCGAGTCTCTATAGGTTGTTTAGTGCATGCTGCGCTGCCGCTCAGTCCACCATACCTATGTAGGCGAGGACCGCCGAATTCTAGTCTTGCCGTGTACTGGCCTCAGTACTGACCGCTCCTCTTTTTCCTTTGCCCTTTGTCGGCACCCCTTTTGTTTAAGCAGGTTTTGAGATCGACGTCGTTAGCAGGGTTACCCTTCCGGCTTGGCCTGGGCAGGGTTATGGACGCCATTGGTTATTCTTCAGGGCTCTTAGCCCCATTTGCATCTTGTCCGTAGTCGGACGCTTAATCGTTTTCAAGGTGATTTGGATCTTTGTATATTATATCTGTATTCTTGACTCATTGAGTCGCTGTTGTATATATATCTGTTTTGTGGGTCCCATCGAGGACTGTTGTGTAATGTTATTACTTCGTTTTCCACCCGCACGAAAGTGCCTGGTGGGCGTCCTTGAATCGTTTCTATGCGGGTTTGGCGGAAAAGGCTAAAACTTGCATAGGGTCGATTCGAGGGTGTTACAGTCGACGAGCATGAGGGGGACGTAGCGGACGGCCAGGCGGAGGTTGCCATTGGAGATTCCCACCACGGTGGTGTAATCAACCAACCAATACTCAGGCTTGACGGTTCCGTTGTACTTTGGCGTGTCCCTTGGGAGTGAAAATCCCTTCGGAAACGGCTCACTCCGGATGCGCGGGCAGAAACACTTCGGGCCAGCCGGACTTTCCTCCTCCAGAGTGCGTGAATGCACCAGGAGGTCGATGTGCTCCCGTGCGTCAGCCGGTTCTCGGGGACCGAGCCGGCCCTTTAGGCGTGACGCAAGCGGGTCCTTGTTCGCGTCTGCTCCCTCCTTCGGTGCTCGCGTCTTTTTCCCCTAGGAAGCTCCGGCTGCCGGAGCGCAGCTTACGCTGGAGGCGGCGGCGTCCCGGTTGTGGCGACCGCGATTGCCGGATTTGCCACGCGGGCGGATGTTTTGCCCAAGCCCTCCTAGAGAAGATGCATGTTGATGCTTGCTTCCTCCGTGCGCCGTCTGGTCCGCGCCTTTGCGGACGACGATGTCGCGGGAGTTGCCCACCTGGCTAGGGACGCCCTCGGCTTGATGCTTGTTCGCAGTGGCCACGAGGAGCTGCACGTGCTCCTACTAGCGACGAAGTTCCTCGCCCTCAAGGTGTTTCAGCTCCACAGCTGCCGCCTCGGCTGCCCTCATGTTCTTGGCGGGAGTGTTGTAGACGGGCTGCGCCACACCTGCATGCGAATCGGCGGGGCGGTCCAGTTCTGACACCAAGTCGCGCCCCCGGTGCTGGATCTTCCTGGCGAAACCGTGAGCCGTGTTGTATTCGTGCACAACGGCATTCAGCCGACGCTGGTTAGCCGCGACCTTGGTGGCTTCCTCTAGGAGTTTTTGGCGTGTAGCTTCGAGCGTTGTCGCTGCAGTCGCTGGATCCGTCTGGACAACGACCGGAGCACGCAAGTGCTGGATGGAGGCGGTGAGCGGGTCTTGCTCTTGCTCGGGCACGGAGTTTTCTCCTCCTGCCCGACGTTCTTGAGGTGATCGGTGGTTTTCGCGAGCGTTTACCACCATGACTTTGACGCAACCACTCCCTACGGCTGTGCCGCGGGTGAGGGGCACGTCGAGGATGGGGGTGAACACGCTGGGGAAAACCTCAGCGACAGTGGCGACGTAGACGCGGACGTCTCCAAAATGCATGATGGAGCAATCAGCGGGGAAGGTGTTACCGGCAAAGCACGCTACGTTGTCGATGATGCAGTCGAAGGCACCCAGCGTGAGAACGAGGCCAGAGGCCACGCGTTCGCCAGCGACGAGCGGAAGTCCCGTGCGGAAGATGATCCCAGCCGAAGCGTTGTGCCCCACGGTGGGCGCCAACTGTCATGGTGTGGAACACGGCAGTGCCATTGGGGATGGCAAAGAAGGGACACACGGATGCATTCGGTGGCTCGCGCAACGGGTTGGGCACGGTGAACTGCAGACACATCGACGTACCCAGGTTCGGGGCCCTGTTGGCGAGGTAACACCCCTACTCCTGCAAGATGAACTATATGTGGGAGTTGATGCTCAGTACAGATTCTCCTTGAGTTGTTTCCTTAGCGACTATTGAGAGCTAGAGCAAGAGGGCAACTTGATGCTAACACTTCTATCCTTCTATGGTTGCCTACCTCGAACCCTAGCTCTGCCCTCCCTTATGTACTGGTCTAGGGGGGCAGATTATAGATGGGGTCCTAGGGTTTACTGTTTGGATATGGGTTTACAGGACAGGCCGGCTGCAGGGCCCAGCCGGTGGGCCAGGACCCAATCCGCCCTTCTTTTAGCGTCATCCTTCTCTTTAGCGGTCACCCGGGCTTCCTTTCGAGCGTCATCCTTCCTTTAACGGTCACCCGGACTACTTTCGCCAGTCCAGCCGACCACCTTGCTTTATGTTCGTCGGGTAGCACTGGCCATGCATGCCAGCTAGCCCGATGAAGAGGGGGAGCCAGAGGCGTACCCCGCATGGAGCGTCATCCCTTCCGTGCTCTCCATCGAATCTGAGGTGAGTCGGGTGGAAACGGCCACCCGGCCGGTTCTTCTGGCCAACGGCTAGACGGGCCAGCCGGGAAGGTTATAAGCCCAGTCGGGTGTGTTTGCCAGTTAGCTAGAGTTGTCCTTCCTGGAGGCCAGGCGGCCTGCATCTTCTGGCGCCAGCCTACTTGTACCTGGCTTTCCCCACCCGAGGGTTATTCCCCTGGTAGAGATCGACGGAGATGGATCCAGGGGCACTTCCTCATCCCGGCAGGGTGCCGGAACAGAGACTTTATGTCCCCCGAATCTCCCCTTCAGTGGCGGCGGTGTTGCAGAACTTTTCGTGGCTTTTTGGTCGATGATCTAGGGTTTTTGAGTCGGAGGCTTCTTATACGCGAAGGAGGCAAGGTCGATGGAGGGCTAGGAGGCCCACACCCCCTATGGGCGCGGCCAGGGTGGGCCCCGTGCCCACCTAGGGTGTGGCCACTGTGCTGTCCTCCTCCGTCTCGTCTTCGATTTTCTGTATCATTCAGGGGAAATATGAACTTTGGCTTTTGTCCTGTCCAATTCCGAGAATATTCATTTTTTAGCTTTCTGAAACCAAAAACAGCAGAAAATAGGCAACTGGCACTATGGCATCTTGTCAATAGGTTAGTTCCAGAAAGTGTATAAAAATACCTCAAAGTGTAGACAAAACATAAGATAGTTGATACAAAACAAGGATGGAGCATCAAAAATTATAGATTCGTTTACGACATATCAAGCTCCGCCGCTCGGCAAAGTTTCCGTGCTAAAGGTTGGCCGGCTCATGAAAGGGACGAGGCAGAGAGCTAGATAAAATGATAAGTGTAAACACAAAAATGTTCTTAAGAATTTTTCGAGCACACATATAAAAATATATACAACAAATTCTAAGTAGTAAAGCATCAGTTCTTACAAACCAGCACGCATTCAAAAGCAAAATATTGTTCCCATCATTACATGCCAAATAAAATGTTCAGAATAATGCATCAAGATATTTGTGTTGCAGATTAGGCGCTGGTGATGGAGACCTTGGAGCGCTGGAGTCGACATCGTCGTCACCTTGATCCTGAGACTCAGAAGCTCCTTCAATCAGGCTATCTTTCGGCTCTTGGGGTGAAGAAGGCACAGCGACGGATTCGAAGAATGGTGTCGTGTAGTTCATCATCTCCACCATGCGACAAGCATGGCCCATGCAAGATTCTTGGATAGCCTTGATGTCTTGCGGGTTATCCTCATCATCCTTGTCGAAGATGCCCTTGGTGACGTGCCAGATCTCCACGTCACTGTGGTGGCTCATCACCATGGTAAGGGCGGCCTGTGCAGCGGTCCGAGCATAGGAAATATTCCAGTCTTCGATGAGCTTCGGAATCTCCTTAGCCTTGTCCACCACCTCAAGCACTAGAATTTTGTGCAAATTGAAAAAACTGACCGAATCGCCAGCCTCTTCAAGGGTTTGGTGGAAGTCGAAAAGAACATTGTAACACCCTCGGATCGGCTCAATGCAAGTTTTCGCGATTCCCGCCAAATCCGCATAGAAACGATTCAAAGGTGCCCATCAGGCACTTCCGTACGGGTGGAAAACGAAGTAATATCATTACACAATAGTCCATGATAGAACCCACATAACATATATATACAACAACGACTCCATGAGTTAAGAATATAGATATACAGTACAAAGATCCAAATCACCTTGAAAACGATACAGCGCCCGAGTACGGACAAGATGCAAATTGAGCTAAGAGCCCTGAAGAATAACCAATGGCATCCACAACCCTAACCAGGCCAAGCCAAAAGGTTAACCCTGCTAACGACGTCGATCTCAAAACCTTCTTAAACAAAAGGGGTGCCGACAAATGGCAAAGAAAAAAGAGAGCGGTTAGCACTGAGGCCAGTACACGTCGAGTCTTAGAATTCGGCGGCTCTCTCCTACATAGGTATGGTGGACTGAAGCGGCAGCGCAGCATGCACTAAACAACCTATAGATACTTGATACAACTGTCGACTATCAGAGAGAGATAAGAAAGACCTATTCGGAACCAAGCTAATACTACCACCAAACATACCCATCCTGGTATTTCCCCCATCGAGACAAAACGAGGAAGTCAATCCGAGGAAACTCACACAATTGGCAGTTTTATTCATTCTTTATGTGGTGGTTATCCAACTTACTAGTCATATTATATGCAAGTCAAATTATAATAGTAAACTTTAGTTATAGTTGTCTATGATCGAGAACTGTGCTCCAAGTCATCTATAACCGCGGACATGGCTTTTTGAAAAGATTAAACCCTGCAGGGGTGCACCAAAGTTTCCACACGCACCTACACCCTTGTTGTCAGATCAGGTAGGTACAAGATCACAAAACATACACCCAACGGTATGTCGACAGGGTTTCGTACACGACGTTTCCCATACCCAAAGCAAGCACATGCGGGCCACCCCACTAAGCTAACCGCAACAAAGTTGGTCGGCTCCGGAACGGACCCAGAGGTTTGCGTCAATGGATGTAAACGACTAGGAACCCGAAAGTGTGACTGGGCTTGTCGATAACGCGAAAACACTCCGCATTTGTTCCTAAACAGTACAAACGCTCCACGCGCAATCGTAATTAAAGCAGTAAAGCATGGCATAAGTACATGATTGTAATAAAGCCCCAAACTAGTTTGTGGCCCCCAGTACAGTACTTTGAAATCAGGTACTAAATCGATGGGGGTGCCCACACACCCCACCTGTGGTTAGCGCGCTCGATCTCGGAACAGGTGTCAAGAACTCGGGGTCCTACGGGAGACCAGTGAGCGGTTAAAAACCAAATATTGTCTATTACCCACCGGTGTCTCTATATTATTTACCTACTTTCAATTTTAGTTATTAAACGATAATTATATCCATGATCATCTCCACCATTAAGCATGTGCCAACCACCCAACAACGGTGGAACATCGACGACGCGGAGCAGCACCTGAGCAAGCAACTACGACTCGTAAGGCCGACTGCCAAATCAACAGGAAATAGGAGGTGTCCAAGGCAATAGAGGCTGCAAGTAATATAACAGGGATACGGAAACTAAAGGATCGCAACGCGGATAGCAATAGATCAACAGAAGGAGATAAAGACTAGAAATGTAAAATAGGTAGAAAGAAGGAGAATGCTCACCTGAAAATATTGCCGAAGGTTCATCCCCGAAGATCGGGTCGACACTCGCATCAACTCATCGGCCTAATATGTGAAGAAGCAAAGCAGTAGCAGAAACACCGGATACAATATTTAATACTACGGTAGAAGATTGGGCATGATACATACATGATGTATGACATGGTAAAGATGCAATGCAACTAGCCCATATTAAGCAGAACCGGGGTACCAACAATTAGTTAATAGGTTCATGTTATTTAGATACCCGCAATTTAATGTTGTATTAAGAAAGCAAAATTATATCGTCGGTTCGCTACACAAATTTAAATGGTCCAATATTAGACTATATTCGCATGCATATGGCTCCATATTTTATATTTTATTATGAGGTGAATCGGTATAAGGCCCCAGACCACACAATATGTATGCGACATGAACAATTTAATATGCAACAAATAAAATATCGTATATTAAAAATATAGGGGTCTCGGATAAGGTCACACATCCAGATGGACGATCCTGGGTCCCGAGAATCTTCGAACTCCGGGAGGAAGGTCTTGGGCTTCCGGCGTCACCGAATCCGTGAAGGAGATGTCTTAAGGGTCTCGGCCGTCGGACCTATGCCTGTGAGCTTGTGGTTCCAGTTTTGTTTGCCGGTGTCGGACTTGGGCTTGGCGCCGATGGTCGTTGGCGTTCTTGGATTACATCCATGTCTTCGGAAGATCCTGGCGAGGCATCGTATCACGCCACAATGTGGAGCAACTCATCCACCCCACCACATCGGACCGCAATAACATGTGTGCAGGCATCATGACGCAAGGCAGAACATGGACACTTGAATGTTTTCAGGAGGCCTTGTGGTGTTCATACATTAACACGAACGCTTGGCAGACAGGATACATCGGGCCGGCGGAAAACTTGTTCAAGTGGCCTTGAGACGCAGCTGGAAACAAGGGCTTTACCAACATCAGTGAACAGCGAGGCAAGGGGTTCGGATGTGCAGAACAGTGGTAGATCGCGGACGAACACAAGCTTGGCACCTGCTGCCGGTTGCAGAACGTGGAGGGGAAGGGAGCTCGAGCGGGCGGCACAGGAAAGGCACTACCGGCCGCAGGGTTCACAAGGCAGTGGAGCAGCTCGGAAGGCGCGGGGAAGACGGGCCCCGGCGGCAACGTGCGGGCGCTGCGTCGGCGAGGCAGAGGCCAGGGAGAGGCCTGCGGGGCGGCAGAGAGGACCGGGCCACGGCAGCACTATGGGAGGCGGCGCGGCGCAGCGACGAGCAGGAGGAGGCGAGGTCGGGGAGGCCTTGGGCGGCGGCTGGAGGATGCAGAGGAGAGGGGCGGGGTTCCTGGCGTGAGGGAGGGCGACGGAGGAGGGGATTGCGTCGGGAGAGAGAGGGTTGGTGGGCATCGGTCACTACAGGTGGGGCCGGGGGTGAGAGAGGGAGTGGGGATCAAGGCCACGAGCGGTTGACTGGGTTGGTCGTGTCGCGCGTACGCAGGGCTGCGCACGAGCGTGTACGTGGGTGCGCGGGCTTGTGTGGCGGCGGCTGTGGGAGGGATGGTGGAATAGGGTAGTGCGGCTAGGGTTTGGTCTAGGAGATTTAGGGTTAGGTTTTCAGGTGTAGTCTAGGTTTTGATTTGGGTACTAGATGGTCTGGACAGTTGGGTCTTTGGGCTTGATTGGTTGGACTATCTCTCGAAAAAAACATTTTTATTTTATTTTTATTTTAAAATACTTTTGTAAATAATTTTTAGGCAAATAAAATATTCAGAAAGATCTGGGATTTGAATTTGAATAAAGATGGGAATACTTAGAGAACAAAGTAGGCTTTTGGCAAAAATATTTTAGAGGCCAAATATGCATAATGATGGCATGATGATGTACATAGATAAAGAAAGTTTTCTAGTAGTGGTTTTACCCGGGGTGCTACAAACATCTTCGAGAAGTTTTATGCGCTTGAGGCGGGGTTCAGAGGAAGGGTAGTCGAAAAGATGAAGAGGATCTAGGAAAGAACCAAAAATCAAAACTGACTCAAAGAAAGTCGAAAATCAAGGGAAGAGTGAAAGTCAGAAATCTTACCTAGCACACAGTGGTTCCACTAAGCATGCTCCTCTTGGAGACTCTTCGGCTCTGCTTCCGTGGCCTAGGCTAGATCTTTATGGCTCTCGAAGTCCTTGAGATCATCAAGTTGTTTATCTCGGAGGGCCAACAGCCTATTGATTTTGGAGTTTGTATATTTTGTGGCAATTGTGTTTAGTACTGTCCGACAAGCTGTTTATCAATGACTGAAGAGTATGAACTTTCTACTTATGATCGTCATGTATTTAATTACAATCAAATTGCTTTAAGTCGGTTAACTAACTAGATTCAAAGTAAAGAGTTTTTCCTACTTTTCTGTTATGTTTTCATCTAGGAGTGCGACTCGTTCAGATCATAACTTCAAACAAATAAAAAAATTTGGAAGTATCCATGATTAGTACCAATGAATAGGATATAGCTTTTCCATCCTCGAGCCTCACGGTCTCCATGCTGCTTGATTCTAGGATGGTGCTCGCGGATTTCTCCGATTCAACCTTTAGCTTCTCAAGCTCATCCCGGCGTTCAGCATTTTCCATTTTTAAGCGGCCTCCTCCACCATCTTGCTGGATTCACATAGAAATTCTGCAAAAGAAAAAAATATCAGTTGACTGAACAGTTTGACTATGGCAATCACTAATGAAAAAAGGAGTCTGAAAAGATTACCTACCGCCTCATCTTTCTCCACCTTGAACTTGGATTTTTCAAGGCGCAGAGCCTTAATCTCCTTGCGCTTGTTACAAATGTTCTTGAGCAATTACTGGTTGGAAGATGCAATTTTCTATAAGTTTAAAGACGGAATACCATCGGACGACTACTAAGACTCGGGCTGCAACTTTAACCAAGTCAAAATACAGCACGAGCCTTGGGGGCTACACTATATCGTTCTTTTGCATCCTATAAGCATCAACTCGTATTTAATACTATGGTGTTTATCTGACTTTATGCTTGGGGTCTAGAGGATATGATAATAAATGCTACAAACGAGATTCGGAAAACTTACATTGTGCTCCAAGTGCAGCTTCTCGAATCTGAGTTTTGTGTTGTGGAACACTTTCTCGGCAAGGGAGAGGGAAGGAACGTTTGTTGCTGGGATCTCACCAGACTTGTTTTTTGCATCCTGGACCAAAATTTGGTCCACGAGATTCACCATCTTCACGTCTTCCGTCTCTTGGCTCGCTGCCTCTAGGGCGAGGGTTTGTTTCTCGAGACTGGACTATGCCAGCTTGAGAATTTCTACTTTCTTCTTCCGCTTAAGTCCAAAGGCAGCAGTGCCGGCCATTTTATCCACCTCCCCTATTGATATCACCATGGGATCATTACCCTTGACGGGTTCACCCTTGTTAGTTGCCTGGCTACCAATGGTAATAAGGGCTTTTGAGGTGGTGCTGGCGTTGGGGATGGCAGAACCAGCATTGGGAGAGGCAGAAGCCTTCGGTGCTGATGTCTGGGTACTGCTGGGAGTTGGAGGAGGCATGACTAGAGAAACAACAAGCTTCTGCTGGCGCAGTTGCTTGTCTGGCTTGCTCTCTGGCTTCAGCTTGCTCTTCAAAAGAAATTAGCTCTGAAACACATAAAACCAAACATCAGGTGTGCTTCGGAAAGAAAGAAATATACAAAGTAATACAGGATTGACAAGATGCTTACCTTTTAACTACTGGAACACTTGGGTGCCAGCAGTAACAACAACATCCTTGGCCTTGCGCTTCTTAGTGGTAGAGGCAGGAACTTCATGTACCTTGTCATCCTACGTCGCCTCCAAATCGTCTGAAAGATAGCCCTCTAGAGGAGCTAGCTCGGACTCGGGGAGCTTCTCGAGCCGATAAGTCAAAAAAAGCATCGGTAAAAATAGAGTCAGAGGAAAAGACAAAAAAGAGCGACAAAATGCAAGAGCATAGTCGAATTATTTACTGGAGTCAGGGGACGGTCGGATGTAAACATCTTCATGGAGACTTCGAGCAGCCTCCTCTCTACACTCTCCTTGATCAAAATTGCATCCGGGTCTTGTAGTCCTTCGCAGGAATGCGATTCAGACTGACCCTCAGGCTGTCTTTCTGGTCTCCGGTGACCGTGTGCATGAGGCGATCTCCGTGGTACTGCAAAGGCTAAATCCGGCGATCTAGCCAGCAGTTGATCAAGTCGGATCCACGGAGGCCCTTGTTCTTCATAAAGAACTCGATCTGCCTTTTGGCGAGGATCAAGACCTTAGAAAGTTCCAGCGCCTCCATGTCTCACGATTGCTGGTGGGGAGCGTCACCGTCGACGAAGGACGGAAGATCTTCCGCCTTTTCAAGAGCTAGAATATCCTTATTGTAAAGGTTCCGGCTCATCTTTTAACTGACTCGCTTGCGTTAATCCTAGGATAGACTCGGTTTCTCCTAAGGATTGAGCTGAGAGTGTCGGTGGTGTAAGGAACACCGGCATTGATAGAGTTCTTCTGAGTACCATAGTAGTACCAAAAAAGAGTAAGATTTGTCTTAATGCCAAGGAACCCCTCGCTGAGGGCTGCATGAGCGCTAATCTCAAACAAGGAGTTGGGGGAGGTTATGAAGTTGCACACCATACTATTGGAGGACTTCGATGAAGAACTGACGGTGGTAGACTGAGGCCGCGGTCGACGTGTGTGCCAAAGAGTACTCGCTCGCCGTCGCACGATGCGGGAACGACATCTCCAGCGAAGCTCTGCCACGTGCCGGCGATGAGGTATCCCTCGTCCTCCATGACCTAGATCTTGGCGTTTTCCATGACTCTTGGGACCCAGAGGCCTCACATCTTCCTCTCATCTGCCGCCGCCGTTCCAGCCGCTGCCGCAGTTGTAGCACCCCGGGTAAAACCACTACTAGAAAATTGCTTGTTATTTTATTTTCATGCATATTCATGACATCATCATGCATCATGTTCATGTCATCATGTCACATTGCATGGTTTATAAAATTAAATTGTTGCATTAATTATTGCAGTTGTATTTGTTTTTTGATATTTGTATTTGGAATTTTCCATTTTCCTCACTCTATATTTTACCTCTCTCTATTCTATGTTCGTGCCATTTGATATGGAACCATAATGTCTATCTGAATTTTTGGAGTCTTTCCATTTCTTTTCTTAAATTCCCAAATTGAGTTGGGGGATCTTTTATTTCTTTCCATCCTATCTTATTGTTCATAATGTTGGACACATAGTCCTCTTGCGATTCTACCACATGTGACATATGGGTTCTTTTATTTTTGCTATGTGGTGTTTGAATCATACCCATTTGAGTTACTTGTGGATTCTATTCAAACCTTGCCATTCTTCTCATTATATGAATTCTCCAAAATAGACATGATCCTCTCTATCTCTCACAAATGCATGTGACCATGCGTGTGCACGTGTGGGCTTGTGCCATGTGCATGCATGCGGTGACCCAACATACCACTACATGATGTAGTATACTATAGTCGTTGACATAACACCAATGAAACACCGTTCACTAGTATTACATCCCTCAGAGTGGCACAACAGAAACACAGCGGGTCCAATACATGGCTTAAAGGTTACAAGTCACTCTTTACATAAGATCCAGAGAACACTCTAGGTTAAAGAGAGAGAAAGAACTTCTTACGGAGAAGAATCAAAGTTAAACAACACCAGAACGATTATATTATTAGGTATAATATTTAGACTAAGAGGTTGGCATTGCTGTTATTGCCACACTCTAAAGAAATAGGTTCTTTGGCTAGAGATAATATCCCTATCTATTCGGTAAATTTCGTCTTCACTTGAGTGGATGTATATGTTGACTTCCTTTTCTTCATTGAAGATCTTTAGCTGGTCTTGAAAAGTTTTGGAGTATATCTTGATGTAGTCATCATTTTAATGGCTTCAGAATCTAGCAAGGGTTAAGAAGATACTTTGAGTATGAGCGTACTCAGCAAATTCACTAGAAAAGAAGTGTTTGATGCACTATAACTACAGCCACAGACCGTAGGTCGTAGGAAATGCAAGTTTTCAAAAACATTTCTTCAAAGGTTGCTTTTATTCTGAAAAGCTGTGTCCGTTAGCCTTCACGGGTTTACCAGAACCTTCATGGGGTTCCTTTCCCGCTGCGTTCGCAGCTCCTTCCCGGAACAAGGAGTAACAAGTTACAGTTCTTACACTCTTCAGAGGTGCGTTACTTTACCCATGAGAGATCAACTCTTTGTTGCACAACTGGGCAGCTTATTCCCATCCATAATTCCATGATGTGGGGCCCAGAAGATGATCCAAGCCAATCACTTCCCCCTTCGTGACCCCGTGTGCCTCCTTGGTGTACACCATGCCCACATAAAGAATTACGGCAATGGTTTGTACAAACCGTGAGATGTCAGAACTATCATGGGACGTTGAGGGTTCCCACCCATATGCTGCATATCCTCTACGAATTACCAATTAATATGCACGCTACGAGGATAACAGCCATGACCTGCACATCCGGCTTCATGCGAGAGGAAGAACATACAGCTGACTTCTCCGTCCCATTCCAAATCTCATGGTCAACGCGTAATATACGGCGCAAGAATCACTAGCGACTTTGGTTGTTAAGTCCTAGGTGATATAGTTCTGAACAGTGGTAATATTACTGATCACCCTGGATCAGTAATCAATAGTCCTCATTATTATTGAAAATAGTGTTTTCGGACTTTTTTTTTCAAATGCAGGTGAAGACAACACTGGATTTATAAAATACTTTACAGAAAATAATCAAAGGACATGAGCAAGTGTGAACTTGCCTTTTGTGATTGCAACATTATGCACTCACGGTCTTCGAGTCAGTATAAGATCCAAAATCTGAAATCAGTATCATTGGTCCGGTAAGGACTAATGTTTAAAGAAGCAATATGCTTTTATGCATAAGTAATGTGATGCATGTTCTAAGCGCAAATCCCGGGAATAACGTTGTCCTAGGATTTGGATTCAAAAATGGTTACTTTGGAATGTGTGGTCCCTTTTTATAAGTTTCATAGTTGTACTTTTATTAGAGTTTATGAGTGGTTGTAAACAACACATATGTAGGAGTAAGGTATACATAATTATGACATACTAAATAGGATTACTTATACGAGGTTTCTTATTTAAAGTGGCAAGAAGGATAACCTTCGAAGAAAAGGTTTCCCTTCTAAGGTTTAAACAAACTTTGTGGTTTGTTAATGATGTCATTTGTCTACTCAAATAGTTTGGCTTGAGTTGCTTTATAGTTTAACTACTTTAGACCAAAGTTAACTATAAAACATATAATAATGCTTATAGTGTTACATTAAGATTTTGTATACTAAAGTTAATCTTTAAAGTATAGCTTAGTTTTGAAAACATTGTACTTATAGATTGGTATCTTGTATATCTAAAATGTTTTCTTTAGGTTAGTTAAGAATGTTATTCTGTTACTTGAGTTAATGGTGTCTGGATGTGAGTATGGAGTAATATCATTTATCTTTTATAAATGAGTGAGTATGGTATATGAACCCAAGATAATGTTACTTAACTACTTAGGAATTTATATAGTGTTGTAGTAGTTTTTTTAATTTGGTAGTTAATATAGTTTAGAAAAGATTTGATTGTTCACAAGTTGTTCTTTAAAGAATTTTTATTATTAGTGGAATTCTTCTTAGAGATAATCTTCATTTAAGGTTGTAGATTCTTCTAAAATAAGAACATTCATAATGTTTGAAACTATTATGGTATTATATTATTAATATTTAAGACTAATACTGGTTATTAGACTTATTTGACTCATTTTAGGAATATTAATCATTTTTATTTATCTTTATATGAATTATTAATGAAGTAAATAAGTTTGGATTTGAGTTATTAAAATATTTAATTTTCATTTAACTCAAAAGTAGAAGATTAGATTTTTAATATGTAGATATTATTTTTGTGATCTTTTTAGTATATTACATTTATTTTTGTGATTTATAAATAATAAGATATGATTTTTATAATTCTTATTACTTTATAGTTACTTAATGAATAATAAATATTTCATTAAGTGAAATAATAATACATGATTATAGTTTTAAATTAGAATTCTCATTTTTCCAAGATTTTTGGTATTATACTTATATTACAAACATTTATCATTATTGGAATATGAATTATTAAAGTTTTATTACTTATAAAACTTTTACTATATATTATTTATTTAAATAGTTATTACAACAATATTTGATAATAGTTTTAAGTTGTAGATTTTATTTTTCTGATAATTTTCATATATTATACACATTTTTCTGAATTGTAAATCAAAAGTTATTAATTAAACAAGATTTAATCATTTATTAAATTTCTGAAATAATATTAATTGGATTATAACATTTTATTTAACTCTTAACAAAAAAATACTTTTTATACCATGACCAGAGCTAACCCCAGTCACTAACTAGTGGACCATTGTCCACCTTAGCTCTCAGGTCAAAGAAATGCTTTTGCTACTGACCCCCTCTCTACTCACTGTCGATGACATGTGGGCCCTGGGCCATGTCATCCACCACGCGAGACAAAGACTAGTCAAACGGCTGACGTGGCTCGATCAGGAGGTGAGCATGACATCAGCACCACCACCACCGTCAGTGAGTGGTCACCGGCGAAGATCTACTGTACCCCAACAATCGAAATAGGTCTAGTTCGAATCAGCGCAAGCTACTGAACCTAGGAGTGGTAGCGCCGCTCGGAAATGGTCATCGGAGCCTCAGCTCCGACGAGCTCCGACGGTGGCCGACGATGGCTTACAGTGAAACGGCTATTTACAACAAGATCAAACGATTCGAGGATGCTTGAAGATTCAGGAACTCACCCTGATGATGATTGAGTGGTTGGCGAGGACAAGCGCGGCCAGAATTGAGCTTCCCGACGAGGATTCCGACGAACTGCCGCGGAGGAAAATGACCAAATTCACCCGCTCCAGTGCTCCCCTTGATGCAAGATTCTACCCAGAGGATCTACAGAGGATGACGCTTCTCCATGACGACTCAGAATGGTATGGGGTGACGTGGTTCGACGGCGAAGAGTGGCTCCGGCGAGCTAGGGTTCGGTCTCGCTCGTATCTGAGAGGATAAGGAGGGATTGGAGATAGGGATGGAAGGAATGCGTCGCGGTGTCCTTCTTATCCCCTCCTGGCAGCGGCGGCGAGTATCTTGGCGCAATGACGGAGATGACGGCATCGGGCAGCGGCGAGCTCCGCCAGCGAGCTATCTGTGTGCGTGATGATGACGACGATGGTCATTTTATGGATAACCCCCTGACGTTTTCTTTAGCTCAACCCGCGGTCCTTTCCTGACCCCACTTGTCAGTCTCAGATGGAAAAGGATAGGGCTAGATACTGGGACGTTATGGGCTGCACCTAGGCGTCAGATAGGTATAGTGGTATTGGGCTGCGGCCAAGTTTATTTTTTATTTGCTTTATTCTTTTCTATTTTCTGTTTTCCTTTTCAGATTTGAATTTGAATTAGATTTTGAACCTTTCTTTATATGATTTATTTGCTGGACATTTGCAGTAATATTAAAATATTTTTGGTAACCTTTGTGAACTTTTATTATGCCTTCTTTTTATATTTCCTTTATTTACTCAATAAGAACTCTTTTTTAATAATTGGAAGAAACTTCTTCTTATTATTTTTCTCTTCTAGTTTTAATTAGGAATTTCTTAAATACTATCTTCTTATTTGTTTATAGATTTAACTCTGATTGGCTCATAGTTTGAATATATATTTTATATGTATCATGAGCTTGGATCATTATTTGTTGCATGAGAATCATGAAGGATAAGGATATGTTTATTACCATTCCCATTTATTTAGAAAATGAACTATATATATTCCATTGTGATAAACAAAGAGGTTTAGGGTTTTTAAATTATGAGTACTACCCTTGGCTTTAGGGTTTGTATAAGCTTTGATTCCTTTTAAGAGTTAAGATTTAATAATTCAGTATATTGCCTTGTGTATATAGTCTTTGATAAAATCTTCTTTTTTTAATAGGAAGTTTGAATTTAGAGTGTTTTATAGAAGTGAACTTATAAAGATATACTTAGGCACATATAGTGATGATGGTTGAAATGAATAGAGATATGCTTATGTAATTTATTATTGGGAGATATTTCTATAAAGTATTATGATCATCAGATGATGGTTTAACATTATGAGATGGATATTATGTTTTTGATTTAAGATTTAGAGTTGATTGTTTACCAAGATTAAATAGGAAAATGATCTATAACATATAATTATATTTCACAATCTGGAATCTCTAATTAAGGAATTCCTTTCCTAGATATAATACCTCTTTCTTTCCATCATCATGGTTGGTTTGATGGACTTACTTATTAAGATCTTCTTATTCAATACATCATTTTTCTAAACTTATGGATGAATCCAATGAGTTTGATTCAAAGGCATTTTATAATATGTTCATATCCTTGGTTGGTTGTATTTACTATTCTACTGTTGATTATCTTCCATCACTAATCTTTCTCTAAAGTTGATTATTCTTTAAGATGAATAACACCATCTTAATTACTTAACCCTCATGACTTACACTTCAATCCTTGAATTATATTTATGGGGTTTGCAAAAACATCTCTAGGGTCACTTATCTTTACTAAGGTTCTAATCATGTTCTACCCACCAGTATTACCTATACTAAATATAAGCATTCCATGTTGGTGGCCAAAACATTACCATTATAATACTTTAATCATTTATTACTGAAGTTCTTAGTTGGCTAAACAGGGCTTTATCAATCCTACCTTTTATTTCCTGGAAATTATCTTCTTAGTATCTTATATTAGATTTAGGTTATTAATGGACCATGCACTCATTAGAAGATTTGAGTAGATGTTCTGATAAGATCAAATAATAGATCAAAGACTAATAGTTAAAGAAGTTGTGAATCAATGGAAATTCATCCAACATTGATGAACAACAGATATTGAGATAAGTTCCATAAAGATTGTATAGAAAGAAAGATATATATATATATTTAGTGGATGAACTTAACTTAATCTCTTTCCAACTCCAACTCATCAAAAGAGTTTTTAGGATTTAGGTGTTATTATGATTCTCAGAATGTATGCAGATGGGATTTAAGACATAGTGGTTACATTCTTATTATTTGTTTTATATCCTTAACTTAATTCTTATGAATGGTTATCATGAATACTATAAGATGATCACCTAATGATCAGATATAATTCACATTATATTAAGGTTTAACTTATGGTATATTTTGATATACCCTTAGATCAAATATCTCTTACCCAAAATGAGATTTTAACAAAGGTCGTAATGAAACTTATCGCAGTCAACTTGATGATCTACTTCAATTCCATCAAGCTAAGAGAAGCTTCAATCACTTTGCCAAGTTTTCTTAAAAAGCGCGAAAATTATTTGGATTTTCTATGCATGAATGCAATGCACACTTCGGGGTTCAACTTATTTCTAGCTTCTAATGTTGGGATGTTATAATGCACCTCTTACTCTTCCCTCTAGATTCTTTTCTTGGCAACAAACACAAACACCCAGCCATCCTCTCCATGGTCCCCTTCCTCCTCTCTCTCTCACATTGGATATAATCAAAGAAGGGAAGGATAACCCCAACATCCAACCACCCGAACCCTCGTTTGAAAAGCACCGAACCCCCCCCCCCCCCCTCGTGACCCTCTCCCCCTGTCTACCTTTCCCTTCTCTCTCCCTTGAAGACAGCCAAATCGAGATCCCGTGGTTCTTCAAGTTGACTGCGAAAACCACCTCGCCATCGCAACCATGCCACCACCGTTTGTACCCTCCTGCCCCGGTGGCCTACTGCCGTCTAGCCTCTACACCATACCCTAATGCTGCTGGAGATACAGTACATGAAGGATGATGCCAGGACCTTGCCATCGTCGACGTTGCGCCAAGCACCCGAAGGCGTCTGATGCCATCTGTCAACACCCGTATTTTTAATCCCAGATGCCAGTTATGCCATACATCGCAATCCCAGGATTACCATTTTTGCGAGACATAACAGAATTGGATACCATAGTACATCATCCATTACAAACCATACATAAGGTCTTACACAAATAAGGATCTCATGATCCAGTTCTTAATACAACTCAAGCAGCGGAATAACGTAATAATAACGGTAGCATAGGCGAAGCTCCATCTTCGGGGTCACAGGCAATGCTGATGATGGGAGATGATCCTAGTTGTCGTAACCTTCCTGGGGTCCATCCTCCTGGTACTCCTCTTCATAGTCTGGCCATGGGAATAGCCAGGGACAAAGCCATGAGTACTCTTTAAGTACTCGCAAACTAATACTAACAAGGGAAAGGGTTTTTGTAATAGGACACTAAGCTCTAGGGTTGTTTTGCAAAAAGCCAGATTTACCTCTACTAAGTTTAGAAATGAAGAAAGCTAGTTGAAGTTTTATAACACCTAAGTGGGAACTTTTATTTCATATCACAACTCTGTTGTGGTCAAGTCAAAATCTCAATTCATTTCACAAGTCGTTTTGAAAATATCTGACGGGGGAACAGTATGGCCACTCCAACTGTCCATAACCGCGAACGCGGCTATTCGAATAGTTTCACACTCTGCAGAGATTGTACACTTTCACCACAACATTCGATACATCCGTCAGGAACAAATCCTGAATTCACCATACTCAGTATGCGGATAATCAATCCTAACCTTTCGATTACACGCCCTAGTATAAGCACCTCTCCCGTGAGTTTGGCGTCCCAACCATGACCAACTGTCATCTTGGGTACTTCACGGGTGGACAATCTTCACAAGGTAGCCTCAGCTCAGACCTTGGCCGTGAGGGAACCAATACTAAGGTATATAAGTTTTCAGTCAAGCCCTACCCAATCTTCGAGTATTGCGGTTGTACGGTAAAATTGGAATGGTATCGCATCCATACAACCATCAGTTTTATAAAGGGCTAAGGCTTATGCCTTAACATTTTCATCACCAAAATCATCTGGTGTTCGGAAACACATGTCAAAACAGCTCAGTAGAATGATCCATCATTCTAAGGTTTTCATAACCATTTTCCACCAAGTATTCCCATCTAAAGTTGACCAAGTTTTATGCTTAGCACTAGCATCTACAAATGGGGGTGAGTACTAATGAGGGGTGGTAAATAAGTGGAGTTTTAACTAAGTACCATCTCATGCCTTGGGATGACACCGAGATTATCTAGCTTAGGCCAAGTTTTATGCTCTTTATGCAACCTTCAATTATCTTTCTAATATCTACAAGTCACTTAAGTAAACTGTAAAAGAAAGCTTTGATAAAGACCTAAAGTAAAAAATCTTGCAAGTAAAACTAGGAGTGGGTTATTAAGTGGGTATAATCACATATGCTTAAGGCATATGGTTGGCATGGTAACAAGCAAGTATTAGCTTGCACATTCGACTTGTAGTATTAGGCTTGCAAGTATGGGCTTGCATCAGTATCAGTATAAGCTTGCGAAATTGCAAGTGTTAGCTTGCCTTGTGCAGAGCAGTGGTTGAAGTTCTCCTCGGCTTCTTCTTCGTAGTATCCTCCTTCCTCCTCGTATCCTTGGTCGGTACTAGCATCTATAAATAAATACGAGGTACACAATCACCAAACAATACTTAACTACTTTCAATCATCACACAAAGGGGTTCTATAGATGATCTAGCATCGTCACTAACATTACAAGACTAAAGCATTTGGCTTATTGATTTTATTTTTAGATAAGTAATTTCTACTCATTGAAAAACTACTTAAGATTTAGTATTCTCCAAACCAAACATGGGATCATGTTGACACATGTCATCACCACATATTTCAGTCCATGGGAATGTGATTTTAAGTGGTGTCACAATTTAATAAGGTTTAACCTTTTATTTTAATTAAAAATAAGTGACTAGAAAAGCCTATGTGTCATTATTTTATTACTTGAATATTATTTCTGTAAGTAAACCCAAATGTTTTTATATATTCTGAAAGGTATGGTCAAATGTGATTTTTGAGAGTTGGAATCAACTCAAAAGATATTATGGTTTAAATTTGAAAAATGTTTGAATGCAGAAAAGCTTCTACCTTGTTATTTTTACCAAGGGTGATCTATAGATCCAAATGATTTGAATCCAACGGGCTGGGATTACGCATTTCAAAACCTTTCTAACAAAATTGGTTTCATTCAATTTGGTTCACCGAATCGAGCTGGGTTGATTTTTGAAACTAGGTACAGAACTGTGTTTGAATGAAAATGGAAAAATCCAAATTCAAACGAGTGGGCTGCGCGGGAAGGGGAAATGGGCCGGCCTTCTACGCATAGCGCTTACGCGGGCTGGTTAAGTTGCTATCCCCACGCATCAGTGAGACGGGGGGTGCGAAGCGGTACGGGGCAACGTGGTGCGTTGGATCTAGTTCTAATCCAACGGCTCTGGTTCATCGTCCACGTCGGGCAGCGCCGGCGAGACAGAACCCTAACACGGCAGGTGGGGGTTGTGGAAGGCTCACCGAGGCTCAGGCAAGGGTCGGCGATGCGAGCGAACGACGAAGTCGACGACGGCGAACCTCCTGGTACCGGCAGCTTCTCCTGGGGTGGACGAAATCGACGACGCCCTTCTTCTCCAGAGGCGGCCTGCTTCGGTGCAATTCCAGCGATGCGCTACTCGCTTTGTTTGGGAAACGGGGTGGAATGATTAGTAAGGTGAGGGGAGTGAGATGGTGTGCTCAATTTGGCTGGGGGTCGTCTCCTTTTATAGGCTCGACGGTGAGACCGAATGGGATGGGCAGGCAACGGCGGCAACATGGCTACGTGCAGCTAGAGGCATGGCCGAGGGTGGCGACCGATCGGTGGTCTACTGGCGATGCTCTATGGCTTTAATGCGCGTGTAGGGGCGGTGGCAAACGGTCTGGAACGCTTGACGTTCTGTGCGGCAGAGGCGGCGTCTTCGACGGCGAGCGGTGGCTACGGGTACGGGGGTGAAATGGGCATGTCTGGCGGTCTCCTGGGACGGTAGGGAGCATGCTGGCGGGCGGCAAGGGCTCGAGGTGGTCTGGTTGAGTGGGAACGGCGCATGCTCTGCGGCGCGGGTCGGCATGGTCGACAGCGGCACAGGCGCGGCGTTCCTGGCGGTTCTGGCTGCTGTCCGCGAGGCAGGGCTGGTCGAGAGGGGGCGGTGAGGCATGGCCTACCTCCCAGACAAGGTTGGCATGGCTAGTTCTTCCTCTAGCCTGCTGTCCACACTGGGGTGACATGGTGCTCTCGGCCTGTTCACCATTGATGATATTGTCAAGCTTACAATGGTGCTAGGGATTAGTTAGGGTCGTTAGATGATCTACTGAGGCTAGTGGTGTCCAGAGAGGGAATAAGTTAGGCCCAAAACACTGCACACTATAGTGTTTTGATTTTGTTTGATTTGAATCTGCAAGGTGTTTGATGAAATGGCCGCATGAATTCAAGTTTTGAATTTTGAAAAGATTTTTGGTGGGTGTGCTAGGCATGTGCTGGTGAGTTTGTGGATGCTTGGGTTTTGAAAGTTGAGCTTGTTTGAGTGGTTTTTGAAAAAGTGGGATCTTCCCATATGATAAAGATTCAATTTTAAACTGTCCTTTAAACTATGCACTTGAATGATTTTGGATGATCACAAAGTGGGCCTTGGTAATTTGTTATGAGTACTATCAAGGGGTGTAAAGATCCAAACAAGTTTATGTTAAGTTCTGAAAGTTAGAGATAGCCAAAGTAGGCATGGGAGTTAATTTGGCCAAAGTGACCATTCCCTTGTTTTGTTTGTTTTGATTTATTTGTCTTTGGGAAAAGTGTGGGGATTGTTTAGATGATGTTTATTTCACCTAAGAATCATTTTTCAAGCAAATAAACACACAATCATGGCAGCTCAAAAGAATCCAAATTGTCATACTTACACACATATGAATGCTTTCCTATTTTAATTGGAAAAGTTTTTGTTAACCCTAATTTTGATGATTAGAGTTTGATGATTCTAGTTTAATATTGTTGGGATGTTACAAACCTTCCCCCCTTAAACAAAATCTCATCCCGATATTTGAAAAAGGACGAAAAGATTACCTAGGATTTGAAGAGATCGGGAAACTCCGTCCTGATGTGATCTTCGCGCTCCCAGGTAGCTTCTTCTTCTGTGTGGTTGCTCCATTGAATCTTGAGAAACTTGATGCTTCGGGTTCGAGTAGTTCTGAAGGATTCTTCCAAAATACGAATGGGCACTTTAGGATAGATCAGGTCATCGTTGATCTCTATGGTCTGATGATCGATATTCTTGAACACCTCCGTCTTCTCCGGAACTTCGAGGCACTTGCGAAGTAATGAGATATGGAACACATTATGCACGGCTGACATTTCTTTGGGTAGTTTCAATTGATACGATACTTCTCCTCGACGGTTCAGAATCTTGAAGGGTCCGATATATCTAGGGGCTAACTTTCCTTTGAGTTGGAAACGCTGCATTCCTTTCAATGGCGACACTTTCAGATACACAAAATCTCCTATGTTGAAGGAGAGGTCTTGACGTCTCTTCTCGGTGTAACTCTTCTGTCTGGACTGGGCTGTCTTGAGGTGCTCACGAATCTTGTGAACCTTCTCTTCTGCTTCTCGTAGGATGTCAGGTCCAAAAATCTGACTCTCTCCTACTTCCGACCAGTTCAAAGGGGTGCGACACTTCCTTCCATACATGAATTCAAATGGGGCCATTTGCAAACTAGCTTGATAACTGTTGTTGTACGAAAATTCTGCAAACGGCAGACAGTCTTCCCACTTAGATCCATATTCTAAGACACATGCTCTCAACATATCTTCGAGTATTTGGTTTACTCGCTCCGTTTGTCCATCAGTCTGAGGGTGATATGCGGTGCTGAAATCTAGGCGGGTTCCTAAACCTTCTTGGACATTCTTCCAGAATCTCGAGGTAAATTGAGTTCCTCGATCAGATACGATGTTCTTGGGGACTCCATGCAAACTGACGATTCTAGCAATGTATAACTCCTCTAGCTTCGAACTCTGATATGTGGTCTTGACGGGTAAGAAATGGGCGACTTTGGACAATCAGTCGACTACGACCCAGATAGAGTCATTTCCCCTACTATAAGTAGGCAATCCGGTGATAAAGTCCATTCCAACGAAATCCCATTTCTATTCCGGAATTTGCAATGGTTGCAACAATCCAGCGGGTCTTTGATGTCCTGCCTTGACTCGCTGACATATATCACACTTGGCGATATAGCTTCCGATTTCTCTCTTCATCTTATGCCACCAAAATTGCTCCTTCAAATCTTGATACATCTTCGTTCCTCTGGGGTGGATAGAATAAAGAGTATCATGAGCTTCCTTCAAAATAACTTCTTTCAACTCAGAATCTGCGGGTACACAAAGGCGTCCTTTGTACCATAGAACTCCTTCTTCGTCTTCGGTGAATCCGGGTACTTTGACTGTATCGATACGACGCTTGATTCCGTCGATACTAGCATTTCCTTTCTGCGCCTCTTTGACCTGGCTGATCAAAGTGGGTTGAAGTTCTATGCTAGCTAAAAATCCTTCACTCAATAATTCCATTCGAAAATTTTCCATCTCCTTGTGCAGGCTTGGTTGTTCCTTCAAAATCATGGAGTTCAAGCGGCACGGCAATCTGCTAAGGGCATCGGCTACCACATTGGCTTTACCAGGGTGATAGTGAATGTCCAGGTCGTAATCCTTGATTAGCTCAATCCATCTTCTCTGCCTCATATTTAGCTCCTTCTGAGTGAATATATACTTCAGACTCTTGTGATCCGAATAAATCTCACAACGATTTCCCATCAGGTAATGCCTCCATGTCTTCAGGGCTAGAACTACGGCTGCGTGTTTGAGGTCATCAGTTGGGTAATTTTTCTCATGTTGTTTCAGTTGTCGAGATAGATAAGATATAACTTTGCCTTCTTGCATTAGCACACATCCGAGACCGATCTTGGATGCATCACAATACACGTCGAAGGGCTTCGTGATATCCGGCATGATTAATATTGGGGCTGAAATCAATCTCCTCTTGAGTTCTTGAAAACTCGCTTCACATTTGTCTGTCCATTCAAACTTCTTGTCCTTCTTCAGCAATTGGGTCATGGGTCAGGCGATACTCGAGAATCCTTCTACAAACTTGCGGTAATATCCCGCCAATCCGAGAATGCACGAACTTGGGTTTGAGTGGTTGGGGCTTGCCAATCTTCTACATATTTTACTTTTGCAGGGTCAACGACAATTCCTCTGGCTGATACAATGTGGCCGAGGAATCCTACCTCCTGTAACCAGAATTCACATTTGCTAAACTTGGCATATAACTGCTGCTCTCTAAGGGTTCCAAGAATGGTCCTTAGGTGTAGCTCATGTTCTTCTTCTAATTTGGAATAAATCAGAATGTCATCGATGAAAACAACGACAAACTTATCCAGGAAGTCCATAAAAATCTTATTCATGAGATTCATGAAATAAGCGGGGGCATTGGTTAATCCAAAAGACATGACGGTATACTCGTATAATCCATATCTGGTGGTAAAGGCAGTCTTGGGGATATCCTCTGCATGAATCTTGAGTTGATGATATCCTGTTCTAAGATCAATCTTAGAAAACACTTTGGCACCGGTCAACTGATCAAACAAATCTTCTATCTTGGGCAATAGGTATTTGTTCTTGATGGTGACATCATTCAACTTCCGATAATCCGTACACAAACGGTTACCTCCATCTTTCTTGTCCACGAACAAAACAGGTGATCTCCTAGGCGACGCACTTGGTTGAATCAATCCAATTTCCAACATAGCATCCAGTTTCTTCTTTAGTTCTGCTAGTTCCGACGGGTTCATACTATATGGTCTCTGGGCTATGGGTCCGGTTCCGGGGATTAGTTCAATGATAAACTCGATATCCCGATCTGGGGGCATACCGGGCAAAACATCTGGAAATACATCAGGGTATTCGCAGACTATCTGGACTTGGTCAATGGTAGGTTGGGCTATACTCTTGTTGCACTTGAATTGATGAGGTAAGGTTTCAGATATATGCTTGACTGATATTCCGGCTGTACTGGTCATGGTGATGGCTTTCTTGGCACAGTCAATCAATCCTTTATGTTTGGACATCCAATCCATTCCTAGTACTACTTCCAAACCTTTAGTTTCGAGTACTATAAGATTAGCATAAAAATCTATGCCATGGATTCGGATGGGGACGGCTTTGCAAATTTGCCTAGCCTTGGTGGTTGAACCGGGAATTTGGACGATCATAACATGCTTCAGTTTGGTTGGTTGAATTTTACTAGTGCATGCAAATTCTTCGGTGACAAATGAGTGCGATGCACCAGAATCAAACAACACTCGAGCAAGTACTGAATTAACAGAAAACATACCCAGCACGACGTCTGGCGCTTCCTGAGCTTCTTCAGCATGCATGAGAAAAAGACGGCTGTTGTGGTTGAGCGAATTCCTTGGGGCAAACCTTCTTTGGGGCTGAACACGACGCTGCTGCTGAGCTGGGGCATTGGCATTGGGGGCTGCGGCATTCTTCTTGTCGGGGCACTCGTTGGAGTAGTGACCCTTATTTCCACAGTCATAACAAGTCACTTGCGACTTGTCCTTTGCTGCAACAGGCACATCATTGCTTCCAGTCCTCGGGGCAGTGTTGGTGTTGGCGGCAGCATTATTGTTGAACTTGGGTGGGGCACGGTTGAAATTGCTAGAGTTGCCGGGGTTGTTGTGATTTCCTCCGGTCCTAGGGTAACCCAGTTGGGATAGGTCGGACGGTTCATCGGGGGTATGTTGGTTCTCGGGGCAAATCCTGGAGATGGGTTAGGGCGATACTTTGGGGTCTGATGGGTTCCTAGCTGATGCATCATGCGACTCTTGCGATTATAATTGGCTTGGTTGATCTTTCCTTCCATCTGGATGGCAGAGTCAACCAGGGCTTCAATATCAATAAAGGGGATATTGACTAACATAGTCTGCATCTCATCATGCAGACCATTCAAGAATCTCTCTTTCTTCTTGGCTTCGGTGTCGATCTCATCCGGGGCATACCTAGATAATGACAAGAATTTGTCACGGTATTCCACTACAGTCATCCGTCCTTGCTTCAGTTCTCTGAACTCATCTCTCATTCTCTTGATCAAACCCGGTGGCACATGGGTTCTGCTGAACTTGACCTTGAATTCTTCCCAGGTCATCATCTGTCCTCCGGTCATTGCACGAACACTGTTCCACCATGCTCTGGCATCTTCGGCTAGATAGTGGGTGGCGAACAGAACTTTCTCGTTGGTTTCCACTCTGGTGACTTTTAGGTTATTTTCCATGGTTTGCAGCCAATCGTCGGCATCTAGGGGTTCTTCCGACTTAGTGAAAATAGGTGGATTGGTATTCTGGAAATTCTTGAGCTTGGATCCATGGTTGTCCTGATTTCCTTGGCCTTGGTTGTTGTGGGCTAGCTGGGCTATCTGCTGAAGGGTGGCTAGGTTGGCTTGACGTTCGGCTCTTTCAGCTTCGTGGTCAGAAACCAACATTTGCAGGATCTGCAACATCGGGTCCGGGGATGAACCACTTCCTCCGCGTGGCATCTGAAGATTGAGATAGATCATGAGAAAAGAGGGAAATTTCTAAGGTTTTGGGACTTTGAAAAGTTTTTAAAGTTTGATCATATTTTTCTAGCAACTTGCTTTTCATTCATTCATTCATAGCACACGATACAAACACACACCACAAAACAAGAAAAACAGATGGTTTTAAGAACCATTTTGGAAACTACGATATAGTGGGACCGAATACTACTTACTACGCTAGTTCTCAAGTGCTACTACTCCTCGGAGTCGGTGTAGTCATCATCGTCGTCATTGATGAAGGCGAAATCATCCTCATCGGTGAAGAAGTCCATAGCCTGATCCTCCAGAAAATCATCATCATCGCTGAGGTAGGAGTAAGGGTCTCCACGAAGATCCTCTTCGGCATTCTCCATTTCCTCCAACTGCATGTCTCTCTCGTGGATGGTCTCCTCCAAAGACGAGATATGGTGGCGAAGGTGAGAAATGATGCGCTCCTTCTTGTCGAGCTGACGGCGGCGAGACTTGCGATCCTTTGCTAGCATGGCGATGGTCTGATCCTTCGTCTTGATGATGGCAGACTTGTAGTTGGAGTAGTCACGGCAATTGTCCAATTCCTGATAATGATTGCACATCATGAAGCTGAGGTGGTCCAACTGAGTCTTTAGCTCGTGGTGATATGGGGCTTCCAGTGGCTGTCCGTTAGCATCATGCCTTGGACAAAACTCAAAGCGGGTTCCCTTGATTTGGTTGATACTCTGCCCACACAGACGGGCAAGAGCTTCCTGCATGGCCCTGGCAAGTCCATCGAGCCAGTTGTTCTCTATTAAGGTGAATTGAATTCCCTCAGCAGTGGGAGGTTCAATCTTTCCTCGGAGACTTGCAACAATTAGCCACTGCAGATCTTCTCCTCCTTGATCATTGAGCTGAGCTCCGAAGAACTCGGGGTGCGGACGCTCCAGAAGTTCCGAAAGCTGGTCCAAATCCCTCTCAAAGATAAGGTCTCCTCCATTCCCCAACTGATAAAACTTGATGTACTTCACGTCCATCTATTAAGAATATAGGATGAGTAAGTTAGTAGAGTGGTCAAGTGTGTCAAATTTTATGTATTTTGCAAGAGTTTTTGAGGAACATGAATTTTCATGAAAGAATAAAGGTGATAAGAATGGGAATAAGTTTTTGTAAATATTTGCTTTCTTTGGTTTTGAAACTAAGTTTTTGATTCAAACGTCCAGTCTAACTAGGGTCTCCTATGGTCAGGATGGCTCTGATACCAACTTGTCAACACCGGATTTTTAATCCCAGATGCATGTTATGCCATACAGCACAATCCCAGGATTACCATTTTTGTGAGACATAACAGAATTGGATACCATAGTACATCATCCATTACAAACCATACATAAGGTCTTACACAAATAAGGATCTCATGATCCAGTTCTTAATACAACTCAAGTAGCGGAATAACGTAATAATAACGGTAGGGTAGACGAAGCTCCATCTTCGGGGTCACAGGCAATGCTGACGATGGGAGATGATCCTAGTTGTTGTAACCTTCCTGGGGTCCATCCTCCTGGTACTCCTCTTCATAGTCTGGCCACAGGAATAGCCAGGGACAAAGCCATGAGTACTCTTTAAGTACTCACAAACTAATACTAACAAGGGAAAGGGTTTTTGTAATAGGACACTAAGCTCTAGGGTTGTTTTGCAAAAAGCCAGATTTACCTCTACTAAGTTTAGAAATGAAGAAAGCTAGTTGAAGTTTTATAACACCTAAGTGGGAACTTGTATTTCATATCACACCTCTGTTGTGGTCAAGTCAAAATCTCAATACATTTCACAAGTCATTTTGAAAAAAATCTGACCAGGGAACAGTATGGCCACTCCAACTGTCCATAACCGCGGATGCGGCTATTCGAATGGTTTGACACTCTGCAGAGATTGTACACTTTCACCACAACATTCGATACATCTGTCAGGAATAAATCCTGAATTCACCATACTCAGTATGCGGATAATCAATCCTAACCTTTAGATTACACGCCCTAGTATAAGCACCTCTCCTGTGAGTTTGGCGTCCCAACCATGACCAACTGTCATCTTAGGTACTGCACAGGTGGACAATCTTCACAAGGTAGCCTCAGCTCAGACCTTGGCCGTGAGGGAACCAATACTAAGGTATATAAGTTTCCAGTCAAGCCCTACCCAATCTTCGGGTATTGTGGTTGTACGGTAAAATTGGAATGGTATCGCATCTAGACAACCATCAGTTTTATAAAGGGCTAAGGCTCATGCCTTAACATTTTCATCACCAAAATCATCTGGTGTTCGGAAACACATGTCAAAACATCTCAGTAGAATGATCCATCATTCTAAGGTTTTCATAACCATTTTCCACCAAGTATTCCCATCTAAAGTTAATCATGTTTTATGCTTAGCACTAGCATCTATAAATGGGGGTGAGTACTAATGAGGGGTGGTAAACAAGTGGAGTTTTAACTAAGTACCATCTCATGCCTTAGGATGACATCAAGATTATCTAGCTTAGGCCAAGTTTTATGCTCTTTATGCAACCTTCAATTATCTTTCTAATATCTACAAGTCACTTAAGTTAACTGTAAAAGAAAGCTTTGATAAAGACCTAAAGTAAAAAGCTTGCAAGTAAAACTAGGAGTGGGTTATTAAGTGGGTATAATCACATATGCTTAAGGCATATGGTTGGCATGGTAACAAGCAAGTATTAGCTTGCACATTCAACTAGTAGTATTAGGCTTGCAAGTATGGGCTTGCATCAGTATCAGTATAAGCTTGATAAATTGCAAGTGTTAGCTTGCCTTGTGCAGAGCAGTGGTTGAAGTTCTCCTCGGCTTCTTCTTCGTAGTATCCTCATTCCTCCTCGTATCCATGGTCGGTACTAGCGTCTATAAATAAATACGAGGTACACAATCACCAAACAATACTTAACTACTTTCAATCATCACACAAAGGGGTTCTATAGATGATTTAACATCATCACTAACATTACAAGACTAAAGCATTTAGCTTATTGATTTTATTTTTAGAAAAGTAATTTCTACTCATTGAAAAACTACTTAAGATTTAATATTCTCCAAACCAAAGATGGGATCATGTTGACACATGTCATCACCACATATTTCAGTCCATGGGAATGTGACTGAAAATGGTGTCACAATTTAATAAGGTTTAACCTTTTATTTTAATTAAAAATAAGTGACTAGAAAAGCCTATGTGTCATTCTTTTATTACTTGAATATTATTTCTATAAGTAAACCCAAATGTTTTTATTTATTCTGAAAGGTATGGTCAAATGTGATTTTTGAGAGTTGGAATCAACTCAAAAGCTATTATGGTTTAAATTTGAAAAATGTTTGAATGCAGAAAAGCTTCTGCCTTGTTATTTTTACCAAGGGTGATCTACAGATCCAAATGATTTGAATCCAACGGGCTTGGATTAAGCATTTCAAAACCTTTCTAACAAAATTGATTTCATTCAATTTGGTTTACTGAATCGAGATGGGTTGATTTTTGAAACTAGGTACAGAACTGTGTTTGAATGAAAATGGAAAAATCCAAATTCAAACGAGTGGGCTGCGTGGGAAGGGGAAATGGGCCGGCCTGCTACGCATAGCGCTTACATGGGCTGGTTAAGTTGCTGTCCCCACGCGTCAGTGAGACGGGGGGGGGGGGGGGGTGCGAAGCGGTACGGGGCAACATGGTGCGTTGGATCTAGTTCTAATCCAACGGCTCTGGTTCATCGTCCACGTCGGGCAGCGCCGGCGAGACAGAACCCTATCGCGGCAGGTGAGGGTCATGGGAGGCTCACCGGGGCTCAGGCGAGGGCCGGCGATGCGGGCGAACGACGAAGTCGACGACGGCGAACCTCCTGGTACCGGCAGCTTCTCCTGGGATGGACGAAATCAACGGCGCCCTTCTTCTCCAGAGGCGGCCTGCTCCGGCGCAATTCCGGCGATGCGCTGCTCGCCTTGCTTCGAAACGGGGTGGAATGATTAGTGAGGTTAGGGGAGTGAGATGGTGTGCTCAATTCGGCTGGGGGTCGTCTCCTTTTATAGGCTCGACGGTGAGACCGAACGGGATGGGCAGGCGACGGTGGCGACATGGCTACGGGCAGCTAGAGGCATGGCCGAGGGTGGTGATCAATCGGTGGTCTCCTGGCGATGCTCTATGGCTTTAATGCGCGTGTAGGGGCGGTGGCAAACGGTCTGAAACGCTCGACGTTCTGCACTACAGAGGTGGCGTCTTCGACGACGAGCGGTGGCTACGGGGTACAGGCGGTGAAATGGGCATGTCTGGAGGTCTCCTGGGATGGTGGGGAGCATGCTGGCGGGCGGCGAGGGCTCGAGGTGGTCTGGTTGAGTGGGAACGGCGCGTGCTCTGCGGCCCGGGTCGGCATGGTCGACAGCGGCACGGACGCGGCGTTCCTGACGGTTCTGGCTGCTGTCCGCGAGGCAGGGCTGGTCGAGAGGGGGCGATGAGGCATGGGATACCTCCCAGACAAGGTTGGCATGGCTAGTTCTTCCTCTAGCCTGCTGTCCACACTAGGGTGACATGGTGCTCTCGGCCTGTTCACCATTGATGATATTGTCAAGCTTACAGTGGTGCTAGGGATTAGTTAGGGTCGTTAGATGATCTACTGAGGCTAGTGGTGTCCAGAGAGGGAACAAGTTAGGCCCAAAACACTGCACACTATAGTGTTTTGATTTTGTTTGATTTGAATCTGCAAGGTGTTTGATGAAATGGCCGCATGAATTCAAGTTTTGAATTTTGAAAAGATTTTTGGTGGGTGTGCTAGGCATGTGCTGGTGAGTCTGTGGATGCTTGGGTTTTGAAAGTTGAGCTTGTTTGAGTGGTTTTTGAAAAAGTGGGATCTTTCCATATGATAAAGATTCAATTTTAAACTGTCCTTTAAACTATGCACTTGAATGATTTTGGATGATCACAAAGTGGGCCTTGGTAATTTGTTATGAGTACTATCAAGGGGTGTAAAGATCCAAACAAGTTTCTGTTAAGTTCTGAAAGTTAGAGATAGCCAAAGTAGGCATGGGAATTAATTTGGCCAAAGTGACCATTCCCTTGTTTTGTTTGCTTTGATTTATTTGTCTTTGGAAAAAGTGTGGGGATTGTTTAGATGATGTTTATTTCACCTAAGAATCCCTTTTCAAGCAAAGAAACACACAATCATGGCAATTCAAAAGAATCCAAATTGTCATGCTTACACACATATGAATGCTTTACTATTTTAATTGGAAAAGTTTTTGTTAAACCTAATTTTGATGATTAAAGTTTAATGATTTTAGTTTAATATTTTTGGGATGTTACACCATCCACCTTCGCCTCGCCTCCCTGTTCGACTTCACCCACCTGGGTTGTGGCCAAGTCGCAAGGTGAGCGAGTCCCCTTACACCTGCACCTTCTCCCTGCCCTGTCTCGATCTGTCGCTGCTCTGCCGCAGCAGCCTTGCCACGCGCAACAGTTGTAGCTACACCATCTGTTCCCGGAAGTTATCTGACCTTCTCCGATGTTTTATGACACCGTTTTCCATGCGCCTGCACTCCTGGCATCTCCCTCTTTCCATCGCCGCCAACCTTGCTCAAAACGGTGTCCTAAAGCAGTGGGAATCATCAATCGAAGATCAGCCAATTTTCCTGTCCACGCGGATGCATGCGTGTGTTCTCTGAATTTTTGTCACTATCGACGGTGCCTGTTATCGTCAGGCAATATCAGTAGAAAACCCCAAATTCTGCCCTCGTTTCCGAGCACTTCCCGATGAATTAGTCAACCCCATCGGTGCTTCCTCGAAGCCCTGTGTACCCTCTTCGATTCCCCTCCACCGGCCTTTCAAAAGGATTTCTAAATCTCTCGCCATCGTTGATCTGCTCCGGCCATTTTTCCTCGCTGTCAAACCGGAGGAAGGTTCAGTTTCGGCAAGAGCGCGCCGTCTTCATCCACTCCGGCTTCTTCCGGCTGCCATATACCTCTCAGTGAGACTGTCGGTTTCTTTGCTCTTCACCGTCTTATTCTGCGTCAGGACGCCAGGCTCCAGTACCTTCCGGGTGTGCCCGCCATGGACCCTTTCTATTTGCTCCTTATGTGCGACCTTCCGAGTGTGCCCGCCATGGACCCTTTCTATTTGCTCCTTGTCGCACACGCACGCACGTCTCTTCTGCAGTGAACCCTCCATGTACAAGTTGGATTTCAGCTAGCTCGTCTTGCACAAGTCATTCTGATTCAGCTGCTTCACTATTTGCTAGCTCAATTGGCTCTTTTGAAATAAATTGGATACAGTGCTTATACTCTTCCCCAACAAACCAGGTGCCCCACGTTCGATCCCTGGGATCACCAATTTTTATTTGCTACCACTGGTCCAGAATCGCAGATACAGTCCAGACCCCCTCCCCTTCCCTGTCTTCAATTTTTTCCCTTTTGTTTTTATTTGTAAATCTTGTAATTTTATTTTTACAAGCCTAAATAGAGAGTGCTAAATATTAAAGTCGATCATAAAAATGCATAGAAAAATAATACGACATCCTCGTATCTGTTTGCATCATGTATCTGAGGGTTAGGAATCGTTTGCTTATTCATGTAATAAATGTCATATGGAAAATGTAAGGGATTAACTTATATATGTCTTTGTTCCATTTAATTTTTTGTAGATCACTGTATATCATGGTAAACGACATTTTATTTGTGGGTTGGATAAATACTTGAGCCATCTAATTAATTGTCGGGATTTCGATTCCGCTTAACATTGCCTAGTTGCATTGCATTCTTGCCATGTCATGCATCATATCATGAACATGCCGATTCTTCCACATTAGTTGTAATCGTTGTATCGCTTGTTTCTTTTAGTGTTTTGCTTCTTTCCGGATAGGACGATGAGATGTTGTGAGCTTCGACAAGTTTTTCAGATATGAATCTTCGACAGTTTTCCAGGCGAGCAATCTCCCCCTTTCTACCTATCTTACTTTTATAGTATTTATTCCCTCCTGTTGATGCTATCTGTGTTGCGATGCTATAGATTCCGCACTCTGTTATACTTCCCTGCAGCTTTTATATTTTCATGGACACATCCTATTATCAGTTGTTTGGTAGATAGTCGGCCTTGCGAGTCGTAGTTGCTTGCGCAAGTGGTGCGTCGCGCCGTCGATCTTCCACAGTTTTTGGAGTAATGTCGCATGTTTAATGTTGGAGATGATCATGGCTTTAATTATCATTTAATAACTAAAATTGAAGTAGGTAAACAATGCAGAGGCACATGTGAGCAATAGATGTTATTTGGTTTTTAACCTTCCACTTGTGTCCCGTAGGACCCCGAGTACTTGATACCTGTTCTTTGAATATTCGCACTATCCGCATGTGGGCCCATGAATCCCCTTAGCATGAGCTTGAGTCATATCTTATTTCTTGGGGCCACAAAGTAGTTTGGGGCTTTATTACTATCCTGTACTTATGCCAGTTTTACTGCTTTATTTACGATTGCGTGTGGAGCGCCTGTACTTTTTTTTGGAACAAACGTGGAATGTTTTCGCGGTATCGACAAGCCCAGTCACACTTTCGGATTCCCAGTCGTTTATAGCCATTGTCACAAACCTCTGGGTCCATCTCGGAGCCGGCCAACTTCGTCGCGGGTAGCTTAGTGAGGTGGCCCCCTGAAATATTATATGAATCTTGTGATTTCTTTGTCATGATGCCTCGTTGGGTTTTCATTTGGTTTTTTTGAGGTTAATCGTGCGTGTGTTGCTATTTCTGCCCCCCTGCAGGGTAAAACTTTCTGAAAGTTGTGTCCATGGTTATTGACGACTTGGAGCACAGTTTCTCGATCATAGACAACTATAACTAAAGTAGTGCTATAAATTTGACTTTGTAATGACTAGTAATCAGTTTCACTACAATGGAATGAGTAAATAAAAGTGCCAACAACTGCTGGTTTTGGGATGCCTCATGCTATATGAATCTGACTAGTAAGTACTGCAATTACAATGAAATGGTTAATTAAAACTGCCCACTTCTTATTATATCAGGATGATCACAGCTATCTATATCTGACTAGTAATTGCCGCAACTATAACGAAATGAATAAAACTGCCAACCGTGTGAGTTTCCTCGGCTTGACTTCCTCGTTTGGTCTCGAGGGGGAAATACCAGGATGGGTATGTTTGGTGGTAGTATCAGGTTGGATCCGAATAGGTCTTTCTCATCTCTCTCTGTTAGCCGACAAATGTATTGAGTCTCTATAGGTTGTTTAGCATATGCTCCGCTGCCGCTTCAGTCCACCATACCTATGTAGGCGAGGACCGCTGAATTCTAGTCTCGCCGTGTACTGGCCTCAGTACTGACCGCTCTCTTTTTCTTTTGCCCTTGGTCGGCACCCCTTTTTTTAGCAGGTTTGAGATTGACGTCGTTAGCAGGGTTACCCTTCCGGCTTGGCCTGGGCAGGGTTATGGACGCCATTGGTTATTCTTTAGGGCTTTTAGCTCAATTTGCATCTTGTCCGTAGTCGAATGCTGTATCGTTTCAAGGTGATTTGGATCTTTGTATTGTATATATGTATTCTTGACTCATGGAGTCGTTATTGTATATATCTGTTTTGTGGGTTCCATCATGGACTATTGTGTAATGATATTACTTTATTTTTCACCCGCACACAAGTAACTGGTGGGCACCTATGAATCGTTTCTATGCGGGTTTGGCAGGAATCGCTAAAACTAGGGCCGATCTGAGGGTGTTACAGCAGTGGAGCTAGATGGTGCTTCCATCTTGCCGAAGTAGACTAGAAAATGGCAGCGCTGGGACCTTTTTTGGTGTGTGGATGGGAATAGCTCCGGAGGGCTCGAGGAGTACGAGGAGATGATGAATGAAGCAGCGAAGAATGAATCTGGGAGAAAGGGATTTCTTCTCTCTTAATAACTTATGCACCAAGATTCACGTTCAAACCACGCGATTTGCGCCATGCGTGTAGGAGAGAGGGAGGTAGCTTCCTCGTGACTCCTCCGCCCCCTCGATTCTCGCACGGGCATTGAAACAATGTTCTGTTCAGTAAAATACGGTCCCATCAATGGTCGTGTTGATGGGACCCTTGTCAGTTACAAGACCTGGTCTGAAAAGTTGTCAGACAGCACGCCGCTGTTTAAAATCCGGCTCATGTTTTGAATCGAGCAAGGAGAAGACTGAAGTCAACAGAAAACATATCCAACTCAGATGATTCGGAATCCTACATTATTGAAAGAAGTTTTCGGGAACCCTTCAAGATTCTCAAGACGAAGAAACCATCAAGCTAGATGATTTATCCGACTTTGGATCTTGGAGACTTCTAGGGGATACTGTTGGGGATATACTTTCCGGGTATACCCACAGGACTCACTGACCAGGGTGGTCCACCAACGGGTTAGATCTTTGCTTCACGGGCAGCCCAATCAGAGAAAGAGGAGGAGCCACTTCTGGCTATGACAAGGCCCAGAAGAGTTACCGACTTAGGCCTGTAATATTACTTATAGTCCAAGCTGTATCTAGTTACCAACTTTGTAACGTAGCCGGATAGTTCCCTCCTATAACCCTAGGTCTCGGTGACTATATAAACCGGCCTTATGGGAGCCTTTAGGGCACCAGATCATAGATCAACCACAACCTACTCGCATAGGCGAACCTCTCTTGTAATCCGCTGTAACATCCGGCTCTCGACGATATATTACTGGGTTGCTAGCAGGAGTAGGATCCGATCACTACAGTCGGATATGATCCTGGGTAAACTTGTGCTCACCGCTCCCAAAACATCCTATGTCTCACACCCCATCTTATCAATGCCATCAGGACCCCCTATGGCGTACTTGTCGACAATCCGACGACACCTTGTCCTATTGTTTTACTTATGCATGGTTTACCTATGGTTTACGAAACTGCATTGTTTTACTATATGCTGAGTTATCTCTGGTAGTGGCTTGGCTCCTCCAAACCATTACACTTTTGTACTACTAAGTTAAACCCCTGGATGACATCTACTTGTCCCTAGTGTAGTAGATGGTGTATAACACCATACCCCTTTGGAGACCCCGTTTTAGCCGAAGCAAAACTATGGGATGGGAAGACCCCAGAAAGACTCTTATAAAAACATTTTATGGTAAAACCTTGGTGAGGTTTGACCTACCAAGAGAAGTTTGATAAAGGAAAAAGATTTTTGTTTTAAAAAAGGCTGAAAGAAATAGGAGGAAAAATGTTTACAAAAACGCACCCGGTTCTTTGCAGCTTTAACTATAACAACTTGACATGTGCAACCACATTACTCCTATATGGGAAGGGGCTAGATTTGATGTTTGTTTACTCTAGTAAAAGCTTCATCACAACTACTACAGGGGGTATAAATCCCTGGAGGGTGGGCCTTCTCTGGTACAATGGTCCATGTAAAACATCGACCGGGAGAAGGAACTAAGGGTCTACGGGCCTCCACGCGTTACTATGAGCCCCTCATTGAAAGCGCACACTTGGTGCAGTGGAAAAAGCACTCTGGTTGGCTTGTGAACTATATAGGGCGTCCCGGTGTTGAGGGGAACAACTCTCATAGAGTAGGCCCTTATATTGGAGTGAGCATCCGGAGAGTCTTGACCGGTTACTCGACCCACGATCGGTGTAGATTAGGGTAGTGTACCCGGATGATGTGGGTAAAGTGTACAACCTCTGTAGAGTGTAAATATACTCGAATAGTCATGTCTGCGGGCATGGACGGGTTGGACAAACTACTGTAGAGCGATGCTGGTTTTTATTTCAAAAAGGACTTCAGAAAAGCAAGGACTTTAGAAATGTTTTGACCATGGGATGGTCAGAAAGGAAGGAAAGGAGTTTGTTCATGGGATGATCGGAAATAAGAACAAATGGGTGACTCAATCCTAGTGTTTTCTAAAACTTTTCAAAAATACTTTCCAAATGTTTTACCAAAGTTTTCAACAAAGATATAGACATGCTATATCTACAAGAGAAACTAGTTTATAAAAAACCTCTTATGGATCCCTCCTACTACCACAGCCGTATTGCATATCCTTTATTATTTTTTATTTTAAGGTGGTTTGCGAGTACATTCAAAGTACTCACCGGCATTGTCCCTGGCTATCTACTTGGCCATAATTTTAGAAGCACGAGGAACGATGGAGATTGCTGACATCTATGTGAGCTAGGCCGTCTTCCCAATCAGTTGCCTGTAGGTTAAGGCTTGCCATGGGCTCTACAAATGAAGACTTCCGCTATTGATGATTGTAATCACCATGATGGCAATGATGTAAGTTTTGTACTCGTTACTTTGTGTATGTTGTAATGATATTCATCGGTTATACTCATGGCTCACTAATCATGGGAACATGAATTGTAGGCATAACGGGGATTCTCGGACCGTAAATCTGGGGTCCCACAAACTTGGTATCAGAGCCATCCTAACTATAGGAGACCTTAGTTAGCATGGACGTTTGATAGGACAACCACTATTTCTAAAAACCCCAGCTTTTGAAAACTACTTTCTCAAAAGCTTTTCGAAAGATCCCTTATCTTACCTTCTCTGACTTAAACTATTTGAAAATGTCTTACTATATCTCTCGTCTACCTTCAAATGTTCCATTTTGAAAAATAAGTCCGACTTGGAAACCGCGAAGATGGAGGTACCTAGATGAAGAGACGCAGAGACAAGCAAACCAAAGGATCTACCAACGAAGAAAGACACTACAAGATCGCCCTACTTCATCGCCTCATGGGATCAAGAAAGGCATCAACGACCCCAGATGGCAAGACCAAAGTAAAGACCCCCGTGATGTTCGTACCTAGGACCAATACCCCCAGTATAGGATTTCCTTTATGGCGCGAAGTCACCCCTTAGTACCTATGGTGTAACATCCCAATTTCAGCAACCCTGATTTAATGTCAAAAAGGCAAAAACCAGGGGGAACAAAAACTTTTTCTTGTCACATGTGCAATGTTTGTTTACTTGCTTGCTTGTGTTCTTGCAACTGAATGTGTATTAGATGCTATACTTCTTATCTCAACACTATTTGACAAAAAGTTGTTTTACAAAAGAGATGTCTTGGCTCATCTTTCATATTCTCAAATGTTCTGGCATTTCAAAACCTCAAGATGACTTTGACAAAACAAAAGTATTTTTACTAGTTCTATTAACAAAACTATGGAGAACTAAAATATAATCTCCTTATGTTTTCAAGACAGAACTCTCAACTACTCTTACCCCTAGGTTTTCCAAAACCTCTATTTAAAACCTCTTCATTCCAATCTTGGTAGAAATACCAAGAGGTACTTATCTTGCCTCAAAACATAACCAATTCAAAATACCCATCCCTACCTCAAGCTAGGCTTGATGGTAACCCTAGTAGTAGTTGGATAAGTTGGATAGGATGAATTGCCTTGATCTGCTGATTGCATTGTTTGCTTAGGAACTAGAGTGAGCTAATATAGTAGCTCATCCCTTAGGAGCCAACCTGTACTCGTGATCATTAATATCACATCAAGCATCCAAGTCTAGATCTATCCTAAGCCACCAAGGTGACCATCTCCTCCCCCTAATCAGATCAATCTAGGGATAATCCCTTCTAATAGTTCCAACTCAGTGAAGACCCAATCTAAGCATGGATCCTATCTACTTAGTTAACACTTAAACATCATCTCCTTGATCATGAGTTTGGAACATAGCATCCTCTCAAAATTATCTACACTTGCACTCTATTCTAAAACCCTAAATCTGCCAAAATGGCTAAGTCTGGAATTCTTATCTAGATTCAATCTTTGGAGCTCTACCTATTCCAACCTGTGTGCATTCTTGAGAATGTACTTGAGCCATCTTGTAGTAAATATTTATTAATACCAAAGCCCACTATTTCCCTTGGCTCAACCCTTCTAATTCCAAATCATCCATGATGATTTTGTTGACATCATGGTAATCTTTTCTGCAAAGCTAGTCAACTTGCCTATTTTGGCAGAAGCTCACATCTATATGCCACCTCCCCTTGACCAAATCCTTGCTTGGTTATGATATAATAATCATGGACTATCAATCCCCACTTCACTTGTTTCCATTGGATCCTTGTGCTTCTTAAACCCACATGGTTTAGGAGGCTACCTGATGTATCTACTATGGCAGCCTTATTTTCAACAAAGTTTGCCATCACTCCCAGACCAATTCAAACCCAACCAACCCAACTCTTGCTTCCATGATCATCTATGACTTGGTATATCCATCCATATGCCCCTTGTACCAAGGTGAGCTCTGATCCAGCCCTGTTTAGATGGCATCAGAATAACTAAACCCTAGATCCTCTCTTATCTAGTTTCCATCCTTCTCACCACTTTTCCTAAAAAACTAGGATGAACTTGATGCCTACCTCAAGTGTACATAATCTACCTTGGATATATGCATCCCCAAATAATTCCCACAATTATTTAGATTATTAAACTATTTTATTTCCTTCACTTACCAAATTCCCAAAACGCTTGTCTTTAAAGGCAAGTTTGTTTTTCTCCAAACCACTTTGCCAACTCAATGCATATTGGAGTTATCCATATCATATCCCATCTTTCCAACTCAAAAATAATTATTTTTGAGATTCTTTATTATTTCTTTTTTCCTTTTTCTTAAATGGCAGAAACAAGAAATAATTCCTTAAAAATACTTCCCCATCTCAATAAATTCCAAATAAATTCTCCAATGTGTAATATGGTATTTAAGACCATATCACATCAAGAACCAAGCTTGTCCCTTGTAAATTTATCAAGTAAGATTCTAGAAACTACTTCTGGACTATTTGAATATTTAAGTTTAAGTGCACCTTTAATCATTAGAAAAATACCAAATAAATCTTGGATGTGTACAAGGACCCTATACTTCTACCAGTACCCTTTCCCCATCTTGGCCAATGTAAATTTTTGGACTTCTTTCACAACCCAAGTTTTGATCAAATATGGCAAACTAGTTAAACCTTGCCTCAAACCAAATCTAATCAACCCCCAAGCTTGTCCAGCACTTCACTCCAGTACTCAGTACCCCCCTGGTCATCCAGTACTGCAGAACTTCAGTGCTCAGCTCCTCCTTTGTCCTCTTATGCTTGGAGGAAGGAGAGAAGGGAACGTATGCCCATTTCTTTAACCCTCTTGCCTTGTCACCCTCTTTACTCACCCAGCAGCGGCAGCAGGCCTGTACCCTCCCCCTTCTCGACCAAAGTCCCCCACACCCCTCTATCCACCGCCCTTGCTGCCTAATGAGAGGCCACCATGGACATTGTCCATCCTACCCCCAACCCCTTCGGGATAAAAGGGTAGAGGCCACCCCAGTGCCTCCCTGGCCCTCATTTGCCCTCTCCCCCACCCACCTACCATCCCTAGAGCTCCCCTCTTCCTCCCCTACCCATGGCTATTCTAGAGAAGGAGGAGAAGGAACTTCGGCCATGACAATAAATTGAGCCCCGAGCTCCCCTCTCCACTCCTCCCCCTCTGCATGTCCCTCTACTAAAGTCCCCTCGATCCCCTCTATCTAACCATGCCCTTTCCCCCCCAGGACCCTCGGTATCGTCGTCGTCGACGAGCTCCCGAGCATCTTCCCGTGGGTGTCATCACGTGAGGAGGTTCCCGATGTCAAACCTGCTACTGCCGCCACTCGTTGGGACCGCCGTCATGCACCGCGTTGCTTCCCCTCCTCCTCGGTCACCGGCGAGGCTTCCAGATGACGCTGTCGAGCCGCTCAGTTGGCTTGCTAGGGTTCCAGCCCACCTGCCAGGTCGCGAGGTAGGCGATGGCGCGTGGTCGTCGATCTCCTTTAGATCGAACGACCAGCGTCGCCCAATACCCTTTCAGCGAAGTGGTCTGCGAGCCGACGCGCCCTCCCCCGTGATTCCCCTCTATCTTCTGTGCAAGCGGTGCCGCCTTGCTGGGCCGGCCTTGCTCCCCGCGGCCCAGACCTCGCAGGTCCGGCCTATTCCCTCTCTTTTCTTTATCCTTTTATTTTGGATCTGCAGAATACCTGTTCAGTTTAATTCGAAACAAAACTGGAAAATATCTTAATATGACCTGATCTGAATTTTGCCAAGTACCTAGATGCGTTCCTAAACATGCAGTGCCTCTGTTTTTGCTAGATTAATTCTAGATGTTTTCCATTAATTAAATTACCATATGGTATCTCTTTAATTCATTAAATATTTTAGAGAATTTGGTTAACCCAAATGAGATGAAACCAATTTCCTATGGATAGTTTTGAAAATACAAAACCTCTGGACCTGGCCCCATGCCAAGGTGGACTATGGTTTGCCAGTAACAAAAATAACCAATTAAGACCATTTCTGTCTTGGAGAAATTTTTGAGGCAAAACCAAAAATGGTTTTTACCTAATTCCAACTCACAGTAAACCTACATAACCCTAATTACCAAAACCCAGGATCCCAAGATTTATTGAACCTTTATTGAATATTGGTGAACTAAATAATTCTGTTCATAGTTTATTCACTATTTAAATCACAAAAATAGTTATGTAACTCCAAAAAGAGTGATTCCAATTTCTTCAGAAAGGTATTATCATTACCTAACCAGTACACTTGGAATCACATCAAAATCTTTTGTAGGGTTAATCTGGTGAAAAAGACAAATCCCATCCAGTATTGTCTTTGGGAATTTCTCAAGGGCATTCTGCTAATTGTTTTGAGGTGATTCCAACTCCTCTTGAATCAGTCCATGAACTACTCTCTAATAACCCAAGGAAGTAATTTTGGAACTCCAGAACACTTATGGTGAATTATTTCCTAAAACTAGAGTTTTAATCACTATAAAATCCCTTATAAATCTTTGGTATTTGATAAAAGAGTGAAACCACTTTTGTTGGATTCATTTTATCAGTACCTATATGATGGTATCATTTTTATACAATGGTATTATATAGATCAAGTCCTTGAGCAAAAACCCTCTCTTAGGTAGTTCCTAGACTCTAAATCCAAAAAGGATCCCTTCTTCCTATGCCTCCAAATCTTCTCCCAATCCAATCAAATCATACGAAAAACACCCTACTGCTGTATATCTTGTAATTATCCTTTGCTTTGTGTATGTTTTGATGTTTATATGCCTTGTACTGAATGTGGTATTTCTTGTTTGCATGTATACTCGATAACGGCGATAGTGGCGTTTGTGAGACACTGGGAAGAAGGAAGCATTGGGGTTATCCTTATTATTATTGGTTTTCTAGTATTCTAAAGAAGTCACGGGACATCTCGCTGGTCACAGGAAAGCCACCTTATTGATCATATGCCTTGTCCTAATATTTTACTTATGCATGTTTTATCTACTCATTTATGCAAAATGCATTGTTTTACTATACTATGTTTTATATGGGGAATGTTTGGATCCTCCAAATAATTACCCCTTAGTACCATTAGGTACAACCCCTTTGTATAACACCTACCTTCCTTAGTATGGTAGATGGTGTTTAACACCATAACCTCTTGGAGACCCATTTTAGCCTAAACAAAAGTGTAGGATGGGAGGACCTCGGGAAAAAGACTTACAAAAATGTTTTATGAGAAAACCTTGGTGAGGCTTGGCCTACCAAGTGGTTTGGAAAATGGGAAGTGTTTTGTTTTATAAAAAGGTGGACAAAAGATGGAGGAAAAATGTTTACGAAAACACGCCCAGTTGTACAGTTCCTAATGCTTGAGCAATTAACCCGTACAACCACATTACTCTGGAATGGGACGGGGCTAGGCTAGAAGTTTGTCTAATCTGGTATAGCTTCCTCACACTACTACAGGGGTAAACAATCCCCGGAGGGTGGACCTTATCTGTTCAACGGTCCATGCATAGCATCGACCGGGAGAAGGAATGAAGGGTCTACGAGCCTCCGCGTGATACTATGAGCCCCTCATTGAAAGCGCACACCCGTCGAGGTGCAAAACACGCTCCGGTTGGCTGGTTACTATATAGGGCATCCCGGTTTTGAGGGGATTAATCTCATAGGGTTGGCAATTGTATCGGAGAGGGCATTCGGAAGGTCTTGACCGGTTAGTCGACCCATGATCAATGTAGATCAGGGACGGGTAATCGGATGGTGTGGGTATAGTGTACAACCTCTGCAGAGTGTAAATCTATTCGAATAGCCGAGTCCTCGGTCATGGACGGTTGTGATGGCTGTTGTACGCGGGTGATGGTTTTGTTTTCAAAAAGGACTTCGGAAAAGCAATGGCTCGAAAATGTTTTGACCATGGGATGGTCGGGAAAATGGAGAAAGGAGTTTGGTCATGAGATGAACGGAAGGAGAAACAAATGGGTGACCCAATCCTAGTGTTTTCCTAAAACTTTTCAAAAAGTTTTGCAAAATGTTTTACAAAAGTTTTCAACAAAGATATAGAGGCATGCTATATCTACAAGAGAAACTAATTTACAAAAGAACCTCTTATGGAGCCATCCTACCACAACCATACTGCATATCCTTTACTTATTGTTACCTTAAGGTGGTTTGCGAGTACATTCAAAGTACTCACCGGCATTGTCCCTAGCTATATACTTGGCCAGATTGCAGATGTTAAGAAGCGACGAAGGTGCTGACGTCTATGCGAGCTAGGCCGTCTTCCTAGTCAGTTGCCTGTAGGTTAAGGCTTAACATGGGCTCTGCGCTTAAAGACTTCCGCTATTGTTGTTGTATCGCCATAATGGTATTAATGTAAGTACTTGTATTCGTTCATTATGGATGTTGTAATGATACTTGTCGGTTATGCTCATGGCTCACTGATCATGGGAACGCGAATTGCAAGCATAACGGGTATTCTCGGACCGTAGATCCGGGGTGCCACATATGGTATGCCTTGTTCACTTGTCATGTGATTATGTGATTCTTCACATATGAGTGTTTTATGTTGGAACATGTTGCTTGTCTGAATAAGATCATTCGACCCTATTGACTAGAATCCTTGTTTGTGTATCCCCACACCAACACCCATAATCCCGTAAGCTGAGACCTCTCCTCAGAAGGGTGGCCACATAAATAAATCTCCAGTAACCCCTATCTGTGCCTAGTTCTAATCTCCCCAAAGGAGCCACGATCCTATTCAATCCTTTCCCAAATCAACGGGAATTCCTCGCCATAACACAAATGTCCCAATAATCCTGAACATCAATATGCCCAAAGACAACGAGTCTACTCCGACATCAAACCAAAGCCACACAAATAATTCAAGTTAAGACAACCCCTCTGAAGCTAAAATGCCTCCACCTCGACTAAGGACCAAGAAGAAGCATCGCTAACTGCTATAAGTACCCCGATCTAACCCTTAAGACTTTGTTAGGTAACCACCATAGCAAGGTAGTCGCAATAAGGTGTCACTCGAAGACCTCAATTCAAGTGTCACGCCAAGGCTCCAAGACGAAGGATGTACCCCAGCCTCGATGACCCCAAGTAACGCTCTAAGGTGGAAAGACTACGTCTTTCCACTCAATTCCAGAAAACTGCCTACGAGAAGATAATCCAGGAAGATCTCCAATCCAATAACATGCCCCAAGCACCACCTCGAGAGTCGTTAGAGGAACAGAAAACATGCCACATCAACAATCTTCGAAAGTCTACTCGATCCTCCAAATATCACGACGCTCAGAATTTAAGACGACAAGACTACCCGCCGCCGCCAATACTACTCTTCAAAGGGAAGAAAGCAACCCAAAGAGTCAAGATTCTCCGAATACGTTGTGAAGCCCCTTCTCTGCTATCTCTGCTATAGACCCATGTAAAGGACCTCCGACTCTGCAAACCTTGAGACAAAAAACGAAGAACTATCCTTCTATGAGTATCAACCATCTTTCTGTCACCACCCCCAGAAGATCCACATGTTGAAGCAGCCCCTAGAGAAGGCAAGACTCTCACTTTCACTGCTGAAGAGCTGAATATCCCTCACAACCCCGAGGAATTTCAGTAACAGAAGTTAGTACCCCAACCCAAGAACGACGAAAAAATTCAAGCAGTACCCATGGAGTAGCCCTTCTCACCCTACAACTCACCGTTATGGCATAGGTTAGAGTTATGTATCGTCCTAGAACTTGTTTTGTAAAACCCTAAGTTCCCCAACGACTGGCAGCACAAACCTGGTTTGTAATACTTTAAAGTACCATCACCACTGATCGACGCAGACCTGTTAATGTTTGTAGGATTTCAGTTTGCTAATATTCCATTCTAAGGTTCCCTCTCTCTCGTGTTTTACCCAAGACGTTGCATCAGACTGCACCCGGGAAGACACCACCTATACAACCTCGTCCCTAAACCGCCAACATAAACCGGCATCCTCCCAACTTGCTGAAACTCTAAAATAGCTCAGACGCCTCTCCAGAAGCAGCAGGTATCAGGTCAACCGAAGAAACCCACTTCTAGACGAAAGGTGCAGCACTTCCCCAGCATATGCCTATGACTCCAATAAAGAAAGACTGTGACTCCACCAAGCTCCCCTAGTGTCTCTCTATGGGGGAAAGACGCGGTCTTTCCCGCCAAAACCCGATAAAACCCTAGAGTCGAACCCTAGTCATCGCTAGGTGATAACCATCCTGTAAATTAGAATCCTGGACCCTGCCTAAAGGACAATAAATGGCACTTCTCCCTAATCAGAAGATACTTCGGGAAAGTCCTCCATCACCAAGTCGACCGTCCAGCCAACACCCCGGTGTTCCAAGACCAAGAAGGCAAAAAAGCTGACCTCAGTGATAAAAATTGAATAAGGCTCAACTCGTCGCCTCACTTCCTGAAGAAGAATCGATTCTATGCTAAACCTACCTATAATCATCCTAAGGGGAAAAGACTATGTCTTTTCCACTTGTTTAACCTAACCACACAACCGAAAGCAACTTGACTCCAACCCATAGCTGACCAAGCCCGTTTGTTGTAAAATCCTTTATATCAAAACTTCCACTGCTGACAATTATTAAGTTGATCTTCTTACCCAACCCTACCTCTCCCGAATCTCGGAAAGAGATTATTTTAAGGGGGAAATGTCTATAACATCCCAATTTCAGCAACCCTGCTTTGTTTTCAAAAAGGCAAAAATCAGGGGGAACAAAAACTTTTTCCTGTTAAGTGTTACAATGTTTGTTTACTTGTTTGATGGTATTCCTACATATGATCGTGTATTAGATAATATACTTCTCACCTCAACCTAAGTTGACAAAAGCTATTTTTTAAAAGACTTGTCTTGGCTCATCTTCCATATTCTCCAATGTTCTGACAATTCAAACTTGAGCCAAGTTGACTTTGGCACAACAAAATAGTTTACTAGTTATATTAACAAAACTATGGCGGCCTATATATATAATATCCTTATGTTTTCAAGACAGAACTTTCTGTAGGGGTTCGTAGCAAGGAAAACAAAAACAATTCTACCGCATGAACACACACAAGCCAAGATCTATCTACTAGATTGTAGAAACGAGTCGATAGAGTACTCACCCTCGAAGATTCCAAAGCGGTTAACGAGAGTAGATTCTCGTGGGAGATGTAGTCGTTCACTTGTCGATCTCAAGATCGCGTAGATGATCCTTTCAGCGCAGCGTTCCGGCAGCGCTCCTGCAGTCGGTCACACATTTGGTACTCGATGAAGACCTTCCTCTCCCTTGTTCCAGCAGGCAACCGAGGTTGTAGTTCTCTTCTCGCGATTCTGGCAGCACGACGGCGTGGTGTCAAAGTTTAGAGGGGAGATTCCGCAGGGATTCGCCTTAAGCCTAGAGCGGGTAGGTGGAGTAGAGGGTTTCCTCAGCCACTAGGGTTTAGAGGCCGAGGGGAGGAGGTGGGGCAGGCGGCGGCTAGGGAGGCGGCGCAAGGCGGCGACGGTGCTGGGCGGCGGCGGCTTGTGGGGCTAGGGTTTGTGGTGTAGGCTTGAGGGGCAGCCCCCTCCCATCTATTTATGAGAGGGAGGGGCGTCTAGGGGATGGGGAGGTCGAATCCTCCCCCAACTCCCTCTCCTGATTGGCCGGCGGTGGAGGGCGAGGAGGTTTCCTCTCCTCCCTCCACTAGGAACCATTGTCCCAGTTTGACTATTCAAACTTTCCTTTTGACTTTCAATTTTGGAGTTTGATTTCTCTATTTTAAATGTCCAGCCAAGTGACCTAGGACATGATGCAATCATTCCACTTTGTAATGACACATTCATGTACCCTTCCCCTTCCGGTTTGGTGAACCTTCTATACCCTTCTAGATCATTCCAGTGTAAACACCGGAATCATTCATGAACTCTGGATTTTGACTTTCCTTATATGAATCTTATTCTCCGGACCATTCCGGATATCCTCGTGATATCCCAGATCCCATTCGAGACTCCGAACAACATTCAGTCTTCTTACTCACATTCCATCTCTACTAAACAACATCGAATCCTTAAGTGTGTCTCCCTACGGTTCAAGAATTATGCAGACATGACCGAGACTCTTCTCTGATACATAACCAATAGAGGAATCCAGAAATTCATATGTCTCCCACATATTTCTACAATTTCTTTGCGATCAAATGAACCATTTACATATGATACCAATTTCCCTTTGTCTCGCAATATTTTACTATCCGAGGTCTGATCGTCAGAATCTCTGCATACCTAGTTCAACCTCGTTACCGATAAGTACTCATTACTCGTTCCTATGATATGTGATCCCTTGTGAGCTAGTCACATGCTTGCAAGCTAATTGGATGACATTCCACCGAGAGGGCCCAGAGTATATCTATCCGTCATATGGATGGACAAATCCCACTCTTGATCCATGTGCCTCAACACATACTTTCCGAACACTAAATGCCACCTTTATAACCACCCAGTTACGAAGTGGTGTTTGATGTCATCAAAGCATCCATTCGGTGATGGTGATTAGCATGATCTCATGGTCGAAGGAATTAGGTTACTATGTATCTGAAAGCTTATAGTAAACAAACTATTGAAATGACTTGATCTTTATGCTATGCTTATCTATAGGAGTATGTCCATCACACCATTATCCTAATGATATGATCTTGTTGTTAATAAAATCTCTATGTTCATGATCAGGAAACCATGATCATCTAACAACGAACCAGCTCGTATTATAAAGAGGCTTTACTTGGGACTCTAACAAGTTTACAAATCACACAAGTATTAATGTTTCCGGTTAATACAATTATAGCATGAATGTAAACATTTATCATAAACACAAATATATAGTAATAACTACTTTTATTATTGTCTCTAGGGCATATCTCCAACAGTCTCCCACTTGCACTAGAGTCAACTAATCTAGATTACATGGTAATATACCGAACACCCATGGAGGTTTGGTGCTGGTAATGTTTTACCCTCGGGAGAGGTTTAGTCAATGGATCCTCCAAATTCAGATCTGTGTGTACTTTGCAAATCTTCATGTCACCATATTGGACATGCTCTCGAATAGCATGAAAACATAGCTTGATATGCTTCAGCTTATTGAGTGACCTTGGCTCCTGCACATTGTCTATGGCGCCCATGTTATCATAATAGATAGACATTGGGTCCAGCGCATTGGGAACCACACCGAGCTCCGTAATGAACTCCTTCATCCATATCGCCTCTTGTGAAGCCTCCGAAGCAGCTATGTATTCCGATTCAGTTGAATATCTCGCCATGACGCTTTGCTTTGCACTCCTCCAGCTCACTCCTGCACCATTCAAAGTAAATACGTATCCATATTGAGATTTAGAATCATCCGGATTGGTTTTCCAACTAGCATCGGTGTAACCATTAACAACGAGTTGTTCATCACCTCCATAAGAAAGAACCATATCCTTAGTTCTTCTCAGGTACTTAAGGATGTTTTTGACCGATGTCCAATGATCCACTCCTGGATCACTTTGATATCTGCTAGTTAAACTAACAGCATATGCAATGTCGGGTCTAGTACATAGCATGGCATACATGATAGATCCTATGGCTGGGGCATAGGGAGTTTTACTCATCCTTTCTCTATCTTCTGTCGTAGCGGGACTTTGAGTTTTACTCAAGGTCATATTGGGCAACATGGGCAAGAACCCTTTCTTGCTATCTTCCATTCCAAACCTCTTTAGAACTTTGTCCAAATATGTACTCTGTGAAAGCGATATTAGGCATCTCGATCTATCTCTATAAATCTTTATGCCTAATATGTAAGCAGCTTTTCCAAGATCCTTCATTGAAGAACTATTATTCAAATAAAGTTTGACACTATTAAGAAGGTCTACATCATTCCCAATCAACAATATGTTGTCCACATATAGTACTAGGAATCCTATAGAGCTCCCACTCACTTTCTTGTAAATACAAGCATCTCCATAAGTTTGTATAAAACCAAAAAATTTGATCACCTTATCAAAACGTTGATTCCAACTTCGAGATGCTTGCTTCAATCCATAAATGGATCGTTGAAGTTTGCATACCTTGTTAGAATCTTTAGGATCAACAAAACCTTTGGGTTGTACCATATAAAACTCTTCATCAATGTCTCCATTGAGGAACGTTGTTTTGACATCCATCTGCCATATCTCATAATCATGCAGCGATTGCTAAAAAAATCCTCACAGACTTTAGCTTTGCTACTAGTGAGAAAGTCCCATCATAGTCAACTCCTTAATTTGTCGAAACCCTTTTGCGACAAGTCGAGCTTTATAGACGGATACATTACCATCAGCATCTGTTTTCTTCTTGAAAATCCATTTGTTCTTGATAGCCTTTCGGCCATCCGGTAAGTCCATACTTGGTTTTCGTACATGGATCCAATCTCGTATTTCATGGCTTCTTGCCATTTATTGGAATCTAGGATCATCATCGCTTACTCATATGTCGCAGGGTCGTCGGTGTTGTCCACCAACATGACACTCATAACGGGATCATTCCAATCGGGAGTGGTATGAGTCCTCGTTAACCTACGAGGTTCCGCAGTAACTTTGACCGAAGTTTCATGATCATCATCATTAGCTTCCTCTCTTATTGGTGTAGGCACCAAAGGAAATTCTTCCGGTGCTGCGCTACTCTCAAATCCGAGAGAAGGTTTGACAACCTCATCGAGTTCTACTTTCCTTCCAGTCACTTCTTTGGAGAGAAACTCCTATAGAAAGGATCCATTCTTGGCAATGAAGATTTTGCCTTTGGATATATGATAGAAGGTATACCCAATAGTTTCCTTTGGGTATCCTATGAAGAAACATTTTTCCGCTTTGGGTTCAATCTTGTCGGGCTGTAACTTCTTTACATAAGCTTCGCAACTCCGAACTTTAAGGAACGACAATTTAGGTTTCTTCCCAAACCATAATTCATACGGTGTCGTTTCAACGGATTTAGATGGTGCCCTATTTAAAGTGAATGCGGTTGTTTCTAATGCATAACCCCAAAATGATAATGGTAAATCTGTAAGTGACATCATAGAACGAACCATATCTAAGAGAGTTTGATTATGACGTTTGGACACACCATTATGTTGTGGTATTCCCAGCGGTGTCAATTGTGAAAGTATTTCGCATTTCTTCAAATGCTCGCCAAAATCGTAACTTAGATACTCACCTTCACGATCAGATCGCAGAAATTTAATCTTCTTGTTACGTTGATTCTCCACTTCACTTTGAAATTCCTTAAACTTCTCGAAATTTTCGGACTTATGTTTCATGAAATAGATATACCCATATCCACTCAAGTCATCCGTGAAAGCAAGAACATAACGATAACCACCGCGCTATGCCACACTAATCGGGGCACACACATCGGTATGTATGATTTCCAATAAGTCCATAGCTCGCTCCATCATACCAGAAAATGGAGTCTTAGTCATTTTTCCCATCAGACATGCTTCGCATCCTTCAAGTGATTCAAGAAGTCCATTGGAATGGAGTTTCTTCATACGCTTCACTCCAATGTGACTAAGACGAGAGTGCCACATGTATGTAGAATTATCGCTCAATTTCAAATGTTTATCTTCAATATTATTAACATGTGTATTACTACAATTGATATTTCAACAATAATAGACCATCTATCCAAGGTGCATGCGCATAAAATATATTACTCATATAAATCGAACAACCATTATTCTCGGACTTAAACAAGTAACCGTCTCGGAATAAACATGATCCAGATATAATGTTCATGCTCAAAGCAGGCACCAAATAACAATTATTTAAGTATAAAATGAATCCCGATGGTAGATGAATAGGTAGCGTGCCGATCGCGATCACATCAACCTTTGATCCATTTCCAACGTGCATGGTCACCTCATTCTTCGCTAGTTTCCTTCTATTCTGCAGCACCTGTTTCGAGTTACAAATATGAGCAACCGAAACAGTATCAAATACCCAGGCACTACTACGACTACTAGTAAGATATACATCCATAACATGTATATCGTATATACATTTCTTCTTGATGTTTCCATTCTTAAGATCCGCCAAGTACTTGGGGCAATTCCGCTTCCAGTGACCTTTTCCCTTGCAGTAAAAGCACTCAGTATCAGCTTTAGGCCCAGCCTTGGACTTCTTCATTGGCGTGATAGCTTTCTTACCGCCCTTCTTTAAGTTTCCCTTTTTCTTAGACTTGCCTTGCTTCTTGAAATTGGTGGTCTTATTGACCATTAACACTTGGTTCTCTTTCTTGATCTCCACTTCCACAGACTTCAACATAGAGAAGAGTTTTGGCAATGTCTTATCCATGCGCTGCATGTTGTAGTTCATCACAAAGTTCTTGTAACTTGGTGGTAGTGATTGGAGGACACGATGAATCACCAACGCATTGGGAATTATTATGCCCGAGCTCTGGAGCTTATTAGCATGCCCAGACATATTAAGCACATGCTCACTGAACTATGGAGTACTGATTCTTCCGAGTACGGTAAAAAAATTCACCTCATCGGTAGCATCATCTGTAGGTGGGTCACCCAGCGGTGCATCCAGCACATAGGTCAACTGACCATCATTGAGAACAATCCTCAAATTGCGGAACCAATCCGTGAAGTTGCTTCCATTGTTTTTCAACTTTTCTTTCTCTGGGAATGCACTAAAATTGATGGTAGGGGCTGCCATTGATCTACAACATATTTGCAATAGTTTAGACTAAGTATATGACAAATTGAGTTCTAATTAATAGTTAAATTAATCTAGGTGAACTCCCACTCAAAACAATATCCCTCACATTGTTTTAGTGATCACACGAACCAAATCCACTACATCAAGTCTGATCATCACGAGACATAATGTAGTTTCAAAGGCAAACAATCAACATGTTCATCATATCTACTATATGACTCATTCTTTACCTTTCGGTGATCCGTGTTCCGAGAGCATGTCTGTACATGCTAGGCTCGTCAAGATTAAACCTTAGTTTCCGCATGAGCAAATCTAGCATGCTCACGTTGTATACACTCGCAGAATCTAACACACCCGGTCATCACGTGGTGCTTCAAAACAACGAGTCTTGGCAACGGTGCCTACTAAGGATGAACACTTTATAACTTGATATTTTGTGAGATGGATAATCTTATAATGCTACTGTCGTGATCTAAGCAATAAAATATGCATAAAAGGATTAACATCACATGCAATTCAAAATATGTGATATGATATGGCCTTTCTTCTTGTGCTTCGGATCTCCATCTTTAAGCATGAACATGATCTCCATCATCATCGGCGTGGCGTCAAGGTCAATGGCACCGCTCCATGGTTGTCGTCCGTCAGCATCAACTATTACAACTACTTTGAATAATAGACACGCAGGTCTTAATGAAATTAAAAAGAAAACCATAAGGCTCCTGTCGGTTGCCGACTTACAATAAGGATCATTGCATACACCATATATAATCACAATCATGGCCATATCACATCAGAACTCTCCCCTGCAAAACAAAGTTAGACTCCTCTAATTTTCTTTGCATATTTTATGTGGTTTGGGGCTTTCAATAAGTATCGTTCTAACTTACAAACAAGAACCACAACATTGATGCTTGAACTATCAAGTGCCCATTGTAAATTGAATCTTTACTATGATGGGAGAGACATACACCCACAAATCCACTTATGAAATACAAGTTGCATGTTGAGCGTGGAGCAAGTCTCATGAATGATGTCATATAAGGTTAGCCCAGGCCGCTTCATCCAACCATACCGCAAGATGCAAAGTACACAAGAAGCAATTGATAATAAAAGCACCACCGCCCATAATGACCATTGTGTTCTACTTGTGCAACATATCTACATATAGACACGGCTCTGATACCACTATAGGGGTTCGTAGCATGGAAAACAAAAAATTTATACCGCCTGAACACACACAAGCCAAGATCTATATAATAGATTGTAGCAACAAGTCAATAGAGTACTCACCCTCGAAGATTCCAAAGCGGTTAATGAGAGCAGATTCCCATGGGTGATGTAGTCGTTCACTTGCCGATCTCAAGATCGCGTAGACGATCCTTCCGATGCCGCGTTCCGGCGGCGCTCCCAGAGTCGGTCACATGTTCGGTACTCGATGAAGACCTTCCTCTCCCTTGTTCCAGCAGGCAACAAAGGTTGTAGCTCTCTCCTTGCGATTCCGGCAGCCCGAAGGCATGGTGTAAGAGTTTAGAGGGGAGATCCCGCAGGGCTTCGTCTTAAGCCGGAGTGGGTTGGTGGAGTAGATGGTTTCCTCGGGGACTAGGTTTTATAGGCCGAGGGGAGGAGGTGGGGCCGGCAGCGGTGGCTTGTGGGGCTAGTGTCAACACCCGGATTTTTAATCCCAGATGCCTGTTATGCCATACATCGCAATCCCAGGATTACCATTTTTGCGAGACATAACAGAATTGGATACCACAGTACATCATCCATTACAAACCATACATAAGGTCTTACACAAATAAGGATCTCATGATCCAGTTCTTAATACAACTCAAGCAGCGGAATATGTAATAATAAAGGTAGCGTAGGCAAAGCTCCATCTTCGGGGTCACAGGCAATGCTGACGATGGGAGATGATCCTAGTTGTCGTAACCTTCCTGGGGTCCTTCGTCCTGGTACTCCTCTTCATAGTCTGGACACGGGAATAGCCAGGGACAAAGCCATGAGTACTCTTTAAGTACTCGCAAGCTAGTACTAACAAGTGAAGGGGGTTTTTGTAATAGGACACTAAGCTCTATGGTTGTTTTGCAAAAAGCCAGATTTACCTCTACTAAGTTCAGAAGCACGAAAATCTAGTTGAAATTTTATAACACCTAAGTGGGAACTTGAATTTCATATCACAACTCTGTTGTGGTCAAGTCAAAATCTCAATCCATTTCACAAGTCATTTTGAAAACATCTGACAGGGGAACTGTATGGCCACTCCAACAGTCCATAACCGCGGACACGGATATTCGAATAGTTTGACACTCTGCAGAGATTGTACACTTTCACCACAACATTCGATACATCTGTCAGGAACAAATCCTGAATTCACCATACTCAGTATGCGGATAATCAATCCTAACCTTTCAATTACACGCCCTAGTATAGGCACCTCTCCTGTGAGTTTGGCCTCCCAACCATTACCAATTGTCATCTTGGATACTGCACAGGTGGAAAATCTTCACAAGGTAGCCTCAGCTCAGACCTTGGTCGTGAGGGACCCATACTAAGTTATATAAGTTTCCAGTCAAGCCCTACCCAATTTTCGGGTATTGGGTTGTACGGTAATATTGGAATGGTATCGCATCCAGACAACCATCAGTTTCATAAAGGGGTAAGGCTCATGCCTCAACATTTTCATCACCAAAATCATCTGGTTTTCGGACACACATGTCAAAACATCTCAATAGAATGATCCATCATTCCAAGGTTTTCATAACCATTTTTCCACAAAGTATTCCCATCTAAAGTTGATCAAGTTTTATGCTTAGCACTAGCATCTACAAATGGGAGTGAGTACTAATGAGGGGTGGTAAACTAGTGGATTGTGACTAAGTTCAATCTCATGCCTTAGGATGACATCAAGATTATCTAGCTTAGGCCAAATTTAATGCTCTTTATGCAACCTTCAATTATCTTTCTAGTATCTACAATTTACTTAAGTAAACTCTAAGTAAGAGCTTTGATAAATAAATAAAGTAGAAGCTTGCAAGTAAAACTAGGATTGGGTGTCATCAAATGTGTCTAACCAAGCATGCTTAGTGCATTGCATAGTTTATCTAACTTTCATAATTGCAAGTGTTAGCTTGCACATTCAACTAGTAGTATTAGGCTTGCATCAGTATCAGTATAAGATTGCTAAGTTAATAGCTTGCAATTATTGGCTTGCTCAATCAACTAGTAGTATTAGGCTTGCATCAGTATCAGTATAAGCTTGCCTTGTGCAGAGCAGTGGTTGAAGTTCTCCTCGGCTTCTTCTACGTAGTATCATCCTTCCTCCTCGTATCCTTGGTCGATACTAGCGTCTATGAATAAATACGAGGTACACAATCACCAAACAATACTTAACTACTTTGAATCATCACACAAAGGTGTTCTATAGATGATCTAGCATCATCACTAACATTACAAGATTAAAGCCCTTGCATTATTTATTTATTTTTAGAAAAGTAATTTCTACTCATTGAAAAACTACTTAAGATTTAATGTTCTCTAAACCAAACATGGGATCATGTTGACACATGTCATCACCACATATTTCAGTACATGGGAAAGTGATTTAAAGTGGTGTCACAATTTAATAAGATTTAACCTTTTATTTCAAAAAAAATGAATGACTAGAAATGCCTATGTGGCATTCTTTTATTACTTGAACATTATTTCTGTAAGTAAACCCATATGTTTTTATATATTCTGAAAGGTATGATCAAATGGGATTTTTGAGAGTTGGAATCAACTCAAAAGCCATTATGGTTTAATTTTGAAAAATGTTTGAATGCAGAAAAGCTTCTGCCTTGTTATTTTTACCAAGGTTGATCGATAGATTCGAATGATTTGAATCCAACGGGCTTGGATTAAGCATTTCAATATCTTTCTAACAAAATTGGTTTCATTCAATTTGGTTCACTGAATCGAGTTGGGTTGATTTTTGAAACTAGGTACAGAACTATGTTTGAACTTAAAAAGAAAAAGCTAAATTCAAACGAGTGGGCTGCGCGGGAAAGGTTAACGGGCCGGCCTAGTGTCACTTCGCGGCGCGGGGCGCAACTGACAGGGCGGGTCTACTGGTCAGTGGCTCTTTAAACGTGAAGCGGTACGGGGCGATGTGGTGCGTTGGATTAGAAGGGTGATCAACGGGTGAGGGTCGTCGTCGATGATGAACTAGTCACCGGCGAGCTCAAACCCTAGCGGCTCAGTGGGGGTCGTGGGAGGCTCACCGGGGCTCAGGCGAAGGTCGGCGATGCGGGCGAACGACGAAGTCGACAACGGCGAACTCAGGGGTGGTCGTGGCAGCTCCTGGGGTGGACGAAATCGATGGCTTCCTTCTCCTCCAGCAGCGGCGGACTCTGGTGAAATTCCGGTGAAGCGCTGCTCGCCTTGCTTCGGGAATGAGGTGGGGTGGTTCTGGGTGAGAGGGGAGTAGAATGTTGTGAAGAATTCGAGCAGGGGATTCCTCTATTTATAGTGGAAAGAGGGGACCGACGGGCGCAAGCTGAGCTCGTCGTGGTCGACGGCACAGAGGGCTATCGGCGTGGGCGACGGTAGGGGGCGGTGCTGTGCTCCCTGGCGAAGCTCAACGGCGTGGTGGCGAGGCGTGGGGCGGTGCTGATCGGTCGAAACGCTACGGTGCTCCGAGCGTGCCCGATGGAAGTTTTAATGGAGCACAGCACGCATGGTCCGCGCGGCGACAACGGGCATGTCTGCGGGGTTGCTGGGACGGTGGTGATCACGTGTGCACGCGACGAGGGCGGCGCGTGGTCTATGGGCGTCTGTCGAGCGTGACGCATGGGGCGCGCTCTCGGCATGCTTGTAGAGTGGCTTTGCATGGCTTGGGCGTGTGGTCCAGTGGCTGGCATTGCTCGCGGCTGGGACATGGAGTGGAGGTGGGGTGCTAGCTTTCTCCCAGACAAGGTTGGCGAGGCTAGTGTTGCTCGTAGCTTGCTGTCGACTATGGGGTGGCAATGGTGCTATCGACCTTCTCACCATTGATGACAATGGCCAGCTTACAGTAGTGCTAGTGATTAGTTAAGGTTGTTAGATGATCTACTAAGGCTAGTGGTGTCCAGAGAGGGAACAAGTTAGGCCCAAAACACTGCTCAACATAGTGTTTTGAATTTGTTTAATTTGTATCTGCAAGCTGTTTGATGAAATGGCCGCATGAACTCAAGTTTTGAATTTTGAAAAGTTTTTGGTGGGTGTGCTAGGCATGTGTTGAGGATTCTGTGGATGCTTGGGTTTTGAAAATTGAGCTAGTTTGAGTGGTTTTTGAAAAAGTGGGATCTTCCCATATGAAATAGATTCAATTTTAAACTGTCATTTAAACTTTGCATTTAAATGTTTTTTGGATGATCACAAAGTGGGCCTTGGTACCTTGTTATGAGTACTATCAAGGGGTGCAAAGATCCATACATGTTTCTGTTAAGTTCTAAAAGTTAGAGATAGCCAAAGTAGGCATGGGAGTTAATTTGGCCAAAGTGACCATTCACTTAATTTGTTTGTTTTGATTTGTTTGTCTTTGGGAAAAGTTTGGGGATTGTTTAGATGATGTTTATTTCACCTAAGAATCATTTTACAAGCAAAGAAACACATAATCATGGCAATTCAAAAGAATCCAAATTTTAATGCACACTCATATGAATGCTTTCATATTTTTAATTTGAAAAGTTTTTGTTAACCCTAAATTTGGTGATTAGAGTTTGATGGTTCTAGTTCAATATTTTTGGGATGTTACAAACCTTCCCCCCTTAAACAAAATCTTGTCCTGAGATTTGAAAAAGGACGAAAAAGATTACCTAGGATTTGAAGAGTTCGGGAAACTCCGTCCTGATGTGATCTTCGCGCTCCCAGGTTGCTTCTTCTTCTGTGTGGTTGCTCCACTGAATCTTGAGAAACTTGATGCTTCCGGTTCTGGTAGTTCTAAAAGCTTCTTCAAAAAGACGGATGGGTACTTCGGGATAGGTCAGGTCATCGTTGATTTCTATAGTCCGGTGATCGATATTCTTGAATACTTCGGTCTTCTCCGGGAATTCGAGGCACTTGCAAAGTAATGAGATATGGAACACATTGTGCACGGCTGACATCTCTTCGGGTAGTTCCAATTGATACGACACTTCTCCTCGATGGTTCAGAATCTTGAAGGGTCCAATATATCTGGGGGCTAACTTTCCTTTGAGTTGGAAACGCTGCATTCCTTTCAATGGCGACACTTTCAGATACACAAAATCTCCTATGTTGAAGGCGAGGTCTCGATGTATCTTGTCGGCGTAACTCTTCTGTCTGGACTGGGCTGTCTTGAGGTGCTCACGAATCTTGTGAACCTTCTCTTCTGCTTCTCGTAGGATGTCAGGTCCAAAAATCTGACTCTCTCCTACTTCCGACCAGTTCAAAGGGGTGCGGCACTTCCTTCCATACATGAATTCAAATGGGGCCATTTGCAAACTAGCTTGATAACTGTTGTTGTATGAAAATTCTGCAAACGGCAGACAGTCTTCCCACTTAGATCCATATTCTAACACACATGCTCTCAGCATATCTTCGAGTATTTGATTTACTCGCTCCGTTTGTCCATCGGTCTGAGGGTGATACGCGGTGCTGAAATCTAGGCGGGTTCCTAAACCTTCTTGGACTTTCTTCCAGAATCTCGAGGTAAACTGAGTTCCTTGATCCGATACGATGTTCTTGGGGACTCCATGCAAACTGACGATTCTAGCGATGTATAACTCCGCTAGCTTCGAACTCTGATATGTGGTCTTGACGGGTAAGAAATGGGCGACTTTGGACAATCTGTCCACTATGACCCAGATAGAGTCATTTCCCCTACTAGAAGTAGGCAATCCGGTGATAAAGTCCATTCCAACAGAACCCCATTTCCATTCCGGAATTTGCAATGGTTGCAACAATCCAGCGGGTCTTTGATGTCCTGCCTTGACTCGCTGACATATATGACACTTGGCGATATAGCTTCCGATTTATCTCTTCATCTTATGCCACCAAAATTGCTCTTTCAAATCTTGATACATCTTAGTTCCTCCTGGGTGGATAGAATAAAGACTATCATGACCTTCCTTCAGAATAACTTCTTTCAACTCAGAATCTGCTGGTACACAAAGGCGTCCTTTGTACCACAGAACTCCTTCTTCGTCTTCGGTGAATCCGGGTACTTTTCTTGTATCGATACGACGGTTGATTCCGTCGATACTAGCATTTCTTTTCTGCGCCTCTTTGATCTGGCTGATCAAAGTGGGTTGAAGTTCTATGCTAGCCAAAAATCCTTCACTCACTAATTCCATTCAGAAATCTTCCATCTCTTTATGCAAACTTGGTTTCTCCTTCAAAATCATGGAGTTCAAGCGGCACGGCAATCTGCAAAGGGCATCTACTACCATGTTGGCTTTACCGGGGTGATAGTGAATGTCCAGATCGTAATCCTTGATTAGCTCAATCCATCTTCTCTGTCTCATATTCATCTCCTTCTGAGTGAATATATACTTCAGGCTCTTGTGATCCGAATATATCTCACAACGATTTCCCATCAGGTAATGCCTCCATGTCTTTAGGGCTAAAACTACGGTTGCGAGTTCGAGGTCATGGGTTGGGTAATTTTGCTCGTGTTGTTTCAGTTGTCGAGATAGATAAGATATAACTTTGCCTTCTTGCATTAGCACACATCCGAGACCGATCTTGGATGCGTCACAATACACGTCGAAGGGCTTCGTGATATCTGGCATGATTAAGATTGGGGCTGAAATCAATCTCCTCTTGTGTTCTTGAAAACTCGCTTCACATTTGTCGTTCCATTCAAACTTCTTGTCCTTCTTCAGCAATTGGGTCATGGGTCTGGCGATACTCGAGAATCCTTCTACGAACTTGCGGTAGTATCCCACCAATCCGAGAAATGCACGAACTTGGGTTTGAGTGGTTGGGGCTTGCCAATCTTTGACATCTTTCACCTTTGCAGGGTCAACGGCAATTCCTTCGGCTGATACAATGTGGCCGAGGAATCCTACCTCCTATAACCAGAATTCACATTTGCTAAACTTGGCATACAACTGATGCTCTCTAAGGGTTCCAAGAATGGTCCTTAGGTGTACCTCATGTTCTTCTTCTGATTTGGAATAAATCAGAATATCATCGATGAAAACAACGACAAACTTATCCAGGAAGTCCATAAAAATCTTATTCATGAGATTCATGAAATAAGCGGGGGCATTGGTTAATCCAAAAGACATGACAGTATACTCGTATAATCCATATCTGGTGGTAAAGGAAGTCTTTGGAATATCCTCTGCACGAATCTTGAGTTGATGATAGCCTGTTCTAAGATCAATCTTAGAAAACACTTTGGCACCGGTCAACTGATCAAACAAATCTTCTATCTTGGGCAACGGGTACTTGTTCTTGATGGTGACATCATTCAACTTCCGGTAATCCGTACACAAACGTTTACCTCCATCTTTCTTGTCAACGAACAAGACAGGTGATATCCATGGTGACGCACTTGGATGAATCAATCCAATTTCCAGCATGGAATCCAGTTGCTTATTCAGTTCTTCTAGTTCCGACTGGTTCATACTATATGGTCTCTGGGCTATGGGTCAAGTTCCGGGGATTAGTTCAATGATAAACTCGATATACCAATCTGGGGGCATACCGGGCAAAACATCTGGAAATACATCGGGGTATTCACAGACTATCCGGACTTGGTCAATGGTAGGTTGGGCTATACTCTTGTTGCACTTGAATTGATGAGTTAAGGATTCAGATACATGCTCGACTGATATTCCGGCTATACTGGTCATGGTTATGGCTTTCTTGGCACAGTCAATTAATCCTTTATGTTTGGACATCCAATCCATTCCTAGTACTACTTCCAAACCTTTAGTTCCGAGTACTATCAGATTAGCATAAAAATCTATGCCATGGATTCAGATAGGGACGGCTTTGAAAATTTGCCTAGCTTTGGTGGTTGAACCGGGGATTTGAACAATCATAACATGCTTCAGTTTGGTTGGTTGAATCTTACTAGTGCCAGAAAATTCTTTGGTGACAAATGAATGTGATGCACCTGAATCAAACAACACTCTAGCAAGTACTGAATTAACAGAAAACATACCCAGCACGACGTCTGGCGCTTCCTGAGCTTCTTCAGCATGCATGAGAAAAATACGGCCATTGCGGTTGAGTGAATTCCCTGGGGCAAACCTTCTTCCGGGCTGAACACGACGTTGTTGCTGAGCTGGGGCATTTGCATTGGGGGGCTGCGGCATTCTTCTTGTTGGGGCACTCGTTGGAGTAGTGACCCTTATTTCCACAGTCATAACAAGTCACTTGCGACTTGTCCTTTGCTGCAACAGGCACAACATTGCTTCCAGTCCTCGGGGCAGTGTTGGTGTTGGAGGTAGCATTGTTGTTGTTGAACTTGGGTGGTGCATGGTTGAAATTGTTAGAGTTGCCGGGGTTGTTGTGATTTCCTCCGGGACTCGGGTTTCCACGGTTGGGATAGGTCGAACGGTTCATCGGGGGTCTGTTCGTTCTCGGGGCAAATCCTGGAGATGGGTTAGGGCGATACTTTGGGGTATGATGGGTTCCTGGCTGATGCATCATGCGACGCTTGCGGTTCTCATTGGCTTGGTTGATCTTTCCTTCCATCTGGATGGCGGAGTCGACAAGGGCTTCAATATCAGCAAAAGGGATATTGACTAACACCGTCTGCATCTCATCGTGCAGACCATTCAAGAATCTCTCTTTCTTCTTGGCTTCGGTGTCGATCTCATCCGGGGCATACCTAGCTAATGACAAGAATTTGTCACGGTATTCCACTACGGTCATCCTTCCTTGCTTCAGTTCTCTGAACTCATCTCTCATTCTCTTGATCAAACCCGGCGGCACATGGGTTCTGGTGAACTTGACCTTGAATTCCTCCCAGGTCATCATCTGTCCTCCGGTCATTGCACGAACGCTGTTCCACCATGCTCTTGCATCTCCGGCCAGATAGTGGGTGGCGAACAGAACTTTCTCGTTAGCTTCCACTCTAGCGACTTCCAGGTTGTTTTCCATGGTTTGCAGCCAATCATCGGCATCTAGGGTCTCTTCTGACTTAGTGAAAACAGGTGGGTTGGTGTTCTGGAAATTCTTGAGCTTAGATCCATGGTTGTCCCGATTTCCTTGGCCTTGATTGTTGTGGGCCAGCTGAGCTATCTGCTGAAGGGTGGCTAGGTTGGCTTGACGTTCGGCTCTTTTAGCTTCGCGGTCAGAAACCAACATTTGCAGTATCTGCAACATCGGGTCCGGGGATGAACCACTTCCTCCGCGTGGCATCTGAAGATTGAGATAGATCATGAGAAAAGAGGGAAATTTCTAAGGTTCAGGGACTTTGAAAAGTTTTTAAAGTTTGACTCGGATTTTCTAGCAACTTGCTTTTCATTCATTCATTCATAGCACACGATACAAACACACACCACAACAAAGGTAAACAGATGGTTTTAAGAACCATTCTGGAATCTATGATACAGTGGGACCGAATACAACTCACTACGCTAGTGCTCAAGCGCTACTACTCCTCGGAGTCGGTGTAGTCGTCATCCTCATCATCCTCATCGTCATCGATGAAGGCGTAATCATCCTCATCGGTGAAGAAATCCATAGCCTGATCCTCCAGAAAATCATCATCATCGCTGAGATAGGAGTAGGGGTCTCCACGAAGATCCTCTCCGGCATTCTCCCTTTCTTCCAACTACATGTCTCTCTCATGGATGGTCTCCTCCAAATCCGAGATACGGTGGCGAAGACGGGAAATGATGCGCTCCTTCTTATCGAGCTGACAACGGCGAGACTTGCGATCCTTTGCTAGCATGGCGATGGTCTGATCCTTCATTTTGATGATGGCGGACTTATGATTAGAGTAGTCACGACAATTGTCCAATTCCTGCTGACGATCGTACATCATGAAGCTAAGGTGGTCCAACCGAGTCTTCAGCTCGTGGTGGTATGGGGCTTCCAGTGGCTGTCCATTAGCATCACGCCTTGGACAAACTCAAAGAGGGTTCCCTTGATCTGGTTGATACTCTGCCCACACAGACGGGCAAGAGCTTCCTGCATGGCCCTGGCAAGTCCATCGAGCCAGTTGTTCTCTCTTAATGTGAACCAAGTTCCCTCGGCAGTGGGAGGTTCAATCTTTCCTTGGAGACTTGCAACAATTAGCCACTGCAGATCTTCTCCTCCTTGATCATTGAGCTGAGCTCCGAAGAACTCGGGGTGCGAACGCTCCAGAAGTTCCGAAAGCTGGTCCAAATCCCGCTCAAAGATAAGGTCTCCTCCATTCCCCAACTGATAAAATTTGCTGTACTTCACGTCCATCTATAAGAATGTAGGATGAGTAAGTTAGTAGAGTGATCAAGTGTGTCAAATTTTATGTATTTTGCAAGAGTTTTTTTGAGGAACATGAATTTTTATGAAAGAATCAAGGAGATAAGAATGGGAATAAGTGTTTGTAAATATTTGCTTCCTTTAGTTTTTGAAACTAAGTTTTTGATTCAAACGTCCAGTCTAACTAGGGTCTCCTATGGTCAGGATGGCTCTGATACCAACTTGTCAACACCTGGATTTTTAATCCCAGATGCCTGTTATGCCATACATCGCAATCCCAGGATTACCATTTTTGCGAGACATAACAGAATTGGATACCACAGTACATCATCCATTACAAACCATACATAAGGTCTTACACAAATAAGGATCTCATGATCTAGTTCTTAATACAACTCAAGCAGCGTAATACGTAATAATAAAGGTAGCATAGGCGAAGCTCCATCTTCGGGGTCACAAGCAATGCTGACGATGGGAGATGATCCTAGTTGTCGTAACCTTCCTGGGGTCCTTCGTCCTGGTACTCTTCTTCATAGTCTGGCCACGGGAATAGCCAGGGACAAAGCCATGAGTACTCTTTAAGTACTCGCAAACTAGTACTAACAAGTGAAGGGGTTTTTTGTAATAGGACACTAATCTCTATGGTTGTTTTGAAAAAAGCCAGATTTACCTCTACTAAGTTCAGAAGCACGAAAAGCTAGTTGAAATTTTATAACACCTAAGTGGGAACTTGAATTTCATATCACAACTCTGTTGTGGTCAAGTCAAAATCTCAATCCATTTCACAAGTCATTTTGAAAACATCTGACGGGGGAACAGTATGGCCACGCCAACTGTCCATAACTGTGGACGCGGCTATTCGAATAGTTTGACACTCTGCAGAGATTGTACACTTTCACCACAACATTCGATACATCCGTCAGGAACAAATCCTGAATTCACCATACTTAGTATGCGGATAATCAATCCTAACCTTTCAATTACACGCCCTAGTATAGGCACCTCTCCCGTGAGTTTGGCCTCCCAACCATGACCAACTGTCATCTTGGGTACTGCACAGGTGGACAATCTTCACAAGGTAGCCTCAGCTCAGACCTTGGCAGTGAGGGAACCCATACTAAGGTATATAAGTTTCCAGTCAAGCCCTACCCAATTTTCGGGTATTGTGGTTGTACGGTAACATTGGAATGGTATCGCATCCAGACAACCATCAGTTTTATAAAGGGCTAAGGCTCATGCCTCAACATTTTCATCACTAAAATCATCTGGTTTTCGAACACACATGTCAAAACATCTCAATAGAATGATCCATCATTCCAAGGTTTTCATAACCATTTTTCCACAAAGTATTCCCATCTAAAGTTGATCAAGTTTTATGCTTAGCACTAGCATCTACAAATGGGAGTGAGTACTAATGAGGGGTGGTAAACTAGTGGAGTGTGACTAAGTTCAATCTCATGCCTTAGGATGACATCAAGATTATCTAGCTTAGGCCAAATTTAATGCTCTTTATGCAACCTTCAATTATCTTTCTAGTATCTACAATTTACTTAAGTAAACTCTAAGTAAGAGCTTTGATAAAGAAATAAAGTAGAAGCTTGCAAGTAAAACTAGGATTGGGTGTCATCAAATGTGTCTAACCAAGCATGCTTAGTGCATTTCATAGTTTATCTAACTTTCATAATTGCAAGTGTTAGATTGCACATTCAACTAGTAGTATTAGGCTTGCATTAGTATCAGTATAAGCTTCCTAAGTTAACAGCTTGCAAGTATTGTCTTGCTCAATCAACTAGTAGTATTAGGATTGCATCAATATTAGTATAAGCTTGCCTTGTGCAGAGCAGTGGTTGAAGTTCTCCTCGGCTTCTTCTTCGTAGTATCCTCCTTCCTCCCCGTATCCTTGGTCGGTACTAGCGTCTATGAATAAATACGAGGTACACAATCACCAAACAATACTTAACTACTTTCAATCATCACACAAAGGTGTTCTATAGATGATCTAGCATCATCACTAACATTACAAGATTAAAGCCCTTGCATTATTTATTTATTTTTAGAAAAGTATTTTCTACTCATTGAAAAACTATTTAAGATTTAATATTCTCCAAACCAAACATGGGATCATGTTGACACATGTCATCACCACATATTTCAGTACATGGGAAAGTGATTTAAAGTGGTGTCACAATTTAATAAGATTTAACCTTTTATTTCAAATAAAAATAAATGACTAGAAATGCCTATGTGGCATTCTTTTATTACTTGGACATTATTTTTGTAAGTAAACCCATATGTTTTTATATATTCTGAAAGGTATGATCAAATGTGATTTTTGAGAGTTGGAATCAACTCAAAAGCTATTGTGGTTTAATTTTGAAAAATGTTTGAATGCAGAAAAGCTTCTGCCTCGTTATTTTTACCAAGGTTGATCTATCTTTCTAACAAAATTGGTTTCATTCAATTTGGTTCACTGAATCGAGCTAGGTTGATTTTTGAAACTAGGTACAGAACTATGTTTGAACTTAAAAAGAAAAAGCTAAATTCAAACGAGTGGGCTGCGCGGGAAAGGTTAACGGGCCGGCCCAGTGTCACTCCATGGCGCGGGCGCAACTTACAGGGCGGGTCTACTGGTCAGTGACTCTTTAAACATGAAGCGGTACGGGGCGATGTGGTGCGTTGGATTAGAAGGGCGATCAACGGCTGAGGGTCGTCGTCGACGATGAACTAGTCACCGGCGAGCTCGAACCCTAGCGGATCAGTGGGGGTCGTGGGAGGCTCACCGGGGCTCAGGCGAAGGTCGACGATGTGGGCGAACGACGAAGTCGACGACGGCGAACTCAGGGGTGGTCGTGGCAGCTCCTGGGGTGGACGAAATTGATGGCTTCCTTCTCCTGCAGCGGCGGCGGACTCCGGTGAAATTCCGGCGATGCGCTGCTCGCCTTGCTTTGGGAATGAGGTGGGGTGGTTCTGGGTGAGAGCGGAGTAGAATGGTGTGAAGAATTCGAGCGGGGCATGCCTCTATTTATAGTGGCGAGAGGGGACCGACGGGCGCAAGCTGAGCTCGTCGTGGTCGACGGCACATAGGGCTATTAGAGTGGGCGACGGTAGGGGGCGGTGCTGTGCTCCCTAGCGAAGCTCAACGGCGTGGTGTCGAGGCTTGGGGCGGTGCTGATCGGTCGGAACGCTGCGGTGCTCTGAGCATGCCCGACGGAAGTTTTAATGGCGCACAGCGCACGTGGTTCGCGCGGCGGCGAACGGGCGTGTCTACGGGGTTTCTGGGACGGTGGTGATCACGCGTGCACGCGGGGAGGGTGGCGCGCGGTCTGTGGGCGTCTTTCGAGCATGGCGCACGGGGCGCGCCCTCGGCATGCTTGCAGAGCGGCTTGGCATGTCATGGGCGTGTGGTCCAGTGGCTGGCATTGCTCGCGGTGGGATAGGGAGTGGCGGTGGGGTGCTAGCTTGGTCCCAGACAAGGTTGGCGAGGCTAGTGTTGCTCGTAGCTTGCTGTTGACTATGGGGTGGCAATGGTGCTCTCGGCCTGCTCACCATTTATGAGAATGGCCAGCTTACAGTAGTGCTAGTGATTAGTTAAGGTTGTTAGATGATCTACTAAGGCTAGTGGTGTCCAGAGAGGGAACAAGTTAGGCCCAAAACACTGCTCAACATAGTGTTTTGATTTTGTTTGATTTGTATCTGCAAGCTGTTTGATGAAATAGCCGCATGAACACAAGTTTTGTATTTTGAAAAGATTTTTGGTGGGTGTGCTAGGCATGTGTTGAGGATTTTGTGGATGCTTGGGTTTTGAAAATTGAGCTGGTTTGAGTGGTTTTTGGAAAAGTGGGATCTTCCCATATGAAATAGATTCAATTTTAAACTGTCATTTAAACTATGCATTTAAATGTTTTTTGGATGATCACAAAGTGGGCCTTGGTACCTTGTTATGAGTACTATCAAGGGGTGCAAAGATCCATACATGTTTCTGTTAAGTTATGAAAGTTAGAGATAGCCAAAGTAGGCATGGGAGTTAATTTGGCCAAAGTGACCATTCACTTAATTTGTTTGTTTTGATTTGTTTGTCTTTGGGAAAAGTTTGGGGATTGTTTAGATGATGTTTATTTCACCTAAGAATCATTTTACAAGCAAATAAACACATAATCATGGAAATTCAAAAGAATCCAAATTTTAATGCACACTCATATGAATTCATTCATATTTTTATTTTGAAAAGTTTTTGTTAACCCTAAATTTGGTGATTAGAGTTTGATGATTCTAGTTCAATATTTCTGGGATGTTACAGCTAGGGTTTGTGGTGTAGGCTTGAGGGGCAGCTCCCTCCCCTCTATTTATGAGAGGGAGGGGCGGCTAGGGGAGGGGGAGGCGAATCCTCCCCCAACACCCTCTCCTCCTTGGCCGGCGATGGAGGGAGAGGAGGTTTCCTCTCCTCCCTCTACCAGGAACCATTGTCCCAGTTTGACTATTCAAACTTGCCTTAGGACTTTCAATTTTGGAGTTTGATTTCTCTCTTCTAAATGCCCATCCAAGTGACCTAGGACATGATGCAATCATTCCACTTTGTCATGACACATTCATGTACCCTTCCCCTTCTGGTTCGGTGAACCTTCTAGACCCTTCTAGATCATTCCTGTGAAAACACTGGAATCATTCCTGAACTCCAGAATTGGAATTTCCTTATATGAATCTTATTCTCTGGACCATTCCGGATCTCCTTGTGATATCCCGGATCCCATTCTAGACTCCAAACAACATTCGGTCTTCTTACTCACATTCCATATCTAATAAACAACATTGAATCCTTAAGTGTGTCTCCCTACGATTCGTGAATTATGCAGACATGACCGAGACTCTTCTCCGATCAATAATCAATAGAGGAATCTAGAAATTCATATGGCTCCCACATATTTCTACGATTACTTTGCGATCGAATGAACCATTTACATATGATACCAATTTCCCTTTGTCTCGCAATATTTTACTTATCCGAGGTATGATCATCGGTATCTCTGCATACCTAGTTCAACCTCGTTACCGATAAGTACTCTTTACTCGTTCATGTGATATGTGATCCCTTGTGAGCTAGTCACATGCTTGCAAGCTAATTGGATGACATTCCATCGAGATGGCCCAGAGTATATCTATCCGTCATATGGATGGACAAATCCCACTTTTGATCCATGTGCCTCAACACATACTTTCCAAACACTCAATACCACCTTTATAACCACCCAGTTACAAAGTGGTGTTCGATGTCATCAAAGCATCCATCCGGTGATGGTGATTAGCATGATCTCATGGTTGAAGGAATTAGGTTACTATGTATATGAAAGTTTAGAGCAAACGAACTATTGAAATAACTTGATCTTTATGCTACACTTATCTATCGGAGTATGTCCATCACACCATTCTCCTAATGATATGATCTTGTTGTTAATAACATCTCAATGTTCATGATCAGGAAACCATGATCATCTATCAACCAACAAGCTAGTATAATAAAGAGGCTTTACTAGGGACTCTAACCAGATTACAAATCACACAAGTATTAATGTTTCCGGTTAATACAATTATAGCATTAATTTAAACATTTATCATAAACACAAAGATATAATATCTACTTTTATTATTGCCTCTAGGGCATATCTCCAACAGTCTCCCACTTGCACTAGAGTCAACTAATCTAGATTACATGGTAATATACCGAACACCCATGGCGGTTTGGTGCTAGTCATGTTTTGCCCTCGGGAGAGGTTTAGTCAACGGATCCGCCACATTCAGATATGTGTGTACTTTGCAAATCTTTATGTCACCATCTTGGACATGCTCTTGAATAGTGTAAAACATAGCTTGATATGATTCAGCTTCTTGTGTGACCTTGGCTCCTGCGCACTGGCTATGGCACCCATGTTATCACAATAGATAGACATTGGGTCCAGTGCACTGGGAACCACACCAAGCTTCATAATGAACTCCTTCATCCATATCGCCTTTTGTGAAGCCTCTGAAGCAGCTATGTATTCCGATTCATTTGAAGATCTCGCCATGACGCTTTGCTTTTCACTCCTCCAGCTCACTCCTGCACCATTCCAGGTAAATACGTATCCAGATTGAGATTTAGAATCATCCGGATCGGTGTTCCAACTAGCATCGGTGTAACCATTAACAACGAGTTGTTCATCACCTCCATAAGAAAGAACCATATCCTTAGTTCTTCTCAGGTACTTAAGGATGTTTTTGACCGATGTCCAATGATCCACTCCTGGATCACTTTGATATCTGCTAGTTAAACTAGCAGCATACGCAATATCGGGTCTAGTACATAGCATGGCATACATGATAGATCCTATGGATGGGGCATAGGGAGTTTTACTTATCCTTTCTCTATCTTCTGTCGTAGCGGGACTTTGAGTTTTACTCAAGGTCGTATTGGGCAACATGGGCAAGAACCCTTTCTTGCTATCTTCCATTCCAAAACTCTTTAGAACTTTGTCCAAATATGTACTCTGTGAAAGCGATATTAGGCATCTCGATCTATCTCTATAAATCTTTATGCCTAATATGTACGCAGCTTTTCCAAGATCCTTCATTGAAGAACTATTAGTCAAATAAACTTTGACACTATTAAGAAGGTATACATCATTCCCAATCAACAATATGTCGTCCACATATAGTACTAGGATTCCTACAGATCTTCCACTCACTTTCTTGTAAATACAAGCCTCTCCATAAGTTTGTATAAAACCAAAACTTTTGATCACCTTATCAAAACGTTGATTCCAACTTCGGGATGCTAGCTTCAATACATAAATTGATCGTTGAAGTTTGCGTACCTTTTTAGCATCTTTAGGATCGACAAAATTTTAGGGTTGTACCATATAAAACTCTTAATCAATGTCTCCATTGAGGAACGCTGTTTTGACATCCATGTGCCATATCTCATAATCATAATATGCAGCGATTGCTAACAAAATACTCATAGACTTTAGCTTGCTACTGGTGAGAAAGTGCCATCATAGTCAACTCCTTGAATTTTTCGAAACCCTTTTGCGACAAGTCGAGCTTTATATACGCTCACATTACCATCAGCATCTATTTTCTTCTTGAAAATCCATTTGTTCTCGACAGCCTTTCAGCCATCCGATAAGTCCACCAAAGTCCATAATTGGTTTTTGTACATGGATCCAATCTCGGATTTCATGGCTTCTTGCCATTTATTGGAATCTGGGCTCATCATCGCTTCCTCATATGTCGCAGGGTCGTCGGTTTTTTCCACCAAAATGACACTCATAACGGGATCATACCAATCGGGAGTGGTATGAGTCCTTGTCGACCTGTGAGGTTCCTCAGTAACTTCGATCAAAGTTTCATGATTGTCATCATTAGCTTGCTCTCTTATTGGTATAGGCGCCACGGGAACTTCTTCCATTGCTGCGCTACTCTCAAATCCGAGTGAAGGTTCGACAACCTCTTCGAGTTCTACTTTCCTTCCAGTCACTTCTTTGGAGAGAAACTCCTTCTCTAGAAAGGATCCATTCTTCGCAATGAAGATTTTGCCTTCGGATATATGATAGAAGGTATAACCAATAGTTTCCTTTGGGTATCCTATGAAGACGCATTTTTCCGCTTTGGGTTCAAGCTTGTCGGGCTGTAACTTCTTTACATAAGCTTCACAACCCCAAACTTTAAGGAACGACAATTTAGGTTTCTTCCCAAACCATAAGTCATACGGTGTCGTTCCAACAGATTTGGATGGTGCCATATTTAAAGTGAATGCGGCTATTTCTAATGCATAACCCCAAAATAATAACGGTAAATTTGTAAGTGACATCATAGAACGAACCATATCTAAGAGAGTTCGATTACGATGTTCGGACACACCATTATGTTGTGGTGTTCCCGGCGGTGTAAATTGTGAAAGTATTCCGCATTTATTCAAATGCTCACCAAACTCGTAACTTAGATACTCACCTCCCCGATCAGATCGCAGAAATTTAATCTTCTTGTTACGTTGATTCTCTACTTCACTCTGAAATTCCATAAACTTCTCGAAAGCTTCGGACTTATGTTTCATGAAATAGATATACCCATATCTACTCACGTCATCCATGCAAGTAAGAACATAATGATAACCACCGCGCGATGCCAAACTCATCAGGCCACACACATCGGTATGTATTATTTCCATAAGTCCATAGCTCGCTCTATCATACCAAAAAATGGAGTCTTAGTCATTTTTCCCATCAGACATGCTTCGCATCTTTCAAGTGATTCAAAATCAAGTGATTCAAGAAGTCCATTGGAATGTATTTTCTTCATATGCTTCACTCCAATGTGACCAAGACGACAGTGCCACATGTATGTAGAATTATCGCTCGATTGCAAACGTTTAGCTTCAATATTATTAACATGTGTATTACTACAATCGATATTCAACAACAATAGACCATCTATCAAAGGTGCATGTGCATAAAACATATTACTCATATAAATCGAACAACCATTATTCTCGGACTTAAACAAGTATCCGTCTCGAAACAAACATGATCCGGATATAATGTTCATGCTCAACGCAGGCACCAAATAACAATTATTTAAGTACAAAACTAATCCTGATGGTATATGAAGAGGTAGCGTGCCGACCGCGATCACATCAACCTTTGATCTATTTCCAACGCGCATCGTCATCTTGTTTTTCGCTACTTTTCGTCTATTCTGCAGCACCTATTTCGAGTTACAAATATGAGCAACCAAACAAGTATCAAATACCCAGGCACTACTATGACTACTAGTAAGATACACATCAATAACTCGTATATCGGATATACCTTTCTTCTTGATGTTGTCGTTCTTAATATCTGCCAAGTTTGGGTAAGTCTGAGATCCTTTACTAGATTCAATCTTTGGAACCCCACTTACTTCAACCTGTGTGCATTATTGAGAATGTACTTGAACCATCTTGTAGTGCATCATTAGTAATACAAAATCCCACTCTTTCCCTTGGCTAAACAATTCTTGGACCCACTCATCCATGATGGTTTTGTAGTCAAGAAACTATCATGTTTCTGCAAATCATATCATCATGTCTACTTTGGCAGAACTCACATCCATATGCTACCTCCCCTTGACCAACTCTCTACATGAATATGATCTACTAACCATGTTCTATCAATACATACATAACTTGTTTTCAATGGAGCTTTTGTGCTTCTTAAACCCACATGGTTTATGAGGCATCATGACTCATCTACTATGGCAGCCTTGTTTTCAACAAAGTTTGCCATCTCTCCTAAACCACCTCAACTACAACCAAGATCAACTCTTGGCATCATGATCATCTATAAAACTTGGTATAAATATCCATCTATCCATAGTATCAAGGTGATCTCAGAGCTCACTAATCCAACCCTGTTTAGGAGCATAAAAATATCCCAACCCTAGATCCTCCAAATCTAGTTTCTTTGCCTTCTCAAGGTAGATTCTCAAAACCCAAGGCTGTTTATGATAGATACTTCAAGTTGACATCATACACCTTGGATATAATAATTTTCCAAATAATTTCCATAATTGTTTGGAGCCTAAAACTATTTAAATTCCACTCTTTGCAAAATCCTCAAAACATTCTCTCTTAAGGCAAGTTTGTTTTCCTCCAAACTACTTGTCCCACTCAAGGCACACATGATTCCCATACATCATACGCTACCTTCCCATCCCAAAAATAAATATTTTTTAGATTATTTATTATTTCTTTTTGCCCCTTTTCTTAAATGGCAGAAACAAGAAATAATAGCTTAAAAATACTTTTCCTTACAAATAAATTGCAATAAAATTCTCCAATGTGTGATATGGAATTTAGGACCATATCACATCAAAAACCCACCTTGTGTAATGTAAAAATATCAACTGAGCTTCTAGAAACCACTTCTGCACTTTTTGAATAAATGGTTTTAACTCAACTAAAAATCATCTAAAAAATCCCAAATAATTCGAGGAGGTATATATTGGATATACCCTTTTGCCAGGGTCATTTCCCCATCCTTCCAAGATCAAAATTTAAAACTTTCCTTCATGATATTTAAAATGGCCAATCTTACCATTTTCCCAAATCATGAGCTCAAACACAACAAACATTCATCAAAGGTTGTCAAATAAGCTCCCCCAGCACATCCTACTCCCCATGGTCGACTCACCACTGTAGAAACCCTAGCCATGTCCTTTAACCCTTGCAAAGAAAGATAGGTGGAACCCACTTGGGGCAGAACTTGTAAATAAAATGGGGCACACTACTAGGAAAATGCCTGTTCGTGGCGCACCTGAAAAGGCCATCCATGGCGCACTAGCAGTGTGCCACTAGCCTCGCGCTGCGGCTATCTCTTAGCCATGGCGCACTGCCCGGTGCGCCACGGTTGTGTCGAGATAGGCGTGGCGCACATGCCAGTGCGCCATGGAAAGTAGTCCAGGTGTGCCACGCGTATGAAATGATAACCGTGGCGCACAACATGATGTGTGCCACAGATACAAATTTCAAAATTCAAAAAAAGCGGCAGATCTGGATCTCGCCGTCAGTGCCGTCGCTTGTCGGTGCAGGTCGTTGTAGTCGCCTCGTCGTCATCATCATCGCCTCATTGTGGTCGCCTCGTCGTCGTCACCTTGTCGGAGAGGCCTCGTCGTCGTCGGAACTGCAAGGAGGAGAAGGAGAAGAAGAGGAGGAAGAGGAGGAGAAGAAGAAGGAGCCCGCCATCGTTGTCTTCATTGGAAGGAGGAGGCCGCCGTCACCATCTTCACTGCAAGGAGGAGGAAGGAAGAGGAGGAGAAGGAGAAGTCGAAGGAGAAATATAAGGAGGAGGAGGAGGAAAATGAGAAGGAGAAGGAGAAGGAGGATGAGAAGAAGGAGGAAAGGAGAAGGGAGGAAAAGGAAAATGAGAGAAGGGGAGGGAATATAAAAGGGGTAGGTGGGCGGGGTGGGGACTAAAATTTTGAATCCTGCCCAACTTACTCGTAGCGCACTAGGTGGTGGTGCGCTACGGGTAAGTTGGCCTTTTTTTCTGCAGGAAAAAACCGGTCTTTTGACTGTAACTTTTTACTCTTTTCGAATTTTGAAAATCTAAATAATCGCTAAACGACCAAAGGTCGTTGCGAACGGATGCGAAATATCGTTCTCGTCATGTTGGTATATTACACGATTTTTTCGACATCGTATGCAAAAGTTACGGCCATTTTACCGTGGCATGACTTTTTTTTGCAGAAAAAGTGGAAACTCATGTTTGTTAATTTTCCTACAAACTATACCACATTACCTACCTACATATTAAATGATTTTATTTTTTGAAGTGTTTATCATTTTCTTTTATTTTTTGCAAAGCCTAAAAAGGCAATCCACGGGGGGGGTGTGGGTGGGTTGGGGTGGAGTTGGTGCAGGCCACTTAGCCGTAGGGCACTAGGACAGAGTGCCCTACGGCTAAGTTGACCCAGCTGCTCTAGCACACATGCCCCTAGCGCACTAGGTCAGAGTGCCCTACGACTAAGTTTTACATCTGTAGCGCACCTTGACCAAGTGCGCTACGGGTATGTGTGCTGCGGCCACCTGTGCCCTGGCCCACACATAGGCATGGCGCACCACCCCCATGTGCGCCACACTTACGGCAGTTAGGCGTAGGGCACCTGTGGGCAGTGCGCCACGCCTATTTTATCAGTGGGGCACCACTAGCACGTGTGCCACGGATGTGTGGATTACCTATAGCCGTTTTCCTAGTAGTGGCAGCAGCCACCACCATCCCTTTCCCCCACTCATTGCTCAACTCAGAGCCCCACCACACTCTCTCCACCTCCCCTCTGCCCAACCAGCAGCCAAGACCCTGTCATATTCCCTCTCTTGGACTTGGTCCACTATGGACATGGCCCCATCAAGATATACTCCCGAGGCCACTCCAGCTCTCCCTCCTCTCTCATTTCTCTTCCCTAGCCTCCATAGAACCTCCCCACAGGCCCCAGCTCCTCCTACAGCTCCATAGAGCAAAGGAGAAGAAGAACTCTCCCCCTCTGCCATGGTCAAGATCAAGCTCGTGCGGCCTCCACCTTGCCCTCTTCCTCTCTGCATGACACCCTACTGAGCTTTCCTTGATCTCCTCTCTCTAACCCCACCCTTTTCTCCTCCTAGGGAACCCTCATATGCCAACGCCGGTGAGATCCCAAGGCATGCCATTAGGACACCACCACGAGGGGGCTATGCAGGAACCGAACCTCATCGTCCAGCCCATCTATGCGCTCGTCGTGGAGCGTCGCACCTCCTGTGCATCTTCCACTCCACCCGTGCAACCTCCGGTAAGCTCCCGCCGCCTCACCGGCTCTCCCTAGGGTTTCCCCAGCCCTCGTCGTCGTGAGCTGGAAGACGAAGCTCGTGCGTTGATGAATACTTGATCAACTGGCTGAGGTCATCGGATACCCCTTCACGTCCCTCATCTCACTGACCGGCGGGCCCCATCCCTCGGCTGTTTAAACATTTCGTGTGCGAGAATCTGAGGCGCAGTGCGGGTTGAAAGGCACAGTAAGGCCCAACTTGGTCACAAAATCGTCCTAGATCCTAGCCCCTTTTGTTTTCTTATTTTAAAAATTCCAGATCTAGATTCTTGAAGTTCGATTTAAATCAATATGAAATTGAAAAATACCATATAATGGCCATATATAAAAATTCACATATACCTGGGTGTTTTCTTAAACATGAAGTAACCCTTTTTTTACCATAGGTTGCTCGGATTATTTATGATAAATCAAACCCTAACATGTATCATTTTTACAAAATAAAACTCCTGGGAGTTTTACAACTCCATTTGAATTAAATCCTTTTGGTACTAAAAATAACCTAACGTCGTGTTTGGATGTAGGAATTTTAGCTCGGAATTGAATTGGACTGAAAATTCCAAATCCAAGATGGAAAGGAAATGTCCTCTATTTTCTATTCCTTTGTTTGGATGTGTATGGAATTTGCTGTTAGAATCAAAGTGCAACCACATTACTCCTATATGGGAAGGGTCTAGATTTGATGTTTGTTTACTCTGGTATAAGATACCTCACAACTACTACAGGGGGCATAAATCCCTAGAGGGTGGGCCTTCTCTAGTATAACAGTCCATGTAAAACATCGACCGGGAGAAGGAACTAAGGGTCTATGGGCCTCCAAGCGTTACTATGAGCCCCTCATTGAATGTGAACACTTGGTGCAGTGGAAAAAGCGCTTTGGTTGGATTGTGAACTATATAGGGTGTCCCGGTGTTGAGGGGAACAACTCTTATAGGGTAGGCACTTATATTGGATTGAGCATCGGGAGAGTCTTGACCGGTTACTCGACCCACGATCGGTGTAGATTAGGGCAGTGTACCCGGATGATGTGGGTAAAGTGTACAACCTCTATAGATTGTAAATCTATTCGAATAGCCATGTCCGCGGTTATGGACGGGTTGGACAAACTACTATAGAGCGGTGCTAGTTTTGATTCCAAAATGGACTTTGAAAAAGCAAGGAATTTGGAAATGTTTTGACCATGGGATGGTAGGAAAGGAAGGAAAGGAGTTTGTTCATGGGATGACTGGAAAGAAGAACAAAGGGGTGACCTGATCCTAGTGTTTTCTAAAACTTTTCAAAAATACTTTCAAAATGTTTTACCAAAGTTTTCAACAAAGATATAGACATGTTATATCTACAAGAGAAACTAGTTTATAAATGAACCTCTTATGGAGCCATCCTACTACCACAGCCATATTGCATATCCTTTATTATTTGTTCTTTTAAGGTGGTTTGCGAGTGCATTCAAAGTACTCACCGCCATTGTCCCTAGCTATCTACTTGGACAGACTTTCAGAAACACGAGGAACGATGGAGATTCCTGACGTCTATGCGAGCTATGTCGTCTTCCCAGTCAGTTGCATGTAGGTTAAGGCTTGACATGGGCTCTGCGAACAAAGACTTACGCTATTGATGATTGTAATCGTCATAATGAAAATGATGTAAGTTTTGTACTCGTTACTTTCTGGATGTTGTAATGATACTTGTCGGTTATGCTCACAGCTCACTGCTCATGGGAACGTGAATTACAGGCTTAACGGGGATTCTTGGACCGTAAATCCGGGGTCCCACAGTAACAATAGTCCCTTCGGCTTGGACAAAACCGTTCTTGGTATCTCAAACACGGAACTTTGCACATCGACGAGGTCGAAAACCGGCAAATAGTACATCGAGCTAAGGGCTATACCATAATTAATGGGAAGATCTACAAAATAAGCACCATGGGTGTATACCTAAAGTGCGTTTCCTAGCAACAAGGTATGGATATCCTTCGTGAGATTCATCTCGGAGATTGCGGGCATCACACTGCTCCCCGATCTTTGGTCTCGAAAGCCTTCTGGCAAGAATTCTACTGGCTGACCGTGAAGGCGGACAGTGACAAGTTGGTTGAGACATGCATCGGGTGTCAATATTATGCCCGACAACCACATGTATTAGCTCAAGAATTGCAAACCATACCAATAACTTGGCAGTTTGCAGTCTGGGGGCTTGACAGGGTTGGAACGTTGCAAACGACACCTTGTGGGTTTATGCATCTGATAGTAGCAGTTGAAAAATTCACAAAATGGATAGAATCTATACCCATTAGAAAGCTTGATGGGGCAACTGCCCTCAAATTTTTCCGGGATCTAGTGGTGAGATTTGGTCTCCCACATAGCATCATCACTAACAACGGCAGCAACTTGTCACTTGGAGAAGTAGAGGCTTACTATTCTGAGAAAGGCATCCGCCTTCACCTAGCATATGTGGCTCACCCACAATCTAATGGTCAAGTTAAACGGGTCAATAGACTAATTCTGTAGGGAATAAAACCATGTATAGAAGCACCACTACATAGAGCAGCTGGAGATTGGGCAGAGGAATTGCCATCTGCCTTGTGGAGTTTATGAACTACTCCCAACAGATCCACCGGCTACACCCCTTTCTTCATGGTATATGGAGTAAAGGAGTCCTATCTTCCGAAATCCTCCATGATTCACCAAGAGTTGCCGCCTATAATGAAAATGATGCTGAATAATCCAGATGCTTAGATGTGGACCTGCTTGAGGAGAAATGTGTGCTGGCATGCCAGAGATCCTCCATCTACCAGAAGAAGCTATGCAGCTACCATAGTCGATGTGTTTGGCATCGCTCGTTTAAAGAGGGGGCTCTGGTGCTCTGACTTAAGCAGAAAAAGTCACACAAATTATCCTCGCCATGGGAAGGACCATTCATCATAAGCAAGGCGCTACTCAATGGTTTCTATTACCTCATCGACAGTAGGGAGTTGAAATATAGGGAAAACAAGGATCATAAGCGTAAGCGATGTGACCAGAATGATGACAACCCGGAGCTTGATCGGCCATGGAACATAGCACAGCTACATCCTTTTTACACTTAGCATACTTTATTATCTATTGTGTACCTCTTATGTGATCAATGAAATAAAGCTTTTGGTTCAATCATATGTATGAGTCTTTTACCTCCTTTAGTGTTCATTTTTGGATTATGTAAAAACCTTCATGCACAAACTTTGCATTTGCACTTGTGAAAATTCTGCCTATGGGCGTTAGCTTAAGTTTTCTTGTAACATCCCAATTTCATCAACCCTGATTAAATGTCCAAAAGGCAAAAATTAGGGGGGAACAAAAACTTTTTCTAAGATTGAGTGCTTACTTGTTTGCTTGTGCTCAAGCAACTGTTTATGTATTAGTTGTGTACTCCTTATCTCAACACTAGTTTACAAAAACTAGTTTACAAAAGAGATGTCTTGGCTCATCTTTCATATTCTCAAATGTTCTGGCATTTCAAAACCTGAGCCCAGATGACTTTGACACAACTAGATACTTTACTAGTCTCTATTAACAAAACTATGGATACCTATATATTATATCCTTATGTTTTCAAGACAGAACCTTCAACTACACTTATCTCTAGGTTTCTAAAACCTTATTAAAACCTTTTCATCTCAATCTTGGTAGAGATACCAGGATGGTACTTATCCCACTTCAAAGCAAAACCCCTTTTCAACATACCCATCCTTACCTCAAGATAGGCTTGATGGTAACCCTAGTAGTAGTAAGTTAAGTAATAAGATGAATTGCCTTGATTTACTGGTTGATGAATTGCCTTGATCTGATGTCCGATGAATTGCCTTGATCTGTTGATTGCCTTGTTTGCTTAGGAACTAGAAGTGAGCTAATCTAGTAGCTCATCCCTTAGGACCCAACATTTTCTTGTGATCATCAATCTCAAAGCAAGCATCCAAGTCTATATCTATCCTAAGCCACTAAGGTAACCACCTCCCCTCATGCTCAGATCAATCCAAGGACAATCCCTCTTGATGGTTTCCAACTCAGTGGAGACACAATCTAAGCATGAATACTATCTACTTAGTTAGTACCTCAACATCATCTCCTTGATCATGAGTTTGAAACCTAGCATCCTCTCAAAAGCTTCTACACTTGCACTCTAGTCTAAAACCCTAAATCTGCCAAAATGGCTAAGTCTGGATTTCTTATCTGGATACCATCTTTGGAGCTCTACCTTTTCCAACCTGTGTGCATTCTTGAGAATGTAATTGAACCATATTGTAGTACATATTTATTAATACCAAATCCCACTCTTGCCCTTGGCTAGGCCCTTCTATTTACCATTCATCCCTAATGCTTTTGTAGTTAAGATAATAATCTTTTCTGCAAATCTTATCATCTTGCCTACTTTGGCAGAAGCTCACTTCTATATGCCATCTCCCCTTGACCACCTCCTTACATGGTTATGATCTACTAATCATGGCCTATCCATCCCCACATCACTTGTTTCCATTGGAGCGTTGTGCTTCTTAAACCCACTTGGTTTAGGAGGCTACCTGATGTATCTGTTATGGCAGCCTTATTTTCAACAAAGTTTGCCATCACTCCAAAACCACCTGAAATCCAACCAAGCCCAACTCTTGATTCCATGATCACCTATATGACATGTTCTATTCATCCACATAACCCTTGTACCAAGGTGAGCTCTGAGCTCCCTAATCCAACCCTTTTTAGGTGGCATCAGAATAACCAAACCCTAGATCCTCCAAGAATCTAATTTCCACCCTTTTCATCACTTTTCTTCAAAACCAAGGTTGAAATTGATGCCTACGTCAAGTTTACATCATCTACCTTGGATATCAGCATCCCTAAATAATTCCCACAATTATTTGGATTATTAAACTATTTTATTTCCTTCCCTTACCAATATCTTAAACTCCTTGTCTATAAAGGCAAGTTTGTTTTTATCCAAATAGCTGTGCCAACGCAATGCATAATTGAGTTCTCCATCTCATACTATCTTTCCAACTCAAAAATAAATATTTTTGAGATTCTTTATTATTTATTTTTGCCCTTTTTCTTAAATGGCAGAAACAAGAAATAATTCCCCAAAAATACTTTCCCACTTCAATAAATCCCAATAAAATTCTCCAATGTGTGTTATGGTATTTAAGACCATCTCAACTAAAAAACCAAGCTTTCCCACTATAAAATATCATTTTTCCTTCCATAATCTATTTCTGCACTTTTTGAAGAAGTGCATTTAAATGGGATTATAATAATTAGAAAAATCCCATTAAATCATGAAGAGATTATTTAACCTATTCCACCCACCAGTACCATATCCACACCTTGTCCAATACAAATTTATCAACTTCCTTCACAAGCCTCCATTTGATCAATTTTGCCAAACCTAAGTAAACTAGATTCAAACCACAACCAAACTAGCTCCAATCTTCTCTAGTACTACTCCCTAGCATCATCACACCCTCTGGTCGACCAGCACTATAGCATACCCCACACCCGCTTGTCCCACATGGTTGTTTAAGAGAGAGACAAAGGCAATGTCTTGTCCATATACTTCTTTACTCATTACAGCACCCTCACTCCTTCTCTGCTCTATGCACGACCATAAGAACACCCCACACCCTTCCCACCGCCTCCGGCCACCAATGGGAAGCCCCTGGACCATGCCCTAGCTCACAAATGAGCTTTGGTTCACCGTGGACCGACCCCTCTCGGTTTATAATGCCCACAGGCCACCCAGCACCCTACCTTTAGCTCATTTGCCCCCTTCCACTCCCACTCACCTCCCCAGCACCTACTCTCCCTCTCCCCTACTCAGCATTTCCCGAGAGAGAGAGAGAGAGAGAGGCAAGGTTCGGCCATGGCAAAGAAACCGAGCCCCAAGCTCCCCTCTCTCCCCCTTCCTCTTTGCATGTCATCCTACCCAGCTCCCCTACTCTCACTGATGCTTTGGGTAACCCACTTGTTGACATGAAGGCATCACCGACGCTGCACCATCCAGCTCCGGCGGGCTCCTCTCGGGTGCTCCGGCGCGGGCATCCTCTAGACGACGAAACCAAGCGTGCCGCCCCTCCCTAGGCTCGCCAAGAACCACCGCGTCGCCCGGCACTTCCCAAGCCGCCGGTGTGCCCTCTGGTTAGCTCCCTGCCCAACCCTGACGCCATCTAGGGTTTCCGCTTGGCATCACCCCTCCTCGTGGGGATGACGACCCTCCCGCCGTCGATCTCCTTTTAGATCGAATGGCCAGGGCAACCCCGTACCCCTTCGACCCGGTCCCTGCAGGCAGGCCAGGCGTTGGGCCGCGACTGGTTGTGCACCGCCCGCTCACACCCAGCACAGTTGGGCCGGCCTGCCCCTGTGCGGCCTGTTGCCCTCTAGATCCAGCCCGAAAACCCCCTCTCCTTTTATTCTTTTTCCAGATCTAAATATTAATGGTAGGTTTAATTCGAAATGAAAATGGAAAATGAATCAAACTGCTCAGATCTGATTTTTCATAGAGGCACTCAGGTTTTTCTAACATGCAGACCCTATTTTGCACCAAAATAAGGTTTGGATTAAGGATGATAAATATTCTCCCCAGATCTGTCCAGAACACTAAATAACTCCTCTAGAAAGATTGGTATCTCCAAAAGGAGTAATTCCAAATGGTGATGAAAGGTACTAACCATGCCTTTCATGTCCCACTATCCCCACCCTAGTTTGCGTCCTAGTTTGCCCCTGATAAAAATATCAAAAACAGAGCCTTTCTGACTTTAGGAAATTCCCTAGGTCAACCAAATGAGTTTTGGACCTGATTCCAACTCTCATTAGACACATATAACCGTATCTTCCAAAATACAGCAGCTCATAATTTGATGAGTCTCTGTTGGTGTTTAGTGTTAAACCTTTCTGTGCATGGTTTATTCACTCATAAAAACATTACAGTAGATCTGCAAATCCAAACAGGTTGATTCCAATTTCTACAAAAAGGTGTTATTAGTAATAACATGTTCCTTGGAACCAACTAAAAAGCTCATGTAGATTAAATCTGATAAAAATACAAATCTTGTCCAGTACTGATTTTGGGAATTTCTCAAGGGCATTCTGTTAATTGTTTTGAGGAGATTCCAACTCCTCTTGAATCATTCCATCAGATACTACTTAATCACCCAAGGAAATAATTTTTGGAACTCCAACGAAGTTCTGGTGAATTATTTCCCAAAACTAGAGTTTTAATCACTCTAAAATCCATTATAAATCCTAGGAAATTGATAAAATAGTGAAACCACTTTTGTTGGCTTCATTTTATCAATACCTATCTGATGGTATCATTTTTATACAATGGTATCATACATATCCAGCCCTTGGTCAAAAACCCCCTCTCTTAGGTAGTTCCTAGATTCTAAATCTAAAGGCATCTTCCCTAATGCCTCCAAATCTTCTTCCAATCCAATCATGTCAAGCCTCCAACATCCTACTGATGTATATCATATATTTCACCTTTTCTTGCTGTATGGTTTGATGCTTGTATGCCTTGTAGTGATTGATGTATGTTTGTCTGCATGTATGCTCGATAATGGCGATAGTTGCGACTGTGTGACACCGAGAAGAAGGAAGGATCAGGTTTCTCTTATTATTATTGTATGTGGTATTCTGGTTATCTAACGCCGTCAAGGGACTTCTCGCTGGTCACAGGCAAGCCACCATTCTTGAACTCCTATATTAACCTACTTCTATTTGTCAACTGTTTTAGATCTTGTTTATAAATTGCATGATCACAGGCATGGTTTGTTTCAAATAAAAGTGCATGAGTAACTTGGCTTCTCCAAGTTATGGATGAGTGTCCATTAGGACACCTACCCTATTGACACCTATTTTTACCCCATTTGATTGAGGCTAAGATGATTAGCATCTTCCCTCTTCGAGCCCACAGATTTTCAAGAATAAAACTATTTTGGGTTTTACCCTTCTACAAAGTTTTCAAAATAAAACCCTTGGAAGGAGGCATCGTTTCCGAGTGGAATTTTTACTAAAGAAAATATGAGGTGGATGAAGAGAAAGATAACGAAAAGGAAAGTTAAGTAAGAGAAAGGAAGGGATGTTCTAAGCCCAGAACAATTTATCCATGCAACCACATTACCCCAGATGCTGGGGCTTAGCTCGTAGTTTGTGATCCTTAGCCGGGGCTGCTCATACTTGCTAAAGGGGAGAAATACCCTGAAATTAGGGCTGTCTATAGGACAAGGCACTGGTGCAACAATTGGGTCTCTCGCGGACGGTATGCTTTTAGGTAGTACGGATGGAAGATTGTCACTATTGCTATCTGCTAGACCTCGGTCTAGAGATAGGGGTCAGTACGGGAGGAAGGACCAGGGTCGTCGTACCCCATACTCATACCGGAGAGAACCAACCAAAAGGAAAAGCCGCCGTTGCTAGGGATGGACAAATGAAAAGCGTAAGTTTGATTTTCGAGCCCCTGTCTACCGTGTGTAGCAGGCCGTGGTTTTATCCTGGCGGATGTATTATTCTTGTGGGTAAAGTGCACCAACTCTGCAGAGTCTAATCTATTCGAATAGCCGTGTCCACGGACAAGGATGGTTGGAATAACAAGTGCTAGGAGGACCCTTCGGTTAAGTTGAGATGAAACTAAGGATGTGACTTGGTCACGAGGAAAGAAAAGAAAGAGTTTGGTTTTGACCCGTGATGGTCGAAGATGTTTAAAAAGGGTTTTACAACAGAACTGTTTTTAAATCTTTTTAACAAGGACATGGAGATGTCTGGATTTTCAAAAAGGAGGCATGTTTTCTAAAAACTCTTTTTCAACAAAGATATATAGATGCCAATGTTAGGTCTTTCAAAAACAACTATAGTGTAGAGTTATCTCGCCACAGCCAGATATGCATTATCTTGTTACCTTGTCTCAGTGGTTTGCGAGTACATCCAAAGTACTCACCGGCATTGTCCCTGGCTATTTACTTGGCCAGATTGCAGATGTTAAGAAGCAACGAAGGTGTTGACGTCTAAGCAAGCTAGGCCATCTTCCCAGTCAGTTTCCTGTAGGTTAAGGCATGGGCTCTGTGCTGAAGACTTCTGCTATCTGTGTTTTAATCGCCATAATGGCCACTTTGTAAGTTTGTACTCATTACTTTATGGATAATGTAATGATACTAATCGGTTGTGCTCATGGATCACTAATCATGGGGACGTGAATTGCATGCATAACGGGTATTCTCGGACCATAAAATCCAGGGTGCCACGGACATGGTATCAGAGCCATCTTGACTATAGGAGACCTTGGTTAGCATGGACGTTAGACAGGACAACCCCTATTTATGAAAACACCGGTTTTCGCAAACTATTTTCTCAATAGCTTTTTGAAAGGAATTCTTATCTCCTCTTCTCTGACTTAAACAATTTGAAAATGGATTACTCTATATCTCGTCTACTTCAAATGTTTCGTTTTCCCAAACAAAGTCTGAGTCAGAGACTATGAAGACGGAGATCCCGAGATGGAGGGACACTGATACAAGCAAAATAAAGGATCTACCAACAAAGAAAGACACTACAAGATCGCCCTACCAATGGAGTCCTTCATCGCCCCCAATCAAGTACGGCACCGACGAAAAAAATACAGCAAGACAGGAGTTAAGACCCCAGTAATGTCCGTACTTAGGATTATCATCCCTAAAGTAGGATTCCCTTTATGGCGTGTAGTTACCCCCTTAGTACCCATGGTATGCCTTTCTTGTTTGTCATGTTCGTATTTGATGCTTGTAATGTGATTGTTTGTCTGCCTAGGATCATCGGATCCTAATCTCTAACCACCTTGATGATGTGTCCCGATGCTAACCCTCGAAACCTCCTAGCCGGAAAACCTCTCCTCAGCAGGATGGCCACCTAAGAAAAGCCTCGACAACCTAAAAGTGAAGCTCTAAGGTGGAAAGACGGTGTCTTTCCACACAACTGCAACAAAACCCTATTGACCTGTCATTGCCAACCATAGCATTCCACCCTAGGTTTATACCTCTCTAACCCCCTCTACCATCACACTCGGAGAACTAACTCCGTGGCACCATTCCCTTCTACAGCCCGAGACTTTATCTCCATCAGAAAACCCTGAGTATGGCCATGCAGATTGGGGCCCCGAAGAAAGGATGCAGCCGTTGCGGTGAAGAAGGACACCAAGCCAGCAAGTGTTTAGGAAACTGCCCAAACTGTGGAGCTCTCCATCCTCCTGCAGATTGCCCCACCCAACTAGTCACATGTTTCCTCTGTGAAGGTCAAGACCATGTTCCGGCCAACTGCCCCCTCCAACTCCTGATTGGCAAGGCTCGTCAACTCCCCTGCGTCAACATTGGGAAGAAATCAAGAGAAGGACGCTCCAAGAAAGGCACCTGCTTTGCCTGTGATGAACCAGGTCACTTCAGCCGAGAGTGCCCCCAGCGTGGTCTTGACAACACTCCTACCAAGGTAGAGGCCAATAAGTCCACTACCCTGTAAAGATACCAAATCAAGCCCAAGGAGGATCTGAAGCTAAGAGAAGTGGTTGTTACACCTGTGGAGATCCGGCCACTTCGCCTGTAGCTGTCTAGAACCGTACTGGATGAACCCGAAGCAAGCCAATCCGACACTCAAAAACGGCAAGAAAACCCAAGCCCCTTCGGCTAAAAGGATTAGGAGGCCACTATCCCCAGAACCTCCTCTTCCCCCGAGAAAGCACTACCTACAGGGAAACCTTTCACCCCGGAAAGGTGACAAGACTCTGGACGTTCCTCCAAAGTAGTTTCCCACCCGGAAACTCGCCCATCCCCAACTTCGATAGAGTCATGTATCATCCCAAGACATGTTTTGTAAAACTCTAAATGCCTTGTCGCCCTGCGGCACAGACCTGTTTTGTAACCCCTTAAGTACCTCTGCCACCGACCGGCTTGAACCTGCTAAATGTATGGATGTTATGCAAGTGTGGTATCCTTCTTTTCATTTTTTTACCCAACACGTTGCTTCAGACCAAACCCCCGTAGTTTTGCTCTAAGGGGGAAAGACTGCGTCTTTCGCGCCCAAAAACCCCATAGACCCCTGGAGTTGACCACTAACAGCACTAAGTGATGACCACCCCTCCAAAATCCGAATCATCGACCCTGCAAGAAGTACGACAAGTTGTACTTCTCCAGAATCACAAGATACTCCAAGAAAGTCCTCCAACTCCAAGGTTGACCGCCCAGCCAACATCCCGGTGTATCAAGACCCTGAAGCGAGAAACATCGACCCCGAGGAGAAAGATTTAAGAAGATTCAACTCGCCGTCTCGCGTCAAGAAGGAAGTAGCCCGTCGACGTTAAACCTACCCAGACTTGTCCTAAGGGGAAAAGACTGCGTCTTTTCCACTAACTTAATCTAAACAACCAATCTGAAGCCACTCAGCTCCAACCCGGGGCTAACCACGTTGGGTCTTTGTAAAACTTATTAGCACCGAATAATTTCCACCGCTGAAATTGTTAAGCGGATGTTATCACCTGAACCCTACTCCTCCCTAATCTCGGGACGAGATTATTTTAAGGGGAAAGGTCTGTAACATCCCAATTTCAGCAACCCTGATTAAATGTCCAAAAGGCAAAAATCAGGGGGAATAAAAACTTTTTCTTGCATTGAGTGCTTACTTGTTTTCTTGTGCTCAAGCAACTGTTTATGTATTAGTTGTGTACTCCTTATCTCAACACTAGTTTACAAAAACTATTTTACAAAAGAGATGTCTTGGCTCATCTTTCATATTCTCAAATGTTCTGGCATTTCAAAACCTGAGCCCAGATGACTTTGACACAACCAAATACTTTACTAGTCTCTATTAACAAAACTATGGAGACCTATATATTATCTCCTTATGTTTTCAAGACAGAACCTTCAACTACCCTTATCTCTAGGTTTCCAAAACCTTATTAAAACCTTTTCATCTCAATCTTGGTAGAGATACCAGGATGGTACTTATCCCACTTCAAACCAAAACCCCTTTTCAACATACCCATACTTACCTCAAGCTAGGCTTGATGGTAACCCTAGCAGTAGTAATATAAGTAATAAGATGAATTGCCTTGATCTGCTAGTTGATGAATTGCCTTGATCTGCTGCCCGATGAATTGCCCTGATCTGCTGATTGCCTTGTTTGCTTAGGAACTAGAAGTGAGCTAATCTAGTAGCTCATACCTTAGGACCCAACACTTTATTGTGATTATCATTCTCAAAGCAAGCATCCAAGTCTAGATCTATCCTAAGCCACTAAGGTAACCACCTCCCCTCATGCTCAGATCAATCCAAGGATAATCCCTCTTGATGGTTTCCAACTCAGTGGAGACACAATCTAAGCATGAATCTTATCTACTTAGTTAGTACCTCAACATCATCTCCTTGATCATGAGTTTGAAACCTAGCATCCTCTCAAAAGCTTCTACATTTGCACTTTAGTCTAAAACCCTAAATCTGCCAAAATGGCTGTCTGGATTTCTTATCTGGATACCATCTTTGGAGCTCTACCTTTTCCAACCTGTGTGCATTCTTGAGAATGTACTTGAACCAAATTATAGTACATCTTTAGTACTACCAAAGCCCACTCTTTCCCTTGGCTAGGCCCTTCTATTTACCACTCATCCCTAATGGTTTTGTAGTTAAGATAATAATCTTTTCTGCAAATCTTATCATCTTGCCTACTTTGGGAGAAGCTCACTTCTATATGCCATCTCCCCTTGACCACCTCTTGCATGGTTATGATCTACTAATCATGGCCTATCCATCCCCACTTCACTTGTTTCTATTGGATCCTTGTGCTTCTTAAACCCGCTTGGTTTAGGAGGCTCCCTGATGTATCTCTTATGGCAGCCTTATTTTCAACAAAGTTTGACATCACTCCAAAACCACCTCAAATCCAACCAAGCCCAGATCTTGCTTCCATGATCATCTATATGACATGTTCTATTCATCCATATAACCCTTGTACCAAGGTGAGCTCTGAGCTCCCTAATCCAACCCTGTTTAAGTGGCATAAGAATAACCAAACCCTAGATCCTCCAAGAATCTAGTTTCCACCCTTTGCATCACTTTTCTTCAAAACCAAGGTTGACCTTGATGCCTACATCAAGTTTACATCATCTACCTTGGATATCAGCATCCCCAAATAATTCACACAATTATTTGGATTATTAAACTATTTTTTTCCTTCCCTTACCAATATCTTAAAATCCTTGTCTATAAAGGCAAGTTTGTTTTATCCAAATAGCTATGCCAACTCAATGCATAATTGAGTTATCCATCTCATATCCTATCTTTCCAACTCAAAAATAAATATTTTTGAGATTCTTTATTATTTATTTTTGCCTTTTTTCTTAAATGGCAGAAACAAGAAATAATTCACCAAAAATACTTTCCCACTTCAATAAATCCCAATACAATCCTCCAATGTGTGTTATGGTATTGAAGACCATCTCAATAGAAAAACCAAGCTTGCCCAATGTAAAAATATCATTTTTCTTCCATAATCTATTTCTGCACTTTTTGAAGAAGTGCATTTAAATGGGATTATAATAATTAGAAAAATTACATTTGAATCATGAAGAGATTATTTAACCTATTCCACCCACTAGTACCATATCCACACCTTGTACAATACAAATTTATCAACTTCCTTCACAAGCCTCCATTTGATCAATTTTGCCAAACCTAAGTAAACTAGTTTCAAACCACAACCAAACTAGCTCCAATATTCTCTAGTACTACTCCCTAGCATCATCACACCCTCTGGTCGACCAGCACTATAGCATGCCGCACACCCTCTTGTCCCAGATGGTTGTTTAAGAGAGAGACAAAGGCAATGTCTTGTCCATATACTTATTTACTCATTACAGCACCCCCACTCCTTCTCTGCTCTATGCACGACCATACGAACACCCCATAGCCTCCCAACCGCCTTTGGCCACCAATGGGAACCCCCGGACCATTCCCTAGCTCACAAATGAGCTTGGTTCACCGTGGACCGACCCCTCTCGGTTTATAATGCCCACAGGCCACCCAGCACCCTACCTTTAGCTCATTTTCCCCCTTCCACTCCCACTCACCTTCCCAGCACCTCCTCTCCCTCTCCCCTACTCGGCATTTCCTGAGAGAGAGAGAGGCAAGTTTCGGTCATGGCAAATAAACCGAGCCCCAAGCTCCCCTCTCTCCCCTTCCTCTTTGCATGTCACCCTACCCAGCTCCCCTACTCTCACTGATGCTTTGGGTAACCCTCTTGTTGACATGCAGGCATCACCGATGCTGCACCGGCCAGCTCCGGCGGGCTCCTCTCGGGTGCTCCGGCGCGGGCACCCTCCAGATGACAAAACTAGGCGTGCCGCCCCTCCCCAGGCTCGCCAAGAACCACCGTGTCGCCCCAGCACTTCCCCAACCACCGGTGTGCCCTATGGTTAGCTCCCTGCCCAACCCTGACGCCATCTAGGGTTTCCGCTTGGCATCTCCCCTCCTCGCGGGGATGACGACCCTCCCGCCGTCGATCTCCTTTTAGATCGAATGGCCAGGGCGCCCTCGTACCCCTTCGACCCGGTCCCTACAAGCAGGCCAGGCACTGAGCCACAGCTAGTTATGCATAGCTCGCGCACACCCAGTGCAGTTGGGCCGGCCTGCCCCTGTGCGGCCTGTTGCCCTCCAGATCCAGCCCGAAAACCCCCTCTCCTTTAATTCTTTTTCCAGATCTAAATATTAATGGTTTGGTTTAATTCGAAATGAAAATGGAAAATGAATCAAACTGCTCAGATCTTATTTTTCATAGAGGCACTCAGGTTTTTCCTAATATGCAGACCCTGTTTTGCACCAAAATAAGGTTTGGATTAAGGATGATAAATATTCTCCCCAGATCTGTCCAGAACACTAAATAACTCCTCTAGAAATATTGGTATCCCCAAAAGGAGTAATTCCAAATGATGATGAAAGGTATTGACCTTTCCTTTCATGTCCCACTAGCCCCACCCTAGTTTGCAACCTAGTTTGCCCCTGATATCAAAAACAGAGCCTTTCTGACTTTAGGAAATTCCCTAGGTCAAACCAAATGAGGTTTGGACCTAATTCCAACTCTCACTAGACACACATAACCATATCTTCCAAAATGCATCAGCTCATAATTTTATGAGTCCCTGTTTATTTTTAGTGAATTAAACCCTTCTATGCATGGTTTATTCACTAATAAAAACATTACAGTAGCTCTGCAAATCCACACAGGTTGATTCCAATTTCTACAGAAAGGTATTATCAGTACGTAATATGTGTCCTTGGAACCAATTAAAAATCTCATGTAGATTAAATCAGATGAAAAAGACAATTCTTGTCCAGTACTATTTTTGGGAATTTCTCAAGGGCATTATGTTAATTATTTTGAGGAGATTCCAACTCCTATTGAATCGGTACATCATGTACTACTTAATCACGCAAGGAAATAATTTTTGTAACTCCAGAGAAGTTCTGGTGAATTATTTCCCAAAACTAGAGTTTTAATCACTGTAAAGTCCATTATAAATCCTAGGAAATTGATAAAATAGTGAAACCATTTTTGTTGGCTTCATTTTATCAATACCTATCTGATGGTAACATTTTTATACAATGGTATCATACATATCCAGCCCTTGGTCAAAAACCCCTCACTTAGGTAGTTCCTAGACTCTAAATCTAAAGGCATCTTCCCTAATGCCTCCAAATCTTCTTCCAATCCAATCACGTCAAGCCTCCAACATCCTACTGATGTATATCATGTATTTCACCTTTGCTTGTTGTATGGTTTGATGCTTGTATGCCTTTTAGTGATTGATATATGTTTGTTTGCATGTATGCTCGATAACGGCGATAGTTGCGATTGTGTGACACCGACAAGAAGGAAGGATCGGGTTCCTCTTATTATTATTGTACGTGGTATTATGGTTATCTGATGCCGTCAAGGGACTTCTCGCTGGTCACAGGCAAGCCACCATTCTTGAACTCCTATATTAGCCTACTTCTGTTTATCAACTGTTTTAGATCTCGTTTATAAATTGCATGATCACAGGCATGGTTTGTTTCAAATAAAAGTGCGTGAGTAACTTGGCTTCTCCAAGTTATGGATGAGTGTCCATTAGGAAACCTACCCTATTGACACCTATTTTTACCCCTTTTGATTGAGGCTAAGATGATTAGCATCTTCCCTCTTGGAGCCCACAGATTTTCAAGAATAAAACTATTTTGGGTTTTACCCTACTACAAAGTTTTCAAAATAAAACCCTTGGAAGGAGGCATCGTTTCCGAGTGGAAGTTTTACTAAAGGAAATATGAGGTGGATGAAGAGAAAGATAACGAAAAGGAAAGTTAAGTAAGAGAAAGGAAGGGATGGTCTAAGCCAATGTCTGGAACAATTTATCCATGCAACCACATTACCCCAGACGCTGGGGCTTAGCTCGTAGTTCGTGATCCTTAGCCAGGGCTGCTCGTACTCACTAAAGGGGACAAATTTCTAAAATCCGGGTTGTCTATAGGACAAGGCACTGGTGCAACAATTGGGTCTCTCGCGGACGGTATGCTTTTAGGTAGTACGGATGGAAGATTGTCACTATTACTATCTGCCAGACCTCGGTCTAGAGATAAGGGTCAGTACGGGAGGAAGGACCAGGGTTGTCGTACCCCATACTCGTACTGGAGAGAACCACCCAAAAGTAAAAGCCGCCGTTGCTAGGGATGGACAAATGAAAAGCGTAAGTTTGATTATCCGAGCCCCTGTCTACCGTGTGTAGCAGGTCGTGGTTTTATCCCGGCGGATGTATTGATTCTTGTGGGTAAAGTGCACCAACTCTGCGGAGTCTAATCTATTCGAATAGCTGTGTCCACGGACAAGGACGGTTGGAATGGCAAGTGCTAGGAGGACCCTTCGGTTAAGTTGAGATGAAACTAAGGATGTGACTTGGTCACGAGGAAAGAAAAGAAAGAGTTTGGTTTTGACCCGTGATGGTCGAAGACGTTAAAAAGGGTTTTACAACAGAACTGTTTTTAAATCTTTTTAACAAGGACGTGGAGATGTCCGGATTTTCAAAAAGGAGGCATGTTTTCTAAAAACTCTTTTTCAACAAAGATATAGAGATGCCAATGTTAGGTCTTTCAAAAACAACTATAGTGTAGAGCTATCTCGCCACAGCCAGATATGCACTATCTTGTTACCTTGTCTCGGTGGTTTGCGAGTACATCCAAAGTACTCACCAGCATTGTCCCTGGCTATTTACTTGGCCAGATTGCATATGCTAAGAAGCAACGAAGGTGTTGACGTCTAAGCGAGCTAGGCCGTTTTCCCAGTCAGTTGCCTGTAGGTTAAGGCATGGGCTCTGCGCTGAAGACTTCCCCTATCTATGTTGTAATCGCCATAATGGCCACTTTGTAAGTTTGTACTCGTTACTTTATGGATGATGTAATGATACTAGTCGGTTATGCTCACGGTTCACTGATCATGGGAATGTGAATTGCATGCATAACGTGTATTCCAGGACCGTAAAATCCGGGGTGCCACATTTCTGGTCTACACGATCTTGTCATTTTTATGTGGATTCTGGAGTAATGGATTTCGGCCCAAGAAGTCGGCGATTTTGTGCTTAGGTTCTTGACGGTGCCATTAGGCATCATCACCTGAACGCATGGTTCTGGCTAAGAGTTTTCTGACTCATGAAAGGTGAAGCATAAAAAACCAAAGTAATGGATAAACCAGCACTTGCTTAAACATATATACAATAATACATGCTGGAACTAGTCCTTACGTAGCTGGAGGTTTGTAGCCAAGTTTTTCGCCTTAGACAAACGACATTATTTTTCTGCATAAATACATTGCCAGAGGAGACAAAAATTACAAGTGTTTTTTATTCTTATGGCGCAGGGGACTCAGTGACGGGAGAGCCACCTTGTTCTTCAACAAAGTCGGTGGTTTTCAGGGACTCGGAGGCAGCCTGGTCAGCGTCAATCACCTCAAGAGGCATGAAGACATCCGCCTTGATGAATTGGGCGACCCTGGTATCGTAGCCAGTGAGAGAAGACCAGATTGCATCGTTATCGATTTGTAATAAGAAAAAGTCTCACAATTGAAGGCTTGGTTGATGTAGTGTTTAGTCTTGAAAGCTTATTCCTAGAGACACTCAACACCACATAAAATAATGATTGACTTGATAGCTCACTTTGAAAGGATTTGTTCGATTGAATTAATGGTTAGCAGTTTTTGTGAGCATGTCAAAGTTTGACTTGTGAATCATAAGAATGATATAGCTTTATGCGTTTCAAACTTCATGGGATGCCAACAACTCTGCTATCCTACGAACGATTTTGTCTATGAGTTGATTAAACATTTGTAGCAGCAATGCTATAATGGGTAAGATCCTTGGCACTCTCAGGTAGTTGTAAACATGATGAAATCACTCCTGTTGCTGATATGAGTAATCATTATGCAAAAGGAACAAAAACCTTAGTGATGCCACGAGTTTCCATCACAGCCCGATAAACTAATGAATTTTTTTGGCATGCTCTCAATTACTTAAGAAATGAAATTCTTGAAGGACAATGAATGGAAAAGTAGTGCTTGAAAAGTCTTGATTTATTGATGTGGGAGAATTGAGATACTTTAGTATATATGCTTTTCATGACAAACTCTCACACTCTCAATTTTACATAATTATACTATATTGTTCGAAGGCAATCTTATGAGTTGATTACATGACGTGGAATAAAATTTACTCATTTGAATCATCCATGCTTACAATAATTTTGCTACTCTATCAGGATTCATGAAAATCGTATGATATGCTTGCCATTACTCTATCTATGCTAATGTTTTTTAAATTAATAAAGTGGAGGAAAAATGAGACTACTAATCATGAGTAAGATCATCATCTCGTTATTTCAGTTTAAATGTTGAGTTCCTTTTTGATTTTGGTTTTCTTGCTCGAGGATGATCAAGTTTAAGCTTGGGGAGGTTGATTTTGGTTTTACTTTTGATTAAGTTTAATTTTGCTAGAGCTTGGTATGCATGCAGCCTTGTGCGAGGGGTTTCTTGGCATTAGGCCAACTCTAACACTTTTCGGTACTACTATGGTACCTAGAAGAACTCCATTAGTGCCAGTGTGCCTTACACCACTGGCACTCTTAGCTTCGTCCTTAGGAGAAACCGAGTTTATCCTAGGATTAACGCTAGCAAATCTGTCGAACGCTAGGCCGGAACTTTCTTTTATCATAAGGATATTCCAGCTTCTAGAAAGGCGGAAGGTCTTCCAGCCTTCGTCGACGGTGCTGCTTCCCACCAAAAATCATGCGATGCAGAGGAGCCAGAACTGTCGGATATCTTGATCCTCGCCAAGAGGCGGATTGAGGTTCTGATGAAGCAGATGGGGCTCCGTGGATCCAACTTGATCCACTGCTGGCTGGAGCGCCAGATTCAGCCTCTGCAGCACCATGGAGATCACCTCATGTACTCCATCACCGGCGACAAGAAGGAGATCATGCGGGTCATCCTGAACCGGATTTCGGCGAAGGATTACAGGACCCTCATGCAGTATTTGATCAAGGAGGGAGTGGAATGAAAAGTTCTGGATGTCTTCGTGAAGATGTTCACGTCCAATCGTCCTCTGACTCCGATAAATATTTCGACTCTACTTTCACGGTTTTTCGTTCTTTTCTGTTCTTTCTCTAACTCTATTTTTATCGATGCTTTTTGACTTAGTCAGCTCAACAAACTCCCCGAGTCTGAGCTGGCTCCACTAGAGGGATATCTCTCAGACGATCCGGAGGCGACGGAGGATGACGAGGTGCCAGAAGTTTCCGCCTCCAAGAAGGGCAAGGCGAAGGAAGTTGTTATCACTTCTGGTATCCAAGTGTTGCTAGTAGTTAAAAAGTAAGCACCCTGTCTTTTGTTTTTAGTACCTTTCTTTCTTTCCAAAGCACACCTAACATCCGGATTTTCGTGCTTCAGAGCTAAAGCAGTTTTGAAGAGTAAGATTAAGCCACACAGTAAACCAGGCAAGCCAGTGCGTCAGCAAAAGCTTGTTATCTCCCCTACAATGCCACTACCGACTCCATCTAGTACTCCATCAGCACCAGAGGCTTCTGCCTCTCCTGGTGCTAGCAACATCTCAAAAGCCTTGGTCACCGTTGGTGGCCAGGAAACTAACAAGGGTGAACCCGTCAAGGGTAATGATCCCATGGTAATATCTATAGGAGTGTTAGATAAAGTGGTCGGCTCTGCTGCCTCCGGCCTAAAACGGAAGAAGAAAGAGGAGATCCTCCGGCTGGCTTGGTCCAGCCTTGAGAAGCAAACTCTAACCATAGACGCAGCAAGCCAGGAGATGGAGGACGTAAAGCTGGTCAGCCTCCTAGACCAAATTTTGGTCCGGGACGCGAAGATAGAGTCTGGCGAACTCCCAGCGACGGACGTTCCCTCCCTCTCCCTTGCCGAGAAAGTGTTTCACAACACTAAACTCGGATTTGAGAAGTTGCACCTGGAACACATTGTAAGTTTCTGATTCTTATTTGCAGTTATTTTATTATCATATCATGTAGCCCCCAAGCATAAAGTCGGATAAACATCATTGAATCCGAGTTGATGCTTATAGGATGCAAAACAACGATGTAGTGTAGCCCCCAAGGCTCGTGCTGTATTTTTACTTAGTTAAATTTGCAGCCCGAGTCTTAGTAGCTGTCTGACGGTATTCCGTCTCTAAACTTACAGAAAATTGCATCTTCCAACCAGGAATTGCTCAAGAACATATGCAATAAACGCAAGGAAATCAAAGCCCTGCGCCTTGAGAATTCAAAGTTAAAAGTTGAAAAAGATGAAGCAGAAGGTAAACTTTTCTGACTTCCTCTTTGTCATTTAGCTATTGTCATAGTCAAACTTATTCTGTCCGACTGATATTTTTCATTTTGCAGAACTGTTGTGTGAGTCTAGCAAGATGGTGGAGCAATCCGAGAACTTCAAGGTCTTGGAATTGGAGAATGCCGAGCTCCGGGATAAGCTTGAGAAGCTTACTATTCAATCGGAGAAATCCGTAGCTGGTGTCCTGGAGTCAATAAACCATGAGACCGTGAGGCTTGAGAAGCTGGTAGCCCTCTAAGATAAACAATTGGATGATCTTTAGAAGGACTTCGATAATCAGAGGGATCTAACCTAGGCCATAGAGAGTGAGTTGAACAGCCTCCACGAGGAGCATGCCCAGTGGAATCATTCTGTGCTAGGTAAGATTTTCTGACTTACTCTATTCGATTGATTTTTTGACTTTCATTATGAGTCAAATTTGGACTTTTGGTTCTTTTCCAGCCCCCCTTAACCTTTCCGACTCTCCTACCTCCAAACCTCGCCTCGAGCGCATCAAGCTCGTCGGAGATATTTTGTTCGACTTCCGCCAAACTCTTGAAGAGGCTGGCGAGTCGGTCAAACTTTCTAACTTGCACAAGATGTCAGTGCAAGAGGTGAGGGACAAGGCCAAAGAGATTCCGAAGCCAATTGAAGACTGGAAGATCTCCTACGCTCAGACTGTTGCACAAACTGTTCTTACCATGGTGATGAGCCACCACAGCGAGATAGAAATCTGGCATGTCACCAAGGGTATTGCCGAGGAGTACGATGAGGATAACCCGTAGGACATCAAGGCTATCCAAGATTCCTATGCAGGTTACACTTGTCGTGTGGCGGAGATGACCAATCACACGACGCCATTCTTCGAATCCATCGTTGTGCCTCCCTCGCCTCAAGAGCCAAAAGACAGCCTTGTCGAAGCAGCTTCCGAGTCTAAGGTCCAGGGCGACAATGATGTCGACTCTAGCGCTCCACACTCTTCATCACCACCACCTAAGTCTGCAGCATAAACAGTTTAGATGCATTATTTTGAACTTGGGCATGTAATGATGGAAACATTATTTTGATTGTGTTGGTCTATAAGAACTAATGCTTTTACTATCATAGCACTTTTGTTTGTATATATTTTATGTGTGTGCTTGAAAATTTCTGAAGCACTTTTTTTATATACTTATACTTGTCGTTTTATCTGGCTCTCAGCCTCGTCCCTTTCATGAGTCAGCCAACCTTTAGCACGAAAACTTTGCCGAGCAACAGAGCTCATTTGCTAAACCAGTTTAAACTCGGAAACAAAGTTGGCTTCCAGTACCAACAATTCATTACTCGGAAGATACCCTAGTCGAAGCAATCAGATAAAAAACCAAAGTATAAACAATAAATTGATTTTTTTACCCTAAGGTAATATTATTTAGATATTCAAAAATCATGACCAGAACAAACATGAGCATAAAGTACTTTCAAGCATTCTGGGATTTCTGAAAAATAACATGCTCTTTTGGAAATAAGATGGAAAAAACTTCTCAACGATAACTAATGAGGAAACCAATACTTTATTTCACTTTGAACATGTACATATTTGATTACAAGGAAATATAACTAAGAATAGAAAGGGCGTAGCTGTGCGATATTCCATGGACGGTCTATCTCATCTGGGCATGTACTATCGTCAGCTCTCTTTATTTTCCGAGTATCTGGTCTTTCCTTGACTGGTCTCATATCGGTTAAATAATACGACCCATTATGCAAAACTCTGCTAATCATAAAAGGTCCTTCCCAAATCGGGGAAAGTTTGTGATTTCTTTTTTGCACAAGTCGGAGAACCAAATCTCCCTTCCTAAAAGAACGATTTTGTACTCTCTGACTATGATACTTGCGTAACTTCTGCTGATAGGCTGTAGATCTCTGTTCAGCAACGACGCATACTTCTTCGATTATATTGAGATCATCCTGTCGAGAAACTTTTGCATCTTCTTCAATATACGCTTTGACTCATGGATACTAATGAATTAAATCACTTGGAAGAACTGCTTCCGCACCGTAGACCAAGAAGAAAGGAGTGTATCCGGTTGATCTGTTAGGAGTTGTACGTAAGCTCCATATCATAGATGGTAATTCTTCTGCCCAAGCCCCCGCGGCACGACGAAGCGGTGCCTCGAGACGAGGTTGGAGTCCTTGTAAAATAAGACCGTTAGTTCTTTCGACTTGTCCATTAGCTTGTGGATGCGCGACTGATGCAATATCGAGTTGGATCCCTTGTTCTTCGCCGAATTCGGCAAGATCTCCCATGGAAAAATTGCTCCTGTTGTTAGTAATTATATTGTGCGCATATCCGAATCGGATGATCACACCCTCAACAAACTTTCTGGATGTGGCTCCATCGCAACTGGTTACGGGTTTAGCCTCAATCCACTTTTTAAATTTATCCACCATCACTAGTAGGTGAGTAAATCCACATTTTTCCATATGAAACGGCCCTACCATATCAAGCCCCCAGACCGCAAATGGCCATGTAATAGGGAATGTTCGCAGCTGTTCAGCCGAAACATGTGCCTGCTGGGCGTACTTTTTTCAGCCTTTTCACATTTTGACCAGTTTTTCGGCATCTTCCTTAGCTATAAGCCAAAAGAATCCATGTCTAAAAGCTTTTGCCACTACGGATCTGGCTGCAGCATGGTGACCACACTCACCTTCGTGGATTTCTCGTAAGATTTCTCTCCTTCTTCTGGAGAAATACATCGGTGAAAACCCCTAGAAACACTCTGCTTATAGAGCTCACAATTTATTATAGTGTAGGCTTTCGCTCGTCGGACAATCTGCCGGCCCAGGACTTCGTCTTTGGGTAATTTTCCGTCTATCAGGAAATCCAGATAGGGTTTTTTCCAGCTGGTATTACAGCCAGAACTGCTATTAAAGGTGAGTCGGATTTTGTCAGATAGTCCTCATCAACTCCGGTTATGGAGGGGACCCTTAAATGCTCTAAAAAAGCGTCATCCGGTACTTGTTTCCGCGCAGAGTCTATCCTAGATAGAGCATTTGCTTCCTCATCTTCTACTCGAGGGAAGTGTTGTACTTCAAAACCCTCGAACGATTTAGATAATTCATCCACGATAGCTTTGTATGCTGCCATGTGCTTGTTTGCATTGCAGATATTGGATACTCGCTGAGCAACTAAATCCGAGTCTCCGTAACACATGAGTCTTGTTACGCCAATGTTTTTGGCCATGCGTATTCCATGCAACAATGCTTCATACTCGGCAATATTGTTGGTTGCCGTAAAGTGTATTTGTAACACATAGAATAGCTTATCTCCTTGGGGTGATTTGAGCACCATGCCAGCCCCTGAGCCTGCTCGTGCTTTTGACCCGTCAAAATGAAGGGTCCAAAATTCCGAGTCTAGAGGACATGTTTTTTCTACCGACTCTGACCAATCAACAACAAAGTCGGCAAGTATTTGGGACTTGATTGCTGTACACGACTTGTACTCAATGTCAAAAGCTGCAAGCTCTATTCCCCACTTTGCGACATGTCCTGTGGCGTTGCGATTATTAATTAATCTCGAGAGGGAGCGGTGCTCACCACTGTGATTTTATGCTCCTGAAAATAGTGGTGTAGCTTTCTGGATGCAAAGAACACTCCATAGGCTACTTTTGATGGTGTGGATACCGTTGTTTTGACTCTGTCAGGACCTCACTCAGGTAATAAGTTGGATGTTGCACCTTATGCTCGTGGCCTTCTTCCTAGTGATCCAATACCGTTACCACACTTATGACCTTATTAGTCGATGCAATGTAGAGTAATATAGGCTCCTGAGGTTCTGGCGCTGCGAGAACTGTTGGGTTTGAAAGTAGGTCGTTCAAACTTTGTAGAGCAGTATCGGCTTCTTGGGTCCAGACAAATTTTTCGGTTGTCTTCAAGAGTTTGTATAAAGGTGTGGCTCTTTCGCCGAGCCGGCTGACGAACCGACTCACTGCTGCAATGCAACCAGTGAGTCCTTGCACGTCCTTCAGGGGAGTCGGCCTGGTGATGTTGACTATAGCCTTGATTTTGTTCTGATTCACCTCTATGCCTCGCTCGGAGACAATGAAACCTAACAACTTTTTGGCTGGAATTCCAAAGAAACATTTCTTCGGATTTAGCATCATGTTGAATTTTTGTAGACTAGCAAATGTTTCCTCCAAGTCGGAAGTTAAAGTTCCCTTCTTTTTGGACATAACTGCTATGTCATATACGTATACATGGACGTTGCATCTGATTTGATCGTTGAAACAACGTTGCATAGTACGTTGATATGTTGCTCATGTGTTCTTTAAGCCAAAAGGCATAGTTTTGTAGCAGAAGGTTCTAAAAGGAGTGATGAAAGACGTCTTTATTTGATCCGACTCTTTCATTTGTATTTGGTGATATCCGGAATATGTGTCGAGAAAATAAAGTAATTCTGACCCTGCCGTTGAGTTGATAACTTGATCGATTCTTGGCAAAGGGAACGGGTCTTTTGGGCATGCCTTGTTCAAAGCGGTATAATCAACACATATGCTTAAATCAATAGTGTCCTTTTTAGGGATGAGTATAGGATTTTCCACCCAATATGTGTGGATGACCTCTGTTATGAATTCAGCTAATTCTAGTCAGGCTAATTCCTTGGCTATCGCTTTGCGCTTTTCATCACCAAATCATTGTAAGGACTGTTTAACGGGTTTAGCGTCAGGGTACACATTAAGAGAGTGATCGGCAAGTTCCCTAGGTACTCTGGTCATGTTAGAAGGATGCCATGCGAAGATGTCACTATTGGCTTTGAGGAACTCGACGAGCGCGCTTTCCTATGCGAGGTCTAAGCCTACCCCTATGTTCGTCATCTTGGAGGGATCATCTTCCTTCACCGATGTTTTCTTCGTCTCCTCCGGCGCTTGAACTATATGCTTGGCTTCAGCACCTCGTTCTTCATAGCAGGCATCTCGGATGGGGTTGATGGTCTTCTTGATCTCCTGGTACTTCTGGGCGTGCAGCACGGCTTCGACAAAGGCAGCAGATCCTTCGTCGCACTCTCGCGCCTTCCTCGGATTTCCCCGGATGGTGATTACGCTTTTTGGACCTGGAAGTTTTATCATATTGTAGATGTAACAGGGACGAGCCATGAACACCTAGTAAGCCATACGTCCAAAGATGGCGTGGTAAGCACTTTTGAACGGTACCACCTCAAAAGAGAGTGGCTCGGTCCGGTAATTATCTCGGGTTTCGAATGTCACGTCCAGAGTAATATCACCCAAAGAATCCGCATGTCTCCCTGGTATGATGCCATGGAAAGTTACACTGCTGTAACTCAACTGGTTTTCGTGGATCTTCATGCGGTGGAGCATCTCGACGTAGAGGATGTTAGTGCTGCTTCAATCGTCCATGAGAGTTTTAGAGAACTCATAGCCATCAATAAGAGGATTGACGATCAGTGGATACTTTCCCCGACAATGTGTTTTCCTCGGGTGGTCTGAGCAATCAAAGGTGATGGTTACATCCGACCAATCCAGAAATTGTGGAATGGCTGGAACCGTGACATTGAGCTCACGGAGAACCGCCTCCTTGGCCTTAGCCGGTTGAGATCCAAGGAAGCAGACGTATGTGTCTTTATTAGTTGGAAAATCCTTCTTTCCGTCCGACTTGGATTGTACGGCATCCGCTTCTTCCATGTCGAAATCTTCCTTGGGCTCCTTGCCTTTCTCAGAACTTTTCTTTCCTTTTTGTTGCTTGGCTCTGTAGCCAGCGGATTCCTCTTTTTTGATGTCGTTGTTGAAATGACACTCAGCATTTGTGTGGGTAGATCCTCCATTACTATCCAAGTGGTGGACACAGGGATTGTTGGCAATGTCGGCCCAGGTATAGGTTCTTCCGGGTTGTTGTTCTCCTCTTCCCACGATTTGGTAAGTTCCGCGGCCTCGACCCCAGCTGTCTCCGCGCCCTCCTCGTCCTCCAGATCTGAACGTTGCATTGATAGCTGTGTTGTACGGAGCCGGTTTATCTTCTGAGGTGTTCTTGCGCTTCTGAGCTTGTTGTTTTGGCTGTTTGGCCGTGTTGGGGTTAGCCAGAATATTTAGCAGCCCTTCTAAATCGTCATCGCCATCAACATATTTGCTTGTCGTCTCTATCATTTCTCCCAAATCTATGACGTGGTCACGCTTCAGTCTGTGACGCAAAAGTCCGACTAGAAGTCCTGCGATGAAAGCTTTTATCGCAGTTTGCTCGTTTACTCCTTAACAAGAGTTCTTCATGTCAATCCAGCATCCGAGGTAATCCCGGCAAGTTTCTCCGGGTCTTTGCATGCAACGCTGCAAGTATTCGACTGTGTAGGGCCTCCTGTATGTTCCCTCGAAGTTTGAAAAGAACGCACTTTTCATATCATACCAGTTATGAATTGAATTCTCTAGCAGTTCATTGAGCCATGATCGAGCCATCTTCCTCAGCATAAGCGGGAGATATCAGACTGTGACCAGGCTGTTTCCTCCTTTGGCGATGCAGCAGGCCTGGAAAAAATCCTGGAGCCAGGTATCTGGCCAAGCCCCGTCGTCATAGGGTAGGATGTGTTTGGCGATACTAAAGTCAACCAGAAATTTGGTCTGACGTATGCATGGGCCGAAGCACTTGGGTCGCACGTATAAATCTTCTTCCTCGTACCGACGCGCCTCTATGTTTGACTCAATACGATGGTGAGCATCATTTGGCGAGAGAGATCTGTGCCTTGGAGGCTCACGGCTTCTGCACGGCGGAGTCGAATTTTTGCTTCTCCTCTCACCATTGCCGCCTCCTCCCCTACGGCTTCCATGGCTACGACGGGAACCTTCATGGTCGCTGCCTGGAGGCGATTGTGGCCCTGGTGGATTTTTTCGGCTGGGTTACGTGGTGGTGGTGGTGGAGCCTCATTATGCTGACCCCGATGATGGTTTCTTCGGGCTCCGTCCCTACTTGATTCAGGATGATCCGGGTCATCTCTTCATCCGGTGTTGCCCGCCGGACGGCTTGGTGGTGGCATTCTTAGCCGATCTTGCTCCCGCTGGCAGCGCACTTCCGGGTCTTCTCTATGGCAGTTGTTTTGCTGACGACGGTCCTGATGGGGGACCATGGCCCTGTTGACATCTTTGGACGTAGCTGGAATAACTCTTGCCCAGTCGCGTGCCGGCCTGCGAGAGTGGTCGTTTGAGCCGGTCCTTGAATTCTCTTCTTCTCCACGGGGACGATAGCATTGATCCGTATCCCTGTGGGGTCTTTTGTCAGCACTTTGGTTGGCGCCAGTGTGGCAAAATTCCGACTTTGAGGCCAGCTTGCCACTAAATGACGTGGCCATTTTCTGCTACTTTAATCCTTTGTCCATCAACACAACGCACTGCTGGACCTGTTGTGGAGACGGATTATTGGCGAGGATAGCTCGAGCTGCAGCAGCATTTGCCAATGGCGTTCTATAGACTCAGATCTTCTCTCCATTTTTTCCATCAAATAGGTCTCTGTGGATATCCGGGTTCTTGTTAGCAAGAAATAGACCTCCTCTTGTCTTGTTTGGGTGTCGCTTGAAATCTGACTGATATTTGGCAGGATCACTGTCTAACTGTTGCTTAAGCTCGATGATTGCGCGGCCTCTTCGAGTAAAAACAGATGGTTCTTTTCCAGGTCCTCAGCCCTTTTCTCCAGCGCCTCCGGAGTAAGATCCAAAGCCGTTGGGATTGGAATCGTGAGAGCATCTTCGTAAATTTCACGTGGACCCTTGGTGACGATGTGTCCATCCACAGGAGGGTCGATCGGCGTGGTATTAATCGGATCTCCATCCTGATTCTCCATCTCGATCTCTTTGTCAACTTTTTCTTTGTTGGTTTCCTCGACGTCCAGCTCTGCCGGTGTCGGATTCTTGTTCTTGTTCTTCTTCTTCTTCTTTGACCGCCTAGTAGCTTTAACGTTCATACCGGTGGCAAAGACGGCTTTTGGTCTGGTACCGGGGGATAAGCTTCCATCGGTACTTTCCGTAGTGGTTGGTTTGTGGACCTCGGACAAATCTCCGGTATCCATATCATCCTCCGAGGTGTAGCTTTCATCCATGCTATCATATGGACAAGGAGGATTTTACGTCTCACCTTCCGTTGGCTTGGAGGTGTGTTCTTCTTCATACTCCTCCATCTCCTTCTCGAAGTCTCGAAGTTCTTGCGACATTATTGACACCAGAGGGGAGCCAGGTAAGTTCGTGTTTTCTTTGATTGCATCGAGAACTAAATCGCTGCTGGCTCCAGCATCAACCGAGTTGGATCTAGAGCTTATGTGGTACATGAAACAATGCTTATTTTTGTTCATGTTCTTGAGGTAGTGGCACAGTTGGGTTTCCGCCTCCTCCATCTCAAAGCTTTCCTTGATATTGGTGATTGCTTCGTAATCGATGTAGGGGTGTATCGTCATATTCTTTATCTTGCTCCTCAAGAGTACTTTTTTTGCTATGGCCTCAGCGGGACTGCATCCGCAGCGGATATATTCCTCATCCGTGTATCTGATCTCGACCAGGAGACCAGACCCGGATTTTTCTTCCACCGCTTCTTCCATGACAGGAGTGGGCTATGTGGGTTCAATTTTTCTGGGATCTTGAACTCTTCCGCCTCTGCGGACAAAGTAGATCCGGATTTTTCTTCCGCTATGGTCATCACCTCAAGGGTGGGTTGGGCGGGTTCAGCGAAGCCGAGATAAATATCGATCTCGCCGATAGACATGATCGTGTAGGTCGTCACGAGTTTTCTAGACGGAATCCAAGTCTCATCGAGTAGAACAAGAGGGACATCACTGGAGTAGAGCACACGACCCATGGCGATAGTTTTGTCGATTCCTGCATGCGCAAATTCTGCCTAGAACGAAGCTCCAACTGTCATCGGATTGTCGACAACTACGTCATAGGGGGGTCCTAGTGGCGTTGGAAATATGGGGTGTGAGACGTCGGATGTTCCAGGAACGGTGAGCACAAGTTTACCTAGGTTCAGATCTGACTGTGGTGATCGGATCCTACTCCTGCTAGCAACCCAGTAATATATCGGCGTAAGCCGGATGTTACAGCAGATTACAAGAGAGGTTCGCATGTGCGAGTTTCGATTGTGGTTATGCTATGGTTGTGCCCTAAAGGCTCCCATAGGGCTGGTTTATATAGTCACCAGGACCTAGGGTTACAGGAGAGATCTATCTGGATATGTTACAAAGTCAGTAACTAGATACAGCTTGGACTATAAGTAATACTACAAGCCTAAGTCGGTAACTCTTCTGGGCCTTGCCGTAGACGGAACTGGCTCATCCTCTTTATCTGAATGGGCCGCCCGTGAAGCAAATCTCTAACCCGTTGGTGGGCCACCCTGGTCAACGCGTCGTGTGGGTATACCCGAAAAGTATATCCCCAACAAAAGTTCCTATAGAATAAATATGGTGAAAAAGACAAATACCTAACAAAACTACTTCTGGGAATTTCCTAAGGACATTCTGGTAATTTTTTTAAAGTGATTCAAACTCCCAGAATTGGTCCATCAAAACCTACCTAAACCTAAGAGGAAATAATTTTTGGACCTACAAAATATTTCTAGTGAATTATTCCCTAAAACTAGTGTTTCAATCACTATAAAATACCTAGTAAATCAATGGAAATTGATAAAATAGTGAAACCACTTTTGTTGGTTTTATTTTGTCAGTACCTATCTAATGATATGATTTTTGCATATTGATATCATATAGAACTTAAACTTGGTTTAAAAACCCTTAAGTAAGTAGATTTGGCCTCCAAATTCATTAAAGAAAACCCACATTTGCTTCTTAAGCATTTACACTTGCTTTAAATCCAATAACTCCAAAACCTACTGATTTGCAAACTTTCTTTGTTCATTTCTTGTTGTATGTATTTATGCTTGTATGCCTTGTTTTAATTTATGCATTGCTTGTATGCATGTTTGCTCGATAACGACGATAGTTGCGATTGTGTGACGCCGAGAAGAAGGAAGCGTCGATTTATTCTTATTATTATTATTGGTATTATGGTATTATAAAGAAGTCAAGGGATATCTCGATGGTCACAGGGAATCCACATTATTGCTCATAAGCCTTGTCCTACTATTGTACTTATGCATGTTGTACCTGCGGTTTATGAAACTGCATTGTTTTACTATATGCTGAGTTATCCCTGGTAGTGGCTTTGCTCCTCCAAACCATTACACTTTTGTACTACTAAGTGCAAACCCCTGGATGACACCTACTTGTCCCTAGTATAGTAGATGGTGTATAACACCATACCCCTTGGGAGACCCCGTTTTAGCCGAAGCAAAACTATGGGATGGGAAGACCCCGGAAAAACTCTTATAAAAATATTTGATGGTAAAACCTTGGTGATGTTTGAACTACCAAGATAAGTTTGAGAAAGGAAAAAGTTTTTGGTTTTACAAAAGACTGAAAGAAAGAGGAGGAAAAATGTTTACAAAAATGCACCTGGTTCTTTACAGCTTTAGCTATAACAACTTAACCCGTGCAACCACATTACTCTGGAATGGGACGGGGCTAGATTCAATGTTTGTTTACTCTGGTATAAGCTGCCTCACAACTACTATAGGGGGTGTAAATCCCTGGAGGGTGGGCCTTTTCTGGTACAATGGTCCATGTAAAACATTGACCGGGAGAAGGAACTAAGGGTCTACGGGCCTCCACACGTTACTATGAGCCCCTCATTAAAAGCGCACACTTGGTGCAGTGGAAAAGGCGCTCCGGTTGGCTTGTGAACTATATAGGGCATCCCGGTGTTCAGGGGAACAACTCTCATAGGTAGGCACTTATATTGGAGTGGGCATCCGGAGAGCCTTGATCGGTTATTCGACCCATGATCCGTAGGTGATCAGGGAAGGGTAATCGGATGATGTGAGGAAAGTGTACAACCTCTGCAGAGTGTAAATCTATTCTAATAGCCATGTCTGTAGTGATGGACGGGTTGGACAAACTAATGTATAGTGGTGCTGGTTTTGATTTCAAAAAGTACTTCAGAAAAGCAATGGCTTTGGAAATGTTTTGACCATGGGATGGTCGGAAACGAAGGAAAGGAGTTTGGTCATGGGATGACCGGAAAGAAAGACAAAATGGGTGACCCAATCCTAGTATTTTCCCAAAACTTTTCAAAAAGGTTTCTAAAATGTTTTACAAAGGTTTTCAACAAAGATATAGACATGCTATATCTACAAGAGAAACTAGTTTATAAAAGAACCTCTTATGGAGCCCTCCTACTACCACAGCCATATTGCATATCCTTTATTATTCGTTCTATTAAGGTGGTTTGCGAGTACATTCAAAGTACTCACCCACATTGTCCCTGGCTATTTACTTGTCCAAACTTTCAGAAGCACGAGGAACGATGGAGATTGTTGATGTCTATGCGAGCGAGGCCGTCTTCCCAGTCAGTCACCTGTAGGTTAAGGCTTGACATGGACTCTACGAATGAAGACTTCAACTATTGATGATTTGTAATCGCCATAATGGCAATGATGTAAGTGTTGTACTCGTTACTTTGTGGATGTTGTAATGATACTCGTCGGTTATGCTCACGGCTCACTGATCATGGGAACATGAATTGCAGGCATAACGGGGATTCTCGGACCGTAAGTCGGGGGTCCCATAGTCACTTGACATGTTTGTTTGCATTCGCTGCTATACATATTTCAAGTCATGCACATGTTGGTTATTTTGTCATGCACATGTTCTTAGCTACTCCCTACAACATTAATTGCCTTCTATTGTGTAGTTCTTGCAAAATGTAAAGTCAGTGGAAAATATTAGTGTGGATTCCCTGCTCCACAGTTACTGAATCTATTTGGTTCATCTTGAGCTAAATTCATGCTATTATTTCCTCCATGGCATCGTTCTTCTATCCTGTAGTGCTCGTTTTAACTCATTGTACTAGTTCGCTTATAATTTTGTTGTTGCCATCTGGATCTTTAAAATCTACAACACTAACTATTTTATTTTTCTTTGCATAGAGCTCAAAAGGGAACACTGAACATGTTGGTTTGCACAGCCTCTTCTACAGGTTCACAAACGATGCCATTGTTTCCTTATGCGTTGCTGGTTCATTCTAAGCCACGACATAACTATCCTATAATATGTAGTTCATTTGTGGTTTGCATTTATGCTCTACAAGTTTTCTTATGATGCCATTATAATTTCTATCTGGTTGATCCTAGCTACGAAAGTAACTACATTCCCATGATGTAGCTCACCGCAAATTCTGACTCACCCAACGTCTCTTGCATTTCAGGATATACTACTGCTTCCATATATATAAATATTTGTTGAAATGACCTGGCTAGTTTATATTTGCTGAAATTCTAAAAAACACTCTGTTCGATTCCTTAATTCATTTGTAGGTACACTTGTGTAATGCTTGCTTGTCCTGTTCTACAGGTTCACAAGAAATTCCATTATATTTCATATCTAATAGTTCATCCTAAGCAGCGATATAGCTATCCTTTACTATATATATATAGTTCATTCGTGGTTTGCATTACTGCTCTACGAGTTCCCTTGTGATGCCATTATAATTTCTATTCGGTTGATTCCATGATACAATAGTAACTACATGCCCATTTTGTAGCTCACCATAAATTCGGAGTCACCCAATGTCTCTTGCATTCCAGTATAAACAACTGCTTTCATAAATATTTGTTGAAATGACCTGGCTAGTTTATATTTTCTAAAATTCTAAGAAACACTTTGATTGAGTGTTCATTTCATTGTAGGCACACTTGTCTAATGCTTACTTGTCTTGTTCTACAGGTTCACAAGAGATGCCATTATATTTCTAACCTGGTGTTGGTTCATCCTAAGCAACAACATAACTATCCTCTACTTTGTAGTTCATTCGTGGTTTGTGTTCTTACTTTGCAAGTTCTGTTACGATGCCATTATAATTTCTATTCGGTTCATTCTTAGATATGATAGTAACCGCATGACATTGTGTAGCTCACCGTAAATTCTGAGTCAACCAATGCCTCTTGCTTTCCAAGGTATACAACTGCTTCCATATATATTTGTTGAAATGACCTGGCTACTTTATATTTGCTGAAATTCTAAGAAACACTTTGGTTGATTACTCATTTCATTGTAGGCACACTTGTCTAATTTTTGCTTGTACTATTCTACGGGTTCACAAGAGACGCCATTATATTTCGTATCTAGTTCTGGCTTGTCCTAAGAAACGACATAACTATTTTCTAATGTATAGTTTTTTGTGGTTTGTATTCCTTATGTACAAGTTCTCGCATGATGCAGTTATAATTTCTGCCTTGTCCATTATTAGCTACGATAGTAACTATATTTCATTGTCTGGTTTATTCTTCTGGTTTATTATTCTACATATATTTGTTGAAATGACCTAGCTATTTTATATTTGCTAAAATTCTAAGACACACACATTGTTATATTTCTCGTTTCATGGTAGGCACACTTGTTTAATGCTTGGTTGTCCTGTTTGTTTGACGTGATGGTCAATATATTTGAACCATTGACCAGTAGTAAACTCTAGTTCATAGCTCCTGTCGTATCCGTTAAATAAGTAGTTTTCATTATTTGATGTATTAACTTGTTATTACTTAGTTTCATACTATAATTATTACTATCACCACCAAAGAGGGGGCTACAAGATCATGTCTCAAGGTTGTTATCCAATGTAGATGTCACACTCAAAAGGGATATGCAGGTGATAGATGGAGAAAGCAAATTGAGGACTGCTATCAACTCGATTGTCAACTGAAATGCCGAATTTTCTTTCCCTTGAGTTGATAATATGTAAAAAAATTAAGTAGTTTGCATTTGATGTAATATCTAGATAAATCACATAGGCCGTGTAGGCATTTATTTGACGCCATCCACACATAGTGGTAGACGGTAGATACCTACGCTACCCAGGTCGTTTGGGGTATATTATCAGGCTATGTTATTTGTCCGTCTTGTATTGGGACGACGATGAACAGTAAAAGATGCTCGCAAGTCATACACCATTTATAATATCGGAATGGGCTCTAGAAATGCTGAAACTGTAAAAGACTATAAAAGTAAAGGGCCGACCCACAACCGTGCTTAGTAACAGTAACATGCCATAACAATGACATGCCGAAATAGTAACAGGCCGAAAACAATAACGGACCAAAACAATAAAAGGGCTAGAAACTTAAAAGTCCAAAACAGTAATAGGATAGAACAGTAGTAGGCCAAGCCACAAAAAGGCCAGGATTGTGTCAGGCTAGAACAGTAACAGGCCAAATTTTCACCAGGCCAGAACAGTAAGAAACCGAGAAACTTACCAGGCCAGAACAATAACAGGCCAGCATATGAGCAGACCGTTTATGGGCCTGAATAGTACATGCCCAAAAGTTTATGGACCATAGAGGATTACATAAATGGTCCCATTTCAAATAGTGCAGGACTATACAATAACGGGCCTAAAAGTGTATGGGCCAAAGCGGGCGGGCCAAATGGGCCTATTTCAAACAGTACATGACGAAACAGTAACGGGCCCGATAGTTTATGGAAAACACAAATGGGCCCAGTTAAAATAGTGGAGGTCAAAATAGTAATGGGCCCAAAAGTTTACGGGCCGCAATGGGTAGCACAAATGGGCCCAATTCAAACAGTGCAAAACAAAACAGTAACGGGTCGCCTTTCTGTTGGGCTCTCATAATGGGCCGGCCCTCTTAATAATTATCAGTCCTTGGATGGGCCTGGCTTCTACCATGGTTTCATTAACAGTTAACGATGCTAACTGTCCATTAACGGCATTCGCCATGTGGCAGTTTGCACGACGTCAGCAGTCAACACGGCTGACGAACAAATCTACAAAGAATGACTTTTCTTGGCTAAAGAGTGTGATATGCCACGGTCAAAACAACCATGGTAGATTCATTTGTAACGGGGTTTCTACCACGAAGGTCATTTGTCGTAGAAGGCTTTTCAACCACGAAAAACAGGCGTTCAATCACGAAAATCGTCTGTTGTAAAAGGCGATTTTTCTTGAAGTGTATCTCTTGTGATTTTGAGTTATACCATGATCATATCTATATCATATTCAAGTATCTTTGGCAATTCAGAGGTTTCTTAAGAATATGGTGGATTATCATCCCTTTATCATGCTTCACATCTTTGGAACTCCATATCTGCAAGGTTCTCTTTGATCTAGGAGAATCTCATCCATTCATCCATGATAGCTTTGCGTAATGTATGATTTATCATTGATTCTTGTCCAAAATCTTTTGTCCTTGCAATTGGTGATCCGATTAACTATGTGAACAATTTGATATATCTTTGTTCATTAGAAGGGCTAGATAATCTATTCATCCAATGTATCATTTTAACTTAATCCCTGGAGCTTGTCCTGAGTTTGACAAGTAATTCTCGCTACTTTGTTGAAGACTTCCTCAAGCTGGCTAAATCTCTCACAGGTATTCTCAATAAGAATAAGTTCTTTTGGTCTCCAACTCGTCGAGAATTTTTTTTGAAATCCCTCGCTTTATCTTCTATACTCAATTCGTCGCATGCCCTGAAGACTTTCCAGATCTTCTCTAATTCCTCTATGTTATACCTTGTTGTTTTATCGTTCTGCCTGTTGAATCTATCTTCTGTTCAATGATCTTCCTTCATACCTTTTCTAGTGGTTTTAGAACTTCAACATGACAACATCATCATCTTTATCTATTTGGTTTTGACACAATGTTTGCATCAAATCTTTGTTGTCTTACATCGCTTCATGTTTTATGTTTGTCTAGAACTTCAATTTGAATTCTGGGAGTTGGGTTGCACGAGTTTTCCTATTCATGTAGGGGGTAATGCTTTGAGTGCGGGATGGACTCATGACCATACCACCACTCTTAATATTCTCTCTTGTACATTGAGTTGGTGGATTAATGTGAGTTTACTCTGTTCCATGGAAGTTAGAAGTGGCTTGATCTTTTTATACTTTTACTTCCACATAATCATGGTTTTATCCATTCAAGCACTAATTATTGGATTTTTTTTATCCGATCATCATGCTAACTCTGTCGTCCTCTTCAAGATGGAGAGTCGTGATCAAGATCCTGCACTGCCACCAAAATCGGGACAAGTGCTTGTCAAGATAACAGAAGCCATGACCAGGTTGCAAGACAATCAATGTCGAAGCATTGCTGATTTTAGTCGCGTATCAATTCACAGTTTCCTTAAACTGAAACCTTGCATGTTTGATGGTTCTAGAGAGCCATTGGAAGCCAAAGATTGGATTCGTGAAACAAATCGAGCTCTCAACACTACATCTGTGGCACAGCAAGATCATGTTCTCTTTGCAACCCACCTTCTTCTTGATCATGCTCGTTATTGGTGGGAAGGCTATCAACAAACACAAGATCCAGATGCTGAAACCACTTGGGATGATTTCCAAACTGTTTTCAAGATGCACCACATTCCTGAGACAGTTGTGCAAATAAAGTGTGAGGAATTCCTTCCACTCACTCTTGTCTGCCTGTTTCTTCTCTTCAGCTTCCTTCTTTTTCTTCTCAGCTTCTTTCTTCTTCACTTCAGCTTCTCTCTTTCTCTTCTTAGCAACTTCCCTCCTCACATCTGCAACTATATTTCTTGGTATCAATCCTAGCCTTCTTGTTCAACTCTGCTTCATATCTTTTTTGCTCCCTCTTTGCAGCAGCTTCTCTTGCCCTTTCATGTGCTTGCTCCACCTTTCTCTTCTCCTTCTCAAGCTTCTGTTTTGCAATCTCCTCATCTTTCTTCACTTGGACAGCATACTTAGCCTCCAGCACAACTATCTTCTGATCCTCAATAGCCCTATTATTCTCCCTCTGCATTGCCAATAGTTATTTAGCCAAAGCACTTTGTCTGATAGTATTTTCAACATGAGTTATTGTGGTCATCCTGCTTTGGGCATCTGCTATGAATGTGGACTTAGGAGTTGGTCTAGCTTCAACCACTCTTGGTGTTGGTCTCTACAATTTTCAAGTGTATAAGTAGAAGCCACAAACATGTAGTAAAGAAATAGACAATATGTTAGGCAAGACATAATGGAATGACACATACCTGTTGATCCATGATGTTAACTGCATGATGTTATCTTGGGGCACTTGTGCTCTCTTGTGTAGGTGGGGCTATAGTATCCTCATCTTGTGATGTAGGTGTCGCTGGTGTTGCAATTGCTATAGTAGGAGGGATTAGACCAGCCTTCAACCATTTGCATCCACCTCTATTGTGATCTGGCTCACCATAGTAACTGTAATGCATAATCACTCCATGCCTTGTGATTATTCTTCCACCATCTCTAGCATCAACTTCTCCTAGAGCTCTCCTTCTATTTTTGGGTTGGCCTGCCAACATGCTTGACATAGTGTGGTGGCAGAATTTTAGGTCCTCACATCCTCTCCCACTCTGTTATGTCCTTGCAAGGATATACAATATTCCCATATGCCAATTTGTACATCTCAATGGAATAACACTTGTCAATATATTTAACAGGATCTATGTTGTCATGCCTCATGCAAGAGATTGCATGTGGACATGGGATACCAGTTTGAGACCACCTCTGACATGTACAAGTCACGCCCTTCAATTCAACAATGTAGTCAGTGGGTGTAGCTGAAAACCTGGTAGTACCATTCACACTCCTTCTTACCATCATTCTTCACAGTACCAAAACATTTGGCCTTGATCCTTTTTAGATCATTGACTAACAGCTCGATGTCCCATCTGTTCTGACAAGTGTACTCTTTGATGGCCTTCCTCAACATCTGAACTGATTCAAACACTTTCCCATCATGAAACTTTACACTACCCAAATCTTCTTCTCTGAATGTCTTGAACCTGTCAGTGCTCTTCTCTTCATATGAGTCTGGTGCCAATATGCCATCTTCTTCAGAATTGGATCATCAAGAATGTAACCATCCATATTAGCCTCCAAATTAGCCTCTTTCTTGGCCCTGACTGACACTCTTCTCTTCCTCTCTATATTATCCTCTCCATCCTATGATTGTCTATATCAAGATCATCATCATCTTCACTTACTTCATATCCAGAGTCCACATAATTAGCATCATATTTGTCGTGGGAATGGCCACGGCAGATGCTCAATCGGCAGCGAGTAGTAGAACATGGGGCAAGGGCGGCCAGCCATCTACGGTGCGATATGAGGGCGGAGACACAAGGGTTTACCCAGGTTTGGCCCCCCGGAGGGTAAAGACCTACTCCTGCTAGATTGTATTATGGAGAGAGTACAAGGGCGAGCTCGACGACTAGGCGGCGATTCGCTGGGGTGTATGATGGAACGTGTCCTCTATGCGTACCCTAGGGAGGTTTATACAGGCTCACCTCGCTAGGGTTTACAGATCTACAACCGAATTGGTTAAGGATTCAGAGGGTCTTTGACCTAGTCCGACTGGTCCTAGGTACGCTTCTGGGCCTCCGGCTTCCAGTCGCTTGAGTCCTCGCCTATTCTCGATCCAGTCGTCGTCCTGCAGGCACACTCGCTGGCAGCTTGGGCCAATAGGAAACGTCTTGCTGGGCATACCTCGGTAGGCATATCCCCATCAGTAGTCCCCGAGGCCGTCGTTGATTCGTCGCAGGTGTTCGTTGGCAGTCGGAGTATGCGGGTCCAATTCGGACGCCTAGTCGAATCGGCAGTGGACTCCTGAACAAAGGAAATAACTAGTCATTTTAGTCACAATAACGGCGACCATTCAGATCGCAGCTTGGCGAACGGGTCGGCAAATAGTCAAGTCACTGTTATAGTGATCGGGTCGGCGAATCATCGAGTAGCTGAAGATAGCGAGTCGAGTGGACGAAGTTGGACCGTCAGCTTGGTCAAACTAGCCGTTGGGTAATCCAACGGTAATATCGGCATAATTACCACGTGGTAACGGCTCCCCGAAAATGGCAGGTAACAACAACTATATAAGGAGAGTGCCGGTGAGGGGAAAATGCTTCCCTCACTTCCTCTGAACTTGCACATTCTCGTTCCTCCATTCTGCGCAGCGATCAGAGCGACCCAGAGCGATTCGCATCCCTCGATCCCCTAGCCGATGGCCCCTCCTGCGGAACCATGGGGCAGATCCAAGTGCACGAAGGCGCTGCTGAGATCGTTCGAGGAGGCAGGGATCCTTCGCACCGGGAGATGGCGCATCCCCGCGGCCAGAGAAGTGATTCCAGATCCACGTGAAGGGGAATTCGTTTTCTTCAATATCCATCTGCAGCGGGGGCTCGGATTCCCCACTTCCCTCTTCTTCCAGCGCTTCTGCGCCTACTATGACATCCAGCCGTCGGACCTGGGACCGCATAGCATCGAGCAGCTCGCCATCTTCGTGGCATTCTGCAAGTGCTACCGGGCTATCGGCCATACTTTCCCCTATGGCAATATCTATTCCATGGGAGGATCAGCCGCGAAGAGGCGGGCGGCCCAATGTTAGCCGCAGGCGGCCTGACTTTCCAGCTGAAGTCGAAGGCGTCGTTCTTCGATCTGATGTTGCCCGCCAAAGCAGTGAACGAGTGGAAGAAGATCTGGTTCTACGTGACTTAGTCGACGTCGGGCGATGAGGTGGCGCTTCCAAGGTACTCCGCCGACCAGCCCAAGCCGCGTCGGCTCCAAGTCACCAAGCTTCTGCTGGAGCAGCGGATGGTCGTCAACGAGATGCTGCAGACCATCCGCAACTTGAAGAAGAAAGGCTTCCAAACCATTAACCTCTACAATTTCTAGCTCGGGCGACGGCTCGTGCCCCTGGCCAGCCGTGCCCACTATATGTACGAGTACACGGGCAAGGACGACCCGACGAAGTCCTGTCACGATGAGTGGAGACTCAATGACTACACCCTGGCCCTAAAGAAGATCACCCATGCGGTGTATCTTGACACAATGGCCGGGGTCGCACCTTATACCGCAAGGCTCCCAGCTCCAACGGTGAGTTTTTACTTCCCTTGCACTCACAGTCGCAGTTTGTGCACTCGCAGTTGTGCTAATGTTGTTTGATTCTTGCAGTTATTCCAAGTGGTGGAAGGTTGGCTTCCACCCGCGGATGACGAGAACTCGAACTCGTCCACCGAGGACGAGAGCGAGTCATTGCCTGACAAGGGCGATGTCAGGAGTGACGGAAGTGGCGATGGTGATGACGACGATGACGGCGACGAAGCCGTGGAGGTTGCTGCCCCACGGTCCGCAAGACTCACGGGCAGCACCAGCGCGAACTCGAGGCCAGCAAAAGCCTCGAGGCCCATGACGACGACGACGATGAGCTCCCCGAGAATACCTCACAGCGTGAGACCACGCTGTCAAAGAAGAAGAAGCCGCCACCACCCAAGAAGAAGATGAAGCCGGCCAAGCCGGCGTCTCCGCCTCGGTCCACGAGTAGTTCCGACGCTACCAGCGTAGCCGAGGAAACAGCGACGCACGCGGCTACAGCGACTCGTGTGACTGTCGTGGAAGACGAGGCGCCGCTGGCATCACTGTCGCTGCTGTTCGCCCCAGTCACCGGGTTGGTGGCCGCTCCAGCCGTGGGGGCCTCGCCGTCCAGAGGAGCTCCCACGGTGATTGCCACTAAACCTCCTGCCGCGGCCTCATCCTCGAAGAAGCCGTCGGTGTCTTGGGCACAGAGCGTGTTCGAGATGGGCCTCAGTCGGAAACTGGGGCCAGAACTGGAAAAGTCGGCTAGCATTCGCACCGGCCTACGATTTATCCCAGTCGCCAAGTGAGTATTCCTCGACCTTTTAGCTGTCTATTCGATTCGTGTTTCGATTGTCGAGTGTTATTAACAGAGTCGTCTTGCAAGACTAGAGTAAAGAAGATAGGTCACCCTTCGGTGGCCAAGGTTCCATCGGTCTCCGCGGAGGTGCCGGCTGATCCCTCGAAGAAGAGGAAGGGCGACAAGACTGAGGCTCCCGCTGACGGCACCAAGAGAACCAAAGGCGATGAAGTCGTCACGATCTCGGACGAGCCAGCGTCTGCCCCGAGCAAAGCCCCGATTGCGGTGGACATAGCTCTGAAGCCGTCGGAGGACGTGGGGTCGCAGCAGGCAGGCCCCATGGTTTTGATTGAGGCGGTCGAGCCGCCTTCGCGTGGCGCGGGGCAGCGGTGGCGACGTTCCCTCGCTATGTAGCGAGGGCCGGCACGGCGAGTGCCTCGGTGCCATCAAGCCAATTCCCTGGGGCCGCCGGTATGGAGGTCGAACAGCCTGGCGGGCACACTCCGCTCATGCTTTCGTCGGTAGACGCGATGGACCTTCACGGCATGCTAGGTGCCGCCATCCAGGTATGTCCAGTCCCCGAGGATCTGGCCACTGAATTTCAATGGTCGGATTCTTACTGTTTTACACCATCCAGTCCCCGAGTGCCTAGTCGCTGAATTTCAGCGGCTGGGCACTTAGGAATTTTGTCATCCAGTCCCCGAGTGCCTAGTCGCTGAATTTCAGCAGCTGGGAACTTAGGAATTTTGTCATCCAGTCCCCGAGTGCCTAGTCGCTGAATTTCAGCGGCTGGGCACTTAGGAATTTTTGGTTGCTGACGCTATGATTGTTGCACAGGGCTTGCAGTGCAAGTCGGCCAAGCGGCTTGCTGCCAAGTGCCGCGTGGATAAGGAGCTTCTCGCTGTCCAGGACACGAACGATGAGCTTCGAGCGACTATGGGTGAGTTTTTGTCTTGTTTGGCGCTTGTCGCAAACTTGTTGCAGTGTTGACCGTTTTGTTTTGGAAATAGAGAATAGTGCGGCCGCAGTGAAGGAGGCTCGCCAGGGCCTTGTTCCGGCGAGTGAGTTGACGGCGGCTCAGTCTTCCTTGAACGTCGCGGAGAAGCGAATCGCCGAACTAGAGCGTGAGCTCAAGGAGGCGAAGGCGGAAGCGAGCTCGGCGGAAGGACAAGCCAAGGCGGCCGTCACTTCTGCTGCTAAGGAGCAGAAGGTGTTGGACGCACTCGTCGCCGGGTTGCAGAATGACCTCTCGGCTCTTCAGAATTTCATCACGGACCTCTGCCGCCTGCTGATTGGTGAGCTTTCCTTCAGCCACTTTCCGAGCTCACGTACCACATTGTGATTTTAGTGCTTAGCTCACTGTTTGCTTGTGTGTTGCAGGCCTGATCACTGATAACGCCAAAGAGGCGTAGTCGTACGATGCGCAGCAATGCGTGACCACCCTGGTCGATTCAGCCGCGCTGTCAGAGACTTGCCTCCGGGCGTACCTTCAGGAGATCTCGCCCACGGAGGTGATCCCCAGCGACCTCGTCGAGGTATGGCGCTATCTGGAGAAGGCCATGTCGGTCGTGGAGTTCATGATGCGGTCGGTCTTACGTCGTGGAGCGGTGACTACGCTAAGCCTTGGGCTTGCACATTTTCCCGATGATTTCGACCTCGACGACGTCATGAGCGGGTACCCCTCATCGACGGGCTCGGTCGAGATTTCGCAGGTGTTGAAGCTGACGGAGCGAGCCGCGGTGTACTCCGACCGCGTTTGGGCGATGGGCGACCTTATTCCCTATCAGGAAACGATTGTCGCCCCCAATGACCCCAAACCGGTGCAGCGCGACTTCAAGGTGGAGCAACCATTTCGTGCCGCGATGGCGGGTGAGCTCACGACGTACTCGTCGAATCCCTGGGTTCCCTTTATCCGCAACTGCAAGGACTGTGGCGCCTCCTCCTCGAAGCCTGCGGAATAGTGTTTTGCCATTCGGCATTAACGCAAGATGCCAGGACCTAAGGGCGTAAGCACGGTCCACGGGAGCTTCACCCAATCGGACCACTGCGACAAGGACTTCAACAAAATCCCAGTCATTTGGCATGCAGGAGGAGCTCATAAGGCTCCGAGAGGTGACAGACAATGGGGCACCCCCAGTTGCAAGCCAGAACGCACCCGACATGTCTTACGACTCCACCGTCAACACAAAGAAGGTGCAGGTCCACCCGACGGACGCCTCCAAGACGGCGCTGATCGCCAACGACCTCAGCCCCGCATAGAAAAGCGCGCTCGTCGAATTCCTCCATGAGCGCTGGGAAATCTTTGCCTGGTGTCATGCGGACATGCCAGGACTTCCCAGGGAATTCTCCGAGCACGCACTTAACGTCTTTCCAGACGCCAAGCCCGTCAAACAGTCCATCTGACGACTGTCCGAACCACGGGCTGAATCCATCAGAGTCGAAGTCAACAGACTACTCGTCGCAAACTTCATCAGGGAGATCAAGGAAAGCGAGTGGCTCGCCAACACCGTGATGGTCCCCAAAAAGGACACGGACATCCTGCGGATGTGTGTGGACTTCACATCACTGAACAAGCACTGCCCAAAGGATCACTTCCCTCTCCCTCGGATCGATCAGATCATCGATTCGACTACAGGATGCGAGAATCTCTCCTTCCTTGACGCCTACTCAGGCTACAATCAGATTCGACTGAAGGTCGAAGATCAGGAGAAAATGGCGTTCATCACGTCGTTCGGAGTATTCTGCTACAACACAATGCCCTTCGGGCTGAAGAACGCAGGCGCCACGTACCAATGATGCATGTAGGCATGCCTGAAGGACCAGATCGGCCGCAACATCCAAGTCTATGTCGACGACATAGTAATCAAAACAAGGGAGGCCAAGACACTGATCGACGATCTCCGCGAGACGTTCGACAACCTTGAGCGATACAAGATCAAGCTAAACCCAGAAAAGTGTGCCTTCGGCATCCCATCTGGTCAACTGCTAGGCTACTTCATCTCCCAGCGAGGGATCGAAGCAAACCCGAAGAAAATCTGGGCCATAATGGCCATGGAGAAGCCGAAGAACCTCAAGGGCGTCCAGCAGCTTGCTGGGCGAATTGCGGCGTTGAGCAGATTCACCAGCCGCATGGGCGAAAAAGCCCTGCCTTTCTATCAGCTTCTACGCAAGGCAGACAAATTCGAGTGGACGCCCGAAGCGGACGACACATTTTAAGATCTAAAGCGGCTGCTCTCCACCTCGCCCGTCTTGGTCACGCCAAAAGAACGCGAGCCTCTAATGCTATACATAGCAGCTACACACCAGGTGGTAAGCACCGTGCTTGTGGTCGAAAGACCCGAAGATGGCAAGACCCATGGGGTCCAATGCCCAATCTACTACCTTAGCGAGGTATTAATGCCGACAAAGAAGAGGTATCCTCACTACCAGAAACTCACCTACGGCGTATTCATGACGGCTCGTCGGCTGAGCCACTACTTCCAGGAGCATCAGGTGATGGTCGTCAACAAAGCACCCCTGAACAGCATCCTGAACAACCCGGAAGCCACAGGACGTGTGGCCCTGTGGGCATCGAGCTGTCACCTCTAGACATCGTCTATGAGAAGCGCCACGCGATCAAGTCTCAGGTCCTTCCGGACTTCCTCGTCCACTGGATGGAACTATAGTTGCCATACACCCCGGACATGACACAATCATGGACGATGCACTTCGACGGCTCCAAGCGCGAGGCCGGAGCAGGATTCGGGGTCATACTGACCTCCCCGCAGGGCGACAAGATGAAGTATGTCCTCCGGATGAAATTTCGAGCTTCCAACAATGAGGCCGAGTATGAGGCCCTCATCCATGGCATGAGGATGGCCAAGATCTGTGGTGCGGCGCACCTGGTCATCTACGGCGACTCGAACCTCGTCGTCCAGCAGACAATGAATGAGTGTGACGCACACGCGGCCAACATGATTGCGTATCGCGCACTCTACAACGCACTCGAAGGAGACTTCGACGGCTCCGAACTTCAGCACGTTGGGAGAGAAAGCAACAAGAAGCCGACAGACTCGCCAACCTCGGCTCCACCTGCGCACGGGTGCCACCAGGTGTGTTCCTCGAATAGATCTGCGTGCCACCATCAAAACGAAATTCCCGAAGGGATCACCCGAAGAAGCAGAACACTCAGGGGCTGCGCTACCCGAAAGACAGGAAGGACTGGTAAAGCTCGACACAGAGGTCGCAGTGGTCAACCTGATGCAGGTCATGGCAGTCGAAGAAACATGGACACAGCCATACCTCCGATACCTGATAGACAGGGAGCTGCCTGACAACCCGACAGATGCCCGGCGCATATCTCGCCGGTCCAAGGCCTTCACCATCATCAATGGCGAGTTGTACAAGCACAGCATTTCGGGTGTACTCCAAAGGTGCGTCACCATCGGTGACGGCAAAACCATCCTCCAAGACATCCACGAGGGCATCTACGACCATCATGCGGGCAGCCGCGCCCTTGTCGCCAAAGCTCTACGAGCTGGGTTCTACTGGCCAACGGCCATGAACGACGCCAAGGACATTGTCCGAAGGTGCAACGGGTGCCAGAGGTTCGCAGATAAACCACACGCACCAGGATCGGAGCTCAGGCCCATACCCCTGGCATGGCCCTTCGCCCAATGGGGACTCGATATGATTGGCAAACTGCCCAAGTCCTGGAAAGGAGACCACGTCTACCTCCTGGTCGCAGTCGACAAATTCACCAAGTGGATCGAGGCCATGCCCGTTACTAACCAAAAGGGCAAAACGGCCGTAAAATTCTTCGAATCCATAGTCTACAAGTTCGGAGTGCCGCACAACATCATCACCGATAACGGGTCGAACTTCATCTCCAAGGAATTCCAGGACTTCTACGAAGACCTCGGAATCAACATCACATACGCCTCCGTGGCGCACCCGCAAACAAACGGGCAGGTCGAAAAGGCCAACGGCCTCGTCGGCGGCGGCATCAAGAAACGCCTAATGAGCCCACTCCAGTGACTCGCAGGACCCTGGACACAAGAGCTACCCTCCGTCCTCTGGAGCCTATGCACGACGCCGAACAGCTCAACTGGCTACACTCCTTTCTTCATGGTACACGGGGCCGAAGTCGTGCTGCCCGCAGAGGTGCGCAACAAGGCCCCATGGGTCGTCGCCTATAGCAAAGCCGAATCGACGGCTGCACTCGAAAACACCGTTGACACACTCGACGAGGCATGTGACATAGCCGTGGCTCGATCAGCGGTCTATCAACAGAGCCTCCGCAACTCTCATAGCCATCAGCTGCGCCCAAGGTCCTTCATCGAGGGAGACCTAGTCTTACGACTCAAGCAAGAGCGACCGAAGAAGCTCGAGTCGCCCTGGGAGGGACCCTACATCGTCACCGAAGTCATCCCAGGTGGCGCCTATCGCCTCAAGCACGTGGAGTCTAGAGTAGCATACTCCAACCCATGGAACGTCGCACAACTGCGACGCTTCTACCCCTAGCTACCCTCCCCCCTCTTTTTACTTTCAATAAGGCTATTACTCAGCCGAACAATGTACCTCCTCATTACAATATGAATAAAGCTAAGTGTCTCGCCCCAAAAATTTATATATTTTTCGCATTTTCTTCATGTTACAACACACTTGGGGGCTCCCCTCACCTCACGACTTCGTCGACTGAGGATATCGCGTGTACACCTGAGTAGCTGACCACGTCAGGCTAACGAAAAGGGCACGCATACAAATAAAGCACCACGTGCTAACCACAATCAACCTTTACATCAAAGGGCATAACACGCCCAGTCGAATACATACAAATTTTACATCTATCTTTTTACAGGTCCTACCTATTTTGAAGAATCACCTGCGCACGCTGCTCAAAGAGATCTACAATTTGTTCGGCATACTGCCTTATAGCCGCATAATGTGGACGCATGTCCCACATACCACCATCGGCCGAAGAGGCGTCCCATCCACCAGAGCATCAAGATCTACATCAGGGCGATGCAGCCGCACGAGGGAAAGCGCAACCTTCACCCCTGCAACCAGCTGATGCTGCACCAGCTCCCTGACATGATGCACATCTCGAAACTTCGCCAGCAGGCCCCATAGAGTCGATGGTGCTTCATCCAGGGGAAACATCCCGTGCAGAATTGACGCCAAGGAAGTATTCTCTTGCCACAACACCCGCAACACCTGGTGAACACGATCCTGCACAGTCGCAAGGACCATAGCACGATCACGATCCATCCAGAAAAAGCCACTGGCCTCCATGTCCTGCTGGGTCAGGCAATTGATCCGAACAGCAACACGCTCTTTTTCCTCCCTGGGAACAAGGTTAGCACCTGCAACAATTACAAAGTAAGATGACATGCCAATAGGCGCATCCGAAAAATGAGCAGCAACTCGAGGAAACTCACATTGAAGCTGTTCGGCCAAACACCGCAACTCCCCATCAGATACTCCTCCCTGGCGACGCCCCGCTCCGCCTTCGACTTCCAAACATCCGCGTGGCCTCGAACGCCAAGCAACTCTTTCTCAAGACTACGGATGCGGTCACGAAGAAACACAAGCTGCAACGCATCATCCAAGGATGGTCGCAGCTGCGGTGCAGACGAAGTATCAACGGGATCATCACCCGAAGGCCCCTAGAGGAAAAGAAGGCAAGCATATGAACAAACGCACGAATAAGCAAACAGCTCGGAGACTCATTATATACAGCAAAAGCCACTGCGTGGCACAAGAAACGTTCATAGATACATTGCAACAAAAGAAACAAAAGCTATCCTACAACTACAAGGCCTAAGAAGCTGCATCCTGAGTGGCCTCGGAGCCGTCCTGCCTGCTCTTGGCCTCCCCCTGCTGCCTCACCACGTACTCCGCCAGCAAGTCAATCAGCTTCGGCCCGTAGCATTTACAACGGGCAGCGTAGAGGGCGAAGGCTACCTCGGATCCATCGGCAGCTGTCGGCATCTGGGAGGTGACCTGATGAAGATCCAGCTCCGCTCCAGACACCATGGCCATCGCCAGCCCCATGGACATGCCGATACACTTCTGCTTGCTCTTGTACGCCGCGGGAGCCTCGGATGACAGTGCGTCCGCCAACAATTCGACATCCTCGAGGGCGACGCCCTTGGGGACGAGATCCTTGTAGAAGCGCCCGAGAACCACCTTGGCCTTGGCAAGCGAGCCGACCACGGTACTACAGCGGTCTTTGACCGCCGCAGTGGCGTCATCCAGAGCGCTTCCGTGCTCCAGGGCACCACAGTCAAACTTGATGCCCGCGGCATCTAGATAAACGGAAGAAGCAAAGTGAAAACCAAAACGAAGCTAGAAAGACAAGGAAGCCGAAAAGGAACAGAGGAAACTACTCACCCGAAGTAGCCTTCACAGCGGCCATCAGCTTGTCGGCTACCTCCTTCTCGCGCGAGGCCGCAGCGGTGGCGAGCTGCTCCTCGCGATCTGTGGCCTCTTGCTGCAGGCACTCCTTGGCCGCAGCCGCATCGGCTAGTTCCTGCTCAAGGTGCTCCTTAGCGCCAATGGCATCTTCAGCCTTTTTCTCCGCTCGCCTGAGGCTCTTTTGAGAGCATCAAGCTCATGGAGGGCAGTGTTGTTCTCGTCTGCAACAAAGAACAAGCATGAGAATTCAGCAGCAAGCAAGCAGCCAAAGAAGCAGAAGATAGATAAAAACACACGAACCTTGGAGCCGCTGAAGGCTGGCCTCCAATGCCAGATGCTGCTTCACCAGCTGATTGACACCCTGAACAAAAGGCTGCTTGAAGATGAAACTTGTCAGGGAAAAGGCTTGGGGGCTGCGCCCAAGGAAATGAGCAAAACAAATCACGCCATGAAATGCGACGAGACACGTACAAAAAAAGAAAGGCATGATCAGCAGATCATCCGACAGATGCTCGGGGGCTCCCCCCAAGACACAAAACAAAAATGATCAGCAGATCATCCGAAAAAATGCTCGGGGGATCCCCCGCGGCAAGAATGAAAGCACTTACGTGGTCATACGGCAACTCTGAAGGTCCGGCTGTAGTCTTCTGGGGGACAACCACCCGAGCCTCCTGCGGAGAAGGGTTCGGTGCAGCGCCCTCTGAGGTGGCCACCGTCTGAGGAGGAGGAGGAGCAACCTTCTACTCCCCCACCATCTCCCGAGTGCCATCGCTGAAGGAGCCATCAGAGGAGTGGCTACAAAAGAAAACATCAGATAAGTACAAGCAAGCAAAATCGAAAGAGAGCAAAAAGCAACTGCAAATACTTACGAGTCCATATCTCTCAAATTGAAGACAGGCAAGGCCCTCTTGCCTTTCTTCTCTTCTTTCTTCTCTTCCTTCTTATCTTCCTTCTTCCGCTTCACCGACGGCTGCGGCGCCATAGCCCGCACGGGCACGACCGAAATAGGAGAGGAAGAGCCACCATGACCCCCACTGTGACGCTCAAGGCATGACGGATTCCCAGGGGTCGGTGGAGTCGAGGCATCCGACGATTCGCTCGAGCTCCGTGCCCGCTTTCGAGTCTGCTCCTCGCTCGACCCAAAAGTTTCTTCAGCGGGCGACTGCGCTGAAGGAAGCTCAGACATGGAGTCCACTACCTCATTGTCCGATGCATCCGGAAAACGTTCGGGTAGTGGAGGCGCCATGCCAGGCACCTTGAACTCCTGCACAAAAGAAAACAAACTCTCAGAATAAACGAACTGCAAAGAGACGCAGTCGAAAAAAGCGCTACGAGCACGTCACAGATCTACACCTGCGGCACTGGTCGAGAGGCCCGGAATGGAAGGGTCAGCGAGCTACCCGGAATGTCCTCGTCAGCCTTAAACTTCAGCAGCGGCCGAAGGATTCCGTCCACATCCCCCTTGGAGAGCTCTCCAGTCGAAACCCTAGTCGGGTCGTTGCGGCCAGAATAAAGGAACATCGGGTGCGCCCTAGCCTGGAGCGGCTGCACCCGACGTTTGACGAAGGTGCGGATGATATCCACACCGTTCACCTCTTTATCAGGAATCATCTAGAGGTCCTCCACCTAACGATAAAGCTCCTCTATCTCCTCTATCTTCGGCTGGATTTTCTGGGAGGGGTCGAAAGGAGCAAGGCCAAAGTTCTACCCAGCCACTGTGGAGTCACGGATGTAAAACCATCGCCTCCGCCAGTACTGGACAGACTCAGACATAGAAAAAGAGAAGAAGAGAAAGTTGGATTTAAGGGAAATGATGCAGCCGCCAATGGGATAAACGCCATCGGAGCCAGATTGCCTCTTCACGGAATAGAGCTTCCGGAAGAGGCCAAAGTGCGGCTCGACACCGAGCCAGCACTCGCAAAAGGTGATGAAGCAGGCAATATGAAGAAGAGAGTTCGGCGAAAGATGATGGAGCTGGATGCCATAAAAGAAAAGCAATCCATGGAGAAAATCGTGGATCGGGAAAGAAAGGCCCAGAAGGACAAAAGCGACGAACATGACCCGAAACCCAGCGGGAGAACGGGGAATTACCTTGTCACCGGGAATCCTGACGGGCTCCCTATCCTGTGGGATCAGACCACGCTCACGGAGCTTGCGGAGATCTCCCTCGTGCGTCTCCGATCATCGCTAGCCACCATCGGTGATGCGAGTAGCGGCAGAACCCTTCTTGCCGCCGGCGGCAACACTAGTACCAACCGCGGTGGAGGCCTTCTTGGACTTCCCCATCGCAGTGCAGTGACGGTGACGACGTGAACACAGAAACAAAGATGGAAAGGTTCGAAGAAATTCCAGCGCGCGGCGAGAAAAACTCACGAAGATGGAAGCAGTCAAACAAGAATGGTTGCGGTGAAAACAAACAAAACTTTTCCCCAATGATTATAAGGACAAAGAAGACGCACGGTGATCGTCCATCAGGAAGCCCTGGAGCCAACATCAAGATCCGACCGTCCATGTGTCAGCACGGCAGCGAACCGTCGCTCACACGCCGTCCACTACGCACGGAAATCGAGGCGATGCCGTAATTATCTCCACGTTGCACGTGACCAGTCAATTCAAAGTCGGAAGGTGGGACCCATGTTCGTCCAGTCATGTCATCTCTGGCACCGCAGACGCTTGAGGTCACTGATCGTCAGCAATGACGTCATCAAGGCTATACTAGCAACGGTTACAATTCTTCGGCTACACAGCTAAAATTACTCACTCAAATCTATGATTCGACTAACTACTCGGGGGCTACTCCTATCAGGAGTGTTGGCCGCGCACCTGAAAAACGATCAAAGTACTACACCATTGAACTATTCTTCGAGTCCTACGTCGAGTCTACGACTCCACTACGGACTCGAGGGCTACTCCCATAGGGAGGATGGATTCAAGCATCCGAAAAAATTTGTGTCCTACGAACCTAAAAGTCAACAAAGACTGAATTAAAGTCTCTGCTCGAGTCTACGACTCGAATAGACACTCGGGGGCTACTCCCATAGGGAGCGCTGGTCGCGCACCCTATGAATTCTTCGACTACGATCCTTCGGATCAGTATGCAAAAACTTTTTGGCAACTCTGCCCCAGGTAATGCTAAGTGAGAAGCATCCTCCTTGGCCACCGGAAACACCTTCGCGGTGATAAAATTTCGGATGCTATGTCAGTGATGCAAAGATAATACCTACAGATACCATCTAATGGCCTGGCAACGCACACGACTGCGCTCTGCTAGTAAAAATCCGTGCCAGCAGGCACGATGGAAATCCCGATGGACGCGTTGGGTACATCATTTGAAAATCACTGGAATTCCACTCCTGTAAGTCCTCAACGGCCTGAGTCGAATTATGCCAGCATATGTTCCAGTTTCGAGTCGAGGGACTCGAATCTGAAGAAGATCGTGTTGTTTTGTCCTAAGATAGTTAACTGACCCCGATCCGTCAGGAGAGTCAGACACATGCATCAACAATCCCTACACACTAAAACCATTCTTTGATGACCAAAAACAACTACACCCGAAAGATTGAAGAGTCCTCAGCCGAATCTACGATTCGACTGACCACTCAGGGCTACTGACATGGTTATACCCAACGGGTACACGACCTTAGCATACCTGGTCCAGCCCAAGGAAGGCCAACGAGCATATACACAGCCCATGAAGACTTTTGGGTGGCCCAAGCCCATGACGCCTTCGGATCCTTGGAGAGCAAGACTAGATTAGATAGAATATTCAAAGGGGAAAACCCTAAAACCTGTAATCGACTCGGTCCATACCCGGGACCTGCGATTTGATCGCTTTGCGCGGCTCGTACCTTATGTTGTGGACGCCGATCTTGACGGCCCACTTGGCGACTCGCCCGGTCGCCTCACGGTTGCGGATGATGTCCTACAACGGTGCTGAGGAGACGACCGTTATTGGGTGCTCCTACAAATAGTGCGGCAGTCGCCGATGTGCTCTGAAGACCGCGTATACCAATTTTTGGTACTGCGGGTAGCGCTGGCGCGACTCGGTGAGGACTTCGCTGATGTAGTATATGGGTCAATGCACCGGGGGCTCCTTGCCTTCCTTTGGTCGTTCGACGACCATGACGGCGCTGACGACGCGCTCAGAAGACGCGACATAGACGAGCATGGGCTCCTTGTCGACGGGGGAGGCGAGTAGCGATGCAACGAGTAGCACCTCCTTGAGAGCGTGGAGTGCGTCGTCTGCCTGTTTGTCCCACTGGAAGGTGGGGTTCTTGCGCATTAGGTGGTAGAGGGGCATCGCCTTCTCGCCTAGCCGGGGGATGAATCGACTGAGAGCCGCGACTCGTCCGGCCAACTTCTGGACGTCGCGCAGGCACTCGAGTCTGTCGAGCCGGGCGATCGTGTTGATCTTGGCGGGGTTCGCCTCGATCCCGCGCTTAGAGACAACGTATCCCAGCAACTGTCCAGTGGGTACACCGAAGGTGCACTTTCCTGGGTTTAGCTTTATCTTGTACCTCCGCAGGTTGGTGAAGGTTTCCGCCAGGTTGGTGAGTAGATCGCCCTGGCGAGTGGATTTTACCACCACGTCGTCGATGTAGACGTGGATGTTGCGGCCAATTTGGCTCGCAAGGCACTCCTGCATGCACCTCTGGTAGGTCGCCCCAGCGTTCTTGAGGCTGAAGGTCATGGCGTTGTAGCAGAAGGCGCCGAATGGCGTGATGAACGATGTCTTCTCTTCGTCCTCGACTACCATTTTGATCTGGTTGTACCCAGAGTAGGCATCGAGGAAGCATAGCGACTCCGAACCCGCGGTCGAGTCGATGATTTGGTCGATCCGCGGGAAGACGAACTGCTCCTTCAGGCAGGCGCTGTTGAGGTTTGTGTAGTCAATACACATTCTCCACGTCCCGTTTTTCTTCTCGACCAGGACTGGGTTTGCCAGCCATTTGGAGTATTTGATTGGCCGGATGAAGCCTGTAGCGAGTAGACGCTGCACCTCCTCGGCGATTGCTCGGCAGCGCTCTCTATTGAAGGGCCGCAGCGACTGCTTAACAGGTCGCACTTTGGGGTCGGCGTTGATTTTGTGCTCAGCGAGTTCCCTCAGGACACCAGGCATGTCGGATGGCTTCCATGCGAAGATGTCGCGATTCTCACGTAGGAACTTGATGAGGGCGCCTTCCTATGCTGGGCTCATGCCCGTCCCGATCGTCACCGTCTAGCTGGAGTCGCCTGGGACCAGCTCGACGGTGCGAGTGTGCATTGTTGCCTCGAAGGCGGTGGGGTTGCCACCATCCGAGTTGGGCTTCTTGAGAATGGTGGGGTCGTCATTGTTGACCCCGCTCGCGTACTTGCCGAGCTCCTCAGCGTGGTTGGCCTCTGCCGCGATGACGGCGTCAGCGAGTTCAGCGCCTCTGGCCTCGCATTCTGTGGCCATGTCGGGATCGCCATGGACAGTGATGATGCCACACGGCCCGAGGAGCTTCATCGCGTTGTATGCGTAGTGGGGTGCTGCCATGAATTTGGCGATCGCCTGGCGCCCCAGGACACAGTGGTAGGGGTTGTAGAATGGCACCAGCTTGAAGACGATCCTCTTGGTGTGGAAGTTTGCTGGTGTGCCGAAGGTGACTGGCAGCGTCACCTTGCCGATTGGGTACGCCTTCCGACCGGGGACGATGCCGTGGAAGGTGGTGTAGGTCGTCTCGATCATCGACTGCGGGAGCCGCAGTCGCCTGAATGTGTCCAGGTATAGGATGTTGATGGAGCTGCCGCCGTCCATCGGCGTCTTGGGGAGCTAATAGTCCCCCACCTTGGGCTTGACCACCAAGGAGACTCGGCCCGGATATTCGATCCGTGGCGAGTGGTCCTCGCGGCTCTAGGTGATTGGTTGCTCGGACCAGTTAAGGAACGGGGGGATGTCTTTCTGGGACACTGCGTTGACGGTGACGGCGTGGGCGATGACCTTCTTCTCGCGCTTCGTGTTGAAGCCTGTGAAGATGTGGAGCGAGCCGGCGACACTGCCGACTTTTCCGCCATTTGGCGGGTTGTTCTCGGGGTCTTCCCGTGCGCGCCGTGCCTTCTCAATCTCCTTGAGGGAGTGGCATTCGGCGGTCGTGTGCGTGGCGGGCTTCCCTTCCCTGCTGTGAAACACACGGGGTTGATTGAGGAGAACCGTGGGGTCGAACCTCGGCTTTGCCTTGTAGTTGCCGCCATCGCGGCGCTGGCCTCCGTCGCGACGGAAGCTCTTGGGTCCGCACGGCGCGTATCCGGCGTTGGCGACGAAGTCGACTCGCCCATCACCGTGGTGCTTGCCGGTGAGGCGAGTGTTGCTATAGCGTAGCTCGGGTCGCCTCTCATTGTCGTGCCGCTCGTGCGGCGATTCCCTCCCGACTCGTCGTCGGTTTCTTGGTTTGGGTCCTCTTCCGCGTACTGCTTGGCGATCTCCAGGAGGTCCGGTATGTTGTCGAGTGTTCTGTACACTCGCTTGAGCTTGGCAACCAGGGGCTCGTAGCGGCACGAGGTCTTGAAACAGTGGATCACGATGTCCGGGTGGATTTCGGCCGCGTTACACCACAGGTCTTGCCACCATTCGACCCAACTGCGGGTCGAGTCGCGGGGTCCTGGACGCATCGCTCTAGGTCCTCGATGGTGGTTGCGCGGGTGTAGGAACCCTCGAAGTGCCTGACGAAGGCGTCGCGCATTTCCTCCCAGGAGTCGATGTTGTCCGCAGGGAGGGTGTTGATCCATTGCCTATACGCTCCATCCATTATCAGGGGGAGGTAGCGGGCGGCAAGCAGGTCGGTGTGGCCAGCGATTCCCATTGCCATGAGGTAGGTATCCAGCCACATGGATGGGTCGTACGAGGGATCGTACTTCTCGATCTCCTTCGGCGCCTTGAAGTTCGCCGGGTATTTTTCGCCTCGGATCATTGGTCCGAAGCACTGGGGTCCGACTCGACTCAGCGATCCCCTTGGTTCGCCGTCGCGGCGGTTGGTGAGGGTATGCCGCAGGTCGTCGGGCTGGCGTGCGCGCCAGCACTGGTTATTGAGGATGTGGGTGCGCGCGTCGACTGGCTGCCCATTGGCGGTGACGAAGTTGTTCGCCGGCCGCGGGTCGTTGGTGGAGAGTGCCGCGTGCGCGGGTCGATGTTAGAGCTGCAGGGGCTCGGGTTGTGGGCAGTTGAGGGTGTTCGCCACCATTGGGCGGCCACTCGAGGCCGCCCTGCTGCCTGACGAACGCGAGTACATGCGACCCTGTGAGTCGGCACCCGCATTTTGTTGCTCGAATGCCTTGGCAAGCAGAGCCTTGGCGTACTAGATCTGTAGGGCTCCTTCCCTGGTTACGTTTATGTTGTTGACCGCTGCTCGGCTCGCGACGACATTGTCCATCGGAGTGGAGAATAGCGGGAGGCCGTTTGCGTCTCGCTCCCACGAGGAGACCATGATTCTTGGTTGGTCCCTGGGGGCGCGCGGTTGGGTGGTGGTGGGGCGCCGTTGACCGTCGCGCCTAGTGGGGGCCGGGAGCTCCCTCCTGGCGGTGCGTTCTCGCGGATCGCGCGCTCGGCTGCACGAGCCGGGTCGTTCTCGTCGTCGAAGTTCAGGGCGCGTCCCTGAATGGTGGGGTTCAGGCACGACCTGATTCGGAGTTGGTGGTAACGCGAGAGTTCCTGCGCTGTCACCTGCTCGAGGCGAATTTTTTTGCGCTCGGCTTGTTCTTTGCGGACCGCCTCCTCCAGCCGCAGGCGGAGTTCCTCGACCTCCGTTGTTGTTGCGTTTGGTGGGATCGGCGTGGAGAAGGGGTCTGGCGGGGGTCGGCGCCATTCACCATGTAGGCCGCGATGTGGCGACCAGACCCGTCGTGGAGGTCGACGGAGTTCTCTGACCCGGAGTTGAAGTCGAAGATCCCAAGGATGTAGGGGTCCTCGAAGTCTCCCACGTTGGAGACCTGGGTGATGGAGCCCGCGGGCGATGCGGCGACGATGGATTCGGCAGCCGACGCCGGGGTCACCGAGTCGGTGTCGTCGTTGAGGGCCGCGTCGTCTACGAGCATGGCGGTTTCGGCCACGTTGTTGTGGGCCGAGTCGTACTCGGAGGCGAGGCGGGGGATCGTGCGGACCTGGCTCTCAGAGAGCTAGTCGTGTGGCGACTTGCGGATGCGAGCCGAGTCCTCCGAGACGATGACATCGGTGAAGCCGACGAAGAGGCTGATCGTGCCGACCGGCATGATCACGTTGTGCGTGACGGGGCGTGTCGCTGGGACATAGCTGCTCGGCAAGATCTGGAGGATCTCGCCGATCACGATCATGCGGCCGGTGGCGATCGTCTTGTTGATGGGTAGATTGGATCTCGCCGCAGAACACCGGCCTGACCAGCCAGGCCCCACGGTGGGCGCCACTGTCGTGGGAATGGCCACGGCAGATGCTGCAATCGGCAGCGAGTAGTAGAACATGAGGCAAGGGTGGCCAGCCATCTGCGGTGCGAGATGAGGGCGAAGACACAAGGGTTTACCCAGGTTCGGACCCCGGAGGGTAAAGACCTACTCCTGCTAGATTGTATTATGGAGAGAGTACAAGGGCGAGCTCGACGACTAGGCGGCGAGTCGCTGGAGTGTATGATGGAATGTGTCCTCTATGCGTACCCTAGGGAGGTTTATATAGGCTCACCTCGCTAGGGTTTACAGATCTACAACCGAATTGGTTAAGGATTCATAGGGTCTTTGACCTAGTCCGACTGGGCATAGCTACGCTTCTGGGCCTTCAGCTTCCAGTCGCCTGAGTCCTCGCCTAGTCTCAAACCAGTCGTCGTCATGCAGGCCCGCTCGCTGGCAGCTTGGGCCAATAGGAAACGTCCTGCTGGGCATACCCCGGTAGGCATATCCCCATAAATCTTCATCTGACAACTCAGTGCTTATTGTTGATTCCTCTTCCTCCCCATTGACAACCTTTTTAAGCTTAATGCTAGGCCTTAGACCTGACCTTCTTACTGCTCTGTCTTCCTCAACTAGCTCAGGATACAAAGCTTGAATTGGTACTGGATCAACATCAGGAACTGTCTGCATAGGTTTCATAGGACTGGTGATAGTAGGCAACTTAGCAACTAGAAACTGAACAACATCATCCCAGTTCATGGCCCTGATTGATTTATCATGATCAAGATAAAGTTTGATTGAGCGATGCCCAATCTCCACAAACTGAACAATCTGGTTTGTGCCATGATCACTCCTTATCTGCCTTAAGCAATTGTTGCTCATTGTTAGAATAGGAATTAGGTAGTGAACCTTCAACCTACCCTGCATCTTATATCCAATTTCCTTAATCATATTATCCAACATCAGTGGCGACCAAGTAACTGTATCTACTTGATCTACCCATATCACTGAACCATCAACATAAGATCTGTTATTTCCACTGCCAAGAAAGTTGCCACCATGGTTCACTTCTACAAAAAAAGAACTTGCTACGCGGCCCTGCCAGACAATTTTCATAGAAGATCCATCATATTTCTCGCCAACATTGGATGATTTGTACCAACAAATATTATCTTTATAAACCCTACCCAAAACCCCAAACAAACCAACTGCAGAAAACTGAACCAAATCCGCAGAACACACTCCTAATTGACCAAGTCAACAAAATAAACCCTCGTAGGAGGTGGGTCGCCTTCAGAATGGCGACGCCAAGACATCGTCGGCGTCTACCACCGCTGGACGCCGTCAACCTCCGCCTCCAAAGAACCCGGCACCCGCTTGCCAACAACCTCCGCCTCCAATTCCTACATGTCGCGCGGCGCTCTTCTCTCCCTCGGAAGCTACTCCTCGAACGATCGAGAAGATGGCGGAGATAAATGAGCTCACCTGCCACTTTGTCTTTTGTGAAGGGGCTGAGTTGACTAGCCACAAAACAGAGGAGGGGTTTTTTCAAAAATTATCATCGCCATCCGGACAAAGAAACAACACACGGACACTGCAGTGGAATCCTAGATGAGTCACGTCAGCAATACTTACGCGCTGCAAACCCCGGTGACCATCTACAACTCATACAGTGACGTATTTCGTGTATAGCCATGTATAGTGATGGGGCTGTGCAACAACGTTTGGTTTAGTGACCTCCTCCAATCTATCTATCTACCTATTCGTCCGCCAGATTTTCGTTCCGATTTTATAGTAGACGGTTTTGTCCCTGAATGTTCCGTGATTTTACGGCCACTGCCACCTCTGAGTGGAAAGTACCCATCCGAAAAGAAAAGAAAAGTAATCCTCAACCGCTGCTCTGCCTTGCTCGATTCCCCTCGTGTGACCTTCCATGTCCGCCTCCACGGGATCTCCTCCCAAACCACACTGACATGGCGGGCTATGCAAGGCCCCTAGCCGGGTAGGTACGCCCACCTGGGGCACGCACACCAGGTACAACAGCGGCAGTCGAGCACGGGGATGGGCGCACGAAGATGTTGTCAACGCGTGAGAAGAAGGGCGGCGGCAGAGCTCACCGACGCCGATAGGGAGCATGTGGGGTGCAAACCAACGCGGATGTGGCCTATACACACACGGCAGAGGCTGCACGGAGGGGCCACGATGACCACTACGAAGGTGCCGGAGCGTATCCTTCTGCCAGCACCTCCCTCCGGTGGAACACCCTTCCCGACCTCCTTCTGCTGGTGAAACGAGTGCAGCAGCGCAAGGACTGGTGGATCTTGTCGTCAGAGGCACTAGACGAAGGTGCCATGTGCTTGATTTGGTGCGAACTCAGAGCAACGAGGAAACCCAAGGAAGAAGATTGGGGATTTTCTTGATTTGGTTACGTGCGCCCGGTGAACAGTTTTTTTTCCTTACGTGAGGGAGTTCAGCATTTAGCGGTTGGGAGGTTGACATATTAGCTCCATCTTATGGCCCAAAGTGGTATTTAAGGATTGTAGGATATTAATCCAGTTTGGTCTATCGTCTGGTCCTTGAAAACATCAGCAAAGGTAAAAATATTTATATGAAGACTACTTCACGGCACAATCGCATGTAACTGTATTGGCAAATAGACATATCAACACTAGTAGCGTTTGTCCCGTTTGCAATATCTACTGTGAAGATATTCTTCATGCCTTTTTTCAGTGCCCAAGGGTTTCTGAAATATGGGAGAAACTTGGATTGTCTGATCTAATTAATGAAGTATCTCTCATTGACCGGTCGGGATCTGCGGTGGTGGAGAAGCTATTAAGGTCATCAAAGGTTACTGATTTAGGAGGTCCGGATGTGAATACAAAAGATCTTATAGCTACTGCATGCTGGTATATATGGTGGCAGAGAAGGCAAATAGCACATGAGGAACCGGTCTCTTCTCTAGGAAAATCGGCACTAGCTATCCTGGCTATCACTGCTAATTATGAGAGAGCGTGCAAGAAAAATGTTGGTATTAAACGAGATGGCGGGGAGAAGCCGAAGGAAGGATACACAAAACTAAATGTTGACTCATCCTTTTATGTGGAAACTTATACCGGAGCAATAGGTGATGTTATTCGCGATGACAGAGGTACTTTTATTGCTGGTATGTCTTGCTTGATCCCTGCAGTTTCTGATGCGCCGATGGCAGAGGCAATGGCGCTTCGAGACGGTCTTTTGTTGGCATGACAGGTGGGATGCTCTAAACTAATTGTTAACTCGGACTGTTGGGAAGTCATTGCTACAATGCAAGAAGGTGGTAATTCTCTAGACGCAACAGCGGCGATTTATGAAGAATGCTCTTTTCTAGCTAAGGGCTTTGCCCACGTTATTTTTACTCATAGCGCTAGAGAGAGTAATAGTGTGGCCGATATGCTTGCTTGTAAGACGGAGGGACCCAGACTATTTGGTTGGAGGATCTGCCGGATTATATCATAGGGCTTCTTACAAACGATGTAACCATAACGTGATCGTTGCAGCAAGTTTCAGACACTCTTTTCCTTACCAATGTATCTAAGGCGACTGAAAGGTTTTTAATGAGGCGGTTTGCTTACTTAATATAAATATTATTTTACTAGAAAAGGATTGTAGGATTTTCTGTGTGCTATAGCAAAACGTTGGGCCCATCTTATGACCTCTTCATGAAATAAAAATAGGAATAGTGAAAACAAATTGTAACTTGGAAGTGGTGAACGAAAGTAATAGTTGCAAAATAGTGTCGTTACCCTTCGTGATGGGGATATACCTACCAGGGTATACCCAGGAGGACGTTTCCAACTGGCCCAGGCACCTGCGAGTGGGCCTGCGGTAACGGCGACTGGATCAAGACCTGGCGTGGACTCAAGCGACTGGAAGCTGAAGGCCTAGAAGCGTAGATAGCCCCAGTCGGATTAGGTTAAACGATTGCTGAAACCTTAACTGATTCGGTTAAGATCTGTAAACCCTAGGGGGTGAGTCTATATAAACCTCCCTAGAGGGCGTGTAGAGGATACGTTCCATCATCCACCCAAGCGACTCGCTGCCTAGCCGCTGAGCTCGCCCCATTGTACTTCCACCATAATACAATCTAGCAGGAGTAGGTCTTTACCCTCCGGGGGGCCGAACCTGGGTAAATCCTTGTGTCTCCGCCCTCATCTCGCACCGCAGATGGCTGGCCGCCCTTGCCCCATGTTCTACTACTCGCTGCCGATTGCAGCATCTACCGTGGTCATTCCCACGACAGTGGCGCCCACCGTAGGGCCTGGCCGGTCTGGCCGGTGTTCTGCGGCGAGATCCAATCTGCCCATCAACGAGTCGATCGCCACCGGCCGCATGATAGCGATCGGCAAGATGCTCCAAATCTTGCCAAGCAGCTACGTCCCGGCGGCGCGACTCGTCACGCATAGCATAATCCTGTCGGTCGGCACGATTAGTCTCTTTGTCAGCCTCACCGACGTTATCATCTCGGAGGACTCGGCTCGCATCCGCGAGTCGCCGCCACGCGACCGACTCTCTGAGAGTCAGGTCCGCACGATCCACCGCCTCGCCTCCGAGTACGACTCAGCCCACAGCGACGTGGATGAAACCATCGCGGTTGCGGAAGAAGCGGCCCTCAACGACGACGCCGACTCGGCCACCCCGACGTCACTCGCCGGATCCATCGTCGCCGCGTCGCCCGCGGGCTCCATCACCCAGGTCTCCAACGTCGGAGACTTCGAGGATCCCTCCATCCTTGGGATCTTCGACTTCGACTCCGGGTCGGAGAACTCCGCCGATCTCCGCGACGGGACCGGTCGCCACGCCGCGACCTACATGGCGACTGGCGCCGACCCGCCGGAGGATCCATTCTCCACCCTGATCCCTGCAGTTTCTGATGCGCCGATGGCAGAGGCAATGGCGCTTCGAGACGGTCTTTTGTTGACATGACAGGTGGGATGCTCTAAACTAATTGTTAACTGGGACTGTTGGGAAGTCATTGCTACAATGCAAGAAGGTGGTAATTCTCTAGGCGCAACGGCGACGATTTATGAAGAATGCTCTTTTCTAGCTAAGGGCTTTGCCCATGTTATTTTTACTCATAGCGCTAGAGAGAGTAATAGTGTAGCCGATATGCTTGCTTGTAAGACGGAGGGACCCAGACTATTTGGCTGGAGGATCTGCCGGATTATATCATAGGGCTTCTTACAAACGATGTAACCATAACGTGATCGTTGCAGCAAGTTTCAGACACACTCTTTTCCTTACCAATGTATCTAAGGCGACTGAAAGGTTTTTAATGAGGCGGTTTGCTTACTTAATATAAATATCATTTTACTAGAAAAGGATTGCAGGATTTTCTGTGTGCTATAGCAAAACGTTGGGCCCATCTTATGACCTCTTCATGAAATAAAAATAGGAATAGTGAAAACAAATTGTAACTGGGAAGTGGTGAACGAAAGTAATAGTTGCAAAATAGTGTCGTTACCCTTCGTGATGGGGATATGCCTACCGGGGTATACCCAGCAGGACGTTTCCGACTGAACCAGGCACCTGCGAGTGGGCCTGCGGTAACGGCGACTGGATCAAGACCTGGCGTGGACTCAAGCGACTGGAAGCTGAAGGCCCAGAAGCGTAGATAGGCCCAGTCGGATTAGGTTAAACGATTGCTGAAACCTTAACTGATTCGGTTGAGATCTGTAAACCCTAGGGGGTGAGTCTATATAAACCTTCCTAGAGGGCGTATAGAGGATACGTTCCATCATCCACCCAAGCGACTTGCTGCCTAGCCGCTGAGCTCGCCCCATTGTACTTCCACCATAATACAATCTAGCAGGAGTAGGTCTTTACCCTCCAGGGGGGCGAACCTGGGTAAATCCTTATGTCTCCGCCCTCATCTCGCACCGCATATGGCTGCTGCCCTTGCCCCATGTTCTACTACTCGCTGCCGATTGCAGCATCTACCGTGGTCATTCCCATGACAGTGGCGCCCACCGTGGGGCCTGGCCGGTCTGGCCGGTGTTCTGCGGCGAGATCCAATCTGCCCATCAACGAGTCGATCGCCACCGGCCGCATGATAGCGATCGGCAACATGCTCCAAATCTTGCCAAGCAGCTACGTCCCGGCGGCGCGACCCGTCACGCACAGCATGATCCTGTCGGTCGGCACGATTAGTCTCTTTGTCGGCCTCACCGACGTCATCATCTGGGAGGACTCGGCTCGCATCCGCGAGTCGCCGCCATGCGACCGACTCTCTGAGAGTCAGGTCCGCACGATCCACCGCCTCGCCTCCGAGTACGACTCAGCCCACAGTGACGTGGATGAAACCACCGCGGTCGCGGAAGAAGCGTCCCTCAACGACGACGCCGACTCGGTCACCCTGGCGTCACTCGCCGGATCCATCGTCGCCGCGTCGCCCGCGGGCTCCATAACCCAGGTCTCCAACGTCGGAGACTTCAAGGATCCCTCCATCCTTGGGATCTTCGACTTCGACTCCGGGTCGGAGAACTCCGCCGATCTCCGCGACGGGACCGGTCGCCACGCCGCGACCTACATGGCGATTGGCGCCGACCCACCGGAGGATCCATTCTCCACCTTCCTCCCAACGCAACGGCAACGCATGTCGAGGAACTCCGCCTGAAGCTGGCGAAAGCAGTCCGCAAGGAGCAAGCCGAGCGCGAATTTTTTTGCCTCGAGCAGGTGACGGCGCAGGAGCTGTCGCGCTACCACCAGCAACGAATCAGGTCGCGCCTGAACCCCACCGTCCAGGGGCGCGTCCTGAATTTCAACGACGAGAGCGACCCGACCCGCGCGGCCGAGCGCGCGATCTACGATAATGCGCCACCAGGAGGAACGTGCGGCCCCTACTAGGGTCGACGGCAAATGGCGCCCCACCACCACCCAACCGTGCACCCCCCAGGACCAGCCGCGGATCGTAGTCTCCTCACGGGAGCGAGACGCGAATGGCCTACCACTATTCTCCACCCCGATGGACAACCTCGTCGCGGGCCGAGCAGCAGTCGACAACATCGCGGCCACCGGTGACGGCGCCCTACAGATCCAGTACGTCAAGGCCTTGCTCGCAAAGGCGGTCGAGCAACAAAACGCAGGCGTCGACTCACAGGGTCGGATGTACTCGCGTTCATCGGGCAGCAGAGCGGCCTCAAGCGGCCGCCCCATGGCGGCAAACACCCTCAACTTCCCGCAACCCGAACCACTGCAGCTCCAACACCGACCCGCGAACGCGGCACTCTCCACCAACGACCCCCGGCCGGCGACCAACTTCGTCGCTGCCAACGGTCAGCCCGTCGACGCCCGCACCCACATCATCAACAACCAGAGCTGGCGCGCACGCCAGCCCGACGACCTGCGGCATACCCTAACCAACCGCCGCGACGGCGAGCCGAGGGGGTCGCTAAGCCGACTCGGGCCCCGATGCTTCAGACCGATGATCCGAGGCGAAAGATACCCGGCGAACTTCAAAGCGCCGAAGGAAATAGAGAAGTACGACCCCTCGTACGATCCCTCTGTGTGGTTGGATACGTACCTCATGGCAATGGGGATCGCCGGCCACACCGATCTACTAGCCGCCCGCTACCTCCCCCTGATGATGGATGGGGCGTGCAGGCAGTGGATCAACACTCTCCCCGCGGATAGCATCGACTCCTGGGAAGAGATGCGCGACGCCTTCGTCAGGCACTTCGAGGGTTCATACACCCGCGCCACCACCATCGAGGACCTGGAATGATGCGTCCAGGGACCTCGCGAGTCGACCCGCAGCTGGGTCCAATGGTGGCAAGAACTGTGGTACAACGCGGTCGGCATCCACCCAGACACCGCAATCCACTGCTTCAAGACCTCGTGCCGCTACGAGCCCCTGTCGCCAAGCTCAAACGAGCATACCGCACACTCGACAACATATCGGATCTCCTAGAGATCGCCAAAAGATACGCGGAGGAAGACCCAAACCAAGAAACCAACGATGAGTCGGGAGGACAACACCGCATGAGCGGCAACGACAGCGGACGACGATCTGATCTACGCTACAGCAACACTTGCCTCACCGGCAAGCGCCACAGTGACGGGTGAGTCGACTTCGTCGCCAACGCTGGGTACACGCAGCGCGAGCCCAAGAGCCTCCGCTGCGACAGGGGGCAACGCCGCGACGGCGGCAACTACAAGGCAAAGCCAAGGTTCGACCCCGCGGCCCTCCTTAACCAACCTTGTGTATTTCACAGCAGGGAAGGAAAGCCCGCCACGCACACGACCATCGACTGCCACTCTCTCAAGGAGATCGAGAAGGCACGACGAGCGCGGGAAGACCCCGACAACAACCCGCCAAACGGCGGAAAATTCGGCAGCGTGGCTGGCTCGCTCCACACCTTCACAGGCTTCAACACGAAGCGCGAGAAGAAGGTCATCGCCCACGCCGTCGCCGTCAACGCGGTGGCCCAGGTGGACGTTCCCCAGTTCCTCAACTGGTCGGAGCAACCAATCACTTGGAGCCGCCAGGACCACTCGCCACGCATCGAGTACCCAGGCCGAGTCGCCCTGGTGTTCAAGCCCAAGGTGGGAGACTACTGGCTCCCCAAGACATTGATGGACGGCGGCAGCTCCATCAACATCCTGTACCTGGACACCTTCAGGCGACTGCGGATCCCGCAGTCGATGGTCGAGACGACCTACACCACGTTCCACGGCATCGTCCCCGGTCGGAAGGCGTACCCGATCGGCAAGGTCACGCTGCCAGTCACCTTCGGCACACCGGCAAACTTCCGCACCGAGCAGATCGTCTTTGTACTGGTGCCCTTCGACAGCCCCTACCACTGCGTCCTGGGGTGCCAGGCGTTCGCCAAGTTCATGGCGGCGCTCCACTATGCGTACAACGCGATGAAGCTCCCCGGACTGCGTGGCGTCATCACCATCCACGGCGACCCCGACATGGCCGCCGAGTGCGAGGCCAAAGGAGACGAACTCGCCGACGCCATCATCGCGGCAGAGGCCAACCACACCGATGAGCTCGCCAAATACGCGAGCGGGGTCAACAACGACGACCCCACTATACTCAAGAAGCCCAACTCGGAGGGCGGCAACACCTCAGCCTTCTAGGCAACGACGCATACCCGCACCGTCGAGCTGGTCCCAGACGACTCCAGCCAGACGGTGACGATCGGGACGGGCATGAGCCCAGCATAGGAAGGCGCGCTCATCGAGTTCCTCCGTGAGAACAGGGACATCTTCGCATGGAAGCCCTCTGACATGCCTGGTGTCCCTAGGGAACTCGCTGAGCACAAACTCAACGCCGACCCCAAAGTGTGACCTGTCAAGCAGTCGTTGTGGGCTTCATCCGTCCAATCAAATACTCCGAGCAATCGCCGAGCAATCGCCGAGGAGGTGCAGCGTCTACTCGCTGCAGGCTTCATCCGTCCAATCAAATACTCCAAGTGGCTGGCAAACCCAGTCCTGGTCGAGAAGAAAAATGGGACCTGGAGGATGTGTATCGATTACACAAACTTAAACAGCGCCTGCCCGAAGGAGCAATTCGTCCTCCTGCAGATCGACCAAATAATCGATTCCACCGTGGGCTCGGAGTCACTATGCTTCCTCGACGCCTACTCTGGGTACAACCAGATCAAAATGGCCGTTGAATACGAAGAGAAGACGGTGTTCATCACGCCATTCAGATCCTTCTGCTACACTGCCATGACCTTCGGCCTCCAGAACGCCGGGGCGACCTACCAGGGGTGTATGCAGGAGTGCCTTGCGAGCCAAATTGGCTGCAATATCCACGTCTACATCGACGACGTGGTAGTGAAGTCCGCTCGCCAGGGCGACCTACTCGCCGACCTGGCGGAAACATTCGCCAACCTGCGGAAATACAAGATAAAGCTAAACCCAGGAAAATGCACCTTCGGCGTACCAGCAGGGTAGCTACTGGGATACGTCGTCTCCAAGCGCGGGATCGAGGCGAATCCCACCAAGATCGACACGATCGCTCGACTCGGCAAACCCGAGTGCCTGCGCGACGTCCAGAAGCTGGTCGGGCGAGTCGCGGCTCTCAGTCGCTTCATCCCCCGATTGGGCGAAAAGGCGATGCCCCTATATCGCCTGATGCGCAAGAACCCCACCTTCTAGTGGGACAAGGAGGCGGACGATGCGCTCCGCGACCTCAAGAAGGTGCTACTCGCAGCACCGCTACTCGCCGCCCCCGTCGACAAGGAACCCATGCTGGTCTACGTCGCGGCTTCCGAGCGCGTCGTCAGCGCCGTCATGGTCGTCGAGCGACCAGAGGAAGGAAAGGAGCGCCCAGTGCAGCGACCAGTGTACTATATCAGCGAGGTCCTCACTGAGTCGCGCCAGCGATACCCGCAGTACCAGAAACTGGTATACGCGGTCTTCAGAGCACAACGGTGACTGCCACACTACTTCCAGGAGCACCCGATAACGGTCGTTTCCTCAGCACCGTTGCAGGACATCATCCGCAACCGTGAGGCGACCGGGCAAGTCACCAAGTGGGCCGTCAAAATCGGCGTCCACAACATCAAGTACGAGCCGCGCAAAGCGATCAAGTCGCAGGCTCTCGCGGACTTCATCGCCGACTGGGAGGAGGCCCAGCAGCCAGAAAAGCTGCCATACCTCCACTACTGGAGTTTACACTTCGACGGCTCCAAGAATGCGGACGGTGCAGGAGTAGGGATCGTGCTAACCTCTCCGAAGGGCGACAAGCTACGCTACGTCCTCTGCCTCGACTTCACACCCTGCACCAACAACATGGCCGAGTACGAGGCACTACTCCACGGCATGCGAGCCGCCAAGGAGATGAATGTCAACCTCCTACACTGCTACGGAGACTCTGACCTCTTCGCTGGCACCTGCGACATCGTCTCCCCCACCATGGCGGCATACCGCCAAGCAGTGGACAAGCTGGGCGGACACTTCACAGGCTATTCCGTCGAGTGGATCGACAGGAGGAAGAACGAGGAGGCCGACGCACTCTCTCATATCGGCTCGGCTCGACTCGCACCACCCGCCGGCGTCTTCATCGACACCATCACCAAGCCCTCTGTCTCTCCCCCAAGGGAGATCGACATCAGAGTCCCGCTGCAACCAGAGCCAGCCCTGGTCGCACTCATCGCCGAGCCAGAGGACTGGACTACGCCGTACATCGCCTACCTGGACGGAGGCACCTTGCCAGCAGACGAAACAGACGCCCGGATGATAGCACGCCGCTACAAATCCTTCGTCATCATCGACGGCGAGCTCCACAAGCGCAGCGTGACCGGCATGTTCCAACGCTGCGTCCAACCCGCTGAAGGACGCAAAATCCTCCACGACATCCACTCTGGCGACTGCGGCCACCACGCCGGTGCCCGCTCTCTGGTCGCAAAGGCTATGCGACACGGTTTCTACTGGCCCACCGCACACGCAGACGCTGTCGACATTGTCCAGCGGTGCTCCGGGTGCCAGAAGTATGCCAACCAGACCCACGTGCCGAGCTCGGCGCTCAAGATAATCCCCATCACCTGGCCGTTCGCCGTGTGGGGTATGGACATGGTAGGCCCTTTCAAAAAGGCCCCCTCCGGCTTCACCCACCTCCTGGTCGCAGTCGACAAATTCACAAAATGGGTGGAGGCCAAGCCAGTCCAAAAATGCGACGGTAAGACCGCCACCAAGTTCCTATGCGAGCTCATCTATCGCTACGGGTTCCCAAACAGCATCATCACGGACAACGGCACCAACTTCGCCAAAGGAGCCATGGCCGAGTTCTGCGAAGAACATCACATCCGACTCGACCTCGCCTCAGTCGCTCACCCGGAGTCCAACGGCCAGGCAGAACGAGCCAACCAGAGCATCCTCCATGGCCTGAAGCCACGGCTCCAAGTAGCACTCGAGCGCACCGCCGGGTGCTGGGTCGAGGAGCTACCCACCGTCATCTGAGGCATCCGCACCTCCGTCAACAGGTCGACAGGGTTCACCCCCTTCTTCATGGTGTATGGCGCCGAGGCAGTCATGACCACCGATCTAGAGCACGACTCGCCCAGGGTTGTCAACTACACGGAGGCCGCAAACGAACTCGCACGCCAGGATGGAGTCGACCAACTCGACGAGGCACGCGACCTAGCTCGCTCCCGCACCGCCATCTACCAACAAGGGCTCCGCCGCTACCATAGCCGGCGAGTAAGGACTCGCACGTTCTAGGAAGGCGATCTGGTGCTACGCCTCATCCAGGACAAGAAGGGCATGCACAAGTTATCCCCCCCTTGGGAGGGACCATTCTCCATCGGGCGAGTCCTCGGCAACGACGCCTACTACCTCATCGACGTCCAAGGAGACGGGAAACTCGACGTCAAGCGACCGTGGAATGTAAACCTCCTACGGAAATTCTACTCCTAGAATTCCATACATGTACTCTCCACCTGTAATGAAATAAAATAGATTGGTTACTGCAAATTGCGTCTACTCTCCGTGCCTTGTGCCACTAGCACTCGTAATAACAGCGTCAAGCTAACCGCAGAAGTCAACCTCTGGTACAGCGACCGGCACGGCCAAGTAGTGCGTTCCGAGGGCACTGGGTTACCCCAGGACTCGTAACGTCCACGAAAAACGCAAACCTGGAGCCTTATTGGAGTCGCCTAGCTCGACTGGCTTAACGAGCCAAGACAACTGCCCTCGCTCCTCACAGCGACCAAGGTCCTCCGCATCCTCGGCACAGCGACTCGAACAGCCAAGTACCACGCTCGGGGACTCACGACCAGTCGAGCACGAGCGACTAGGGAAAAACACCAAGTATGAGAGCGTGCCCAGGACTCGCCATGCGACTGACCCTACGGGTCAGGCAAGAGTGACGCGCTGACTCTAACGCGCTCAGTCCTCACCCACCCTGGAGCTGCGACTAGAACCACCAAGTACCACGCTCGGGGACTCGGCCACCCGACCTCGTTCGCGCAAGGGAAAACGGTCAAGTAAAGAGCACTCACGGGAGTCGCCCTGCGAATGACTCTCCGAGCTCGGGCGAGTCGACCTCAATAGCAAAACAACTGACCAAAACATTCAAAATCACAAACACATAACAAACAAGGTAAACCCCATAAAAAGGGCGGACGCGCTCGGGGACTCGTCCAATCAGCAATCAAAATCACGAAACAATTCACAAAATAACACGAAGTTTCATTACAACAGAACAAAGTCGTTCCAAAATACAAGTTGAGTCCAATGGCCAATTGCTACTAACGCCCCAGGGCACAATGTTTCTACTCCGAAGGTTTCGACGGCGACTCACCGCCACCCCTGCGGTTGCAAATGAAGGGCATGTACGGGTTCGACGGGTACGTCGTCAACTCAACCGCCATCGCCGCGCGGAATGGCTGCTCGACCTTGAAGTCCCGATGCAGCGGCTCAGGATCGTTGGGGGTGACAGTCGTGTCCTGATAGGGGAGGAGGTCGCCCATCGCCCATACGCGATGGGAGTACACCGCGGCTCGGTCCGTCAGCTTCAGCACCTCGGTGATCTCCACCGAGCCCGTTGACGAGGGGTAGCCACTCGTCACGTCGTCAAGATCGAAGTCCTCCGGGAAGTGGGCAAGCCCAAGGCTGAGATCCGTCGCCGCCCCACGCCGGAACGCCGACCGCATCATGAACTCGACGACTGACGGCGCCTTCTCCAGATACCGCCATACTTCGACGAGGTCGTTAGGAATCACTTCCGTAGGCGATATCTCCTGAAGATATGCTCGAATGCAAGCCGCGGACAACGTGGCCGAGTCGACCAGAGTGGTCACACACTGCCGCGCGTCGTACGACTGCGCCTCCTCCAAACTGTCGATAATCCGACCTATGAACAGAGGTCGTCAGTGAGTACAACAACGATTTCATAATGCAGCTACTACATGCAAAGGCAGAAAGTTTACCAATTAAAGGACGGCAGAGGCCCGTGATGAAGCTTTAAAGCGAGGAGAAGTTGTTTTGCAGCCCAACAACGAGGGCGTCAGAGACCTTTCGCTCTTCAGCGGCAGCCGTAACAGCAGCTTTTGCTCGCCCATCCGCTGAGCTCGCCTCCGCCTTCGCTTCCTTGAGCTCGCGCTCCAGATCAGCGATCCGCTTCTCAGCCACACTCAAAGCAGATTGAGCCGCCGTCAGCTCACCCGCCGGGACAAGGCCCTGGCGGACCTCCTCTGCCTTGGCAGCGATTGCTTGGAGTCCCTTGTTCGTTTCTTGGACGGAAACAAGTTCCTTCTCCACGCGACACTTTGCAGCAAGCCGATCGGCCGATTCACGCTGCAAGCCCTGCAAAAAAATCAAACTATCAACAACAATAGAATCCTAAGTGCCCACCCGCTGAAATTCAGCGACTAGGCACTCGGGGACTAGAGGTCAAAAATCCTAAGTGCCCACCCTCTGAAATTCAGCGACTAGGCACTCGGGGACTGGAGGTCAAAAATCCTAAGTGTCCACCCGCTGAAATTCAGCGACTAGGCACTCGGGGACTGGAGGTAAAAAAAACCCTAAGTGCCCACCCGCTGAAATTCAGCGACTAGGCACTCGGGGACTGGAGACTACAAAAACACTAAAAGAATCCGACCACTAAAATTCAGTGGCCCGATCCTCGGGGACTGGACATACCTGGATGGCTGCGCCCAGCATGTCGTGGAGCTGTAGCGCGTCCACAGACGCAAGCAGAGCTGGAGTGTGTCCACGACGCTGCTCGACTTCCGTCTCGACGACCCCAGGCATTTGGCTCGTTGGCAGTGCGCCACTTGTTGTGGCCGCTTTGGCCATGAAACGGGGGAAGGTCGCAGCGGACGCCCCAGCACCACTAGGAGTCGGCTCGGTCACCCCGGGCGAGGAAACAACCTCCTTGTTCTTCGAAGCCACCTCCGCCGCAATCGGAGGATCGCTCGGAGCAACTGCAGTGTCGTCAGAGACCGTGACGACATCGTCACCCTTCGCCCTCTTAGCGTTGTCTGCGGGAGCGGCGACTTCATCAGCTTTCCTCTTCCGCGAGGGGTCCTCCTCGGCGACGACTGGCGGAACCTGGGCCACGGAAGGGTGGCCGATATTTTTAACTCCAGTCCCGTGAAACAACAATATGAGCAAAATTGTCCGATTACAACGGAAGGCAAGAAGACGAACAAGACTTACTTGGCGACTGGTATGAACCGCAGTCCCGTGTGGATGCTGGCCGGCTTCTCCAGCTCGGGGCCCAGATTCCGACTGAGGCCCACCTCGAACACATCATGTGCCCAAGACACGGAGGGCCTCTTCGAAGACGAGGCCACGACAGGAGCTTCCGTGATGACATCTGCAGGAGATCTCCTGGGAGGCGAAGCTGCTGCGGCTGGAGTAGCCCCCAACCCAGAGACCGGGGCGAATGGGGGTGGAAGCGAGGCTAGAGGTACGTCATCCAGGAGGGCGGCAGCGTCCGGTGCTGCTATCATGTGCGTCGCTTCACCCTTAGCCGAGCTGGTGGCGTCGAAACTAGTTGTCGAACGAGGCAGAGACGCCTGCTTCGCTGGCTTCGCCTTCCTCCTTGGCGGAGCCTTCACTTCCTTCTTCTTCTTCGACGGCGTAGCCTCACGATGCGAGGTGTGCTCGGGGAGCTCGTCGTCATCGTCGTCGTGACGTTCGAGGCTCCTACTCACCTCGAGCTCGCGCTGGTGTTGCCCGCGAGTTTTGCGAACCATCGGGGCGGCGTCTTCCACGGGCTCGTCGTCATCACCCGCGTCGCTCCCGACGTCGCCTTTGGCGGGTGGCGACTCGCTCCCGTCCTGAACGGACGAGCTCGAGTTTTCGTCGTCCGCGGGTGGGAGCCATCCTTCCACCACTTGGAACAGCTACAATGAAAATGAAACAAAGTCAGCATAACCGCGACTGCATCATCTGCGACTGCGAATGGTGACGAAAATGGCGACTTACCGTCGGAGTTGGGCGCCTTGCGGTATAGGGGCGACCCCGGCCTTCGCGTCCAGGTACGCCGCCTGGGTGATCTTCTTTAGGGCCAGGATGTAATCTTCGAGTTTCCACTCGACGAGGCAGGATTTTGTCGGGTCGTCCCTACCCGCATACTCGTACATATAATGGTCGCGGCGGGCCAAAGGCACGAGCCGCCGCCCGAGCCAGCAGTTGTAAAGATTGATGGTTTGGAGGCCCTTCTTCTTTAGGCCGCGGATGGTTTGCAACATTTCATCGACAACCATCCGCTGGTCCAGCGGGAGCTTGCCGACCTGGAGCCGACGCGGTTCGGGTCAGTTGGCGGAGTACCTTGGAAGCGCCACCTCGCCATCTGGAGTCGCCTCGGTGACGTAGAACCAGGACTTATTCCACTCATTTTCCGCCTTGGCCGGCAGCATCAGGTCGAAGAACGATGCCTTCGACTTCAGCTGAAACGTCAGGCCGCCCGCAACCAGCATCGGGCCGCCTGATTCTTCGCGACTAATCCTCCCATGGAATAGATCTTGCCACAGGGGAAAGTAGGGCCTGCAGCCCAGATAGCACTCGCAGAACGCCACGAAAATGGCGCGCTGCTCGATGCTATGCGGGCCCAGGTCTGATGGCTGGATCCCGTAGAAGGCGCAGAAGCGCCGGAAGAAGAGAGAAGTGGGAAACCCCAGCCCCCGCTCCAGGTGGCTGGGGAAGCAAACGAATTCTCCCTCGCGCGGGTCCGGAGTCACCTCTCCGGCCGCGGGGATGCGCCATCTGCCGGCGCGCAGGATCCCGGCCTCCTCGAACGATGCCAGTAGCGCCCTGGTGCACTTGGATCGGCCCCATGATTCGGTGGAGGGGGCCATTGGTTGGAAGATTTGTGGAGGTCGGGGCTCTCTGGATCGGTTGGATCGTGACGCGGAGTGGAAACGGAGATGGGCGAGATCGGAGGAAAGATGAAGGAGTGTTTCCCCGCTCGCCTGTCATTCTCATTATATAGCGGTTGTTACCCGCCAATTTCGGGAGAAGTTACCGTTGGATTACCCCAACGGCTAGTTTTGACCCCACCTGACGGTCCAACTTCATACACTCGACTCGTCGCACCGCGCGACTTGATTGTTCGCCGACCCGATCACTACGACAATGACTGAATATTCACCGACCCGTTCGCCAAGCTGCGACCCAATCGGTCGCCATTACTGCGACTAGAATAACTGGATTTCCCTTTATTCAGGAGTCCACCGCCGATTCGACTGGGCGTCCGCATTGGAGCCGTATACACCGACTGCCAGCGACCACCTGCGACCAATCAACGACAGCCTCGGGGACTACTGATGGGGATATGCCTACCGGGGTATACCCAGCAGGACGTTTCCGACTGGCCCAGGCACCTGCGAGTGGGCCTGCGGTAACGGCGACTGGATCAAGACCTGGCGTGGACTCAAGCGACTGGAAGCTGAAGGCCCAGAAGCGTAGATAGGCCCAGTCAGATTAGGTTAAACGATTGCTGAAACCTTAACTGATTCGGTTGAGATCTGTAAACCCTAGGGGGTGAGTCTATATAAACCTCCCTAGAGGACGTGTAGAGGATACGTTCCATCATCCACCCAAGCGACTTGCTGCCTAGCCGCCGAGCTCGCCCCATTGTACTTCCACCATAATACAATCTAGCAGGAGTAGGTCTTTACCCTCCGGGGGGGCGAACCTGGGTAAATTCTTGTGTCTCCGCCCTCATCTCGTACCGCAGATGGCTGACCGCCCTTGCCCCATGTTCTACTACTCGCTGCCGATTGCAGCATCTGCCGTGGTCATTCCCACGACACTTCGAGTATATGGTCCGATATTTCACCTGGAAAGTAGTCAGGCTTTTGTGGAGATATTTCTCTCCACATTAGTTTTTGCTATATATATTCTTAGATTTTCTGCATTTATATATAAAATTCTTATATATTGTAGCTACACTTCGTAGTTACAATTTACATGTGAACTATTTTTTTCTAAATATGTAAACTACCTGGTTTAGTTTATATTTTTTCTATTTATTTGTGTATGTATTATTTTTCCGTGGCAACCCACGAAAATATTTATCATCCTTAATGTATTTAGACGAGCAATTCATCAGTTTGTAAAATAAAAGTGTGCTTAATCTAGATAATTATTTACTTCTTGTACTCATAAATTTTTTATGTAAATTATACCGGATATAAGGTAAGAATAGCAGAGTGTGCATGCGTTGCTACGGAATCCAGGACGTGAAAAATAACAATGGAAATATCTTTTTTTTCTTTAAAATTACTAATAGCTATAATTTCCTAATACAACTGGCTTGCCCCTTCTAGCCTATGATTTCCTCTCATTCCGGCCCCTTGTAGCCAAGGATTTCCTCATCTAACTTTAACTCCAATGCACCTCTTCTCATCCTCCCTTCAACTCCAATGCATCTCTTCTCATCTTCCCTTTAGATTGTCCCTCTTCGGTCGTTTGTCAGTCATGATAAGTTTGGCGATAGATGCAGATACAGCCACGGTCATCTCAACTCAATAGCAGATATTAAGGAGTCTATGTGAACATACATTTCCAAAAAAAAAAAGAGGATGTGAACCTCCAACAAATATAACTTTTGGTATCACGTGCTCGGTATACCCCATTGAGAGAGTAGTAAATTTCCAGTGTTAGACCAAGAAATTATTCTGTAACAATGAAATAGTAAATGCTAACATTCTTCTTTTACACACATAGAATGAACCTACAACAGATTTTGTTTAATCTAGTTCCTATCTCTACCTAATACTTGAGAATGCCAACAGAATTGTACCATCACTGTGCATGTGCTGATCGGTTTTTCCTTGATTGACTTTAAATTCATGTAGTTTTCGTGAGAAAGAGCTGCTACCATTAGCTTTTCTGTTGGTAGGTATCCTTTTGACCGTGATCAAAGTTAATCGAACTGTTTCTATTACACAATAACTTGGTCAAATGGCTGGTACTGCCTCGATTTTCTTGAAGAACACATCGAAATGTCTACAGATAGAACAACTTCCTCAAGCCCTTCTGTACATGCATGCCAAAGAAAAATCAAGTAAAATATGATTAGCGACCACAAACAAAACATTAACACATATTTGCATACATGTTTTAAAGTCAGAAATCCGGAAAATGAGTACTATAAGACATGAATTTGTGCATTCAAAATAACCTGTCGCGCCCCTATGTCAAATAAAATTAAGCTACTATTCAATCAAATACATGATATGTTGACGTCAATCAACATTTAAACATACACGTAGCAATGCAGAGAGACACACAACAATGGGTACTTAAGCTATCAGTTATAACCACGTGTACTTACGGAAAGCCTTGGAAGTCTTAGCCTATTTGATACCACCAAACAGTAAACGAAGCAAGAAGCAGATATACAAAAAAAAATCTCGACCCAATATATTCATATGCGAGAGACTAAGGAACTCAAAGGCTATAGGCTCACCTCTTAGATCATCCTGGAGGTTCAGGATTCATCTTCCCAGTGCATTGGTCTGATTCAGCCGGTGAACTGTCGACAGACTTATTTTCCAATCTAGCACCATGGTCAAAGAGTATCCAGCTAATTAAATTTTCCTAGTCTCTTAATGTTATCTTCCATGGAGATTTCTAGAAAAGTTGCCCCGCTTGTTTAGTCCACAGATACCATTGTCTGAACTTTGAACAAGCCCGTAGATGGTGGAGTGTGCATGCTGGTCATAATTACTGAATCAGTAGTGAGTCAGCCGTCAGCACCGTGTAGGCCAAGTGACATCCGCCTCTGCATTTGAATTTTGACCATCTATGTAAAAGGTCTGTGCACGCACACAAAGACAGATCCAGACACAGTTACACAGAGTATGTTTACGTCAACAGATTCATTTCTAAGGTTTCAGATCACTCTTAATTTTACCTCTGTTGATGCTAGGCATAGAAGACAAAAATTCTCACTCTTTTTACCTTGAAGCACCACATGCTGTTCCACCTGCTAGAGCAAGCTAGAAATTGAAAATCAGTCCAACCTAACTAAGAAAATCTAGACCAAATTGGCAGCGCCCATGGCTCAGAAGCAACACCTGCGACCTGGAGAGTCTTGGATACACGCCTAATGGCATCGAGAACCTGCTAGGACAGAGGAATGTCCCCGGCACGGCGGCGACACCCGTCGATTCAATCACCGTGACCGTGGATCTGAGACTAAAAGCGGGGCATCAACACGGGCTAGCCAAGGAAAGCCAGGGAGGCATATACGACGGTTCCGCCGCCGTCACGGGCTGCAGCCTTGATCCGTCCGTCACCATCGACGCGAAGGCCATCCCACCAAGGAGCTAGCGTTCGCCCAAGGCGGCGCGATGAGCGGGAGGGCTTCGTCTGCGGGGGCATCAACAGGGAAACCACGCCGGAGCTGCGCGAGATGCCGGGGCATGGGTGGCCGGCTAGGTGCGGGGGCATGGGTTGCCGGCGGCATGGCGGTGTGGTTGTGCTGGCTCGGAAGAGAGAGAAGGGGAATCGTGAGCGGAGGGCAGAGGATTACTGGCAAGGTGGGTAATGAAATCCGAATTTTTTTTTACCAGACCAAATAAGTTTTCGTCCCAGGTACACCGAGTTTTCTACTCGTGTTCCCAGGCCGAGTTCGTATGTTCGGCTAAATTTCAGCCGAGTATTCATGCGTATTTTACTAAAAATAGGCGAATATAGGCGGATTACATCGAATTTAAACTAAAATAGTAGATAATAAACTAAAAAACATTAAAAAGGCCACCGCCGTGGCCTTCGCCGATGCTGTCGCCGTTCTACATGCCCAAGTTTCTGTAGAACGCCGTGTAGCCGGGATCGGCCCTGTCATCATCCTCGCCGCCGTCATCGTCGTCGCTCGGTGGCTGGGGCGGGCGGGAGCTCCCCTGGCCAAGGTCGCCACACCTCCACGGCCGGTAAGAAGGGTCGTCCTCCTCGTCGTCGTCGAGGACAAAGAGCGGGGAGCCCTGGTAGACGAGCGCGCGCCCGGACAATGCCTGTCTTCGGGCCGCCTGTTCCTCGGCCTACTGCTGCAGGCGGTGGACGCGCTGCCGCTCCGTCTCCTACCAGTCTGCCCTGGACCATTCCAGGATGTCTGGCGAGGAGGGCTCCACCAACGACGGCTGCGGCGCCGAGTCACGGAGCGACTGCTCCAACGCCATCCTCAAGACGCTGTCTTCGGGCGGCGCCGAGCCTTCAGCCGACTCAGTCTTCGGGCGGCAAAGGCGAAGGCGACCAGTTGGAGCCGACGATGCCGGCACGCGTGGCTCGCCGATGACAATGTCGCGCAAGCGTGTCCGCGACAGCGAGCGCACATGCGAGACCGTCTCGCGCTTGACTGGGCGTAGCCCGACGAAGGCCCAGTCGGCGTACGAAGCGGCGTGGAGCCCGAGGAGTGGGAGGCCGAGGCGGAGGAGGAAGAGCTCATGCTGGCCATCCTCCTCGGCATCCAGTTCGCCGAAGGGTGCCGCCCCGACCTGGCCATCGGCGTGGGTGTGCGCGGGAAGCCGAGGCGCAGCGTGTTCCCGACGTTGATGTGCTCCAGCACCGCCTTGAGCGTCCGGCCTGGCGCGCTCCAAAAACGCCGGCGACCGGCCGCGTTGTTGCGCTTCAACGACAACTTGTTCGGCGGCCCCTCGTGGCGGGCGAGCTCCTCAGCACGGCGTTCGGTGAAGAACTGCTCGCAGTACAGGAGGTTGTCGGGGCTCTCGGCGGCGGAGGGGTCATCCATGGTGCCGATAAACTCTTGGATCTCGTACGACAGTTCTTCCGGCGTTGGCGCCAGCGGGATAGGGATGCCATCGGCGCTTAGCTTCTACCCCGGAGGGTTTCGCGTGTCCGGCGGCGCCATATAGCTAGCCTCGTAGAGCAGGCGCGCCTCCCAACCCTAGAGGGTGCGCCGACCGAAGCCGTTCGCCACCGAACCGTCGCCGAGGTACCGCTCGGCCATGGCTAAGTGGGAAGGGGAGAGTGAGGGTGTTCGCCGGAGTTTCGGGCTGGTGGGCTGGGGAGCTGTGAGAGAGTGTGAGGAACTCCGGCGAGGGGTATGACTTATATAGGGGAGGTGGGCGGCAAGGGCGGGAGGGGTGTAGCGGCGAGGGCAGGAAAAGGGGAAACGACGGGAAGTTAGTGCCCGCCGGTCCGTCGTGAGAGCCGAGACGACGACGGTGATGCGGCAATTCGGCGACGCGTGGCCGACGCGACGGGCAGTTAATGTCCGGCGGTCGCCGCATGGTTCCGAGGATGTCGACGACTCGGCTTCCATCGCTGACTCGGCGGGTCTAGGCACCACTTCGTTTTTTTTCGCCGAGTTCGCTGTGTCCGGCGTTCCCAAGACGTACCCGGGAACCTGGGTTCGGCCTGGATAGTCCGGACCAAATTTGGCCTAAATCCGGACGAAAAAAGGTTCCTGGATACGCGACTAGGCCGATTTTCAACGTCCGGACCTAAATTCGGTGTCCGGATTGGCGTCCCGAGTAGCCGAATGGAGATGCTCTAACTTCGGACTACCAGGGCAAAACCGTCTTTTAGTGGCAGACGAAATTTCCATGTGAAGACGAACGATCCTGGTCTTTTTCATAATATAGAAAGCAAATCTATACCTAATAATAAAAGGAGTGCTTCTTGTAGTACCTACACTCTTTTGGACAACTTTATCCTTTCACCAGACATAAAATTGTTCACCAATACCACCGGTAAGTCAAACAGACTAAAACTGCACAGTTATTTAAAAAAAAGAAAAGTACGCGCAGCTTGTCTGAAAAAAAAGTACGTGCAACTTGACTTGAAATCTAAAGATCTGATTCACTTGAAGATATCTATACCTAATAATATAAGAAGGAGTGTTTCTTATAGTACCTATACTTTTTGAACAACTTTATCCTCCCACCAGGCATAAAATTGCCCACCAATACCACCAGTAAGTCAAACAGACTAAAATTGCACAGTTATTTTAAAAAAAGAAAAGCTGAAAAAAAAAGTACGTGCAATGCCTTGACTTGAAATCTAAAGATCTGATCCACTTGGAGATAGAATAGAAGAAAGCGAAGAGAGGACGAGAGTAGAAGAAATGGAGAGCTGCGCGAGCTAATCGAGGCGAGGTGCTCGCCCTGGCGGCTGAATGTAGATGACGAGTTTAATCAGACTTGTGAAGTGAAGACTGGTGTGGACAGGTCAGGAATCAATGAGATTGAAAAAGAAAAGTACGCGCAGCTTGTCTGAAAAAAAAAAGTACGTGCAACCTGTCTGCAATGCCTTGACTTGAAATCTAAAGATTTGATCCACTTGAAGATAGAATAGAAGAAAGCGAAAAGAGGGCGAGATCAGAAGAAATGGAGAGCTGCGCGAGCTAATCGAGGCGAGGTGCTCGCCCTAGCGGCTGAATGTAGATGACGAGTTCAATCAGACTTGTGAAGTGAAAACTGGTGTGGACAGGTCAGGAATCAATGGGATTGAAAAAAGAAAAGTACGCGTAGCTTGTCTGAAAAAAAGTACGTGCAACCTGTCTGCAATGCCTTGACTTGAAATCTAAAGATCTGATCCACTTGAAGATACTCCCTCCGTTTTAAAATATAAGATGTTTTAGGTTTGTGAAAGAAACGAATCTAGACTTCTTTTAGTATATAGATTTATCTCAAAGTTGAGTGAATCTACATACTAAAATCAGGCTAGATTCATTTTTTTCATAAACCTAAAATATCTTATATTTTAAAACGGAGGGAGTAGAATAGAAGAAAGCGAAGAGAGGGCGGAAGCAGAAGAAATGGAGAGCTGCGCGAGCTAATCGAGGCGAGGTGCTCGCCCTGGCGGCTGAATGTAGACGGCGAGTTCAATCAGACTTGTGAAGTGAAGACTGGTGTGGACAGGTCAGGAATCGATGGGATTGCGCTCCCTCTTCATGCTAACTGATAGCATGTGCTTGGTAGTTGCCTCCTTTTCGTGCGAACTTCATGCGTGTGGGCATGATATGATTGCTATCTGATTCCTAGGGGATTGTGTGTGTGGATGACCAATCTAATAAATTTTATGATATTAAATTGTATTGAGTATAAATTGTATGGATCTATTTTTAACTGGTTGTTGACTTTATTTATGTGCAGAATTGCTGGCACACGTCGATGTTACCACCGATTTTCCGGTCATGAGCCCTGGCAATTTTCCATAATAAACTATAAGATCTATTGTCTAAGATGTGTTCGTTCTGGAGAATAAATTCTAATCTATACCCACAACTGCCACCGTCTATGTTTTCTTTTCGTTCCATCAGATTTTAGACTAACTTCGCCTCTATCCTGGCCCATCCCAGCCTTTTCATTCATCGACTGGCCTCTTTGGTAGCCAAATAAATAAATTTTGAAACAAATACTGTGATTCTGTATGGATGGGAGGAGGCATCAAATAGTCCCACATTGCTTCTTTATATCAAATGGCACCGGTTTATATGCGATAGCGAAGCACCTGAAATCAACGAGCCTCCTCAAAATCGGATAAGCAGCGCCACCGTCGATTTGATCTAAAATCAAATCAAATGATAGAAAGGAGTAAAAACGAATTAAATCCCAGTTGTTTACTACCAACGGGAGAGAGGGCCAAGAACCCGTGCAGGTCCAGGACGCCCGCTGGTTCAAAGGAGGACGTCAGAGACGAGGAAGGACTATCTCCTGCTCGCTCACGAGCGCAGATGCACGGGGGTAGAGCATGGACGGCGCGTGGCCACCAGGTCGAGGACAAGATCGAGAAGGGAGCGAGGGAGCTCAACGGTGCTGCAACACTTGCAGGCTAGAGGTCAGGCGCGGGGAGGTTGGAGATGCGGGGCCACCGGGCTTGGAGGCGAGGGGGAGCGAGAGGAGCACGGCGGGGCCAGGGACGACGCGGACCTGCGCGTGGTGCGACTGCCAAGGAAGCAGGGGACAACGACACACAACCTCGGGCCTGCTGTTGGGAGGCGAGGCGAGGCGCTGGGGTCACTGGCCAGCGGCAGAGCGGAGGAATAGGGAGAGGGCGACTCTGTGAGGAGCACGGGCTCGAGTGTCACTGCTGGAGACGGGGCCAGTCTTGGCGGCTAGGCGAGCAGGGTCTGATGGGTTGAGGATGAGTTAGGGCCTAGGAGTGGGGATCGACACTCGCGTGCGTGGTGTCCGGCGTGTTGATAAGCGAGTGCGTTGTGCTGCTGTGTGTGAGTGTGCCAATACATTGCGTGCGGGTGTGTTGCCGGTGTTAGCATCTGGCGTGTTGCGAGATAGAGGCGATAGGGGATAGACGCATGTGGACGCGTTGCGGACGAGTGTGCCTGTGGGGTGCGGTGCTACGATGCATGCTGGGCAGAAAGGCGAGGCTGGCTGGCTGGCTATAGGCCCTTTGGTCTTCTTCCTATTTTTCTTTAAAAACCATTGTTTGATATTTCATGTTCTCTTTTAAAATTATTTACAAACAGTTTTAACAGGAAAATGATTAGTTCCTCCCACCTTCATCAACACAACAGAGATTTATTTATTTTTGGCTGATGTTTTATATTGGTCAAAACAATGTCCTTGGGTTTTGTCGATGGAGGAACCAACGTCGCTTTAACGTTCTGCTTGTCACACTTGGGAAAACTTTAGATGCCCGGTCGTCCAAGCTAACACGAGCTCTAACGGCTTTGTCGACGTGCAAGATCATTGATCCCTATCACTAGAGGCTAGAGCAGAGCCTGCGCGCTCATGCACTGCTGCTCTAGAGTAAAATTTGATGACTATGGACTTTGGCGCCAATTGTGCTCTGTTCGAAGAAAATGCTAAAAGCATAACCTCAGACTAAGGTTAGATACGTCGATTTCTTTTGGGGCAAAATGTGAGTCGTGTTATAGCTTTTCATCCAAAAATTGAATTCTTTATCCCATAGCAACACACGGATATGTTTCCTAGTCTAGCTAATGAAAAACAGAAAGCCCGCATATCTTATCGTGCCACGGGCCAGCCCATTAAGCCCTGTACCAGACCAGGTCCGTTTAGCACGTGCCGGATTGGGCCATGCCGGCCCGACCCGTTGGCTAGATATTAGAAAGTCGAAAAGCCGTGGCAACACACGGCCATATTTTAGTCACGAAACCACCCCACGACCCCAACCCCGACCCCGAGCCCCCCCACGTTTCTTCTTTCCCCCTCTTCGCTCGCCCCCACAGCGCATCGCCGCGGTCCCTCCCGCTCCCAGATCCCACCGCCGGTCAGCCTCCCCCGCCCCTCTCTCTCTCAACCGAAATCCCTCCCAGCCTTCGTCCCCCTCGCGCCGCCCTCCTGTGGTCGTCGGGAGCTCCACATCGGCGCCATGGAGTTTGCCGGGGCCGGACGAGGACCAGCGGCCGCCCGTCTGTAGCAGCGGGCGTCGCGTTGGACGAGGACGTGGACCACCGGAAGTTTGTCTTCGACTCCGTTTCCCAGCTGCAGCACGACTCCTCCGCCCCCATCTGCACCGCTCCCGACCTCGTCTACACCGTCAGCAGGACGTGTGACTGCAAGGTACTAGCAAAATCGCTGCCTTCTCTTCTTGCCTTTTTTTTTCCCTTGGAACTGCATCGTCTCCGCAAAGCCCATAGCCCAGGAAATAAGCTAGCTTCTACCAAGATCTGATGGTGCTGAACTTGACTCGATAGGAAGCTGCAGAGGGAGCAAAAGCCAAACGGAAACGAAAGGAATCATACATATGTTATTTAGGTTCACACTGGTAGCATGCATGGTTGTAGGTGTAGCTCCCTGTCTTGGGCAGATTTGTTTCTGCTATTTAGATGGGAAAATGGTTCCAAGCTGATGCCTTTTCCATGTATTAGCTCCTGTTATTTAGGTTGATGAAAGTAATCTAGGACTTCATGTGTGATAATCTTCGTGTATGATTTTGGGGAAGTCTTTGATCTATGTATGCTTTTGTTAATGCTACATCCAAGTGATTCTTCTTGGTTCTCTCTGCTTGTTATAAAAATCTCTCTAGCAGGGTTTCCTTATGTTGGCTCGTCTAAATAGCACTTGCATGGAATTTATGAGCTTGTTATAAATATCTCACTAGCACTGTTTGTTTCATCCCTAGCTATGTATTATTCTCAGTATACTGTCCACACACCCTAAGCTTGTATATGTCATATTAACAATGCTTTGTTCGCTGTTATGTCATAGTACCTATATGATTTGTTTTTATTTCTTCATTAGATGGACGAGTTGGCAAGAAAACTGTGATGGACCTGATTTGTGCAAAACTGTGATGGACCTTACCCTATTTGAGATGGAGCAACGGTTGTCTGTTTTAGATTATTTGACGGAGCATAAGGGTAAAGGCCTTAATTTCATGAAAATGGAAGCTAATGTTCGTGAAGCCTCATTCAAGCGTATCATAGCTAAAAATCCTGATATTGTTTGACTTGTTGGTCGATGCAACTTGAAAAACTGTCAAAACACCTTATGTACATAGGTCATGCAGTGCAAAGAGAGGCAAACAGACGCAGGCAGCAGGATAAAAATTAAGCTTTGGGCAGGATGCGCATGAAGAAATCCATATGGACAGCAGGCAACATCATTGTGGCCTACGATATATTCTCTGGCAACACCAGAGTGCTCATAGGATCTTGATAGCCACCGTGCCCAGCGTCCCACCCTTCATGGCGCGCCCATTCACGCTATGCCGCTGCGCCACGCTGCCTTAGCCTGCCTCGCCTCGCTCACTACGGTCGCCACAATGCCAAAGGGACGTCGGCCGTGCAGGGCAGAGCAAGGTTCCACGGCGGAGCACTCAGCCACGCTTGGAGAGGGTTGGTCGGGGTGCAAGTAGCCATACCCATGGCGGATGAAATTAAGAAGGTGGCATGGATGAAATCTAGCGAGAAATGAAATATTGGATCGGGTTTCGGAAACTCACGTTTGCAGAACACAAGATTATTTTTCTTCCTATCGAATAGCGTGCCCAGGCCTAGGTGCGATAGGAAGAAGGCTCTGCTCTTTCCGGAGTAGGTATTCGGTTCCTCAACTACCACGTACCTGACACCAACGTTTCAGGTACGTGGTAGATGAGGGACCGAACACCATCTCCGGGAGGGTTTCAGGTATGTGGTAGGTGAGGGACCAAACACCAACTCCGGAAGGAGTAGAGCCTTCTTCCTATCGCACCTGCAACATAGGCCGCAATGCTGTCAGGATCCTGTGAGCACTCCGGTGTTGCCAGAGAAGATATCGTAGGCCGCAATGCTGTTGCCTGTTGTCCATATGGATTTCTTCGTGCTCATCTTGTCCAAAGCTTAATTTTTGTCCTGCTACCTGCGTGTGTTTGCCTCTCTTTGCACTACATGACCCATGCACATAAGGTGTTTACGGTTTGTGTCCGTCAGCTCGAGCATGCCTGGAAACTTGGCCCATGTCCTTGTGTCCAGACGCGGCAGCAAACGTTGTCTTCTCTTCAATCTGACTAGAAGAAAACAGGATCTTGGTAATCATGTTTTGGGTAATTGGTATTTCCTTTTGAATTTACTGGCAGGCCTGTAATACTATGGCCAGCCCAATCAGTGTACGCACCAGCTCAAGGCATCCTCTGCGTGTTGCTCAATCACCTTCAGTTCGATCACCACAGGCTACACAGTTAGCAACAAGAGCTGCAAATCCATTGTTCCCGTGTGCCAAACTCTCTAAAGCTCGTGCCGTGGTGGCAGGAGCAATGGAGGTCTCTAAGGCCCCCTCCTCTCCTGGTTTAGCCAACTGCCAGCCATCCAAAGGTTAGTTATCCTAGTTACAGAGAAGTCTTTTTACTGTTTAATTCATGTGTTTCTTAGAGAAGCAGTCATCAGAGGATAGTTTGTTCAATTGGTTTCCTAATTATGTCCAGATGTTCTTGAGACATGGCGCAATGCTGATGCAGTGTGCTTTGATGTGGATAGCACTGTATGCTTGGATGAGGGTATTGATGAACTCGCTGATTTCTGCGGGGCTGGACAGGCTGTTGCTGAGTGGACAGCAAAGTAAATACCACATTTCTGGAGTTTCTTTATCTCAAGAGTTTTTTGTATTTAGCATGTGATTCTGGGAGAAGAACTTATCTTGGCTCAATGTTCTCAGGGCGATGACGGGGACTGTTCCGTTTGAAGAGGCTCTATCCGCCAGGATCTCTTTAATCAAGCCATCTCTATCCCAAGTTGAGGACTGCTTGGAGAAGAGGCCACCTAGGTAACATTGTCAAATCCCCAATTTCAATTCAATTCACGTTCTGGAATGATTAGAAATGTGAAACTGATCACAACAGAATGGTTATAGGAATGCTTAGTTGACTTTACTTGGTTTCTCTTTTTACGCCAATAAGTAAATTTGTAGCTACATTATATTCAATTTTTTTGGTACCACAAGGAAAAAACACCATTTTCAGGATAATAACACTGCATAGTCTAGGTTCATTTTAATACATCTAAGTGATATCGACAATACCTGCCTATGCCCCCCCCCCCCCCCCCCCCTCCCCTCCGCTTCAGGCCGTTTCTTCCCCTTCAACCACAACAAAACTCTTTTGGATTGTTCACCAGAATAAATCCAAGATCATTTTCATGATTCATTTATTCTGCAATCTAATGTAAGCATTTTTTGTATCAGATATACATACTGTTAACTCTCTTGGTTCATTCACATGTTTACTGAAAGCAATACACTTTTATCTGCAGGATTTCTCCTGGAATCAGTGATTTGATTAAGAAGTTAAAAGCTAATAATATTGAAGTATTCTTTGTGTCAGGAGGTCTCCGACAGATGATCAAGGTACATCTTTTCACTCAACACTGCACTTGTAGTACTTCTGGAATATCTGAACATGGTTACTTTTCCTTGCCTGGCCAAAAAATCTTCAAATTTGTATGCTTGTTATATTTGATGCCGCACCAAGATTTACCTTTAAGATATATAATTTGAACTCAGACAAAAGTGCTAAAATTTTCAACTATGTTATTTGCTGGATCTAAACACATTAATTCTTCTTTTGTTTCCACTTCAGACTTTAATGAATATGCAATGCAATGTCATGGATAATCGTTGAAGGGTTCCGAGTTTGCTATCTGATATGCATAAAGCACTCAGTTTTGAATTTGATTTGTTCCCAGCCTGTGGCATTTGAGCTTGGTATTCCTACGGAAAACATCAGAGCAAACCAACTGCTATTTGGAACATCCGGAGAGAGTGCTGGTTTTGATCCCACAGAGCCCACTTCTCGAAGTGGGGGTAAAGCAGTATCAGTGCAACAAATAAGACAGGTCTGGTGTAACTGTGACTTGATTTTTTTTGTATTGTTTCTAGCCCTGTAAGTCACCTTCTTCCGTTTGTTCAGGATCGTGGTTACAAGACAGTCATTATGATTGGAGATGGTGCAACTGATCTTGAGGTATATCACTTGATAATGCCTTTGAACCTTCTTTCCAACAATAGAGATACAATAAGTATGTTCCTTTTGGCAAACGTTAGCTAGGTGTAAGAGGGAAAAGTTGTTTCTTCGGCATTTTTACCAGCAATCTAGTATTTTATCATGCAGTAGAAATGAACGGGTTGAATAGTTCCATAATACTCCCTCTTCGTTTCAAAATTAAGATGTTTTAGCTTTGTGAAACAAATGTATCTAGACTATTTTTAGTATGTAGGTTCACTCAGGTTTGAAGTGAATCTAGACACTAAAAGAAGTATATATACATTTTCTACACAAACCTAAAACATCTTATATTTTGAAACAGAGGGAGTAATTGTAAGGACTTGTTGGGGATATGTTAAAACGCATAGGTTTCAGGCTATTGACACATGGCATTTAATTATTGTCAAAGCCAACAGAGGATCGTTTTTGGGGATGATGCTTTACAGATGATGAGTGTTATTATTTTTTAATAAATGCCATAAAGGAGCTATCTCCAAAGATGTGGAATGAAAAAGAATGTTTACACTGTAACTTAATTAGTATTCGTTTGTCCTTGCAGGCTCGGCAACCCGGTGGAGCAGACTTGTTCATCTGTTATGCCGGTGTCCAGATGAGAGAAACAGTTGCAGCAAAAGCTGACTGGACTGTCTTTGATTTTCAAGAGTTAATTGCCGAGTTGCCATAGGTTTTAATTCCTGACAGTATTCATTCACTGTTTATGCAGTGACAGATAATTGTATGCGCTTTGCAAGCTTGTGTTTAGTTACATTGCTATTGGTGTTTCACATTTCCATCATTTTTCTTTCATGCGATGGTGCTGGAGGTGAACGTCAAATTGTAATGGTCGTTTTTTTTCGTTTTTTCAAACCTATTTTGATAGTGGAACCTGATGGATATGTATTGATTTATGGAAATTTTATGGTTGTGTTGATATTGCTAATTTTTAACCTGTTTTTTTCCTACTACACAGTGAACAACTTTTGACTTCTTTTAGGTATCCTCAATTGAGTACTCCTAAAACTGATGCTGAATTTATTTGAAACTAGCACAAATGCTGGTTTGCATATGTTCCTCGCAGAAAAAACTGCTTTGCATATGCAACGGGTTGAACTTTATTATTCCGACAGCTAGTCACTTCACGGTTGCTGTTGATGTCCTAAGACTAGCCCGGGATATCATAATCCATTACATGAAAGTAGATGTCTTAAGACTAGCCCGGCATATCATAATCCATTACATGCATGTAAAATGCTGTTGATGTCCTAAGACTAGCCCGGGATATCATAATCCATTACATGCAAGTAGATGTCTTTAAGACTAGCCCGGGATATCATAATCCATTATATGCATGTAAAATGATTATGTGTCATTGTAATTAATGATAAAAGAGAATGTGTTGGTATCATAGCACAAAGAATTAGAAAAGTAATTCAAAATAAATCTTATCCACAATTTTACATTGAAATTATACAAAACAATAAATATACAAAACTATGGTACTACTATATTATGCATTTATAGAGATGATATCAATGCGTCGATATGGGACACGAGCTACATGTAGGACTTTTTTTTTGAGTGGAGCTAATCACGGATGTTGTTGCGGACATCGTGATTCCTCTTGGGTGGAACCCGCACTGAAATACGGCCCGTTCTGCCCCATAAACAGTGTACTGTATCTAGGTAGTACATTTTGGCCCGGAGGACATCAAGTTTGAATGGGCCCAACTTGTTTCTCTAGTTGGACATTTGTTCGGAACAAGACATCTAACCGCCTTAATTGTCCTATGGATCAGACGATGTTGTCGAACTGTATCGAGCCTGAATTTAATACAAGCCAGGGAGTTGGTTTGTTGTCTTCTTCTCTGACCCATGAGGCTAAGTGCTCTCCCCCGCTTCACCATTGATTCTCTCCCCAGCTAGTATGACTAGGACGAATAGGCAAACTATCAACCCCCACCCCAAATCTAGATTGTATCAAATGGCGAAGTTGGCTAACGACAAGAACATGTATGAATGTAATCACATCACTATCGATTTGGGGCGGATTTATCTGTTTTGGATCAGATTTTGCTTACAAAATGGTTGGTACTGTTGTGACCATCGTCGTTGCAGGACGAGTTCTATCGGTCGCATGGATTGCCATCCGGCGCCGGAGGATCTGGTGAAGCTGCTGTGGATTCAAGGGACGTCATTAGAGGATTTTGCTCCCAGTTCGGCACCGAATCTGTTGGAGGTGGTGATATCGGCGCGTGAACTTTGAGGCAACTTTCGGCTATGTTATATGTTGATCCAAATTCTACAAAGCATAGGCCAACTTTTGACGAGTGGAGCGAGGCCCGTCGCCGGAGGCTTGGGCCGAGTGTAACGAGTCTGAAGTTGGGCCACACCGTGCCCAACAGGGACGCCTGTGGGAGGTGCGGGGGGCGATAACCCCCCGCGATACGGTACAGATCGTCGAAGACCTAGGTTTCCACCGATATATAAACCCCTTGTAAGCCGCCGGTTGGGATGAGTTGCATCTGTGAAATCCCCGGCATTTGTAAACACTCCTCTATATAGTGAAGTTTCGCTGGCTGGCGCCCGTGGTTTTTTCCTCTCTTTGTTGGAGAGGTTTTTTCCACGTTAAATCTGTGTCCCCTTGCTGTATTTTTCGTTTTCGTTCTTCGTTATCTTCTTGTCGCAATTGTAACAAGTGGTATCAGAGCCCCAGGTTCTAATCTAGGGTTTGCGACATGTCGTCATTGAAGTTCGATCTACCACAGTTGGACTACACCACAAGATTCTCCTTGTGGCAGGTGAAGATGCGGGCGATTCTCGCCCAAACTTCTGATCTGGATGAAGCGCTGGATGGATTCGGTGAAAAGGATGCTAAGACCTGGTCCGCCGAAGAGAAGAGGAAGGACCGTAAGACTTTGTCTTTGATTCAACTTCATCTGCAGGAAGTACTCGAGATGAAATCTGCTGCTGCCCTATGGAAAAAACTGGAAACGATCTGTGTGTCAAAGGATCTAACCAGTAAGATGAACGTGAATATGAAGTTGTTCTCGCACAGTCTGCAAGAAGGTGGATCGGTAATGAATCACATATCTGTTTTTAAAGAGATTGTTTCAGACTTGCAGTCTATGGAGGTAAAATATGATGATGAGGATTTAGCTCTTCTACTCTTATGCTCGTTGCCTAGTTCCTATACACATTTTCGTGATACATTATTGTTGAGCCGTGATGAACTAACCCTTGCCGAAGTACATGACGCCCTCAAACAGAGGGAAAAGATGAAAACTATGGTAGGGTCAGATGGGACGTCATCCAAAGCTGAGGCTCTGCAGGTTCGTGGCAGGACCGAGCAGAGATACAACAACTATGGCAACAAAGATAAGAGCAAGGACAGTAGAAGTCGTTCAAAGTCCAAGGGAAAGGATAAATTCTGCAGGTATTATAAGAAATCTAATCATGTTATTGATGATTGTTGGAAGTTGCAGAATAAGGAGAAAAGAAACAGAACTTACCAACCGAAAGATAGGTCTAAAGGTTCTGGTAAGGTTGCTGTTGTTTCTGATAGTTCTGATGATGAATGCTTAGCTGTTTTTGCTGCTTGTGCTTCTCGTGATGATGAATGGATACTTGATACTGCATGTTCGTTTCATATTTGCTGTAACAAAGATTGGTTCAGTTCATATGAGTCTGTGCAGACTGGAGATTTTGTGCGTGTGGGGAATGACAACCCATGCCATATCGTTGGTGTTGGATCTGTTAAGATTAGGACACATGATGGCGTGACACGCACGTTGAGTGAGGTGAAGCACATACCAAGCATGGCCAGAAATTTGATCTCCCTGAGTACCATGGACGTTGATGGATACAAGTATGCCGGTGGGCATCGAGTTCTGAAGGTATCAAAATGTTCTCTTATTCACATGATAGGTGATATGAATTCTGCTAAATTATATGTTCTTAGAGGTAGCACTTTGCCTGGTATTGCTGCTGCTGTTACTTCTAATGATTCTGATGATTGTGGTAAAACACATCTATGGCATATGCGTCTTGGGCATATGAGCGAACAAGGCATGGCAGAGTTGGTCAAAAGAGAGCTGATTGATGGTTGCAACTTGAGTAAGTCTGAGTTCTGTGAGCACTGCATCTTTGGTAAGCATAAAAGAGTTAAATTCAATGCTTCCATTCATACCACCAAAGGCATATTAGATTATGTGCATGCTGATGTATGGGGTCCGTCCCGTAAGACTTTTATTGGTGGTGCTAATTATATGCTTACTATTATTGATGATTACTCAAGAAAAGTGTGGCCTTATTTTCTGAAGCATAAATCTGATGTTTTTGATGCTTTTAAGAAGTGGAAAGTTATGATTGAAAAATAGACTGAGAAGAAGGTAAAGGTACTACGTACTGACAATGGTATGGAATTCTGTTCTAATGAGTTTGAGGAGTTTTGCAATAACGATGGCATGATCAAGCATCACACCATCCCATATACTCCTCAGCAGAATGGCGTGGCAGAGCGCATGAACAGAACCATCATCTCGAGGGCTCGTTGTATGTTGTCTAATGCAGGTATGCATAGACGTTTCTGGGCTGAAGCAGCCAACACAGCGTGTTACCTCATCAACAGGTCACCTTCTATTCCACTTGAGAAGAAAACTCCCATTGAGGTATGGTCAGGTTCGCCTGCTGATTATTCACAGTTGAGAGTTTTTGGCTGCACTGCATATGCTCATGTTGATAATGGGAAGTTAGAGCCTAGGGCTGTTAAGTGCACATTCCTTGGTTATGGTTCAGGAGTTAAAGCATATAAACTATGGAATCCTGAAACTAAAAAGATTTTGCTAAGTAGAAACGTTGTTTTCAATGAGTCCGTTATGTATCATGATAGCTTGCCATCAGATACCTCTCCTATTGCTGTTGGAGAGGAGAGAGTTAATATGCAGGTGGAGAACCTACAGAAAACTGTTGATAATGATGCTATCGTTGAAGATACACATGAGGAAAACATTGATGATATTGTTGTTCAGCACTCACCTACTGTTTTGCAGCAGCCACATGAGTCCATTGCTGCTGATAGATCGAGGCGTAACTGTGGTCCTCGTCCTCGTTTAATTGAAGAGTGTAATCTTGTACATTATGCTTTGAGTTGTGCTGAACAGGTGGAGAACGATTCTGAACCTGCTACATATAATGAAGCCATTGCATCCGTTGACCGCGAGAAGTGGGTTTCTGCTATGCAAGAAGAGATGCAATCGCTTGAGAAAAATGGCACATGGGATGTTGTGCGCTTGCCTAAACAAAAGAAGGCGGTCCGCTGCAAGTGGATCTTCAAGAAAAAGGAAGGTCTATCTCCCAAAGAGCCTTCAAGGTACAAGGCAAGGTTAGTAGCAAAAGGGTTCAGCCAGATTCCAGGTATTGATTACAATGATGTGTTCTCTCCAGTTGTGAAGCATATTCCATTCGTACTTTCTTTAGTATTGTGGCTATGCGTGATCTTGAGCTTGAGCAGTTAGATGTCAAGACTGCTTTTCTGCATGGAGAGCTTGATGAGGAAATATACATGGACCAACCAAAAGGGTTCATAGTGCCTGGTAAAGAGGATTTTGTGTGCAAATTAAAGAAGTCTCTTTATGGCTTAAAGCAATCTCCAAGACAGTGGTATAAAAGGTTTGATTCATTTATGATCTCACATGGTTTTGAGAGGTCTAAATATGATAGTTGTGTTTATATCAAGTTTGTTGATGGGTCACCTATATACTTGCTGCTATATATTGATGATATGTTAATTGCTGCCAAGGGCATGAAAGAAATCACTACTTTGAAGGCACACCTAAGTAGTGAGTTTGAGATGAAGGATCTTGGTGCTGCTAAGAAGATCTTAGGTATGGAGATTACCCGAGATAGAAAATCTGGTTTGTTATTTCTTAGTCAGCAAAGTTACATTAAGAAAGTTCTTCATCGTTTTAATATGGATGGTGCCAACTCAGTTAGTACTCCTATTGCTCCTCATTTTAAATTGTCAGTTTCTCAATGTCCTACTACCGATGAAGAGTTTGAGTACATGTCAAAGGTGCCATATTCTAGTGCTGTTGGTTCTTTGATGTATGCCATGGTTTGTTCTCGTCCTAATTTATCATATGCTATGAGTTTGATAAGTAGATACATGGCTAATCCTGGTAAAGAACATTGGAAGGCTGTTCAGTGGGTTTTCAGGTACCTTCTTGGCACTTCCAATGCTTGTTTGAAGTTTGGCAGGACCGGTGAAGGACTCGTTAGCTATGTGGATTCAGATTTTGCTGCCGATTTGGATAAGAGAAGATCCCTCACAGGTTATGTGTTTAATGTTGGTGGTTGTGCTGTTAGCTGGAAGGCTACATTGCAGGCTGTTGTTGCACAATCTACTACTAAAGCTGAATACATGGCTATTGCTGAAGCTTGCAAAGAATCTGTTTGGTTGAAAGGTTTGTTTGCTGAGCTTTGTAGAGATGATTCTTGCATTACTTTGTTTTGTGACAGTCAAAGTGCCATATACCTTACAAAAGATCAGATGTTCCATGAGAGAACTAAGCACATTGATGTCAAGTACCATTTTGTTAGAGACATTGTTCCTCAAGGTAAATTAAAGGTATGCAAGATCAGCACTCATGATAATCCTGCTGATATGATGACTAAACCTGTTCCTGTTGCTAAGTTTGAGCTTTGATCGAACTTAGTTGGTTTAACTGATTAGCCCAAGTGGCTATTGGCTCCAAAAGTATTTGCTTTGTTTGTTCAGGGAGATGGTTGTTGTTGATGCTACAAGGAGGAATTTGTCTCAAGGTGGAGTTTGTTATATGTTGATCCAAATTCTACAAAGTATAGGCCAACTTTTGACGAGTGGAGCGAGGCCCGTCGCCGGAAGCTTGGACCGAGTGTAACGAGTCTGAAGTTGGGCCACACCGTGCCCAACAAGGACGCCTGTGGGAGGTGCGGGGGGGGGGGGGGGGGGGGGGGGGCGATAGCCCCCGCGGTACGGTACGGATCGTCGAAGACCTAGGTTTACACCGATATATAAACCCCTTATAAGCCGCCGGTTGGGATGAGTTGCATCTGTGAAATCCCCGGCGTTTGTAAACACTCCTCGATATAGTGAAGTTTCGCTGGCTGGCGCCCATGGTTTTTTATCTCTTTGTTGGAGAGGTTTTTTCCACGTTAAATCTGTGTCCCCTTGCTGTGTTTTTCGTTTTCGTTCTTCGTTATCTTCTTGTCGCAATTGTAACAGGCTAGACAAGGAGGTAATCATGCAATGTTCATTATACATAGAAACGAATTCATTGCTTGTTAGATTGTTACGTATGCTGACGATAGGGGAAAATTCAGTAGTATGCTGACGGTTGGTGGTAGCATCGATATAGAAATGACATAGAACTTGGCTGGTAAATTTAGTGTGGATGTGAAAAATATGGGCTGCTGTTCAATGTCTCTATTTGATCACCGTGATATATCCTATCAACTCATTTAGTTTCGTTCGTTATGTAAATTTAGAAAATGCACTCTGCAGCAAGTTTTAAATTGTGGTGTCTGCACATGTTTAGGTAATCTTCCGTCTTAGAGGATCTCCACTCGTCTATCCAGGATGCCGATCCGGACGTCGAATTTTGGTCCGGTCGCCGACCCAAGGAGCTGTTTTCGTCCGGATTTCGTCGTGTTTTGGTCCGGCCTACCCAGGCCAAAACCAGGTTCCCGGGTACACCCTGGGGACGCCGGACGCCGCAAAAAAGGGCGTGGGCCAGCTCTGTCGGCGAGACAGTCCCATTTTCACCCACTCCACTCGCCCAGACTGCCGCAAGAGCTCTGTCATCATGGCTTCGCCGGCGGAGCTCCCTCGCCATGGCTTCGCCATCTACAGGGTCCTCTTGCCGAGCCTGATCATCAGGTGCCTCCAACATGGGCTGCATTCATCGCAATGCGTCAGGAGATCCTAGATCCGGCGATGCATCAACAGCTGCAGGATGATCTTGTCGAGCACCTATGAACACGCAGGGGCAACACGACGTAGATGCTGAGCATGAACTGACTGAACTTAGCCGAAATATGTTGTAATTTTATTGCAGGCCGAACTATGTTTATACTACGCCGAACTCTATTTAAAATTTCGCCGAACTTGGTCTCAAAGTGTTCTGTAATCATGTATAACGAACCATACCGAAATTTGGGCGAATTTTAGCCGAATTTAAGCCGAATTCTAGAGAGAACGGGCGACCCGGGAACTCGGCCTGGGTACGCGAATGGGAAACTAGATGTACCCAGGCCGAAAACTTACGCCGTCCGGACGAAGTTTGGTCCGGATTTCGGCCTGGGTTCGGCCAACGAGTGGAGATGCTCTTAAGAGAATGTAGTAGTAATCATAGTATTAGCAAAGTATATATACGTTGGTTGATCTGTGCTTTATACCAGTCTATCTTAGGTACTACGTATTTAATTTAACAGGTTAACGGGATTGTAGATTATGAACTTATTTTTTTTAATGGAGCGCACATATGTGCCTCAAAGATGAATTTAGTTGATAAATTTTAGTCGGGTTTGGGGGTGAGTATAATCATATAGTTCACGTATGAGCCAACATTGTGATTTAAAGAATGAAGCATCCTGCCGTTTGAGTTAGTGAGTTCAGTGCACCTATTATACAAAAATTTGCTAGTCGATTTGCATTTAATTTGGTTTGCTTATTGTACAATATTGTTAAGGGCCGTAAGCATTTTCATAGTTGTCTTAAAAACATGGTTTGTTCAATTGGTTTGGATTTAACCTTTGCTTTTAGGGTGCATATCGGTAGTAGGGTGTCAGGTGGGATCCCGCCTAAATCCCACTTCTAGTTTATTTCTCAAAATCTAATGTAATTTTTGCTCAAAATTTACACTAAAATTTAACAAATAAACTACATATGGAATTTAGATGGGATCCCGTTTGACACCCTAATCAGTAGAGCACCTACTGAAAGGGCATTAAATCCTTCACGGAAATCTGTTTTGGAAATGTCATTGAGGTTGAGGTCATTCGCAGAAAGGGACGAAGGTGTTATTGTGGATCCAGCGGTCGGTACATCTTTTGATTCTCTTGAAGAAGCATATGAGTTTTACGATCTGTATTCTGAAAAGTACGTTCGGAGTTAGAACGAAATGCCACTAGTGAAAACAGGGTCTCTAGTCCTGGATTGTAAGGGCTTTAGTTTCAGTTTTTGAACCGGAACTAATTAAGCGGGACTAGATGTCCACCACTAGTCCTGACCCAGTTACCAGCCGGGACTAGTGGATGTCCACGTGGCTGCCCCTGCGCGCGGTCGTGGTGCACCCCCACTAGTCCCGGTTGGTGTTAAGGACCGGGACTAGTGGGTCTCTGCCGCGGCATGTATGAGATTATGTGTAGTTGTGCGGTAACCTCTCCATCACGGCATATATATATTACATTTTTTCAAACTGAGATTATAGGTAACTATATTTGCCCCGTGTTCTTTTTCTTTAAAATAAAGAGGAAAAAACAATCTTTCGGATATACCATGCACTATGCATGATATGCTTTGGCTCATCTGTTCTTTTTCTTAAAAATACAATTAGACTTCCTAACAATGTATCGTCGTGTAGAGTTGAATGCTAGGCTATATTTATGTCCCCTCTTGGAATGGGCGTAAAAATGGTGTCCACGAGTATCTAGTTCAACTTTGAGCTAAATATACCTGCGGCCACACTAATTTACATTCATTCCAAACAGCCTCTTTGGTAATTTCCAGAGTATGCCAAGTTGAGATTTTCTTTGTAAGCACATTCAATATTTTTCTAACGTCCAGGTGGCCGTACTTGTGGAGGTGCTCCCAATTTCCGGGGTACCCGCTTGGATCTGCTAGAATTTGGTGTATATTAGGCTCTTGTCCCATTAGATAATTCTGAAATTTTATTTGGCCCGCTTGTACATAGCAGCATATGGCTATGCTAGTGATGCTAAAGTTTAGTCCCACATTGCTAGTTGAAGGGGAGTTGGATCACCTTATATAGTAGAATGTTGCACCACTCACTAAGGTGCGATAAAGAGAGAAGCCCTCGCGCACTCCTACTCCAACGCCGTCCGCCTCGCCACGCCTCATCAGGACGCGCCCGTGCGCCGCGGGTTGCGGGTTCCGGAAATCTCGCCGAGCCGAGCTTTATTTTGCTGGTTGGGAAAATTATTTATGAGTCATTAACGGACGCGTTAATACGGCCGTTTCCGGTTTTTATGGACGTGAACTGTTATTGACTCGGACGTGGGCTGAGCCTTACGATCTCCGTGACCTGCACTATATAAGCGTCTGCGCTAAACCTAATCGGGCATCAATCAATCCACAACACGCACCTACCTCCAGAACCTTGGGCCGCCGCTTTCGTCTTCCCCATCCCGGCTTGTGGCGTGCACCGCAGATCGGGACAGTAGGCCTCCTGAACCCCGCCTCTCGTGAACCTGTACGGGTGAGGGGCGATCAGGTTTTTGGGGAGCGCTCAAGCGCGACTACTGGCAACCATGACGTCGTCCGACGACGAGTTTCCGAACGATGATTTCTTCCCGGACGTCAGCGACCTCTTCGGCAATCTCAACATGGACGACAGCTCTGCTGCTGCTATTGCCGCGGCTATTGCTGCAACTGCATCGTATGTGATCTCAATCTCTCTTTTTCGGATTATGCTAGAGTTTCTAGTTCTAGCGTTTGGCGTAGATGTGATAGGTTTTTCTTGTATAGATATAACCTATTCATCTACTTTGTCAATCTGCATGATTGGTTTTACTATTGTTTGTTTGATCATGCTTTATTATTTTATTATTCGGATTAAATCATATGGATTATTGTTTATATTTTCAACAATCCAAAAACCTGATTATAGGCAACTGAACTCCACTGGTGTAGCCGCGGCTACTAGGCCGCCTCCTTTTGATGGCATGCCCTATAAGAGGCGCAAGAGAGTAGTCATCTGGTTTGAAAACCTGAACTGCTATAGCGCCACTCTTGGCAAGCCTGAAGGAGATCTTTCTGTTGAGTAGGAAGCGACCTTTAAGAAAGCCGATACCATGTTTATGGCGGCTTTGTTCAGTGTTCTTGGGGACAACATTGTTGACCCGTATATGTCATTTGATAATGGCGAGGACGCGTGAGAAGCGCTCGAGGCCAAGTTTGGGGTCTCGGACGCTGGCACTGAGTTGTATGTCATGGAGAAATTCTATGACTACAAGATGGTTGATGAGCGCTCCGTCGTTGAGCAAGCCCATGAGATACAATCACTTGCCAAAGAACTTGAGCAGTTCAAGTGTTCCTTACCGGACAAATTTGTGGCCGGTGGCATTATTGCCAAGCTTCCTCCCTCGTGGAGGAACTTTGCTACTTTTCTAAAACACAAGAGACAAGAGTTTTCTGTTACGGATATCATTGGGTCTCTTCATGTGGAAGAGAAGGAGAGAGCAAAGGACAAAACTGCTTGAGGGTTTGAGGGAGGTTCTACTGCCAATTTGGTGCAAAACTTCCAATCCCACAAGTTCAAGAATAAGAACAAAACTGAAGGAAAGGGGAATTTTGATGGCAAGAACAAGGCCACGCACTCAACCAACTTTAAGAAGAAAAATGATAAGAGGAAAGGTTCTTGCCATGTTTGTGGTGATCCTGATCATTGGGCTCCTAGATGCCCTAATCGCTTTGACAAGCGTCAACATGGGAACAGCGGAAAGACCACAAATGTTGTTATTAGCGATACTGAGATGAAGGATGCTGGGTACAATATTTTACCTACTATCCTTTCAGTATGTCATTCTCCTGATTGGTGGATAGACATGGGTGCTAATACACATGTATGTTCTAATATTTCCATGTTTTCCTCTTATCAGGTCTCAATGACTTCTTTCGTGCTGATGGGAAACGACTCACGTGCTTCTGTTCATGGTGTTGGTACGGTAAATCTGAAGTTTACTTCGGGGAAGACCGTACATCTGAAGAATGTGCAGCACATTCCCTCCATCAATAAGAATCTCGTCAGTGGATCGCTTTTATGTCAGGATGGTTTTAAGTTGGTTTTTGAGTCTAATAAAGTTGTAATTTCCAAGTATGTACAATTTGTTGGAAAGGGTTATGAGTGCGGAGGTCTGTTCTGCTTGTCTTTATCAGACTCATGTACTAAAGTTATTAATCATGTTTGCAATGATAATGAGTCCAATGTTTGGCATTCACGACTCTTTCATATTAACTTTGGTTGCATGACGCGGCTAGCCAATATGAGTTTAATTCCGAAATTTACTACTGTCAAAGGTTCTAAGTGCCAAGTTTGTGTGCAAGCAAAGCAACCCCACAAGTCTCATACGGCTGCGGAACCGAGAAACTTAGCACCACTAGAACTTATACATTCAGATCTTTGTGAGATGAATGGTGTGTTGACAAAAGGTGGAAAAAGATACTTTATGACGTTGATTGATGACTCCACTAGATACTGCTATGTTTATCTTTTGAAATCTAAAGGTGAAGTTTTGAACTACTTCAGAATTTATAAAGCTGAGGCAGAAAACCAACTTGATCTTAAAATCAAGCGGCTAAGGTTGGATCGTGGTGGAGAGTACTTTTCAAACGAATTTGATTTATTTTGTACGGAACATGGTATTATACATGAGAGGACGCCTCCCTACTCACCTCAGTCAAATGGGGTGGCCGAAAGAAAGCACCGCACTCTAACTGATTTGGTTAACGCCATGTTAGATACATTGGGTCTTTCCAAGGAATGGTGGGGGGAGGCGCTAATGACTGCGTGTCATGTCCTAAACTGTGTTCCTGTAAAGGATAAAACCATGACTCCATTTGAGGAATGGGAAAAGAATAGGCTTAAACTCTCTTACTTACGAAATTGGGGTTGTTTGGCAAAAGTCAATATTCCAATACCCAAGAAGCGAAAGCTTGGACCAAAAACCGTTGATTGTGTTTTTTTAGGATATGCTTTTCATAGCATTGGCTATAGATTTTTGATAGTAAAATCTGAGGTATCCGACATGCATGTTGGTACAATTATGGAGTCAAATGATGCGACTTTCTTTGAGGACATCTTTCCTATAAAAGGTATGTCCAGCTCATCAAATCAGGAGATGACTAGTTCATCTAGTCAGGAATTTTCTATAATTCCTGAACCCACTATGCCAATAGAACACTTTGATGATCCTGTGGAGGATGAAAATGAAGCTCCCAAAAGGAGCAAGAGACAAAGGACTGCAAAGTCATTTGGTGATGGTTTCATTGTGTACCTTGTGGATGATACTCCCACTTCTATTTCAGAAGCCTATGCATCTCAAGATGCTGACTACTGGAAAGAAGCTGTCTGAAGCGAGATGGACTCCATCTTAGCTAATGGTACTTGGGAAGTCACTGATCGTCCTTATGGGTGCAAACCTGTAGGATGTAAGTGGGTGTTCAAGAAAAAGCTTAGACCTGATAGTACTATTGAAAAGTACAAGGCACGTCTTGTGGCTAAGGGTTATACCCAAAATGAAGGTGAAGACTTCTTCGATACCTACTCACCTATAGCCAGATTGAACACTATTCGAGTACTACTTTCCTTGGCTGCCTCACATGGTCTTCTTGTTCATCAAATGGACGTTAAGATAGCTTTTCTAAATGGAGAGCTAGATGAGGAAATTTATATGGAGCAGCCTGATGGATTTGTAGTAGATGGTCAATAAGGAAAGGTGTGTAAGTTAGTGAAGTCTCTATATGGTCTTAAGCAAGCTCCTAAGAAGTGGCACGAGAAGTTTGAAAGAACTTTAACCGCTGAAGGCTTTGTTGTAAATGAAGCTGACAAATGTGTGTACTATCGCCATGGTGGGGGCGAGGGAGTTATTATGTGTCTCTACGTTGATGACATATTGATATTTGGGACCAACCTCGCTGTTATCGAGGAGGTCAAAGAGTTATTATCTCGTTGCTTTGAGATGAAGGACTTGGGAGTGGCTGATGTAATCTTAAACATCAAGCTACTAAAGGATGACAATGGTGGGATTACATTGCTTCAGTCTCACTATGTGGAAAAGATATTGAGTCGCTTCGGGTATAGCGACTGCAATTCTTCTCCAACGCCTTATGATCCAAGTGTGCTACTTCAAAAGAATCGAAGGACTGCTAAAGATCAATTGATATATTCTCAAATTATTGGCTCGCTCATGTATTTAGCCAGCGCTACTAGACCTGACATCTCCTTCGCTGTAAGGAAACTGAGTTGATTTGTGTCAAATCCTGGAGATGATCATTGGCATGCTCTTGAAAGAGTTTTGTGCTATTTGAAAGGCACTGCAAGTTATGGTATTCACTATACTGGGTATCCACGGGTACTTGAGGGTTATAGTGATAACTGGATATATGATGCTGATGAGATTAAGGCCACAAGTGGTTATTTGTTTACACTTGGTGGTGGCGCTGTTTCTTGAAAGTCTTGCAAGCAGACCATCTTAACGAGGTCAACAATGGAAGCAGAACTCACAACATTAGACACAGCCACTGTTGAAGTAGAGTGGCTTCAAGAGCTCTTGATGGACTTACCTGTGGTTGAAAAACCAATACCTTCCATCCCGATGAACTGTGATAATCAAACTGTGATCGTCAAAGTAAACAATTCTAAGGATAATATGAAGTCATCAAGGCATGTGAAGAGGAGATTGAAATCTGTCAGGAAACTGAGGAACACCGGAGTTATTGCGTTGGATTATATCCAAACATCTAAAAACCTGGCAGATCCCTTCACAAAGGTTTTATCACGCAATGTGATAGATAATGCATCGAGGGAGATGGGTTTGTGTCATGGGAATGACCATGGCAGATGCTGCAATCGGCAGCGAGTAGTATAACATGGGGCAAGGGCGCCCAGCCATCTGTGGTGCGAGATGAGGGCTGAGACACAAGGGTTTACCCAGGTTCGGCCCCCCGGAGGGTAAAGACCTACTCCTGCTAGATTGTATTATGGTGAGAGTACAATGGGGCGAGCTCGACGGCTAGGCGGCGAGTCGCTTGGGTGTATGATGGAACGTATCCTCTATGCATCCTCTAGGGAGCTTTATATAGACTCACCTCGCTAGGGTTTACAGATCACAACCGAATTAGTTAAAGACTCGGTGATTCTATGACCTAGTATGACTAGGCCTAACTACGCTTCTGGGCCTTCAGCTTCCAGTCGCTTGAGTCCACGCCAAGTCTTGATCCAGTCGCCGTCCTGCAGGCCCACTTGCTGACGCTTGGGCCAGTAGGAAACGTCCTGCTGGGTATACCCCGGTAGGCATATCCCCATCAGTAGTCCCCGAGGCCGTCGTTGATTTGTCGCAGGTGTTTGCTGGCAGTCGGAGTATGCGGGTCCAATGCGGACGTCTAGTCGAATCGGTGGCGGACTCCTGAACAAAGGAAAGAACTAGTCATTTAGTTACAATAACGGCGACCAATCGTGTCGCAGCTCGGCGATCGGGTCGGCAAATACTTAGTCACTGTTATAGTGATCGGGTCGGCGAGTCGCTGGGAGCGACGAGTCGAATAGTTGAAGTTGGACCGTCAACTGGGGTCAAAGTAGCCGTTGGGTAATCCAACGGTAACTTTGGCGTAATTACCGCGTAGTAATGGCCCCCGAAACTGGCGGGTAGCAACCGCTATATAAGGAGGATGAAAGGCGAACGGGGAAACGCTTCTTATTTCTTCCTCCAATCTCGCTCATCTCTGTTTCCCCATTCCGTGCAGCGATCAGAACAAACCAGAGACCCTCGACCTCCACGAATTTCCAACCGATGCCCCGCTCCACCGAGCCGTGGGTCAGATCCAAGTGCACCAAGGTGCTACTAGGATCCTTCGAGGAGGCTGGGATCCTCCGCGCCGGCAGATGGCGCATCCCCGCGGCCGGAGAAGTGACTCCGGATCAGCGCGAGGGAGAGTTCATCTGCTTCACCAGCCACCTGGAGCAGGGGCCGGGCTTCCCAAATTCCCTCTTCTTCCGGCGTTTCTGCGCCTACTACGGAATCCAGCCATCGAATCTGGGTCCGCATAGTATCGAGCAGCTCGCCACCTTCGTGCGTTCTGCGAGTGCTATCTGGGCTGCATGCCCTACTTTCCCCTGTGGCAAGACCTATTCCACGGGAGAATAAGCCGCGAAGAGACAGGCGGCCCAATGCTAGCTGCGGGCGGCCTGACACTCCAGCTGAAGTCGAAGGCGTCGTTCTTCGACCTGATGCTGCCCGCCAAGGCGGCGAACGAATGGAAAAAGTTCTGGCTCTACGTCACCGAGTCGACTCCAGGCGACGAAGTGGTGCTTCCAAGGTACTCCGCCGACCGTCCCGAACCGCGTCGGCTCCAGGTCGTCAAGCTCTCGCTGGATCAGCGGATGGTTGTCGACGAAATGTTGCAAACTATCCGCGGCCCGAAGAAGAAAGGCCTCCAGACCATCAACCTCTACAACTGCTGGCTCGGGCGGCGGCTCGTGCCCCTGGCCAGCCGTGACCACTACATGTATGAATATACGGGTAAGGACGATCCGACGAAGTCCTTCCTTGTTGAGTGGAGACTCAACGACTACACCCTGGCCCTGAAGAAGATCACCCAGGCGGTATATCTCGATGCGAAGGCCGGGGTCGCCCCTTATACTGCAAGGCGACCAGCTCCAACGGTACGTTGTTATCATGTTAACACTCGCAGTCATAGCTTGTGCATTCGCGGTCGTGCTAAATTTTTTTGTTCTTGTTGCAGTTGTTCCAAGTGGTGGAAGGGTGGCTTCCACCCGCGGATGATGAAAACTCGAGTTTGTCCGTCCAGGACGGAAGCGAATTGTCACCCGCCAAAGATAAGGCCAATAGCGACGGAGGCGACGATCACGACAGCGGAGAAGACGAGCCCGTGGAAGTTGCTGCCCCCACGGTTCGCAAAACCCGCGGGCAACACCAACGCGAGCTCGAAGCGAGCAAGAGCCTCGAGACCCACGATGATGATGACGACGAGATTCCGGAGCACACCTCACATCGTGAGGCCACGCCGTCGAAGAAGAAAAGGAAAGCTCCGCCGAAGAAGAAGACGAAGCCGACGAAGCAGATATATCCGCCCGATCTGCGAGCAGCTCCGACGCCACCAGCTCGGCGGAGAACGCTGCGGCACGCGCGACCGCGGTAACATGCACCGCCGCCCCCAGGGTTGAGGCGCCGCTGGCGTCGTGACCACCTCCATTCGCCCTACTCGTTAGTTTGGGGGCTGCTCCAGCCGCAGGGGCCTCGCCTCCAAGGGAGGCTCACGCAGCAATTACCGTGGAGGCTCCTGCCGCGGCTTCATCTTCGAAAAAGCCGTCAGTTTCTTGGGCACACGATTTACTCGAGACGGACCTCACTCGGAGGTTGGGGCCTGAACTGGAGAAGCCAGCTAGCATCCCCACTGGTCTACGGTTCATACCAGTCGCCAAGTGAGTGCTGCTCGTCTGCTGGTTATTCGTTTTAGTCGGACAGTCTTATTCATAAAACTGTTTTGCAAGACTGGTTTTAAAAAGATCGTCCATCCTTCTGTGGCCAAGGTTCCGCCAGTGGCCACCGAGGTGTTGGCAGATTCCTCGCGGAAGAGGAAGACCGACGAAGTTGCTGCTCCCGCCGAAGGCGAGGCGACGACGTCGTCACGGTCTCCGATGACCCGGCGGTTGCTCCGAGTGATCCTCCGATTGCAGCGGAAGTGGCCTCGAAGACCAAGGAGGGCGTTGATTCACCCGATGTGGCCGAGACAACTCCGAGTGGCGCAGCGGCATCTGCAGCGACCTTCCCTCGCTTCATGGCGAAGGCGGCCGCAGCGAGTGCCTTGGCGCCGACGAGTCGGATGCCTGGGGTCGCCGAGGTGGAGGTTGAGCAGCGTCGTGGCCATACTCTAGCTGTGCTTGCGTCTGTGGATGCGCTGGAGCTTCACGACATGCTAGGCGCTGCCATCCAGGTATGTCCAGTTCCTGAGGATCGGGCCACTGAATTTTAGTGGTCGGATTCTTAACGTTTTTATATCATCCAGTCCCCGAGTGCCTAGTCGCTGAATCTCAGCGGGTGGGCACTGAGGATTTTTATTGTCTAGTCCCCGAGTGCCTAGTCGCTGAATTTCAGCGGGTGGGCACTTAGGAATTTCATTGTCTAGTCCCCGAGTGCCTAGTCGCTGAATTTCAGCGGGTGGGCACTTAGGAATTTCATTTTTGTTGACTATGCAGTTTGTGCGCAGGGCGTGCAGCGTGAATCGGCCGACTGGCTTGCTGCGAAGGCTCGCTTGGAGAAGGAGCTCGTTGCCGCCCAGGAGACGAACAAGGAGCTTCAAGCGGTTGCAGCCGAGGTGAAGGAGGCCCACCGAGGCCTTGTCCCGGTGTGTGACTTGACAGCGGCTCAGTCCGCCTTGGGCGCGGCCGAACAACGATTCGCTGACCTAGAGTGTGATTTTAAGGAGGCGAGGGAAGAAGCGAGCTTAGCAGAAGGGCGAGCGGAAGCTGCTGTTACGTCTGCCGCTGAAGAGCGGAAAGTGTCTGACGCGCTTGTTGCTGGGCTGCAGAACGATTTCTCTTCTCTTCAAAGCTTCATCACGGGTCTCTGCCGACCGCTAATTGGTAAACCTTCCTTCTTCTTCCCTCTACCTGTAATAACTGTGTTGTGATGCCGTTGATTTGGTCACTGCTCGCTTCTATTCCCCAGGTCATATTACTGATAACGTGGAAGAAGCGCAGACGTATGACGCGCGACAGTGCGTGACCACCCTGGTCGACTTGGCCGCGTTGTCAGCAACTTGCCTTCGAGCATATCTTCAGGAGATATCGCCCACGGAGGTGATCTCCAGTGACCTTATCGAGGTATGGCGCTACCTGGAAAAGGCTCCGTCAGTCGTTGAGTTCATGATGCGGTCGGCCTTCCGACGTGGGGCAGTGACGGCACTTAGTCTTGGGCTTGTCCACTTCCCGGAGGATTTCGACCTCGACGATGTCACGAGCGGCTACCCCTCGTCAACGGGCTCGGTGGAGATTGCCGAGGTGCTGAAGCTGACGGACCTGGGCGCGGTGTACTCCGATCGTGTTTGGGAGATGGGCAACCTCATCCCCTACCAGGAGACGATTGTCGCTCACAATGATCCTGAACCGAAGCATCGGGACTTCAAGGTCGAGCAGCCATTCCGTGCGGCGATGGCGGGCGAGCTGACGACGTACCCGTCGAACCCGTACGTGCCCTTCATCCGCACCCGCAGGGATGGAGGCGCGTCTGCATCAAAACCCGCGGAGTAAAAGTGTTGTGATTTTGGGTATTAGTACGGAATAACTATGTAACTTCCTTGTACGTGGAACAACTTTGTGCTACTATAAAGGAAACTCGTGTTATTTTGTTATTCGTTTGCGATTTTGGATGTTGATTGAGCGAGTCTCCGAGCGCGTCCGCCCTTTTTATGGGGTTTACCTCGTTGTTGTATGTTTGTGAATTTTTAATGAGTTAAGGTTGACTTGCCATAGCTCGGAGAGCCAGTCGCATGACGACTCCCAGGGGTGCTCTGTACTTGACCATTTTCCCAGGCGCGAACGAGGTTGGGTTGCCGAGTCCCCGAGCGTGGTACTTGGTGGTTCTAGTCGCATGCCCAGGGTAGGTGAGGACTAGGCGCGTTTATAGTAAGCGCGTCACTCCTGCCTGATCCAAAGGATCAGTCGCATGGCGAATCCTGGGCACGCTCTCATACTAGGCGTTTTTCCCTAGTCGCTCGTATTTGGCTGGGTGTCAGTCCCCGAGCGTGGTACTTGGCCCTTCGAGTCACTATGCCAAGGATGTGGAGGACTTGGTCGCTGTGAGAAGCGAATGTAGTTGTCTTGGCTCGGTGAGCCAGTCGAGCTAGGCGACTCCAATGGGGCTCCGGGTTGGCGTTTTTCGTGGACGTTACGAGGCCTGGAGTTTCCCAGTGCCCTCGTGCCGCACTACTTGGCCGTGCCGGTCTCTTTACCAGAGGTTGACTTCTGTGAATAGCATAACGCTATTATTACGAGTGCGAGTGGCACAAGACACGGAGAGTAGACACAATATTCGGTAACCAATCTGCTTTATTTCATAGCGGGTGGGGAGTACATGTATGGAGTTCTAGGAGTAGAACTTCCGTAGGAGGTTTACATTCCATGGCCGCTTGACGTCGAGTTTTCCGTCTCCTTGGACGTCGGTGAGGTAGTAGGCGTCGTTGCCCAGTACTCGCCCAATGGCGAATGGTCCCTCCCACGGGGGGGGGGGAGAGATTGTGCATGCCTTTCTTGTCCTGGATTAGACGCAGTACCAGGTCGCCTTCCTGGAAAGTGCGAGTCCTTACTCGCCGGCTATGGTAGCGGCGGAGGCCTTGCTGGTAGATGGCAGTGCGGGAGAGAGCTAGGTCGCATGCCTCGTCGAGCTAGTCGACTCCGTCTTGGCGTGCGAGTTCGTTTGCAGCCTCCGTGTAGTTGACCACCCTTGGTGAATCGTGCTCGAGGTCGGTGGGCATGACCGCCTAAGTGCCGTACACCATGAAGAAGGGGTGAATCCTGTCGATCTGTTGACGGAGGTGCGGATGCCCCAGACGACGGAGGGTAGCTCCTCGACCCAGCACCCGGCGGTGCGCTCAAGTGGGACTTGGAGCCGTGGCTTCAGGCCGTGGAGGATGCTCTGATTGGCGCATTCCGCCTGGCCGTTGGACTCCGGGTGGGCGACTGAGGCGAGGTCGAGTCGAATGTGGTGTTCCTCGCAGAACTCGGCCATGGCTCCTTTGGCGAAGTTGGTGCCGTTGTCCGTGATGATGCTGTTTGGGAACCCGTAGCGATAGATGAGCTCGCGTAGGAACTTGGTGGCGGTCTTCCCATCGCATTTGCGGACTGGCTTGGCCTCCACCCATTTTGTGAATTTGTCGACTGCGACTAGGAGGTGAGTGAAGCCGGAGGGGGCCTTCTTGAAGGGGCCTACCATGTCCATGCCCCATACGCGAACGACCAGGTGATGGGGATTGTCTTGAGCGCCGAGCTCGGCACGTGGGTCTGGTTGGCGTATTTCTGGCATCCGACGCACCGTTGGACGATGTCGACAGCGTCTGCGTGTGCGGTGATCCAGTATAAGCCGTATCGCATAGCCTTTGCGACCAGAGAGCGGGCGTCGGCGTGATGGCCGCAGTCGCCGGAGTGAATGTCTTGGAGAATTTTGCGTCCTTCAGCGGGTTGAACACAGCGTTGGAACACGCCGGTCACGCTGCGCTTGTGGAGCTCTCCGTTGATGATGACGAAGGATTTGCATCGGCGCGCTATCATCCGGGTGTCCGTTTCATCCGCGGGCAGGGTGCCTCCCTCCAAGTAGGCGACGTATGGCGCGGTCCAGTCGTTTGGCTCGGCGATTAGTGCGACCAGGGCTGCCTCTGGTTGCAGCGGGATTCTGATGTCGATCTCTCTTGGGGGAGAGACGGAAGGCTTGGTGATGGTGTCGAGGAAGACGCCGGCGGGTGGTGCGAGTCGAGCCGAGCCGATGCGAGAGAGTGCGTCGGCCTCCTCATTCTTCCGCCTGTCGATCCACTCGATAGAGTAGCCTGCGAAGTGTCCACCCAGCCGGTCCACTACTTGGCGGTATGCCGCCATGGTGGGGGAGACGGCGTCGCAGGTGCCGGCGACTTGCCCGACGACGAGGTCGGAGTCTCCGTAGCAGCGCAGGCGATTGACGTTCATCTCCTTGGCAGCTCGCATGCCATGGAGTAGCGCTTCGTACTCGGCCATGTTGTTGGTGCTGGGGGTGAAGTCGAGGTAGAGGACGTAGCGGAGTTTGTCGCCCTTCGGAGATGTTAGCACAATCCCTGCTCCTGCACCGTCCGCGTTCTTGGAGCCGTCGAAGTGTAAGTTCCAATAATGGAGGTATGGCAGCTTCTCTGGATGCTGGGCCTCCTCCCAGTCGGTGATGAAGTCTGCGAGGGCCTGTGACTTGATCGCCTTGCGCGGCTCGTACTTGATGTTGTGGACGCCGATCTTGACGGCCCACTTGGCGACTCGCCCAGTCGCCTCACGGTTGCGGATGATGTCCTGCAACGGTGCTGAGGAGACGACCGTTATCGTGTGCTCCTGGAAGTAGTGCGGCAGTCGCCGCTGTGCTCTGAAGACCGCGTATACCAATTTCTGGTGTTGCGGGTAGCGCTGGCGCGACTCGGTTAGGACCTCGCTAATGTAGTACACTGGTCGCTGCACCGGGCGCTCCTTTCCTTCCTCTGGCCATTCGATGACCATGACGACGCGTTCAGAAGCCGTGACATAGACCAACATGGGTTCCTTGTCGGCGGGGGCGGCGAGTAGCGGTGCTGCGAGTAGCACCTTCTTGAGGGCGTGGAGCACGTCGTATGCCTCCTTGTCCCACTAGAAGGCGGGGTTCTTGCGCATTAGGCGGTAAAGGGGCATCGCCTTTTTGCCTAGCCGGGGGATGAAGCGACGGAGAGCCGCGACTCGCCTGGCCAGCTTCTGGACGTCGCGCAGGCACTCGGGTCTGCCGAGTCGAGCGATCGTGTTGAGCTTGGCGGGGTTTGCCTCGATCCCGCGCTTGGAGACGACGTATCCCAGTAGCTGTCCAGTTGGCACACCGAAGGTGCACTTTCCTGGGTTTAGCTTTATCTTATACTTCCGCAGGTTGGCAAATGTTTCCGCCAGGTCGGCGAGTAGATCACCCTGGCGAGCGGATTTCACAACCACGTCGTGGATGTAGACATGGATGTTGCGGCCAATCTGGCTCGCAAGGCACTCCTGCATGCACCTTTGGTAAGTCGCCCCGACATTTTTGAGGCCAAAGGTCATGACGGTGTAGCAGAAGGCTCCGAATGGCGTGATGAACGCCGTCTTCTCTTCGTCCTTGACGGCCATTTTGATCTGGTTGTACCCAGAGTAGGCGTCGAGGAAGCATAGCGCTTCCGAGCCCGCGGTGGAATCGATGATTTGGTCGATCCGCGGGAGGACGAATTGCTCCTTCGGGCAGGTGCTGTTTAAGTTCGTGTAGTCGATACACATTCTCCAGTTCCCATTTTTCTTCTCGACTAGGACTGGGTTTGCCAGCCACTTGGAGTACATGATTGGCCGGATGAAGTTTGCAGCGAGTAGATGTTGCACCTCCTCGGCGATGGCTCGACGACGCTCTTCATTGAAGGGCCGCAGCGACTGCTTGACAGGTCGCACTTTGGGGTCGATGTTGAGTTTGTGCTCAGCGAGTTCCCTCGGGACACCAGGCATGTCGGATGGCTTCCATGCGAAGATGTCCTTGTTCTCACGGAGGAACTCGATGAGCTCGCCTTCCTATGCTGGGCTCATGCCCGTCCCGATCGTCACCGTCTGGCTGGAGTCGCCTGGGACCAGCTCGACGGTGCGGGTGTGCGTCGTTGCCTCGAAGGCGGTGGAGTTGCCGCCTTCCGAGTTGGGCTTCTTGAGTATGGTGGGGTCGTCGCTGTTGACCCCGCTCGCGTACTTGGCGAGCTCCTCGGCGTGGTTGGCCTCTGCCGCTATGACGGCGTCAGCGAGTTCAGCCCCTTTGGCCTCGCACTCCGCGGCCATGTCGGGGTCGCCGTGGATGGTGATGACGCCGCACGGCCCGGGTAACTTCATCGCGTTGTACGCATAGTGGGGCGCTGCCATGAACTTGGCGAATGTCGGGCGCCCCAGGAAGTAGTGGTAGGGGCTGTCAAAGGGCACCAGCTCGAAGACGATCCGCTCGGTGCGGAAGTTTGCTGGTGTGCCGAAGGTGACTGGCAGCGTCACCTTGCCGATCGGGTACGCCTTTCGACCGGGGACGATGCCATGGAAAGTGGTGTAGGTCGTCTCGATCATCGACTGCGGGAGCCGTAGTCGCCTGAAGGTGTCCAGGTACAGGATGTTGATGGAGCTGCCGCCATCCATCAGCGTTTTGGGGACCCAGTAGTCCCCCACCTTTGGCTTGACCACCAGGGAGACTCGACCCGGATACTCGATCCGCGGCGAGTGGTCCTCGCGGCTCCAAGTGATTGGTTGCTCGGACCAGTTGAGGAACTGAGGGATGTCTATCTAGGACACCGCGTTGACGACGACGGCGCGGGCGGTGACCTTCTTCTCACGCTTCGTGTTGAAGCTGGTGAAGGTGTGGAGCGAGCCGGTGACGCTGCCGAACTTTCCGCCGTTTGGCGGGTTGTTGTCGGGGTCTTCCCGCGCGCGTCGTGCCTTCTCGATCTCCTTGAGAGAGTGGCACTCGGCGGTCGTGTGCGTGGCGGGCTTTCCTTCCCTGCTATGAAACACACAGGGTTGGTTAAGAAGGGCCGTGGGATCGAACCTCGGCTTTTCCTTGTAGTTGCCGCCGTCGCGGCGCTGTCCTCCGTCGCGGTGAAAGCTCTCGCGCTGCGCGTACCCGGCGTTGGCGACGAAGTCGACTCGCGCGTCACCGCGGAGTTTGACGGTGAGGCGAGTGCTGCTATATTGTAGCTCGGGCCGCCTCCCGTTGTCATGGCCGCTCGTGCAGCGGTGTGCTCCCGACTCGTCGTCAGTTTCCTGGTTTGGGTCCTCTTCCGCGTACCTTTTTGCGATCTCCAGGAGGTCCGGTATGTTGTCGAATGTGCGGTACGCTCGTTTGAGCTTGGCGACCAGGGGCTCGTAGCAGCACGAGGTCTTGAAGCAGTGGATCACGGTGTCCGGGTGGATTCCGACCGCGTTGTACCACAGATCTTGCCACAGTTGGACCCAACTGCGGTCGACTCGCGGGGTCCCTGGGCGCACCGTTCCAGGTCCTCGATGGTGGTTGCGCGGGTGTATGAACCCTCGAAGTGCCTGACGAAGGCATCACACATCTCCTCCCAGGAGTCGATGCTATCCGCGGGGAGGCTGTTAATCCACTGCCTGCACGCCCCCTCCATCATCAGGGGGAGGTAGCGGGCGGCTAGTAGGTCGGTGTGGCCGGCAATCCCCATCGCCATGAGGTAGGTATCCAGCCACACGGAGGGATCGTACGAGGGGTCGTACTTCTCTATTTCCTTCGGCGCTTTGAAGTTCGCCGGGTATCTTTTGCCTCGGGTCATTGGTCCGAAGCACTGGGGCCCGACTTGGCTCAGCGATCCCCTTGGTTCACCGTCGCGGCGGTTGGTGAGGGTGTGCCGCAGGTCGTCAGGCTGGCGTGCGCGCCAGTTCTGGTTGTTCATGATGTGGGTGTGGGCGTCGACAGGTTGTCCGTTGGCGGAGACAAAGTTGTTCGCCGGCCGAGGGTCATTGGTGGAGAGTGCCGTGTTCGTGGGTCGGTGTTGGAGCTATAGGGGTTCGGGTGGCGGGCAGTTGAGAGTGTTCGCCGCCATGGGGCGGCCGCTCGAGGCTGCTCTGCTGCCTGATGAACGCGAGTACATTCGATCCTGTGAATCAGCGCCTGCGTTTTGTTGTTCGACCGCTTTGGCGAGTAGAGCCCTGGCGTACTGGATCTGCAGGGCGCCTTCCCTAGTGGCTGCAATGTTGTCGACTGCTGCTCTGCCCGCGACGAGGTTGTCCATTGGGGTGGAGAACAGCGGGAGGCCGTTCGCGTCTCGCTCTCGTGAGGAGACCACGATCCTTGGCTGGTCCCTAGGGGGTGCGCGGTTGGGTGGTGCTGGAGCACCATTGGCCGTTGCCCCTGGTGGGGGCCGGGTGCTTCCTCCTGGCGGCGCGTTCTCATAGATAGCACGCTCGGCCGCGCGGGCCCGGTCGTTCTCGTCGTCGAAATTTAGGGCGCACCCCTGGACGGTAGGGTTCAGTCGCGACCTGATTCGGAGTTGGTGGTAGCGCGACAGCTCCTGCGCTGTCACCTGCTCGAGGCAAAAAATTTCACGCTCGGCTTGTTCCTTGCGGACTGCCTCCGCCAGCTTCAGTCGGAGTTCCTCGACCTCCGTTGCCGTTGCGTTTGGTGGGATCGGCGTGGAGAAGGGGTCTTCCGGTGGGTTGGCCCCAGTCGCCATGTAGGTCGCGGCGTGGCGACCGGTTCTGTCGTGGAGGTCGGTGGAGTTCTCCGACCCGGATTCGAAGTCAAAGATCCCAAGGATGGAGGGATCCTCGCAGTCTCCAACGTTGGAGACTTGGGTGATGGAGCCCGCGGGTGACGCGGCAATGATGGATCCGGCGCGTGATGCCGGGGTCGCCGAATCGGCGTCGTCGTTGAGGTCCGTGTCGCCTGTGGCCGTGGTGGTCTCGACCATGTTGCTGTGGGCCGAGTCGTACTCGGAGGCGAGGCGGTGGATCGTGCGGACCTGGCTCTCAGAGATCCGATCGCGTGGCGGCGACTCGCGGATGCGAGCCGAGTCCTCCGAAGCGATGACGTTGGTGAGACCGACAAAGAGGTTGATCGTGCCGACCGACAGGATCACACTGTGCGTGACGGGCCGCGCCGCCGGGACGTAGCTGCTCGGCAAGATCTGGAGCATCTCGCCGATCGCGGTCATGCGGCCAGTGGCGATCGACTCGTTGATGGGCAGATTGGATCTCGCCGCAGAACACCGGCCTGACCGGCCAGGCCCCACGGTGGGCGCCACTATCGTGGGAATGACCACGGCAGATGCTGCAATCGGCAGCGAGTAGTAGAACATGAGGCAAGGGCGGCCAACCATCTGCGATGCGAGATGAGGGTTGAGACACAAGGGTTTACCCAGGTTCAGCCCCCCGGAGGGTAAATACCTACTCCTGCTAGATTGTATTATGGTGAGAGTATAATGGGGCGAGCTCGACGGCTAGGCGGCGAGTCGCTTGGGTGTATGATGGAACGTATCCTCTATGCGTCCTCTAGGGAGGTTTATATAGACTCACCTCGCTAGGGTTTACAGATCACAACCGAAGTAGTTAAAGACTCGGAGATTTTATGACCTAGTCCGACTGGGCCTAACTATGCTTCTGGGCCTTCAGCTTCCAGTCGCTTGAGTCCACGCCAAGTCTTGATCCAGTCGCCGTCCTGTAGGCCCACTCGCTGACGCTTGGGCCAGTAGGAAACGTCCTGCTGGGTATACCCCGGTAGGCATATCCCCATCAGTTTGAGACCCATGCTATGAGTTGATCCCAGTGGCAACCCACTGTATGTGATCGGAGATCCCGTGAATTAGAGCCGGGAGACAAGCTATTGGTCAGCTGAGAGGAGAGTATCCTCATATTATATTTATATCTCCATAAAGATGCAATACTCTCTTAATCTGCATGGCAGGTTGATATTTATCTTAATATGTTCCAAGTGGCTCTTTATAAGCGGAGATGTTGTCCTGCAGAACATCTCTTAAGGAACACACATATATGTGTCTGACTGTCAAACGTCGCAGTCCGTGAGAGTTGGGTGCTCTCTCTAATAAACTCATGAAAGGCCCTGGAGTATGACGCATAAGCTCCAAACCGCGGGGAAGCCGACGGCAGCCCTGTACCGGTCTAGATTTTGTGTGAAACTAGCACGCAGAAAACTTATAGTTCAAGGCATAGTCCACTATTCAAGTTGTTAGCTAGTGTAGCATGAAGTTTAATGTGGAAGTTCAACTTAACTGTCTCCACTACACACCAGTATATAAAACAATGTTCTGGAAGAAAAATGATGTGATGTGCCAATGAGACTTTGTGGGGGATTGTTGGAATTTGGTGTATATTGGGCTCTTGGCCCATTAGACAAATTCTGAAATTCTCTTTGGTCCACTTGTGCATAGAAGCATATGGCTGTGCTATTGGTGCTAAAGTTTAGTTCCACATTGCTAGTTGAAGGGGAGTTGGACCACCTTATATAGTAGAGTGTTTCACCACTCACTAAGGTGTGACAAGGAGAGAAGCCCTCACGCACTCGTCCTCTGACGCCACCCGCCTCGCCTTGCCTCGTCACGACGCGTGTGCACGCCGCGGGTTGCGGGAATCTCGCCGAGCCGAGCTTTATTTTGCTGGTTGGGAAAATTATTTATGAGTAATTAACGGACATGTTAATACAGCCGTTTCCAGTTTTTATGGACATGGACTATTACCGACTCGGACGTGGGCTGAGCCCCACGATCTCCCTGACCTGCACTATATAAGCGCATGCGCTAATCCTAATCAGGCATCAATCAATCCACAACACGCACCTACCTCTAGAACCTTGCGCTGCCGCTTTCGTCTTCCCCATCCCGGCTTGTGGCGTACACCGCAGATCGGGACAGTAGGCCTCCGAAACCTGTACGGGTGAGGGGCGATCAAGTTTTTGGAGAGCGCTCAAGCGCGACTACTGGCAACCACGACGTCGTCCAACGACGAGTTCCCGAACGACGACTTCTTTCCGGATGTCAGCGACCTCTTCGGCAACCTCAACATGGGCAACAACTCTGCTGCTGCTACCGCCCCGGCTACTGCCGCAACGGCATCGTATGTGATCTTAATCTATCTCTTTCGAATTATGCTAGAGTTTCTAGTTCTAGCATTTGGCGTAGATGTGATAGGTTTGTCTTGTATAGATGTAATCTGTTCATCTACTTTGTTGATCTGCATGATTGGTTTTATTACTGTTTGTTTGATCATGTTTTATCACTTTATTATTTAAATTAAATCATATGGATTATTGCTTATATTTTCAACAGGATCTTCGGTGGCCAGGGTGTCCGTTCTTCTAGCAGAACTCTTCTCGGCTAAGCCTCGCCTTTGTGTCAAGGCTTTGGTGTCGGATACAAAATCAAAGAAGAAGTGATACACTAATGCGACTGCAACCAATCCGAGCGAGTGTAATGGCAACATATGGAGGCAGCAGCTTTTTTCCAGCATGCTCATTTCAGCCATGCCACAAGTTAAGCCTTGTATTATTGTTAGCAACAGGTTCGGATTGCTACAGGATTCAGCGATCTATTCTAGAGATAGATGGGTGATACAAGCAAGTGCCAATATTCAGTTTCCTTACAAGCCACGGCAACTGCCGAGTAATTCGCCACCGGTTCCAACGCTAGCCTGTCTCTAATATACTAAGCGGTGTCCCAGTCCTCAGCTGGGTAGCGTGAGCTGGGAAGGCGGTTCCTCTTGCGTTCCTAGGCCCCGCTCGCGTAGAGGCTTCTGCCCTTGTCTTCTCCTTCGGCCCGTGGTGGATGGAGGCCGGCCCGCGATGGAGAGTAAGCAGCGCTAACATTCCTCCTTTCTTGAGGGCCAGCTTGTCCCCAAGCTGGCGTGCAAGGAAAACGCTGACGAAGCTCATCCAGATCTTCCCAGGTCACCAGGGACTCAGCCTGCCCTGACCACTGAATCAACCCTTGTGGAACAGAAGTGGTTCCACGCTAAAAGAAACAACGCTGGAGAATGCGGAGAGGAATAGCATAGTTAGCATTTCCAGGAGGTAATTTAGTCTGTACCTGACAGCACGGACCAAGAGCGCGTTTCAGCTGCGAAACGTGGAAGACGAGATGGATCCGCCTGTGAACTGGAAGCTAAAGGCGGTAAGCAGAACCACCAATACATTCAGTCACCAGGTATGGACCATAGAACTTGAAAAGCAGCTTGTGATGAGCTCGGGGAGCGACAGAAGACTGGATGTATGGTTGTAGTGTCGTGGTATTGCGACGAGTACGGCATAGAGGGGTCCTTACAAAGCATGTTTAGAGACATAGGGTAAGACGGAAGGTTGGTGGGTACGAGATAACACAGCTTACCCAGGTTCAAATTCCACAATGTGGCGAAATACTACTCCTGCTATAAATCTACTCCCTCCGTTTTAAAATATAAGATGTTTTAGGTTTGTGAAGAAAATGTATCTAGACTTATTTTAGTGTCTAGATTCACTCTAAACAGAGAGAGTATCTACTAATTTACACAAAGACAGGTTCACAGGGGTCAGCGTAGACACTAATTGCAAACAATTGTAATTATTGTAGACACAAAACTCTTTTCGGCGTCGGCGTCGTGACAGCGAGAGGTGCGGGATTGGTGACGACTGTAGCCCTTGCCATCTTCACCAGGCACCGCCGCCACCCGCGGGCGTTTGCTGCGAGCCGTCTCGAGCCCTCTATACCGCGTCCTCCCGAGAACCTTCCTTCTTCAGCTCCTCCCCAGCACCGACTTCGCTGCCATCCTCCTCCAGCTTGTGCCCCTCCTCCCGCTGGACGACCACATCCAGCCCGAGCTCATCCTCTAGAATGACCTCCGCTTCCATCCGAAGCTCCTCCACGCCTCCCACATATTTGCAACCGGCCAAAGACCTTCCGACCGAGCTCCTCTTCGAGACGCACTGCACCGCAGATTTGACTTCAAGATCCAAGAAGGTGTTCACCACCACGTCGTCGGACGCACGCATGGCCGCCATGGCGTAATCACGCAGCTCCTTGCACCAAGACGAGGTGGAGTTTTAGCTACCAACTGAACTTGAACGCTCATCGCACTGGAGAAGATGCACATCCTGATTCCTGAACGGCTGCTTGCCGTTCTTGGGTTTTGACCAATCTAAAGTTATGTGTGCCTTCCAAGGGTCCATGTTGAGGTGCTTCCCTTGCCGGCCAAGGCTGCCCAAAGGCGTGTTCCGCGTGTGGGAATACATGGAGTTGGGCATGGTTTTGCAGGTGGCTCTGAACCTGCATAGGACGGAGCATGGTCCAAATAAGTAGCATCCTGATGTCTGACACTAAATACCAATGACACTTAACTATTGATATTGCTCTATGCTGTTAGTGATCGACTGAAATGTGAACTGCCACTTTTATTTTTTCCCGCAAAAAAAAAGAAATGTGAACTGCCACTTATGCTCAGAGGCATTACGGCATCTATGGTACTCCAGGGAGTTATGGGTAAACTGGGTGTCCTCTGTTTATACACTCATAATATGGTACTGGTAAAACAATGTTATAAAATAAGTGTGCAGTCGTGGGAATTATTTGTTGAAGTTACAAACAAAAGTGTGCTTGAAATATGCACAACACGGATGCTGATATTCGCGGCTCTATTTAACTTGAATTGATACTCTGGTTTAGTTTTTTCCGGGTGTCATATACAACAACACAAGTGTGCTGTTTAATTTTACAAGTCTCCTACATGATTCAGTATGTGGGTGATCTTTACAAAATTGTTTTTCATAGGAATGGGTTGAAGCACGTAATAATCAATACAAAAAGCTCTAAACTTTATCAACATAATATTTTGTCATGTTTAATATAAAGAAATCAGCAGGATTTTTTTTATCTTTTTTTACACAACAACGAGAATATGTGATGGAAAACACATTGCCTCATCTTTTCTTTTCTATATTTTGACCTTTTCCTTTATACAAGCACAAATGCTGCTTCATTTGTTAGAGTTGGATGCAAGTTTAATCTATATTTTCCTCACTATATGATTCATATAAGTTACAGTAAACTGGTTGAATATTCTCTTCATTTTATGATTTATCTATATTGTTGGGCCGAAGCAATCGCACGTGCATTTTTTGCTATTTATCTATAATGAAAGGATGGTTTCTCTTGTGTAGTTGTTCATTAAGGTTGACAGTAGCATGAATTTTTTAGCCAATGCACGTGCATTTGTCCTCTCTAACCATGTTTGCCAACTTTATACAAATTATATATGTATCAACACTAAATTTATTGGACCATGGAAAAATGCACGGCTACCGTTGCAACGCACGGGCATTTTGCTAGTCACTATAATGACAATACGCCGATTTACAGGGATCGGTTCGCTATGCGTTGTACGTGCCCTAAAGGCTCCCATAGTCCGGCTTATATAGTCGTCAGATCCTAGGGTTACAGGCAAAGTTCTAGCCGGACAGGTTACAGAGGCCTACACAATACAGAACTAGTCTAACGTGTCTTGCACTCCAAGGCTCCGGATACATCGGTGACTCCTCCATAGCCTTCCTTTATCCGGCATGAGCCTCCCTTCTGAATCCATCTAACTGGGCCGCCCAGCAGGCCATAGGCCTTTCTACCAACTGTGGGCCATCCGGGTTATCCGGATAAGAGACATAATATGAGGATACCCATATAGCATATCCCAACAGTAGCCCCCGGAGAACTCCGAGATCTTGCGCCGTCTTGCCTCTTCAGTTTGGATGCTCCGTCTAGATGAATGTTGGCAAATCGTCAAGCAATATCTTGTAGTCCTCCCAAGAACCCTGCAATGTTCTCCGTCTTCAACTTGTAAGTCGGAGAACTGCTGAATCTTCCATCGTACTCTTCTTGTAGCCGGACTGGATCCGTCCATGCCGGAATCTTCTGATGGGATGGTTCACCTGCCCGTGTCAGCTAGAGCAACATAGACCATAGGTCAGCGACGCCTCGTAACTCACAGATGCAGAGAACACAATCATGTCCATTTTTCCCGCGCAAATGATACGAACCGTTGGCGGCGGCGGTGGGAATGTGGCGAAATTTCCACGCACGCGCACGCATGCGCTATCCACGCAGCAACCACTCGATCACTTTGCACGAATCTTGACGCTGGGGGTTATAAATTTCAACAGTGTCAGATTTATCTTTTCACCTCATTCTCCCCCGTGTCATCGTCTTCCTCCTGCGAGCACCTCCTCGAGCTCTCCGCGCGCACGCGAAAAACCCTAGCTTTTCCCGATCTCCCACTCACCTCTCCCTCCCACTCCAATGGCGAGCAGAAGCTCCACTCCGTCCATGGCGGCGTCGAGCGAGACCGCGGCCAAGCCGGCAGGCTCCGTCCATGTGCCCCCAAAGGGTGTGGTTCTGCCACGGTCCGCGGTGGTGGAAGCCACCAGCGGCGACCATATTCCAGCGGGGATGGAACCGATGGAGGAGGAGGGTGAATCCCACAAGGGAGAGTGGCGCGGCTCCGATATCACCGACGGTGATCTCGAGGAGCTGCTCGCTGAAGGATACCTCCCCGTGACGGAGGGTCTTGTCTGGCGGGCGGTGCCGGCCGGCGAAGTCACCCCTTCTCCCAAGCCGGAGAGAAGGTGTACCTCAAAGCGCAAATATTACGGGGCGTCTCCCTCCTGATCTCTGACTTCTTCCTTGCTTTCCTCAACCATTACCGGGTTCAACCTCAGAACCTTTCTCCGAATAGCATCCTAGCGCTTAGCAACTATGTAGCGCTTTGTGAAGGCTACGTAGGAATTAGGCCAAGGTTAGATCTGTTCATCTACTTCTTCACCGTCAAGAGGGAAGCCAGAGAGAGCAAGGATGAGCTTAGGAATTGCGGAACAATTAGCTTCAAGATCCGGCCTGGCCGGCAGTTCCCCAACATCGTCGGCCATGAGTCCTACAAGAACTGGTAGCGGATGTACTTCTATGGCCCAGATATCCCGCTGGTTGGCCGAGAAGCAACGTACCCGGACTTCGTCGATGGGGCCGCCGCTGAAGCCCCGACATGGAGATCCCATGCCACCCTTCCCTCCGACAACGATGCTTCCCGCGCGATAAGGCGGATCGAGTGGTTTGTAGAGACGGGTCTGATCGGGTTGGACCTAGCCATGTGCTGGTTCGTCATACGGATCCAGCCTCTGCAGCACCGCACGAAGCTGATGCACTAGTACACCAAGGACAGGAAGGATAGCCTCCGCATCTCCGAGGATAACTTCTCGAGTGACTTCATCAACATCCGCCTCAAGGACGTCGTCAAGGTGAAGGATAGGAAGCGTGGCTTCACCATCACCTACGACATGTTCCTTGACGGCACGTGCCCAGAGGTACCTGTTTATCTTCTGTGTTTGACATATACTCTAGTTCTTCTGTCTATCCACTATCATCTCATCAAACACTTTGGGATTTCACTTAACAGCTCAAAAGTCTAGAGGAGGATAGCATGGCTGCCCAAATCTATGACCCCAAGATGAAGGAAGTCACCGTCGTGTCCGACGACGATGTGCCATTGGCGCGTAAGCGGAAGAGCTCCACCTTTGACGCTGCTGACAGAGGCAAGAAGAAGAAGACGGAGGGTGGAGCCTCCAAGAAGTCCACTGCCACCCTGAAGGCGGAGAAAAGAAGAATTACCGACATCCCTTTCACCAAGGCACCCACCGTTGTGTAAGCTTCTTATCTTCCGACATTGTCCATTGCTCATCTTACTCCTGTACTTATACTTTTGCATGTTTCAGGAAGAAGGACAGTTTGAGTTTGAAGAAGACCACCAAAACATCGAGGGCTTCTAAAACATCAAGGATATGTTGCACCAAGCGTCTCCCGCTGGAAATGGTCAAGGCCCACTATGAGAACGCCGACATCGACACGGTAACCTTGGGTCTGCCCGACATGGACGGTGAAGGCCAGAAGATTGACCACAAGGCTATCTGGGCATCGCTCATAGGCTTTGACACCAGGGTTGCCGAGTTGGTCGATCACAATGTCTCCGTGCCTCTTGAGATCATTGACAGCGACCACCAGAGCTCCTCCGAGTCCCTCAAGACCACCGACTTTGAAGATGATCAGGATGGCTCTCCTGCTGCTAACGATGCTGCCTCAAAGTCCCCTACGCCAGAGGAATAAAAAACACTTTGTAATATTTGCTTCCTCTGGATTGGTGTATGCGGAAAAAACTATTGTGTTAACTTAAGGCGGAAAAACAATAGCTGCAATTTCCTACTACTCAAGTACTAGTTCCAGCATGTAAATATTTTTTAAGCAAGTGCTGGCTTATCCATTACTTTGATTCTTATGCTTGACTTTTATGAGTCGGGTTACTCATAGTCGGGACCATGCGCTCAGGTGATGATGCCCAATGGCACCATCAACAACCTAAGCATAAAATCGCCGACTTCAAGTGCCAAAAGTCACTACTCCAGAATCCACATAAAAACAACAAAGAACATGTAGACCAGAAAACTTAAGCTAACGCCCGTACACTACAAGAAATATGGCAATATATGACCCTCCATTTTCGTCATAGAATCGTCATAGTAGTCTGTTTATGACGATTCTATGACGATTTTGAGATTGTCGAAAGCTGAGCGTCGCAAATAAACTATAACGACGTTTTTGATAAAATCGTCATAACCATCTATGACGATATTGGATCGTCATAACGTCTATGACGATTCAATATCGTCACAGGCCATCTAGCCATGCCATGTCAGATCCTGCGTGGCTGATCCTACGTGGCAAAATTGCGACGAAATTAAATCGTCTTAAATCGGAATCAGCCCAATCAATTATGGTGGTCTATATGGGCCAGCCCAATAATTCTGGCCTTTTTCTTTTTTAGGCCTAGGCCATTTACATAGCATTTCATTTTGTGTCGTGGCCTTTTATGGTACATTTCTTCTATGGGCCATGGCTTTATTAGGGTGTATTCCCTTTTGGGCCTTTTATTCTGTACATCAGATTTCTCTTTTATTTTTTCAGCCTTTTTTCCCCTTTTTTTCTAATTCCATGTAGCCTTTTTTATATCCAGAACAGGCCCAAAGCTACTACCAAACCATCCCAGCAACATTTCCAAATATATATTTTACACAACACAACAATTTAACATCTAAAATTTAAATATGACAGCCACGAGGTAACAGTATAACAGGACATGACAACCAGATCATCATATAACACTATAACAGATATAAATAGCTGATATAGTAGATATACACATGACAGCAGATACAAAGAAATAGCAGCCAAAATTGATACACAATAACCAAATAACCAGCAGATGTAAACATTCCAGATTAGCTACTGGACTGGCCTGGAGCATAGCTCCCTACTACTCCTTATGTCGCCCTTGTTGCTGGCCTATACCACATCCAAGAACATCGAAATATCCTCCTTCGGCCTTCTTATTTCTGTCAAACAGAAAAACTAGCATAAGTGATACGAATTAGATAAATAAATAGCAGCATATTAGCTATGATAAGTCCATTTCCATAACAGTTTTCAAGTACAAAAACATGTATTCAGATAAAAAACAATAGACAGTCTTGTACATACACAAAACATGCATTCCTAGCTTCAAAATGATGTACCAACAGCTATACAACCAATAACAGAGTCATATCCAACTATTGAGTTTCTAGCTCTTATCTTGGCTATGCCTTTCTCCAGCCTACCTTCTAGCTGCTTAAGTTCCCTCAGGGTCATGGTGCTGACAGAATCTCTCACTAATGACCTACTGGAAATTTCAGACATGATAGGCTCCAAAAACTTAAGTTCCTATGAGGTATCATACACTATCATATGCATCATGGCATGAAGATTTTAACCTGTTTGAGTTTTGCAAGATACTGATCTGCTGGCCAGCTTGGAGTACTCCTGCTAGTAGTACTGAAAATTCGCAATATGATTATATGAGAAAGCATTCAGAAATAACCAAATATACATTTGATAATCAAATAGTTGTTTTATGTTACAATCTGCACAACAATAAGGTAGTAGACAACAAATATAGTTACTGAAAACAGTCGCTGGGACAAGCTTCCTATTCATTTATATGTGAGTATGCTTCAATTGTGCATTAGATTTTGATTTTGCAATATCTACTCAAGCTGAGAATGGGGCAGGTCTGTATGGGTCTAATGGGGTGGGTTTCGCTTGGAACAGAACAATGGCTTGTGTACATCCCTGTCGTCACCTACCCTGTACACTAACATACTACTACTATATGACAACAATTGATTCCAATAAAATGCTAATAAAAGGATGGATTAGCACATAGAAGTTTTACAGTTGCAAGGTATACAAAAGTATCACAAGAAATGCTTTCGCTTCAGAAGTAATAAACTGCAATACAATCTTTCAAATGCTTTCGCTTCAGAAGTAATAAACTGCAATGCAATAAAATGACTTCTGTTGTCTAAAATAACACAAAAAATTGACAAGAGATTACATAGCTTTACACTATTACAAACAGAACAGAACCAACAGACTGAATTTTAGTTACTGCTTTTGGTTTTTTAAAATTTTGACAAGATAAATCTCAAAAGCAACATAATAAATTTCGACAAACAAAACATAACCAGGCCACAGCTTACTGCTTCCGTTTTATAGAATTAGCAGCTCCCTGCGGACAATTCAAAGACAACTACACCAGATTTGCTAACTAAAGCATATGTAGTCATCACGCATGCACCTGTAGCTCATGCATCCTACCAAAAAGAGTCCACTATAATTTTCAGCACCGCACATAGGTGCGCTCTTGATCAAGAAGAATAGGGGAAGAAAAAGAGGCCTTTACCTGAGGTGGTCGTCGGCGTCGGGAAGTACCTGTAGCTTCACCAGAGATGGCCGCAGCAGGACCAGTCACATACGTATAATGTGCAGTACTCTAATCCTTCCCATCTTCCAAGCCAAATTTGCAAAATTAATGAGCGACAGTTAAGAACCAACACTGTAGTATATTCATGGTAAAGGTGCTAGTATATTCAGAACCAAAACTGCTTTAGCAACAAACTGGTTAAGATGGCATGTACTACCTCACAACAATCCAGAATTCCAAGATATGCAAATTATACTGTTGAAACTAATCATGCGACTATAGAAAGTGATAATAAAGCTATCGTGAATGAGATGAAGATAAAGAAGCAAAGCAAATCTCAGCTAGTTTTTATACTGTTGGAATCTAGAGAACTGCTAGCTCAACTATCGAATTACATTATCAAGATAGTAAATTAGGTGTGCAACTACCGGTGACCTTGGTGTCCGCGAGCAGGACCTCCCTGCTCATCACCGTTGGTACGGCCAGCCTGCTGGACGGTGGCAGCAGCCATTGGGTCGAGGTTGAGCCCGTACTCCTTGGGAGGGAGCTCCGAGAGAGGGAGAACTGCAACCCCATCTCAAATAGCTACATAGGGAGAGAAGCAAATCAATTGTAAATCATCTGAGTTATAGAAACAGCTATAAAATGCATGAGAAATTCAAAATGTGGTAAGATGATTTAGTAATAATCATTGAGCACACAAGAACAAGCTAAGATAACATGTTATTTAGTAAAGAAATAAAAGAAATATGACAAGTAGGACATTTCTAGTACTGAGCTAGCTAGAAAATGCAATGTGAAGCTCCAGGATCTCTCATTAGCATGTTTTCTTTCCAAAGAAGGCACATGCATTAAGAGAAATCAACAGTAAGTGTGAAACATTAAGGGCCATACCAAGACCGAAACCCCGTTTATATCAGTAACAAAGGAAAAAATCTTCTATTACTTTTGTTCCATCTATAGTTGCCCAGGATGGTGCTAAAAATAGCAGGTTCTACCTTGCTGAGGATGGTACATGTTGAGGATGTAACAACAAAAGATCATATTACTGTCTTAGTTGCACCTCCTTAGAGAAGAAAATCTACTCACCATAAGGAAACCGCAAACATATAAATTAGAAACTGGGAAAATATAACAACATCTGTAGATACAAAACTTATGCAGGGGCATTGTATGTTCCAAAAAGAATCAGTATTAAAATTGATATAGTAAAAAAATGCATCCCCATCATATATTACAGCAGACTATGGTGTTAGAAGATCCCATCGAAGTTATTTGATTACATCTAACAAATCACCACCATTATATTTAGAATCAAAATATGTCCCATACAAAACAGAAAAAGATAACTAACAGGAAGTACGCTTGGTGATACACAACTCACCGTGCTCGTGCCAGAAAACAAGCATCTCTACGGAAAAACCTGAGAGTCGGTGCTAACCATGCTGAACCATACTAGTTCTATCTCAAACAGTGAGCTTACTTATGGCAAATCTGAGAGTAACATCTATGCCTATGTACAAGTTTTTAGTTGCAGTTGAGTACATGCTCCAGTAGCATAGTTTCAGATACCTGTAAGTACAACTGGTTCTAGAAAACAAAGTTCAAGTTTATTTATTTTTGCTTCTATGTAGAACTAGCAACATAGAGCTAGAAGGTTACATCTAGCATTGAGCTAGCATGATACATTACAGGGCAAAATAAGCTGCATCAAGGAAAATTGGCATGAAGCAGCAAAAATAGGAAAAGTAACATTAGAAAAATTAGCTTCCATCTAGCAAGCTGCAACTAACAGTTTCCATCAGTAAATAGAAACTAGCTTTCATCTAGCAAGTGGAAAGATAGTTGCACATGGGCTCAGGCAACAGCAAAGAACTCACCAACGAGAGCGGCGTATGGGGTTTCCGCATATGTGGGGGCGGAGCCGGTGACGTCGACGAGGACCCGCGTGTGCTCGATCTCTAGGTCGCGCATGGCCTACAGGCGGTGCTCCTCCAGCCGACCTACTTCGGCACCGGCAGCAGGTCATGCTGCAAAGGAGACCCGTCCTCCTCTGTCTTGGGCATGGTGGCTCGGTGGTGCGGGACACTGAACGGAACCGATGGGGCTTGGCGCCGGGGTGCAGATCGATCTGCAGCTAGATCTCATCGAAGGTCGACGCGTTCCTTCGACCCTAGAAAGAACCACCGAATTGGTCATGAGACATGAAGGAGTAGATCGAATCGAATAGCAGAGGGCATGAATTGGGCACGCGTTTACCTGGATCACAGCACTTTGGAGCCATCACGCGAAGGGGAGCAGGGGACGCCTGGTTCGATTTCGAGAGGGATGGGGAGGCAGCGCAAAGGAATGTGTTTCGGGACATGGCCGAGAGTGGCGGAGACCTAGGGAGGGGGCGAGAATGGCGGAGAAGGGAGGGAGGGGCGTGGCTGGCGGCGGATTTGGCTTGGCGCACGCTAGGGTTCGGGCGCCGCTAGGGTTTCGGGAGAGGGCGATGCGGCTATGGGAGAGGGCGATGCGACTGCGGAGTTGGTGGGATGTGGTGAACTGGGCACATATAAGCCAATATTAACACATGGATAGGACACGTAGTAAAAAACCCGACACATAGACACGCCACATAGACGCAATTGCTGATGTGGCAAACAACTCATGTCAAGTTATGACAATATGACGATTTAAAATCGTCATAGTGAGCTACAAGTAACACCATAGGCTGCTTCCATCAAATTATGACGATTTCATCTAAAGTAACTATGACAATTTTTAGCAAAATCGTCGTAATTTTCCAGGGTATAGGCCCTCTTGAACAGCTTACTACCATCTCATGCAAAATCGTCATAACTCTATGACGATTTTGTTCACGGTCACTATTAGAAGGTCATAGAATAACACATTCCTTGTAGTGGTAGGCAGAATTTTCACCAGTGCAAACGCAAATCTTGTGCATAAAGGTTTTATACGATCCAAAAATGAACACTAAAGGAGGTAAAAGACTCAGGAATATGAGTGAACCAGAGAGCTTTATTTAATTTATCATATAAGAGATAAACAGTAGATAAAAACTATGCTAAGTGTAAAAAGGACATAGCTGTGCTATGTTCCATGGCCGATCAAGCTCCGGGTAGTCATCATCCGGGTCACGTCGCTTACTCTTATGATCATCGCTGGGTCTATCCTCAAGTTCACGATTGTCAACGAGGTAGTAAGACCCATTGAGTAGCGCCTTGTTTATGATGAACGGTCCTTCCCATGGAGGGGATAATTTGTGTGACTTCTTCTGCTTAAGTCGGAGCACCAGATCCCCCTCTTTAAACGAGCGATGCCGAACACGGCGACTATGGTAGCTGCGTAGCTTCTGCTGGTAGATGGCGGATCTTTGGCATGCCAATACACACTCTTCCTCGAGAAGATCCACATCTAGGCGTCTGGATTCTTTAGTGTCATCTTCATCGTAGGCGGCAACTCTTGGTGAATCGTGAATGATGTCGGAAGGCAGGATGGCTTCTGCTCCATATACCATGAAATAAGGGGTGTAGCCGGTAGATCTGTTGGGTGTAGTTCGTAAACTCCACAACACAGATGGTAATTCCTCCGCCTAGGCTCCAACCGCTCTATGTAGCGGTGCCTCAAGACGTGGCTTGATTCCCTACATAATTAATCCATTGGCTCGCTCAACTTGGCCATTGGATTGTGGGTGTGCCACAGATGCCAGGTCAAGTCGGATGCCCTTCTCCCAACAATAATATTCCACTTCTCCGAATGACAAGTTACTGCCGTTGTCGGGGATAATGCTATGTGGGAGACCAAATCTCACCACCAGATCCCGGACAAACCTAAGGGCAGTTGCCCCATCAAGCTTTCTAATGGGTTTAGCTTCTATCCATTTGGTGAATTTATCAACTGCTACTAGCAGATGCGTAAAACCACATGGTGCCATCTACAACGGCCCAACCATGTCTATCCCCCAGACTGCAAACGACCAAGTTATTGGTATTGTTCGCAATTCTTCAGCTGGAACATGTGGTTGTCAGGCATAGTACTGCCATCCCATGCATGTCTCAACCAGCTTGTCGGCGTCCGCGTTCACGGTCGGCCAGTAGAATCCTTGCCGGAAGGCTTTGTAGACCAACGATCGAGGAGCGGCCTGATGCCCGCAATCACCGAGATGGATCTCACGAAGGATTTCAATATGTTCTTGTTGGGAAACACACTTAAGGTATACACCAGTAGTGCTTCTTTTATTGAGCTGTCCATTGATTATGGTATAGCCCTTGGCTCGATGTACTATTTGCCGAATTTCGACCTCGTCGATGGGCAAAGTTCCGTGTACGAGATATTCCATGAACGGTTTTGTACAAGCCGGAGGGACCTTTGTCACTGTGTGAACGGAAGAGTCAACTCTATCCCGGTTCTCGGGGTCTGCTCCCTTCACGGATGGTGTCCGTAGATGCTCCAGAAAAACGTCAGGTGGATTTTTTGCGACCTGACCCAAGCTTTGACAGTAGATCAGCCTCCTCATTTTGCTCCCCCTAGACATACTTGACTTCGTAGCCTAAGAAGCTCTTGGCTATCTCGTCCACTTCGTCTCAATATGCCGCCATCATAGGGTTCCGCACGTTCCAGGTGCCAGCTACCTGCTGGGCAACCAAGTCGGAATATCCACAGAAAACTATACGCTTGATGCCAATATCCTTGGCTATGCGTAGTCCATGAATGAGTGCTTCATACTCCGCCATGTTGTTTGTAGACTCGAAGTGGATCTGCAGAACGTAGTGTAGCTTTTCCCCGGTTGGTGACTGTAACAGTACACCAGCCCCCGAGCCATTGAGTAGCTTTGATCCATCAAAGTGCAATACCGAATATTCTGGCTCTAGTATAGGGGTAGCATCTGGCATCTCCGTCCAATCTGCGATAAAATCTTCCAAGGCCTTTGACTTGATAGCGTTGCATCTCTTGTAGGTGATATAGAAGGCGGCAAGTTCAATGCCCCACTTCACGACCCTTCCTGTAGCATCACTATTGTTGATGATGTCAGACAGTGGAGCTTTGCTCACAACTGTGATAGGGTGCTCCTGGAAGTAGTGCCTTAGCTTCTGATAAGCGAGGAACTCCATAAGCTAGCTTCTGGTAGTGCGGGTAACGCTGCTTGGAATCCTTCAAGACCTCGCTTACATAGTGAACTGGTCGTTGAACTCCGTACTCATGCCCTGGTTCTTTCCGCTCTACCACGACAACGATGCTAATTACCCGGTTGGTGGTCACCATGTAAATTAACATAGGCTCCATAGGCTCGGTGTTGCAATGATAGGTGCCGAGGAGAGTATCTCCTTTAGTCGCTTCAATGCTGCATCTGCTTCGTCCGTCCATGTAAATTTGTCCGCCTTCTTCAGCAACTTGTATAGCGGCAGAGCCTTCTCTCCAAGTCAGCTGACGAACCGGCTAACTGCTACAACACAACCTGTTAACCGTTATATGTCCTTCAGGCATGTCGGATGATTTATGTTTAGGATGGCCTTGATTTTCTCCAGGTTGACCTTGATTCCGCACTGGGAAATGATGAATGATGACCCACAAGTATAGGGGGTGTATCGCAATACTTTCGATAAATAGGAGTGTCGATCCCAACGAGGAGCAGAAGGTGTTGACAAGTGGTATGGAGCAGGAACTCTCTGCAAATACTTTGCAAACGGATTTTTAGGGGTTTTCTGATAAAGCAACAAAACAAAGTGCAAGTAATAAAGAACAAACGCAGAAAGTGGCCCAATCCTTTCTTAGCAAAGGGAAAGCCGGTGGAAATACTTATAAGGACCAAACGTTCTCGAGGACACATGGGAATTTTGTCAAGTGCTTTCGCTTCAAATAGCTAAATACTCTTCTTTGGTGTTGTAAGTGTTGTGTGGGTGAACCTATGCTAATGTACCAACCTTACTTGGACTAATACATACTTGTGATTAAACCCCCTGCAAGCATCCTCAACTACAGGAAAGTAATTAAGATATAAACCTAACCACAACCTTAAACTCTGAGATCCTACGCTCCCTTGTGCAAAGGTGTCCTAATGGGGGTTTAGGTTTCTGTCACTCCGGCAACCCCACAATTAGTATCCAAATACATAATGCATCCCCCTAGGCCCATAAATGGTGAAGTATCATGTAGTCGACGTTCACATGACACCACTAGAAGGATAGCACCAAAAATTAAATACTAAACCATTGAATAATAACTCAACACAAATCCACTACTAACAACATGACTTCTCCCAAGTCCTTAAGAACTAAACGAACTACTCACGAGACATCATATGGATCTAGATCAAATATTATATGGTGATGAATAACAATCTGAACATAAAAAATAATCCAATGGTTCCACTCACAAGCATCAACTACAATAGTAATTAACACCGGGAAAGTTTCCCCTAAGAACTAAAGCAATATCCAACACAATTGTTATAGCGGGACGGAGTGGTGATGATGGTGCTGGTGGTGATGATGGTGTGGATGATGATGATGGTTATCCCGATGAAGCCTAGCTTGATGACAGTGTTGATGGCGATGATCTCTCCTCTCCGAGAAGGAATTCGCCCGACAGAAATCTGTCTGCCGGAGAGATCTTTCTCTCTCGGTGTTTTCCGCCCCGCAGAGGCGGCAAAAATCTATCTGTGGTCGCTTCCCTGGTGTTAGGGTTCCATAGGGAAGATATAGGCGAGAGGGCGGAGTTGGAGGCCGAGCAGGTGGGCCACACCTGCCCTGGGCGTGGGGCAAGGTGGGCCCGCGCCTAGGGGTGTGGGCCCCCTGTGGCCCTTCTTCGCCTCCCCTTCTGGCTTCCTATATCTTCTGGGTAAATATAATTTTCCCATAGTTTTTTGGTATTTTTTTGATCTTCACGAAATTGCATCGAAACACCTTTTTTTCCATCAGAATCCAGACTCCAGCAGTCCATCCTCCAAGAATCATCCAACATGCATAAACAGATGAAAATACATAAGTAATACCTCATAATAAGACATATATCAATGAATAGAGGCAAATTATGATATAGAATGGTGATGCAAATTGGACGTATCAATGAAGCCCAACAATTTGCCGGCCGGAACCCCGAAAACGCACTTCTTGGGGTTAAGCATGATGTTGTATTTTCAGAGATTATCAAAGGTTTCTTTTAAGTCGAAGATTAAGTCATTTGACTTTTTAGACATCACCGCTATATCATCCACATATGTGTGAACGTTCCGACCAATTTGATCGTGTAGGCAACGCTGCATTGTCTGCTGGTATGTAGCACCTGCGTTTTTCAGCCCAAAGGGCATCATTACATAGCAAAACGTGCCGTAAGGTGTGGTGAACAAAGCGGCCAATTGGTCCGACTTCCTCATTTTAATCTGGTGGTATCCTGAGTATGCATCGAGAAAACATAAAAGCTCCGAGCCAGCCGTCGAGTCAATGACTTGGTCAATGCGAGGCAAAGAAAACGGATCTTTGGGACACGCTTTGTTCAAGCCGGTGTAATCAATGCACATTCTTAATTCTTTGGTTCCCTTTTTGGGGACAAGTACAGGATTGGCCACCCATCGGGTGTGAAGGACTTCTCGGATAAAGCTAGCCTTAAGTAACCTAGCTATCTCTTTGCCTATGGCGCGTCTCTTCTCATCTCCGAAGCGTCATAGATATTGTTTCACCGGTTTGCATTTTGGATCAATATTCAAGCTGTGCTCGGCAAGTTCCCTAGGTACACCTTTCATGTCGGCAGGTTGCCAGGCAAAGATGTCCCTATTCTCACGGAGGAACTCGACGAGCATGCTTTCCTATTCAGGGTCTAGGTTTGTCCCAATGGCGGTGGTCTTGGAGGCATCGCCTACCACAAGTTCTACCGGCTTGGTTTCGATGGCGGCCTTGAAGGCTGGGGCGAAGTCAGAAATCTGCTTCTTCGACGCCGGCATCTCCGTGGCATCGACCTTGCCCTAGATCTCCTTGAATTCTTCGCTGTAGAGGACAGCTTCTACAAAGGCTGCTTCTCCAATCTCGCAGTCCCTTGCCTTGTAAAGCTTTCGAATATGATGATGATGCCGTTTGGTCTGGGTATCTTGAGTTTGTTGTAGACGAAGCATGGCTTGTCCATGAAGGCGTGGAAGATGTCGCGTCCAAAGATGACGTGGTACACAGGCTTGATGGGGACCACCTCGAAGGTCATGCGCTCTTGGAGGTAATTGTTAACATCGCCAAAAGAGACCTGAAGTGTGATGCACCCAAGGGACCGAGCCTCACGGCCAGGAACTACGCCATGGAACACGGTGCTGGTACGCCTTAGGTTGGCCTCCGTCAAGTTCATCTTGTGCAACGTATCCAGGTACATAATGTTGATGCTGCTTCCACTATCCACCATACACTTGGTGAACTCGTTGTCGTCAATCAGGGGGTTGATGACCATGGCGTACTGGTTCTCCGTAGGGATGAGGTCTGGGTGATCCTTCCTGTCCCAAGTGATTGGAATCTCCGACCAGTGCAGGTACTGGGGGACTGGGGGTAGGGTGGCCATTAGTATCCTCAACGAGGTTTTCTGTAGCTGACGAGGTTTAATCTCGTCAATGCCCATTGTTATGAGCTTGGGTTTTGGAGAAGATGGGGGTGCTGTAGATCGCGGAACGTTTAACATAAAAGCAACTAGGGGACACGAGATTTACCCAGGTTCAGGCCTCCAGAAGGAAAACCCTACTCCTACGTGTCTACTCTTGATTATGGCGGAACGGAAAGTTACATGGGTGCGCAGATGTAATCTGGCATGGAGGTGTGTATGTGGTGGTATGAGAGATATCCTCCTCGGCATGCCCTCCTAACCTTTATATAGAGGTAGGCAAGTCCCGGGCATAGATCGAGTCGGTTACAGTTTCAGGGTTTGACCCTTTGAATATTATATCTGTTCTAGTCTTGCTCTCTAAGGATCCGAAGACGTCATGGGCTTGGGCCACCCGAAGATCTTCATGGACCGTGCATATTCTTGTGGGCCTTCCTTGTACTGGACCAGGTATGATAATGTCATGTACCCGTAGGGTATAACCATGTCAGTAGCCCCCGAGTGTTCAGTCGAATCGCAGATTTGGCTAAGGACTCTTCAATCTTTCGGGTGCAGCTGTTTCGTGTTTATCATAGAATGATTTTAGTGTCTAGGGATTATTGATGCATGTGCCTGACTCTCCCGACGGATCAGGGTCAGTTAACTGTCTTAGGACAAAACAACACAATCTTCTTCAGATTCGAGTCCCTCGACTCGAACCCGGAACAGATGCTGGCGTAATTCGACTCAGGCCGTTGAGGTCTTACAGGAGTCAAATCCCAGTAGTTTTCGAATGATGTACCCAACGCGTCCGTCGGGATTTTCATTGCGCCTGTTGGCACAGATTTTTACTAGCAGAGCGCAGTTGGGTGCGTTACGAGGCCATCAGATGGTATCTGTAGGTCTTATCTTTGCGTCGTAGACACAACATCCGAAATTTTATCACCACGGAGGTGTTTCGGGTGGCCAAGGGGGATGTTTCTCACTTAGCGTTGGTTGGGGCAAAGTTGCCGATTTTTTTTTTGCTTTCTGATCCGAAGGATCGCAGTCGAAGAATTCATAGGGTGCGCGACCAGTGCTCCCTATGGGAGTATCCCCCGAGTGTCTGTTCGAGTCGTAGACTTGAGCAGAGACTTTAATTCAGCCGTTGTGGGCTTCAGGTCCGTAGGACACAAATTTTTCGGATGCTTGAATTAATCCTCCCTATGGGAGTAGCCCCCGAGTCCGTAGTGGAGTCGTAGACTCGACGTAGGACTCGAAGAATAGATCATTTGCGTAGTACGTTATTCATGCTTCGTGCGCGCGGCCAGCGCTCCTGATAGGAGTAGCCCCCGAGTAGTTGCTCGAATCATATATTCGAGTGAGTACTTTAGCTGTTTAGCCGAAGGTTTATAACCTTTGCCAGTATGGCTTTGATGACATCAGTGCTGATGATCGGTGACCTCAAGCATCTGCGGCGCCAGAGGTGACGTGACTGGACAAACGTGGGTCCCACTTTCTGACTTGGAGTTGACTGGTCACGCGCGACGTGGCGAGAATTACGGCGTCTCCTCGATTCCCGTGCATAGTGGGAGGCGTGCGAGCGACGGTTCGCTGCTGTGCTGACACGTGGATGGTTGGATTTGATGCTGGCGCTAGGGCTTCTAGATGAACGGTTTCTATTCATCGTCTTCGTCCTTATAACTGTGGGGAAAAATTGTGGTTTGTTTTCACCGCAGCCACTTGCTTTCTACTACTTCCATTTCCTTGAGCTTTTCTCGCTGCGCGCTGGAAATTCTCCGATCGTTTCCCTCCTCTTTCTTGTGCTCGCACCGCCGCCATCGTCGCGCTGCAATGGTGAAATCGAAGAAGACCTCCACCAGTGCTGCTGCTGGCAGCAACAAGGGCACCGCCGCCACTCGTGTCACCGATGGTGGGTGGCGGTGCATGGAGACACGTGAGGGCGACCTGCGCAAGCTTCGTGAGCGGGCTTTAATCCCGCAGGACAAGGAGGCCGTCAAGATCCCCGACGATGAGGTATTTCCTCGTCCTCCTGCAGGGTTTCGCATGATGTTCATTGCCTTCATTATTCGCGGCCTTTATTTCCTAGTCCATGACTTTCTTCGTGGGCTGTTGTTCTTCTATGCCATTCAACTCTACCATCTTTCCCCCAATTCTCTTCTTCACATCGCTTGCTTTGTTGCTTTTTGTGAGTGCTGGCTCGACATTGAGCCGCAGTTTGGCCTCTTCCGGAAGCTCTATTCTGTGAAGAGGCAATCCGGCTCCGATGGAGTTTATCCGATTGGAGGCTGCGTCATTTCTCTTTGAACTGCTGCTCTTTTCTTCTCTTTCTCTATGTACGAGTCTGTCCAGAACTGGCGGATGAAGTGGTTTTATATCCGCGACTCCACAGTGGATGGGCAAAACTTTGGCCTTACCCCTTTCGACTCCACTCAGAAAATCCAGCCGAAGAGATCCTGGAAGAACCATATCCTGGAGGGTGAGGTGGAGGAGATAGAGGAGCTCTATCGTCAGGTGGAGGACCTCCAGGTGATTCCGGAGAAGGAGGTGAACGGTGTGGACATCATCCTCACCTTCCTTAAACGTCGTGCAGCCACTCCAGGCTAGGGTGCACCCGATGTTCCTTTATTCTGGCCGCCACGACCCAACGAGAGTTGCGGCTGAGGAGCTCTCCAAGGGGGACCTTGACAGAGTCCTCCGACCACTGCTGAAGTACAAGGCTAACGAGGACCTTCCGGGAAAGTCGCGGACCCCTCCGTTAAGTGCCTCTCGACCAGTTCCGCAGGTGTAGATATGGGACGTGTGTGTAGCGTGTTTCCTTTGCAATTATCTTTTCTGAAAGCTTGTCTTCATTGTGCAGGAGTTCAAGGTACCTGGCATGGTGCCCCCACTACCCGAACGGTTTCCGGATGCGCCGGACAATGAAATCGTGGACTCCGTGTTCGAGCTTCCCCCGACGCAGTCACCGACTGAGGAAGCCCCCAAGGTGAGCGAGGGGCGGACCCGAAAGCGGGCATGGAGCTCGAGCGAATCTTCGGATGCCTCGACTCCGCCAACTCCTAGGGACCCGCCGTGCCTTATCCGTCGCAGTGGAGGTGATGGTGCCTCTTCCTCTCCCATCCCAGCCGTTCCTGTGCGGGCTGTAGCGCCGTAGCCGCCGGCGAAGAGGAAGAAGGAAGAGAAGAAAGGCCAGAGGGCCCTGCCTATTTTTAACTTGAGGGACATGGACTCGTAAGTAAATTCGGATGCCTTTTGCTATCTTTCTTTGTCTTGTTGCTTTCTTGCCTTTGACTGTTGTTTTCCTTTGCAGCCACTCCTCGGAGGGCTCTTTTAGCGATGCCACTCAGGAGATGGTAGGGGAGTCGAAGATGACGCCTCCTCCCTCTCAAACGGTGGCCACCTCTGGGGGCGCTGCTTCGAACCCCTCTCCACAGGAGGCTCGGGTGATCGTCTCCCAGAAGACTACAGCCGGACCTTCGGAGTCTCCGTCTGAGCATGTAAGTGTGTTCTCTCTTGCTGTGGGGGGAGCCCCCGATCCGTATTTTCGTATGATCTGCTGATCGTTGCTTCTTCTTTGCGTGTCTCGGGGGAGTCCCCAAGCATTTTTCATATGGTTGATCTTTTGCTTGTTTCTTGGGCGCAGCCCCCGAGCGCTTGGCTTGACAAGTTGTTTCTTCTTGCAGCCTTTTGTGCAAGGTGTGAACCAGCTGGTGAAGTAGCACCTGGCGTTGGAGGCCAGCCTGCGGCAGCTTCAAGGTACATCCATAACTAATCCTCTATTATTTCGTCTGCTTGCTAGCTTATTGAGATCATGTATGTTCTTTGGCTTTTCGCAGATGACAATAACATTGCCCTCCGCGAGCTTGATGCTCTCAAAAAGAGCCTTGGGCGAGCGGAGAAAAAGGCAGAAGATGCCATTGGGGCGAAGGAGCGCCTCGAGCGTTATCTTGCTGACACAGTTGCGGCCAAGGAGCGCCTGCAGCAGGAAGCTACATGCCGCGAGCAGCAGCTCGCTACCACCACGGTTTCGCAAGAGAAGGAGGTTGCTGAGAAGCTAATGGCTGCTGCCAAAGCTATTTCGGGTGAGTGATTTCGCCTGTATGTTCTATTTTGGCTGCCTTGTCTATGTGCTTTTCTTTGATTCTTACTGTGATTTTTCCATTTCTCTAGATGCCGCAGGCATTGAGTTCAACCGTAGTGCCCTGGAGCACGGTAGTGCTTTGGATGATGCTACTGCGGCGGTCGAAGACCACTGCAGTACTGTGGTTGGCTCTCTTGCCAAAGCCAAGGAGGTCCTCGAGCACTTCTACAAGGAGCTCGTTCCCAAGGGCGCTGCCCTTGAGGATGTCGACTTGTTGGCGGATGCGTTGTCAGTGGATGCGCCTGTGGCCTACAAGCGCAAGCAGAAAGGCATCGACGCATCCATGGGGTCTAGAGCGGAGCTGGATCTTCATCAGGTCACCTCCCAGATGCCAACGGCCCCCGACGGTTCCGAGGTAGCCTTCGCTCTCTTTGTCGCCCGCTATAAGCGCTATGGGCCGAAACTTATTGACCTTCTGGCGGAGTATGCCGCGAAGCAGCTGGAGGAGGTCAAGGGTAGGCTCTCTGGCTCCAAGGCCACTCAGGATGCAGCTGCTTAGGCTTTGTATTTATAGTTCTAGGATAGTTACCTTCTACCTTTGCTGTAATTCGCTTGATGAACACTTCCTGTGCCACGTAGTGGCTTTTGTTGTATATAATGAGCCTTCGAGTTGTTGCCCAGTCTTGTGTTTTTATATATCATTTCTGTTTTCCTTAGGGACCTTCGGGTGATGACCCCATCAATACTTCGTCTGCTCCGCAGCCACGACCATCCTTGGATGATGAGTCGCAGCTTGTTTTTCTTCGCGACCGCGTCCGCAGTCTTGAGAAGGAGTTGCTTGGCATCCGAGGCCATGCGGACTTTTGGAAGTCGAAGGCAGAGGGAGGTGCCGCGAGAGAGGAATATCTGATGGGGGAGCTGAGGAAGTTGGCCGAGCAGCTGCAGTGTAAGTTTCTTCGAGTTGCTGCTCATTTTCGGATGCGCCTTTTGGCGGGCCATCTTACTTTGTCGTTTTTGAAGGTGCTAACCTTGTTCCCAGGGAGGAGAAGGAGCGCGTTGCAGTTCAGATCAATTTCCTGACACAGCAAGATATGGAGGCTGGTGGCTTTTTCTGGATGGATCACGATCGTGCCATGGTCCTTGCGACTGTGTAGATTGTGCCCATCAAGTGTCACGGGTGCTGCGGCAGGTGAAGACTTCCTTGGCGTTGATTCTGCACATCATGTTTCCCCTTGATGAAGCGCCATAGACTCTCTGGGGCTTGCTAGCGAAGTTTCGAGATGTGCGTCATGTCAGGGAGCTGGTGCGGCACCAGTTAGTTGCGGGGGTGAAGGCCGCTCTTTCCCTTCTGCGGCTGCATCGGCCTAACGTAAATCTTGCGGCTGTGGTAGCTGGGCCACCCCCTCGACCAGATGGTGGCCTATGGGACATGCGCCCGCACTATGCGGCTATGAGGCAGTTTGTTGAGGAAGTTGTAGGTCTCTTTGAGCACCGTGCGCAGGTGATCCTTCAGAATAGGTAGGACCTATAAAAAGATAGATGTAAAATTTGTATATATTTTGACTGGGCGTTTTGTGCCCTTTACTGTAAAAGGTTGATTGTATTAGCACATGGTGCTTGTTTGTATGCATGCCCTTTTCGTTAGCCAGACGTGATCAGCTACTCAGGTGTACATGCGTTATCCTCAGTCGACGAAGTCATGAGGTGAGGGGGGAGCCCCCGAGTGTGTTGTAGCATAAAGAAATGTGAGTCAAAGGTAAATTTTCGGGCGAGACACTTAGCTTTATTCATATCGTAATGAGGAGGTACATTGTTCGGCTGAGTAGCCTTGGCTGAATAGCCTTATTGAAAGTAAAGGGTGATAGCTAGGGGTATAAGCGTCACAGTTGTGCGACGTTCCATGGGTTGGAGTATGTGACTCCAGACTCCATGTGCTTGAGGCGGTAGGCGCCACCTGGGATGACTTTGGTGACGACGTATGGTCCTTCCCAGGGTGACTCGAGATTTTTCGGCTGCTTTTGCTTGAGTTGTAAGATGAGGTCTCCTTCGACGAAGGACCTTGGACGCAGCCGACGGCTGTGATAGTTGCGGAGGGTTTGCTGGTAGACCACCGATCGAGCCGCATCGATGTCGCGTGCCTCGTCGAGTGTGTCGATGGCGTCTTTGAGTGCGGCCGTCGATTCGGCTTCACTGTAGGTGACGACCCGTGGGGCCTTATGGTGTACTTCTGCAGGCAACACGGCTTCGGTTCCGTGCACCATGAAGAAAGGCGTGTAGCTAGTTGAGCTGTTTGGCATTGTGCGCAAGCTCCAGAGGACGGAGGGTAGCTCTTCTGCCCATGCTCCCGCAAGCTGCTCGAGTAGGCTCAGTAGGCGCTTCTTGATGCCGCCTCCGACGAGGCCGTTGGCCATTTCGACCTGCCCGTTGGTTTGCGGGTGCGCCACGAAGGCGTATGATATGTTGATCCCGAGGCCTTCGCAGAAGTCCTGGAATTCTTTGGAGATGAACTTCGACCCCTTGTCGGTGATGATGCTGTGCGGCACGCCGAACCTGTAGACTATGGATTGGAAGAACTTCACGGCCGTTTTACCCTTTTGGTTGGTAACGGGCATGGCCTCGATCCACTTGGTGAACTTGTCGACTACGACCAGGAGGTAGACATGGCCTCCTTTCAAGGACTTGGGCAGTTTGCCTATCATGTTGAGGCCCCATTGGGCGAAGGGCTAGGCCAAGGGTATGGGCCTGAGCTCTGATCCTGGTGTGTGCGGTTTGTCTGCGAACCTCTAGCACCCATTGCACCTTCGGACGATGTCCTTGGCGTCGTTCATGGCCGTTGGAGAGTAGAACCCAGCTCGTAGAGCTTTGGCGACAAGGGCGCGGCTGCCCGCGTGATGGCCGCAGATGCCCTCGTGGATGTCTTGGAGGATGGTTTTGCTGTCACCGATGGTGACGCACCTTTGGAGCACACCCAAAATGCTGCGCTTGTATAGCTCGCCATTGATGATGGTGAAGGCCTTGGACCGGCGAGATATGCACCGGGCATTTGTCGGGTCATCAGGCAGTTCTCTGTTTATGAGGTACCGCAGGTACAGCCGCGTCCATGTTTCTTCGATTGCCATGACCTGCATCAGGTTGACCACTACGACCTCTATGACGAGCTTTTCGAGTCCTTCCTGTCCTTCCGGTAGCGCAGCCCCCAAGTGCTCTGCCTCTTCGGGCGATCCCTTGGGGAATTTCCTTTTGATGGATGGCACACAGATCTGTTCGAGGAACACACCTGTTGGCACCCGTGCGCAGGTGGAGCCGATATTGGCGAGTCTGTCGGCTTCCTCATTGCTTTCTCTTCCAACATGCCGAAGCTCGCAGCCGTCAAAGTCTCCTTCGAGTGAGTTGTAGAGCGCGCGGTACGCGATCATGTTGGCGGCGTGCGCGTCGCACTCGTTCATCGTTTGCTGGACGACGAGGTTCAAGTCACCGTAGATGACCAGGCGCGTTGCGCCTCAGATCTTGGCCATCCTCATGTTGTGGATGAGGGCCTCGTATTTGGCTTCGTTGTTGGAAGCTCAAAATTTCATCCGGAGTACATACTTCATCTTGTCGCCCTGCGGGGATGTCAGTATGACTCCGGCTCCTGCTCCAGCCTCACGTTTGGAGCCACCGAAGTGCATCGTCCATGATTGTGTCATGTCCGGGATGTCCGACAGCTGTAGCTCCATCCAGTGGACGAGGAACTCCGGGAGGACCTGAGACTTCATCGCATGGCGCTTATCGTAGACTATGTCTAGAGGGGACAGTGAAGGGTTTTGCCGCATAGTAAATCAAAAAATTTCTACGGATGCGAGCGGGGAAGCCAAGATCTAATCTAGGAGATGCAAACAACAAGGGGGGATAGATGAGATCTTCATACCCTTGAAGATTCGCACAGCGGAACGTTCGACGGAACGTGGTTGATGTAGTCGTACTCGCTTCTCCTCCTCGCGATCCGATCTGATCCAACACCGCAAGTGGAGATGCCTCCGAGAGATGCACATGTACGGCACCTCGACGTCTCCTCCTTCCTCGGTCCAGCAAGTGGGGTGGAGAGATAGGTTGGATCTATAACACGACGGCGTGGTGCAAACGGTGGAGAGTTTTTGCGGCAGGGCTTCGCCTACACGCAGTCGAGAGGGAGAGAGATAGGAGGGCAGCATGGCGGCTAGGGCTTGAGGAGGTGTGGGGGGAGGGTGCGCCCCCAGCCCTCTTTATATAGAGGGGTGGGCGGCTGACCCTTGCCCCTCCTCCAAGCCTAGGGCCGGCGGCCAAGGGGAAGGAGTGGGGGGCAAGTTTCCCCCCTTCTAGAAGCTCTCCCTAGGGTTTCCCCTAGGGCTTGGCCGGCTGGGCCTATGGGGCCTTGTTCCCCTGGCCCAATGCTGCCAGGGCACTCCCTCGTAGGCCCACGCCCCCTCCCGACAAGTGGGGCCACGTTGGTCCCACTCCGGAAGGTTCTAGGAGCTTCCGGTACAATACCGAATAATCCGAAGCACTTCCGAACTCCAAAAACTGCTTTGCCTTATATGAATCTTATTCTCCGGACCATTCTGGAACCTCTCTTAACGTCCTGGATCTCATCCGAGACTCCGAACAAAAACTCATAAACCAATTATCCATTCTATCCTAGCGTCAAGACACGTTAAGTGTGTGACCCTACGGGTTCGAGAATATGCAGACATGATCTTCTATCAATAATCAACAGCGGGGTCTGGAAACCCATATTGACTCCCACACATTCATCGATGATCATATCGGATGAACCATGATGCCAGGATTCAATTAATCCCATATAAATATTCCCTTCGTCACGCAATATTTTACTTGCCCGAGATTCGATCGTCGGTATCAGCATACCTAGTTCAATCTTGTTCACAGCAAGTACTTTACTCATTCCGTAATCCGATATCACTTTGTGATTAACTCCTTAACCACGTGCTTGCAAGCAGTGTTGATATCGATTACCGAGTGGGCCCGAAGTATATCTCTCCGACTTGGGAGGGACAAATCCCATCTCGATACATACAACCCAACAAGTACTTTCCGATCACCTGAGAAACACCTTTATGATCACCCTCTCATAGGATGATGTTTGATGACCTCAAAGCTTTCTTCCGATACCAGGGAGTTGCATTATCTCATGGTCTAAGGAATACAATATTTGACATAAGAAAAAGCTTCGCAAAGATGAACACGATGACACGATCTAATTGCTCTGCTTGATTTGGGTCTGTCCATCATATCATTCTCCCAATGACATGATCTCATTATTAATCGACAACTCATGTCTATGGTTAGGAAACCTTAACCATCATTAATCAATGAGCTAGTCCATAGAGACGTACTAGGGACACGGCGTTGTTCATAAACCACACAAGTATCAAAGTTTCCTCTTAATACAATTCTAGCATGGAATATAAACTTTATCATGAATAAGAATTATAATAATAACATATTTATTATTGCCTCTAGGGCATAATTCCAACAGTCTCCCACTTGCACTAGAGTCAATAATCTAGTTTACATCTGGCAACAATCTAAGACCCATGGCACTAAGGTGCTGATCATGTTTTTCTCGTGGAAGAGGTTTAGTCAACGCATCTGCGACATTCAGATCCGTATGTACTTTGCTAATCTTCAGATCTCCATCTGTTATATAATCTCGAATTATATGAAACTTGCGGTTGATATGCTTGGTCTTTGGATGATATCTTGGTTTCTTAGCCAGTGCTATGGCGCCAGTGTTGTCACACAATATCTCCAGTGGGTCCAAGGCACTTGGAACCACACCAAGCTCAGTGATGAAGTTCCTGATCCAAACTCCTTCACTTGACACTTCTGCAGCAACCATGTATTCCGCTTCTACTATAGATCCCGCGATCACGCTTTGCTTGCAGCTTCTGCAGCTCACAGCTCCTCCATTCAAAATATAAACGTATCCTGTCTGAGATTTAGAATCATCCTTGTCGGTGTCGAAACTAGCATCGACGTAACCTTTTACGACGAGCTGTTCATCACCTCCATAGACTAAGAACATTTCTTTAGTTCTATTTAAATACTTTAGGATGTTCTTCATGGCTGTCCAGTGTTCCACTCCTGGATCACTTTGGTATCTGCTCGTCAAACTAAGAGCATTGGACACATCTGGTCTAGTACATAGCATGGCATACATGATAGATCCTATGGCTGAGGCATAAGGCACTTTGCTCATAGCTTCTCTATCGTTTACCGTAGCTGGACACTGAGCCCTGCTCAATATCTTACCTGACAACATAGGCACTGAACCTTTCTTTGCCTTAGACATTCTGAACCTTTTCAGAACTTTGTCTAGGTATGTACTTTGGCTTAAAGCTATTAGGCGTCTTTGTCTATCTCTATAGATTTTGATGCCCAATATATAAGCAGCTTCCCCTAGGTCTTTCATTGAAAAACATTTGTTCAAATAACTCTTCACATCGTTAAGCATGTCAATGTCATTTCCGATAATCAATATGTCATCCACATATAGTACCAAAAATGTCACTGAGCTCCCACTCACTTTCTTGTAGATACAAGCTTCGTAGCAATTTGGAACAAATCCAAAGCTCTTGATCACTTGATCAAAACGAAGGTTCCAACTCCGAGATGCTTGCTACAGTCCATAAATGGAACGCTGAAGTTTGCACACCTTATCAGCATCCTTAGGATCGACAAAACCTTTGGGTTGCATCATATACAACTCTTCATCAATGTTGCCATTGAGGAACGCAGTCTTGACATCCATCTGCCATATTTCATAATCATGAAACGCAGCAATTGCTAATAAAATCCGAATGGACTTAAACATCGCTACGGGAGAGAAAGTCTCATCGTAGTCAACACCTTGAACTTGTCGAAAACCTTTCGCGACAAGCCGTGCTTTATAGACAGTAACATTACCGTCCGCGTCCGTTTTCTTCTTGAAAATCCATTTGCACTCAACGGCCTTTCGGTCGCTAGGAGGGTCCACCAAAGTCCATACTTGGTTTTCGCTCATGGATCCCAATTCGGATTTCATGGCTTCTAGCCATTTCTCAGAGTCTGGGCTCATCATCGCTTCCTCATAGTTCGCAGGTTCACTGTCATCTACTAACAAGACAGTTAAGACAGGGTTGCCGTACCACTCAGGAGGGGCACGTGACCTTGTCGACCTGCGACGTTCAGTAGTAGGATCATCCGAAGCTTCATGATCCTTGTCATTAGCTTCCTCTATTGTTGGTGCAGACGGCACTGGAACAACTTCAGGTGCTGCGCTACTCTCCAACTCAACGGAAGGTTCAACAACCTCTTCTAGCTCTACTTTCCTCCCACTCACTTCTTTCGAGAGAAACTCCTTCTCAAGAAAGTATCCGTTCTTTGCGACAAACACTTTGCCTTCGGATCTGTGATAGAAGGTATACCCAATAGTTTCCTTAGGGTATCCTATGAAGACGCATTTCTCCGCTTTGGGTTCGAGCTTGTCCGGCATCAACTTCTTGACGTAAGCTTCGCATCCCCAAACTTTAAGAAACGACAACTTAGGTTTAGCACCAAACCATAGTCCATACGGTGTCATCTCAACGGATTTAGATGGTGCCCTATTTAAAGTGAATGCAGCAGTTTCTAATGCATCACCCCAAAATGATAACGGCAAATCTGTAAGAGACATCATTGATCGCACCATATCTAATAGAGTTCGATTCCGGCGTTCAGACACACCATTGCGCTGTGGTGTCCCGGGTGGCGTGAGTTGCAAAACGATTCCTCTTGCTTTAAGATGCGTGAGAAAATCATAACTCAAATACTCACCTCCACGATCGGATCGTAGAAATTTAATTTTCCTGTTATGATGGTTTTCCACTTCGTTCTTAAATTCTTTGAACTTTTCAAATGTTTCAGATTTATGTTTCATTAAATAGATATACCCATATCTACTTAAGTCATCAGTAAAATTGAGAAAATAGAGATAACCACCGCGCGTCGAAACACTCATTGGTCCGCACACATCGGTATGTATGATTTCCAACAAGTCTGTTGCTCGCTCCATTATTCCGGAGAACGGGGTTTTGATCATCTTGCCCATGAGGCACGGCTCGCACGTGTCAAATGATTCAAAATCAAGAGACTCCAAAAGTCCATCAGAATGGAGTTTCTTCATGCGTTTTACACCAATATGACCTAGACGGCAGTGCCACAAATAAGTAGTATTATCACTATCTACCTTGCATCTCTTAGCCTTAATGTTATGGATGTGTGTTTCATCTCTTTCGAGATTCAAACGAAATAAACCATTCATAGAAGGTGCATGACCATAAAAGATGTTACTCATATAAATAGAACAACCATTATTCTCCGATTTAAATGAATAACCGTCTTGCATTAAACACGATCCAGATATGATGTTCATGCTCAACGCAGGCACATAATAACATTTATTGAGGTTTAAAACTAATCCTGAAGGTAAAACTAAGGAGAGCGTGCCGACGGCCATCACATCAACTCTTGATCCGTTCCCAACACGCATCGTCACCTCATCCCTCGCTAGCCGTCGTCTATTCCGTAGCTCCTGTTTCGAGTTACAAATATTAGCAACTGAACCAGTATCAAATACCCAGGCACTACAACGAGGGCTAGTAACGAAAACATCAATAACATGTATATCAAATATACCTTTGATGGTGCCAGCCTTCTTGTCCGCTAAGTACTTCGGACATTTGCGCTTCCAGTGACCCTTGTCCTTGCAATAGAAGCACTCAGTGTCCCGCTAAGGTCCAGACTTGAGCTTCTTCTCTGCAGGGGCAACGCGCTTGCCGCTGCCCTTCTTGAAGGGCTTCTTTGCACCCTTACCTTTCTTAATGCTGGGGGGCTTGTTGACCATCAACACATGATTATCTTTCTTGATGTCCACCTCCACAGCTTTCAGCTTAGCGAAGAGCTCGGTGATCGTATGAGTGGAACCAATCTGATTATGAGTAACTACAAAACCTTTGTAGCTAGGAGGGAGTGATTGCAGAAATCTGTCAATCTTGAGCTCCTCTGGAATCTTGCAGTCCAGTTGCTCAAGGCGTTGAGTGTAGCCCGACATCTTAATGGCGTGCTCACTAACGGAACTCCCTTCCTCCATCTTGTAGTTAAAGAATTTCTCAGAGATCTCATATCACTCAGAACGGGCCTGAGTCTGAAACATAGTTTTCAGTTCCTCAAGAATCTCAAAGGGCCCGGGGAACTACTCAAAACGATTTTGAAGGTCTGATTCCATAGCAAACAACATGGTGCTCTTAATCACACCATAATCATCCTTGCGTGACTGATAAACAGCTTTCTCATCAGCCGGCGCATCTACAGCAGGGGCGTCACCTAGAGCTTTCTCAAGGACATAGTCCTTTTGTCCACCAGAGAGAATGATTCTCAGATTGCGGAACCAGTTGGTAAAGTTAGACCCATTGTTCTTAAGCTTTTCTTTCTCAGCAAAAACATTGAAGTTGAAGTTGGACTTAGCCATTTGATCTACAAAATTTGCAAGTACAATTTAGACTATGTTCATGATAACTAGTTCAACTTAATCAAATTACTAGATGAACTCCCACTAAATTCAACATCCCTCAAGTTGTTTAGTGAACATGATCCAAATTCACCACACCTAATCCGATCTTCACGAGAAGTGATGTGGTTTCAGTGGTGGACAACAAAGTGTCGATCATATCATTCATATGACTCATGCTTAACCTTTCGGTTCGTGTGTTCCGAGGCCATGTCTGTACATGCTAGGCTCGTCAAGTCAAACCCAAGTATTTCCGCGTGTGAAAAACTGGCTTGCACCCGTTGTATGTGAATGTAGAGTTTATAGCACCCGATCATCACGTGATGCTTGAACACGACGAACTTTCGACGGCGCATACATGGGGAGAACACAGTTTTATCTTGATCTTTAAGTGAGGAATCATCTTATAATGCTACCATCGCAAACTAAGCATAATAAGATACATAAAAGGATAAACATCACATGCATATAATTTTATGTGACATGGTATAGCCAATCTCCGCGCAATGATCTCCATCTTGTGCGTGCCAACATGATCTCCATCACTCCACCATGATTGCCTCCACCACGAATAGCAACTACAACTATTGCTAACTACTTAGCGATAAAGTAAAGCTATTACATGGCGTATAAGAAGTTGACACACAGGTCATACACAATTATAAAGACAACCATATGGCTCCTGCCGGTTGTGTACTCATCGACATGCAAGTCGTGAAACATTACAAAACATGATCATTGCATACAACATACACATCACATCTTGGGCCATACCATATCACAGAAACACTCCCTGCAAAAACAAGTTAGACGCCTCTACTTTGTTGTTGCATATTTTACGTGGGTTATGGGAGTAACAAGCTAAGAACGATTCTTACCTACGGAAAGCCACAACGGTGATATTATGGTTGCCAAACTCCGGTGTAAATCCCATGACAACTATAGTGAGAGAAACTGGCATCCACCAGCCGCATGTGTGGAACAAGCCACACGTCAAGTGTGGAGCCGGTCTCGCGAACGAGGTCGCGTAAAGTTGGCCTGGACCGCTTCGATCTCACTATCCCGCGTCATAAGAAGTACACAAACAAGAGGCTTGCAACAGAAAACATCAACGCCCGCAACAAGCATGTTGCATTCTACTCGTGAAACACATCTATGCATAGATCTAGCTCTGATACCACTGAAGGGTTTCACAGCATAGTAAATCAAAAAAAATCTACGGATGCGAACGGGGAAGCCAAGATCTAATCTAGGAGATGCAAACAACGAGGGGGGATAGATGAGATCTTCATACCCTTGAAGATTAGCACAGCGGAACGTTTGACGGAACGTGGTTGATGTAGTCGTACTCGCGATCCGATCCGATCCAACACCGCAAGTGGCGATGCCTCCGAGAGATGCACACGTACGGCACCTCGACGTCTCCTCCTTCCTCGGTCCAGCAAGTGGGGTGGAGAGATAGGTTGGATCTACAACACGACGGCGTGGTGCAAACGGTGGAGAGTTTCTGCGGCAGGGCTTCGCCTACGCGCAGTCGGGAGGGAGAGAGATAGGAGGGCAGCAGGGCGGCTAGGGCTTGAGGAGGTGTGGGGGGAGGGTGCGCCCCCAGCCCTCTTTATATAGAGGGGTGGGCGGCTGCCCCTTGCCCCTCCTCCAAGCCTAGGGCCGGCGGCCAAGGGGAAGGAGTGGGGGGGGGGCAAGTTTCCCCCCTTCTAGAAGCTCCCCCTAGGGTTTCCCCTAGGGCTTGGCCGGCTGGGCCTATGGGGCCTTGTGCCCCTGGCCTAATGCGGCCAGGGCACTCCCTCGTAGGCCCACGCCCCCTCCCAACAAGTGGGGCCACGTTTGTCCCACTCCAGAAGGTTCTAGAAGCTTCCGGTACAATACCGAACAATCCGAAGCACTTCCGAACTCCAAAAACTGCTTTGCCTTATATGAATCTTATTCTCCAGACCATTCCGGAACCTCTCGTGACGTCCTGGATCTCATCCGAGACTCCGAACAAAAACTCATACACCAATTATCCATTCTATCCTAGCGTCAAGACACGTTAAGTGTGTGAACCTACGGGTTCGAGAATATGCAGACATGATCTTCTATCAATAATCAACAGCGGGGTCTAGAAACCCATATTGACTCCCACACATTCATCGATGATCATATCGGATGAACCATGATGCCAGGATTCAATTAATCCCATATAAATATTCCCTTCGTCACGCAATATTTTACTTGCCCGAGATTCGATCGTCGGTATCAGCATACCTAGTTCAATCTTGTTCACAGCAAGTACTTTACTCATTCCGTAATCCGATATCACTTTGTGATTAACTCCTTAACCACGTGCTTGCAAGCAGTGTTGATATCGATTACCGAGTGGGCCCGAAGTATATCTCTCCGACTTGGGAGGGACAAATCCCATCTCGATACATACAACCCAACAAGTACTTTCCGATCACCTGAGAGACACCTTTATGATCACCCTCTCATAGGATGATGTTTGATGACCTCAAAGCTTTCTTCCGATACCAGGGAGTTGCATTATCTCATGGTCTAAGGAATACAATATTTGACATAAGAAAAAGCTTCGCAAAGATGAACACGATGACACGATCTAATTGCTCTGCTTGATTTGGGTCTGTCCATCATATCATTCTCCCAATGACATGATCTCATTATTAATCGACAACTCATGTCTATGGTTAGGAAACCTTAACCATCATTAATCAATGAGCTAGTCCATAGAGGCGTACTAGGGACACGGCGTTTTTCATAAACCACACAAGTATCAAAGTTTCCTCTTAATACAATTCTAGCATGGAATATAAACTTTATCATGAACAAGAATTATAATAATAACATCTTTATTATTGCCTCTAGGGCATAATTCCAACAGACAGCTCGATCCCCCACAGGGCCACGCGTCATGTGTCCTCCGGGTTGTTCAGGATGATATTCAGGGGTGCCTCATTAACGACCATCACCTGATGCTCCTGGAAGTAGTGGCTCAGCCGACGAGCCGTCATGAACACGCCGTAGGCGAGTTTCTGGTAGTGAGGGTACCTCTGTTTTGTCGGCGTCAATACCTTGCTGAGGTAGTAGATAGGGCGTTGGAACCCGTGAGTCTTGCCATCTTCGGGTCGTTCGACCACGAGCACGGTGCTTACCACCTGATGCGTGGCTGCTATGTATAGCAGTAGAGGTTCGCGTTCCTTTGGTGTGACCAGGACGGGCGAGGTGGAGAGCAGTCGCTTCAGATCTTCGAATGCGTCGTCCGCTTCATGTGTCCACTCGAATTTGTCTGCTTTGCATAGCAGCTGGTAGAAAGGCAGGGCCTTCTCACCCATGCGGCTGATGAATCTGCTCAGCGCCGTGATGCGTCCAGCTAGCTATTGGACACCTTTGATGTTCTTCGGTTTCTCCATGGCCATTATGGCCTGGATTTTCTTCGGGTTCGCCTCAATCCCTCGCTGGGAGATGAAGTAGCCAAGCAGTTGGCCAAATGGGACACCGAAAGCGCACTTTTCTGGGTTCAGCTTGATCTTGTATCGATCAAGGTTGTCGAACGTCCCGCGGAGATCGTCGATCAGTGTCTTGGCCTCCCTTGTTTTTATTACTATATCGTCGACATAGACCTGTATGTTGCGGCCGATATGGCTCTTCACGCATGCCTGCATGCACCGCTGGTATGTGGCACCTGTGTTCTTTAGCCCGAAAGGCATTGTGTTGTAGCAGAACACTCCGAACGGCGTGATGAACATCGTTTTATCCTGATCTTCGACCTTCAGTCGAATCTAATTGTATCCTGAGTAGGCGTCGAGGAAGGAGAGATTCTCGCATCCTGTAGTCGAATCGATGATCTGATCAATCCAAGGGAGAGGCAAGTGATCCTTCGGGTAGTGCTTGTTCAGCGATGTGAAGTCCACACACATCCGCAGGATGTCCGTGTCCTTTTTAGGGACCATCACGGTGTTGGCCAGCCATTCGTTTTCCTTGATCTCCCTGATGAAATCAGCGTCGAGTATTCTATTGACTTCAACTCCGATGGCTTTGGCCCGTGGTTCAGACAATCGTTGGATGGACTGTTTCACGGGCTTGGCATCTGGGAACACATTGAGTGTGTGCTCGGCGAATTTCGTGGGAATTCCTGGCATGTCCGCAGGACACCAGGCGAAGATTTCCCAGCGCTCACAGAGGAATTCGACGAGCGCGCTTTCCTATGCAGGGCTGAGGTCGTTGGCGATAGCGCCGTCTTGGAGGCGTCCGTCGGGTGGACCTGCACCTTCTTCGTGTTGACTGTTGAGTCGAACGACATATCAGGTATGTTCTGCCTTGAGACTGGGGGTGCCCCGTTGTCTGTCACCTCTAGGAGCCTTATGAGCTCCTCCTTCATGCCGGATGACTAGGAGATTCTGTTGAAGTCCCTGTCGCAGTGATCTGACCGGGTGAAGCTCCCGTGGACCGTGACACCTCTAGGTCCTGGCATCTTGAGTAGCAAGTACGCATAGTGCGGTACTGCCAGGAACCTTGCGAATGCTACGCGCCCGAGGATAGCGTGGTATTGTGATGGCCAATCCACCACTTAGAACTCGAGTCGCTCGCACCGAAAGTTGTTGGGCTTGCCGAAGATGACGTCGAGCCATATCTTTCCTAGGGGGAATATGCCCTTCCCTGGGACGATGCCGTGGAACATTGTGTCGGATTGTTCCAGGCTGCATAGCGGGATCCGCATTGCTGCTAAGGTGCTAGCGAACATCAGATTGATGCCGCTGCCGCCGTCCATGAAGACGCGGCTCATCTTGAACCCTCCGATCTGCGCCTCGAGCACCAGGAGCAGCATGACCTAGGCGAGGGATCTGGCGGGGGTGATCCGAACGGCTGAATATGATGCAGGTATCTGAACCGCTGAGGTACTCTGGGATGGCGGGTGGAGCGGTCACAGCCAAGCTGACCAGGCGGGTGATCTTCTTTTGCACCCTGTTTGTCGGGCGCCCATTTTGGATCATCAATGATCCTTTCGACGCGGGGTACCCGTTTCCACCATTGTTCTGTGCGGGTGCGATCGGGTGGTTCGAAGGTCCCACGGGTGGTGGCGGAGGAGCTCCGTGGGCGATGCCACCTGGTGCGGGTGCGTGCCCGTACCCAGGGTTCGGGGCTTGCTGTCTCATCTGGGACATGCTCTCGCTGAGTTTCTGGAACTCGCAACAGTCTTCGAGCATGTGGTTGGCCTTCTTTTTGCCATCATGCTTGTCGATGTAGAAGTGGATGGTGCATGGGCCCGACAATTTGTCGTATGCCGAGGGCTCGTCGTCGCGACCGCGGCGTTGCCACGTTTGCGTTGGGCGTCCTCCATCGCGGAAGTTGTTTTTGCGGTATCCGCCGCTGTTGCGGTTGCTTTCGTTGCGGCGGTTGGCGTAGCCAGCCGCGACCATGTCGGGTCTGTCGCGATCGTCGTAGACGCGTGATCTTTGCTTGCTACGACGCTCGCGTCGGTGTCCGTAGTCATCTTCCTCCTCCGAATGTGCTCGGTGGACGGAGTCCTCGCCATCTGCCCACCTGTTGGCGATGTCCATGAGGTAGTCGAGTGTCTTGGGATTGAAGCGCCCAAGTTCTTCCTTGAAGTCCTAGCGTTTGACGCCATCCTTGAAGGCGTCGATTGTTCTCTCCTCGGAGATGTGTGCCATGGAGTTCTGGATGTTGGATCAGCGTACTATATACGAGCGAATGGATTCGCCCGTTCGTTGGGTGCAGGCCCGCAGCTCTTCGATCGATGCTGGCCTCTTCCTGGTGCCCTTGAAGTTTCAGATGAAACTGTACGCTAGTTCCTCCCAGCTTCGGATGGATCCCGAGGATAGGCTACTGAGCCAAATCCGGGCTGCGCCTGTCAGCTGCAGCTGAAGGCATTGTAGGGCGATGTTTTTGTTGCCGTCGTGTAGCTTGATGGACGACAGGTGGTCGCTGAGCCATGCCTTAGAGTCATGCATGCCGTTAAACTTCGGAGTGTCCGAAGGAAGCTTGAAATTCCTCGGCATCCGTGTCCGCTGCGCGGATCTGCTGAAGAATCGAGCCCCGCAGAGTTCTCCTTCATCGTCATCCTCTTCGGATTCGGATGAGCACACGCGCTTGGCGCGCGCCTTGTCGATCTTGCGTTGAGTGAGTTTGCTTCGAGCGTCATAGTCGCGGTTGCGATGTTGCGAGCTCTTGTGTCGCCGAGGTAGTTCGTTCTCTTCCTCGTCGGATGAGGGTGTGGGACTACGGTTGAATATGACCGCAGCCTTCTTTTTCGGCTCCGCAGGATTTTCCCCGTGGAGTGCAGCTCCAAGGAGTCCGAGTCCGGCTAGTGCGGAATTGTGCATGGCCCTTTTAGGGTCCCCCACTGGAGGTGGATGGGACGCAAGGTATGTGGTGGCTTCCATGATTGCAGCTTGCGGCGCCTTTGGCATGACGTTGCCGTTGGCGTCCATCTCCATGAAGGATGCGTTGAGGGTTCGGGTGACCTCGCGACGTGCAGCGGGGTCCATGTTCTCTATGTGAGAACAATGCTTGTTGGCATTGTTGCCGTGCGAGCTGGAGCCGCCCATGGCGGAGAGCGTAGCTCTCCGCGCGCTGGACTCTGAGGCCGCTTGCTTGCGTTTGTCGAGTACCTCTTGCATCTTCACCTTCTTTTTGTGCTCTTCGATGAGGAGCAGGTGGTATGCTATCAGTAGGTCCTGTGAGGCACCTACAGGCAAGATCTTGTTGCCCGCCACGGCTTCGCGTGCTTGGTTCCATCCTTCCTCGCTGAGGTGGATTACCCGATTGGTTAGGATCATCCTCGTTGGGCGGGGGGATTGGTTCCTCCTGTTTTTGCCGTTTCTACCCTGCGGGTTGGTCGGCGGCGCGTGTGCACCCTATTCTGGTGGTTGCTCCACGTCGCTTTGGATGACTGTGGCGCATTGGTAGCATCCGTAGGTTGGATCGCTGCTGCCACAACTTTCGGATCCAGAACCGTAGGTCCCTTCATCCGACATGGGATCGCACAGATCTGAGTTGCAGCTTCTGCTGTCATATGACTCATCTGCCGATGCTAACGTGTGAAGCAAGGGATGTGGATCCCACGAGGCAGGCCTGATCGATGGCAGTGGCACCCTCTCTAGGAGGCGGAGAGTGCCGATCTGTCCCACTTGGAATCAGAAGGTCCCGAACAGGATTTCGAGCCCGTCGCCTATGGGATCGAAGTCCTTCATGGTGGCTGGCGAGTGGGCGGTGAAGTCGAAAGCACCGAAGAGGAGATGGCTCTCCGTCACCGAGGAGTTGTAGATCGCTTTGGTCGGGACCGTCACGATCGCACAATCAGCGCCCCCAGTTCCCAAAGACGCCGCCAATTGACGAGGTTTAATCTCGTCAATGCCCATTGTTATGAGCTTGGGTTTTGGAGAAGATGGGGGTGCTGGAGATCGCGGAACGGTTAACAGACAAGCAACTAGGGGACACGAGATTTACCCACGACCAGGCCCCCGGAGGGAAAACCCTACTCCTGCTTGTCTGCTCTTGATTATGGCGGAACCGAAAGTTACAGGGGTGCGCAGATGTAATCTGGCATGGAGGTGTGTATGCGGTGGTATGAGAGATATCCTCCTCGTCGTGCCCTCCTAGCCTTTATATAGAGGTAGGCAGGTCTCGGGCACAGATCGAGTCGGTTGCAGGTTTAGGGTTTGCCCCTTTGAATATTCTATCTGTTCTAGTTTTTGTCTCCAAGGATCCAAAGATGACATGGACTTGGGCCACCCGAAGATCTTCACGGACCGTGTATATTCTTGTGGGCCTTTCTTGGGCTGGACTAGGTATGCTAATGTCGTGTACCCGTAGGGTATAACCATGTCAGTTGCCGGATAGTTGGGGTGCCAAGGAAAGTGTGGTAGACGGGGGCCTTCTTCTCGAAGGAGTTCTTGCCCTTGCCCTCTCTCTTGTCGGCGTGCTTGGGGTCAACATCCTCGTCCATGTCACTTGAATCCTTGGACTCCTCTTCCTTCTTATTCCCCTTGCCCTTGCCTCGCGGTCTGTTCTTCCGACTTTGCTTGTAGCCGGACTCCAGGTCCTCCTTGAGATCATTGACAAACTTGCAATGGCGATTGGTGTGGGTGGATTTGCCGTTGGCATCGATGTGTACAAGTCATGTCATATCACGGTACTCCTTGTACGTTTGAGGAACGCAGAGCACTGTCGGGGTAGTTTCACTATCTCGCTGCTGCCCACGACCAGCCCCTCGTCCTCGGCCGCACTGCCCGCCATCACCTCGTCCTGCAAATGTCATTGCGACCATGTCAGAGGTTTGCTTTTATTTTGGTGGGCTCTTCCACTTGGTGCTGTTGTTCCTCCTCGCTTGAGTTGGAATGGCCATTGCCGGCAGGGAGCCGCGATCATCGTCGTCGGCAGCTGCGAACTCACTAGCCAGCTGGATCATCTGGTTGAGATCTAGCCGGTGATTGTCCTACAGGTGCTTCAACTTATGTCGGAGCAACGTACCTTTCTCCAACCATCAATGAAGGCGGCCATGGCGGTCTGAGCATGCACTCCTGTGTAGGAATTCTTCATATCCAGCCAACGAGAGATGTAGGCGCGAGATGACTCGTCTTTCTCCTACACACACCGTTGTAGATCGCTAACAGTGCAGGGACGCTTATACCTAACCTCGAAGTTCTTGGTGAACGCTTCTTGCATGTCCAACCAATTACAGATGGACTTCTCTGGCAAGTCATCAATCCATTGTCGGGCCATACCCGCCAACATCGGTGGGAGGTACTTGATGGCGACGTTGGGGTTACCCCCGGCGATCTCCACCGCGTTGTCGTAATCCTACAACCACGTAGCTAGTTTGGCGGTGCCATCATAGGGCTTGATGGTCTTATCAATCCGGAAAGCCTTGGGATAAGTTGCGGTCCGTATTACAGGTCCAAAGCAACGTGGTCCCAGATATTGTCCTCGTGAATCTTGTCCAGGCGTGAACGTGCGTCGTATGGCTCCGGGCTTGTTCTTTTCTTCTTGCCGCTAGGGGAAGGGCTGCATGAATGATGCGGGCCTCCTCCGCCATTGTGGCTGCTAGAGGGCGATGGAGGCGGAGGTGGCGGTGGGTTAGCCTTCTTGCTGTTACCCTCCTGCAACGCCTCACGCTTGTCGTGATTGCTTGTCGGACGCGGAGAGTCATGCTGCGACCTGCTCTTGTGTCCTTGGTTGCGCTCTCCATCATGACGGGGCTGCTCCGCGTTGTTGCGGATGACGATGCCGCTTTGCCTTGGCGGAGGCATGTCCGTGCGATGGTGAGCCTTGGGGTGTTCGCGATGTCGGGGAGATCGGGGTAGTGGAGATGGTCGACGAGGATGAGCCTTGCCTCCGTGGTCGGAGGATATGGGGATAGCATCCTTCCTGTTGCATGCATCCCTCCGTCTTCGTTCTGATGATCCTGTTTGGGACCCGACATCATGAGGAGATCGGTCCCTTGGCAGATTAGGAATGCTAGACTGGCAAAACGCTGGGTCAGACTCGAGCCTCTGAGAGGTGGCATTTTCCTGCTATTTCACCGCCTTTGCCACAAGGTCATAGACATGTTCCACAGCTACGGGTGATCTATCCTGCTCTAGAAGGGTCTTGGCGACGGCTAGGTTGAGAATAGGAGTGGGCATGACCTGCCTGCCTTCGCTGTCAATGTATGGCTTTGCTTGTGGTGGCTTGGAGGGGGCCCATCCTAGGTTTTGCCGTACACCAGGATCGTTAATGACACGAGCCGGAGCTTTCTTAGCCTTCTGCTGCTGGAGCAGAGTCTTATACTCGGCGTCCATTGCTCTAGCTTTCTCTGTTGAATTCTGCGTGTTGGCTAGATCTCGATCCAGCTTTGCGCCTTGCTCCGCGATGGCCTGCGCTTCCTCGGGCAGCTGCTGGCGTTTCTCGTCAAGCTGGACTACATTCCGAATATGAGCCACAGTCATGGGCTCAACGAGCAGATTGCCGTACATCACTCTATCAGTTGGAGTGACTTGGGCAGAAGCAGACATAGATGCCGGAGGCGGCGGGTTTGCGGTGTTGTTGTTACTCGGACCGATGTTGAGTTTCTGCGGCTGCTGCACTAGGTTAGGCGGAGGGGCATGGCCTTTGCGCGATCATTGTCGGCAGCAACAGGTGGTCCCTTCCCCTTGTCCAGTGCTTTAGGCGGATCTTGTCCGGGTTGATCTTCATCCATCACGGTCCCAATGGCGACGAACACCTCTCGGGACGTGATGGCATTGTCGGCCTGCTCATCGCGTTTGAAATCTTCCTCCATCTCCTGCATAGAAGAGTCTAGCTCCTCCGGGCTGAAGTCTATCTCCTCCGAGTCAGCGCTTATGTCGGTGTAGAGCGCGTCAACAATGGAGTCGAAGGGTGTCGTGGCTTCCTCGATGATGGGCGGTGGTGGTGCGACAACGGCGATGATGACTAGAGGCGGTGGTGCGGCTGCAGTGACGACGACCGGAGGCGGTGGTGGCGATGGCTTAGGCGGAGGGGCACCGGGTAGGACCGCAAGCGCTGCCTGAGCTTCTGCATCCGTGGCCGCGAAGTTGTTGATGGTGTTCACCATGCCTTCGAAAGTGAGGCATCGCAAAGCCTATATCCGCCTTAAAGTATGTCGGAGAAGTGTACTATGGTCCAGTCCTTCCACAGTGATACATGGCATCATCATTGGGGTAATGCTCTAGGTCGGCCCGTATACGGAGCCACCTGGCTAGGTAATCACGGGGTTTTTCACCCTCTCTCTGCACAAAACGCGCCAGATCGAAGATGTCACCACGCCGACGAACTTGGATCTCTGCTGTCCAGACGCACGGGCGAAGCCGGCGAACTTGTAGCGATCTTCCACCATTATATCCTGCACAAGGGCGGTTTGGGTGGGCCTTGAAATTTTCCGATCTTTGCCGGCAAACTCCGAAGAGAGATCCGACTTTGATCCTTCCGTGAACATATCCTGCCCATAGGCGGTTCACGTGGGTCTTGACGCTCCTCTGACTTCCAGGGAACTAGTGCCCGAGTCGGTTTCGCCGATGAAGAGGTGGATGTCCCCGATTGGGACGATCGAGCACCGGGTGGGGTTCGTCTTCGCCCGGATACAGAACTCGTCGGGAGGGACGATCAGAACATTGCCAGAGAAGAGAACACAGCCGATGGCTATGGTTTCGCCGATTCTCGCGAAGAGCTTGGTCCTCTCCCGTTGTAGATCCTGAAGCACCTCTTGCCCCATGGTGGGCGCCAACTGTCGTGGTATTGCCGACGAGTACGCCATAGAGGGGTCCTCACAGATCGTGTTTATAGACATGGGGTAAGGCGGAAGGTTGGCGGGTACGAGGTAACACAGCTTACCCAGGTTCAGATCCCACAACGATGGCGGAATCGTACTCCTGCTATAAATCACTATAATGGCAATACGCTGAGTTACAAGGATCGGTTCGCTGTGCGCGATATGAGTTGTACGTGCCCTAAAGGCTCCCATAGGTCCGGCTTATATAGTCGCCAGATCCTAGGGTTACAAGCAAAGTCCTAGCCGGACAGGTTAATACAGAACTAGTCTAACGTGTTTTGCACTCCAAGGCTTTGGGTACGTCGGTGACTCCTCCGTAGCCTTCCTTTATCCGGCATGGGCCTCCATTCTGGATCCATCTAACTGGGCCGCCCAGCAGGCCATAGGCCTTGCTACCAACTGTGGGCCACCCGGGTTATCCGGATAAGAGACATGCTATGAGGATAACCATATAGCATATCGCCAACATGCAGCTTCAAAAACACCAGCCTGGAATACACGCTCAGAACGCTTCTTATCTGCTTGGTTCTTCATGCAATTGCGAATTCATTCCAGATGTTGCCGCAAAAAACTCACCATCAGAGCTCGTTCTTGCATCCAAGTCTCCAAATCAGGTACTGTGCAAGTGTCAGCGGTGGGAAGACCAAAATGGCGAGGAGAGTGTCCATACAACACCTCAAACGGCGATTTCCCACCCAGCGTGGAATGCATGCTAGTGTTATACCAATACTCATCCTGAGAGAGCCATTGCGCCCATTTGACAGGACAAGTGTGTGCGAAACAACGCAAATGACCCTCCAAGCACTGGTTGACCCTCTCAGACTGCCCATCAGTTTGGGGATGATGGGATGAGCTCATGTGTAATTTAGTGCATGTCAAAGCTGCCATCTCTTTCCAGAAACGGCTAGTAAAAATATGATCCCTATAAGTGACCACAGATTCTGGCATGCTGTGCAGACGATGAACATTGTCCATGAATGCCATAGCGACGGTAGAAACTGTAGAAGGATGTTGTAGCCCAATGAAATGGACATACCTTGACAGCTTGTCAACCACCACAAGTATGCAGTTGAAACAGCCAGATTTTGGAAGCCCTTCGATGAAATCCATCGTTACCATTTGCCAGAACTGGCTAGGAATTGGTAATGGTTCCAATAGCCCAGTTTACTTAGCTCGATTTGGTTTATCCCTCTGACAGATCACACATTCCTGCACATATGTAAGAATCTAGTGCTTCATACCTTTCCAGTAAAAAAGTTTCTTGATTCTACTCAGGGTAACTGGGAAACCAGAATGTCCACCCACTGTACTAGCATGGAAAGCCTCAATGATGTGATTAGTGAAGGACAGGTCATCTGGAAGCCAAATTCGACCCTTGTACCTAATCAGAATCTGGTACAATCTGTACTTATCGTCAGGTGTTGTTTGAATAGCTAGTCGAGCCAGCAATTCCTTAGCATCATCATGGCATTGGTAGATCTTACTGATTTCAAACAAGCACACATGTTGTAAGATGGAAATAGCCTAAGTTGGACTCTGGTGTGGGACAGCGAGAGAGGGCGTCAGCAACATGATTGTCTTAACCTTTCTTGTATCTAATACTAAATTTCAACCCCAACAGCTTATTGAAGACCTTCTGATGCCAAGATGTGTGCAGCCTATGATCTTCAAGATGGGACAGGCTACGCTGGTCAGTGTGGATAACAAATTTAGCATGTTGCAAGTAGGGACGCCACTGCTCGACAGCTAATAGTATAGCCATATACTCCTTCTCAAATGTAGAACGACCATAGGAACGAGGACCAAGCCCTCGACTGACATAAGAAAGTGGGTGACCACAATGAACTAGAACAACACCTACACCAGATTCACAAGCATCAGTTTCAATGGAGAACTGCTTGGTAAAATCAGGTAAGGCCAGGATAGGAGCAATTGTAAGAGCTTGTTTGAGGCTATCAAAAGCTTGCTGAGTCCAAACAAAAGGAACATGCTTGCGAAGCAAGTTGGTAAGAGGCTGACTAATCATGCCATAATGCTGAATGAACTTCCTGTAATAACCCGAGAGCCCCAAAAACCCTCTCATCTCCTTTAAAGTTCTGGGCACTGGCCATTTTTGTACATCATTAACCTTGCCAGGATCAGTTGTCACTCCCTCTGCAATGACAACATAGCCCAAATATGAGATACTTTGCTAAGAAAAATCACACTTAGTAGCTTTAACCTTCCAATGATGTTGTTGAAGAAGCTACAAAACCTGGGACAAATGTTGAATGTGGTATGTATAAGTATTGTTATAAACCAAGATGTCATCAAAGAAAACAATTGCACACCTCCTCAACACAGGCGCCAATGTGTCATTCATAACAACTTGAAAAGTAGTAGGGGCTTCTGTTAAACCAAAGGCCATTACATTAAATTGAAAATGCCCATTATGAGTATGAAAAGTTGTTTTATATTCTTCTCCAGGCGCCAATCTGATTTGGTGGTAACTAGCTCGCAAGTCTAGTTTGGAAAACCATGCTGCTCCTACTAACTCATCCAGCAGTTCATCGATAATTGGTAATGGGTATTTTGTCTTGACTGTGATCATGTTCAAGTTTCTATAGTCCACCACCAGGCGCCATTGATAAGGTTGCTTCTGTTCCTCAACTCCTGAAGCATCCCCTTTCTTCTTGACCATGATGATGGGAGAAGAAAATGCACTGGCACTTGGGGAAATAACTCCAGAGTTCAACATCTCCTGCATTTGCTTCTCAATCTCATTTTTTAGTTCAGGAGATTGTCTGTAAGGCTTGATGTTGACTGGTCTGGCTCCTTCCATCAGGGGAATATAATGATCACATGATCTCCTGGGGGGCAGACCAGTTGGTGGGTTGAGAACATTAGCAAATTTGTCTATGACTGTTTGAATCTCAGTGGGAATGGTGGAAGGAGCTGCTGGTTGAATGAGATGTAATTCCACCACTGTGCAAGAAAAGTGTTCTGGTAATTCCCCTTGGAGAAAAACTGTTGTGCCTTTGTGATCAAAGGATAACCACTTCTGATGCCAATTAATCTGCATTGTGCCCCTAGCATATAACCAATCCATGCCAATGATACCATCATAATGCTTCAAGGGCAACACCTTCATGTCAGATTGAAATGTATAGCCACCTGCAGACCAAGTGCAGTTAGGTATCATCTGTGTACACAACAAATGACCACCACCTGCAATTCTGACTTTTTGTTCCTGCAGAAGAGGTACATGACCTAACAGATGGTTAGAAAGCCTGGAGCTCACAAATGAGTGTGAACTACCAGAATCCAGGAGGAACACTGCTGAATGCCCAGCTAGCTGGCATGCCAATTGAATTGTAGCAGTAACCTTGCTAGAGGTATGAGTTTCTGCTGATAAAACCATCAGATCATCTTCACTCTCATCAGAATCTGATGTTGTTTCATCACATAACTCCAACAATTCCTAGACAACATGCAAATGGGTAGTACTATTGCATTTGTGCTCCTTTCCCCACTTCTCACCACAGATGTAGCATAGGCCCTTGGCACGACGATAAGCTTTGAGAGTTGCAAGCTTATCATCAGTTGTTGCAGTGGATTTAGACAGCTTTGGACTGCGTGGATGATCAACATTCCTGATAGCCAGATGATGCATCTGCCTTGATGAAGCAGATGATTGAGGTCTTCTATAAACACTGATATGTTGTTCCTCCTCGCTTTCCTTCACCTCTTCCTGCACAAGGGCAATAGTGTACGCAGTATCCAAATCCTCGGGACGTTGAACAACAACAATAATGCGAACGTGTGGTTTTAACCCATCTACGAAGCGAGTAGTGTAGTGTAACATGTCAGGGTGAGGTTCATATGCCGTCAGTAAATCCATGAGCGCAGAAAACTGACGAACATATTCCTTGACCGTGCCAGTTTGCCGCGACCTATACAATTTCCTCACTAGAGATTGGTGTTGATTTTTGCCAAAACGTGCAACTACAGCCGCAGAAAAGGTGAACCAACTAGCGCGCTCAAACTGGTTGTGTACAGAAGAGATCCACTGGGCCGCTTCTCCTTCAAACTGCATACTAGCAACTGCAATCCATAACTCATGGTCTATATCAAACATAGAGAAGTAGTTCTGACGTCGAGTTTGCTAGAGTTTAGGATTTTGGCCATCGAATTTAGGAAAATCCATCGATGGGGGCCTGCCATGCAGAGTGGTATGGGAGCGGCGTTCACGGTTGTGCAAACTAGCAAACGAGGAAACAAGGGGAGCCTGCTCTGCGATACCTCTTGCCGGAGGAGGGATGTAAGGCTGATGCCCAGATCCCGTCCCCTGTATAGTCGTGGATGAACGGTGTCCATCAGGGCCGATCTCTGCGACTCCCTTCGACGTCCTGGTGACTGGATCTGCATCATCAGTGTGGGAGGCGAGACCAATCGAGGTACACAAGGCATCGATATGGCGGAGAAGTTCCTCCTCGGCGCCATCCGTGTAGGCTTGCAAGTCGTTGACGACGGTACTCATGGCCTTGTCGACGACAGGACCCACCGATCTGACAATAGCGGCCTCCACCGCCCGATTGACCGCCGCGACAATGAGCCCATTGAGCTCCGATCTCTGCTTGTCGTGGGCGGCGCTGAGTGTGGCATAAATCGCTGCCCTTCCGCCAATATGTTCTCCATCAGCTCCGCTCGCCACCGATCCGCCGCCGCTCGCAAGCACGTATGGTGGGAGTGGTGGTGATCCAGTATGTGGACCAGGTAGGGAAAGGATCGTACGCTACTGATACCAGATTGTTAGCAACAGGCTTGGATTGCTACGGAATTCAGCGATCTATTCCAATGATAGATGGACGATACAAGCAAGTGCCAATATTCGGTTTCCTTACAAGCCACGGCAACTGCCGAGTAATTTGCTACCGGTTCCAACGACTAACCTGTCTTTAATATACTAAGCGGTGTCCCAGTCCCCAGCTGGGTAGCGTGAGCTGGGAAGACGGTTCCTCTTGCGTTCCTGGGCCCCGCTCGCGTCGAGGCTTCTGCCCTTGTCTTCTCCTTCGGCCCGTGGTGGATGGAGGCCGGCCGTAATGGAGAGGAAGCAGGGCTAACAATTATCAAGAGCAGTTCCACAAACAAAGAACGCGTACATGATGTCCTACTGTTGTATCATCCGCTGTCCCCACTAGCAGCTGATTGCCAAGTTCCGAGTAGGTCAACTCGTAAGCTGAAGTTCTGTCCCGTTCTTGGAGGTTAACTTGTCGTTTTTCCAGCGTGCTGCATCAACGAAATTTAACCGACATGTTATTGGATATGATGGTGTTTTACTGTAATACTGTTTCTCTGAATTTTTTGCTGTTTCTCTGAACTTTATGTACTATTACTGTATGACCAATTCAATAACAAAGCATGCATGTTGCTGAGGAAGCAGCCTCTTCCATGGCTTTTCTGTCTCGTCCTCCCTTACTTTTCCCCCTGCAATCTACTGTGGCGCTCATCATGGCAATAATTTGTACTACCTGAGATGAGATGCTGTCACCCTCATAACTTTTGGGGAGAAATATGGTTTGATTTTGAGGAGAAAATGATGCCATAGGCAGCCGCAGCATCAAGGGCAGAACGCAGGAAGCTGACGAGTACGTATATTCTAGCCGCCTTTTTTGAATGCTTTCTTTGGGCCTAGGGAAGCGAGGGATTTGATTTGTCAATCTTTTAAGCAGCAAATCAAATCACCGTGACAGGTTTGAGGACTCCCTTCTCTTGGGCTCCTTTTAACAGACGCCAGCCTGAAACAGACAACACATGCACGCACATGAGGTAATTGATACAACTTGACTAACTGCTACTCCCTCCGTTTTGAAATATAAGATGTTTTAGTTTTGTGAAACAAATATATCTAGACTTATTTTAGTGTGTAGGTTCACTCAGATTTTTTAGTGTGTAGATTCACTTTAAATCTGAGTGAACCTACACACTAAAACAAGTCTAGATATATTTGTTTCACAAAACTAAAACATCTTATATTTCAAAACGGAGGAAGTATATTACAATTTGATAAAAACAGGGGACGCCTCTGAAGGAGAATACAAGGTCCACTAGGCGTGGTTGCACAGCTAGGATAAGATTGTTAAGGTCAGCTGACAATGGTTGGTACATTAGTGCACATCGATCGTCTCACAACCTTAGGTTACCGGCGACATGTGGTGAGAAATTGCATTGGTAGTCGCACAGACACATCGATAAGTATACTAGGGATACTGTAAAACAGCTTAGGGAGAACAATGTGAGCCTCGGCAAGCTGAACCGTGAGCAATTAGATAAGCAAAATGATGTGGATCCCCTGGACGATTGGGGGATCCCATCGTCCTCCTCTCCCGTCCTCCTCTCCCTGCGTTTATTCTTAAAAACGCCCTAAATTTCGTTTTTGGTACAAAACGGTCCGCTTTTGCTATATATGTCCCCGCTTTTGCTTCCGAAGCAAAAAAAATGGTTCGTTTCAGAAATAGAACGTCTCGCTGGAGACCATGCAGCAAAAAATATTGTGCTAATACAGCAAAACCGACTTCGCCGGAAACTTTTTTGCTGCATGGTCTCCGGCGAGGGTCATCAACGAGTTGTTTCCGACGATGTCTCCGGCGAAGTTTGTTTTGCTGCATTAGCACATTTTTTTGCTGCATGGTCTCCGGCGAGGTCTCTGATGAGACGTTCTATTTCTAAAACGAACCGTTTTTTTTTGCTTCGGAAGCAAAAGCGGGGATATATGCAGCAAACGCGGATATTTTGCAGCAAATGGACACGTGTCAACACGGGAAGCAGGATAATGACGCCTACAAAACAATGGACATATTTGCAGAAATGAAAGCATCTAACCCTGAGTTCAATTACAGTGTGCAAGTGGACGATGAGACCAGGGTGAAGATGCTTACGTGGGTGTCTAGGAGGAGCTGTGATGTAACACCCCAGTTCTAACTAATTATTAATTAGGGTTTGATTGTGGATTACATAAGCATCATCCTTTAAATTGTGCATTGAAGAAAATAAATCAAATCCTAAACCCTAGATTTCTCTCCTCTCTTTGAAACACATTCAAATGGTTTGAATTTCGAAAATTATCAAAATGTGTGGAACCCAAATTGTTCTAAGGGTCCCTGCAATGTTTTGAATATTTGCAAAGTTTTGGTATTTTTGAAATGATCAAAAACAGATTTGAGATCCAATTGCAAAGAGAGAAATGAAATAGAAAAAGAAAAGTTTCAGGAAAATAAAAAAACCCGAAGCCTGCAACCCTGCCAGGCCGGCCCAACCCTTCCTCTCTTCCTCCCTGCCGCCCAGCGTAGCAACCCGCGGCCCAATCCTGGCCCAAGGCCCAGTACCCCTTCGCCCTCGTCGTCTTAGTTGACGACGGGAAGCAGCTCGGTGTGCGCCGCGATGCCGTCCGCCGCCGCCGCTGTGATCCTCGCCGCTCGCCGCTCTGGAGCGTGGATAAGATCCCGCTGCCATGTTCCTCTTCCCCCGTGTCTCACTCTCCCCCTAGCGCCCTCCTCCTCGCTCTCTACAGCGAGCCGAACCCTAACCCTAGCCTCGCCAGATGCCAGGGACCGCCGTCATTTCCGGCCACCCCTCGCCATTCTGAGGCCACCATCAGCTCCGCCTCGCCTCTGGGAGCCACCCGTCAACGGAATCGACCCCGCGTGCCTCCAATCGTTGCCAAGGTCGTCTTCTTCTTCGAGCCCGACGAGCTCCGCCGTCGACCCTGCCGTCGTTCCAGACCTCTTCCGGCCTCGCCGTCGCCTCCGTTCGCTTCGTGGTGAGGTTCTGCTCCTCCTAGACCCCTCCTATGTTCCCCTCCCACCCTGTGCTCGCCGCGCGCCATAGACCCGTGAGCCTCGCCGCCGCCGCTCGCCGTAGATGCGGCTCTGGTGACCAAAATCCGGTGGCGCCGCCACTTTTAGGCTCGTCGTGATCCCCTGCGTCGAACCCTCCTAGATGCGCGTGCATGCGTGTCCTCTGTCGTCGCCGGCGACCACCGCCTGAGGGTGGACGTCGTGCTGATGTCATACCCGCGGCACGGTGACGTGGCTCGTGGGGCCTGCTAACCGTTGACCGCCCGCGTGGCAGCCGAGGTGGCCTCGGGCCCCTCTGTCAGCCATAGTGGGTAGGCACAGCCCCTGTGAGAAATGCCCCACCCCTCTGGTGACGTCATCCTCTGTCATGCTGACACAGTAATTCAATTTAAAATGATTTAGTTAATTCCAGAAATTGAATAAAACTTGTAAAATTCATATCTAATTATTTGTAATTCAGAAAAATATGAATAGTATATCAAAATATTCAGAAAAATGAGAACTATCTATTTACACTATAATCATGCATTGTTCAACAACTTTCATGACAAGTTTAAATAGAAGAACTTAGTAACCTCTCTCATATACATCCGGAGTTTCTCCGATTTAGGGTTTTCACCCCTCGGAACCCTGATTAAATGGTCGAGCTACCTTAGGGTTACTTTTCAATACAATTCAACTTTCCATATCATCATACTTGCTTGAGCATTGCATCGATGCCATGTGTTGATTGTTTCCCTCTCTTTTCGGTGTTTCGTTCTTCGCGATAGAACACGGTACCGAGATCAAGATCGAAGACCGAGATCAAGACCATTGAAGATCGACGAAACATACTTGACCAACTGTAATCAAGTCGAGTACAAGGCTCCTGAAGATCTGCTTATCTGTTATCAACAGGCAAAGGCAAGCATAGCCCCACCATGATATAATTCTATGATTTCGAAAGCATTTCTACTCTTGCCATGTTGCATACGATTCTACTGTGGTCTTCTATCGATAGATAGAATATCCTATCTATTGCATCACTCCCTTTGAGCTTATATTACCCGATCTACTGCTCCTAGCATAACTAGGTTTGGCTTGTATGCACTGTTAGAGCTCTTATTCGTGTTTGCTTAGCCATGCATAGCTGTTGAGTCTGGTCCATCCAGATGATGTATCAGATGCAGAGAATCTAGTATGACAAGAGCACATGATGAGATGTGATCAGTGATATGAGATTAAACATGTTAAGGCTTGTATGGGAGGCCACAATGGGATGTGGTTTTTCTAGTCCCATGCTCGCCACCACTAGGACCTGAGTTCTTGCCTTTGGAACCAAGGCAAGCGTACAACCACACGGGGCCTGGACAACCTCACGAGAAACTAACTTCCCTAGTAGATTCCATGAGTCATATAGTTCGGGCGTTCCATTCGACATATGCATAGAAAACCTTTTGAAAGATTTGCCGGGTAAAGAAGGTGCATTCATAACAGGTAGGGAAGTGTGTCCGCGGTTGCTTGGGGTTGATGGCGCCCCTGGTAAACCAATCTCGCCTCACATCTTTAAGTACCGGCTTTGGGATTTGACCCATTACAGCGGAACCATACTTATTGCGTGACTCATGGTCTCATCGAAAGCAAGGTAAAGATCGTGTCTAACCACCCTCTGCCGGCCTTCCAAGGAAGAGGGCTAATCATTGTGGAATTAAGAGAAGGTTAGTATTTGTGGGTAAAGTTGTACACCCCTGCAGGGTAATAATCTTTTTGAAAAGCTGTGTTCATGGTTATGAACGACCTGGCGACCGGACTCAAGATCATAGAGAACTATAACCTAATCATAAAACTTGGCAGATTAACGTGTGCTTAAGGATGCTTCCTCATGGGTATGAGGGGGTGATCCTAGATAGGGTTTGATGATGATGACTTGGTGGATATCAAAAGATGATGATCAATATTTCGGAGATGTCGCTCTCTTATCCCCTTTTAAAATACTCTGACTAGACGAGCTTCTTCTCCCTCTTCAGAGCATCATTTTCAGAGGTGTTATGATGAGGGATGAGAAGAAGGAAAGTTTTGAGTGGGTTTCCAGAGAGTTCGTTAGGATGGTTGGCGCCAAACCTCCAAAAACTATTCTCACGGTTTAGAACTTCATTATCGCTGTCTGTATGCTAACAACTAATCTTTTGGATTATGTTATGGTTTGATTTACCATTGGGGTAGCAGTTTATGTGCTTCTGATAATTTGTGTTGTGCGATGTTCTGGTAGATCAGGCGCGTGCTATGGAACTAGCTATACAATCTGTTATCCCAGATACCACCCATAGATGGTGCAAATGACACATGTTGCGCAAAGCAAAAGAATCATTGGGTGTCATTTATGGGAAGAAATCTTATTTAAAAATGAATTCCACAAACTGGTGCACCACATGATAACTATAGAAGAATTTGAGGATGGTTGGGCACATATGCTGGACAAATACAGTTTGTAGAAACATCCTTTCCTGACACAAATATATGAAGGGAGGTACATGTGGGCAAAATCCTACTTCAAAGTAGTGCTCTGCGCTAAGATGACTAGCACTCAAAGGAGTGAAAGTGTGAACCAACTGTTGAAGTCTTATGTACCACTGGCATGTCCGATGCACCTTTCATTAGGCAATATGAGAAGCTGCAACATGAGAGGGGATGAGAGTTATGAGGAGAAAAGAACATCACTGGTAATTATGAGTATTAATTGTTTTAGTTATCTTCTATATCTAAATAGGAGCTCCCCACTATAAGATTTCTCTCAATATGCAAGCATGCCACCTCATCTTGCCATTTCAGCAAAACTGACATTCAGTTTAAGCCATGTCATCACAGAATTCATCTTCTTTTTTTATATCGGAGCTCGGGCTTACCCCGAATTGAACGTTGTTCTCTCCGACTCCTAATAGACGTTTCTTCTCCCTGCACTAAAGACGAGTCCATCCAACATTGAAGTATATGTAACTGAAGAGATAAGCGAGCGGACGGTTGCCTATAATATATTCTCCTCATGTCGTCATCTCCAAGGCTTCACGCTACCACGGCCAAGTCCTCCACCCAACATGTATGAACTCGCCGTACGGGCAGGGCCTCCAACACGGGTCTCAGGGTGTTCCCCGACATACTCCTTGATTTCACGGATCTAGCCTAAAGAACAAAGGAATCACTCGCGTATGCTCTCCGGCGATCAAATCGGAATGAGGAGCTCTAATTCCATCCTTGTCGTTCCCTTTCCCCATGCCTACTTGCCCTGGTAATCTCTCTCCCATGCGCATTTGGCCTGGTAATCTGTGCCTCTCTATCTATATATCTGTTGTATAATTCTAGCCTATGATACGATCGGTATTCGGACTGCAGGAACTGACAGTAAGAGGGTGCACTGATTTTTTTATGAAATGCATGAGAGAACTGTAAACATATGCATTGCTGATTTATGTCTAATTTATTCAATTGTTGTGTGTAGATGGGAACTAAGCTGTGATGATTTTCACCTTTTGCATGTCACTAACTAAGGAATATACACATCACATGCTGTTGAAATAAGAATTCCATCTGTCAAGTTTTTTTTTTTGCGAAATCATCTGTCAAGTTTCTACTTCTAATGTAGGTATTTATCTTTTTTATAGGTAATCTGATGTTTATACAGCTGAACCGAAGCTTCATCTGTCCATAAGTTCAACACGCATTTTCTTATAAGTTCCTGGTATATACTCCTTTTTTCGTTTGGTCAAAAATATTATTGTCCATGATTTCGTGAATCATAAGTATTCCTATGAAATATTCATTGACTTACGGGTGCAAGAAACTGTCCCACAATACTTATGGGAGTCAAACTACTAGCTATATTAAGAAAAGGTGCGTATGTGTATGCAAATTAAAACTGAAAGTTGTATCTTGGTAAATGGTTTGCAAATCAGCTGGGAAACCTTCACAGATCATCTCTTTTTATTTTGGCATGGTCAATGATGGCCTACAAAGGATATTTTCCAGATCTGAGTAGTTGAGCAGCTTCAAGGAGACAACATGGGATCATCAGAATCTATTTCTGGTAGTAACTATTTGCATCTAGATCATGATTGGGCCATGGCATCCTATTTATGTTAAGATTTGTTATACAAGATAACTACTTTTTTGCACGAATCCTTTGGTTGGGTCTAATGGCAAATCATTGTGGAGGAATGAGCCTTTCGAAATTTCAGTATGGCCCCAGGATGTCTTCAACTCTACCTTCAGAAGCCATATTTTTTTTGTGGGTATTCACAAGCTAAATTGTTCTGGGTGCACATTGTAGAGGACAATGCCAATTAGTTAGCTCCGATGAAACATATAATTCCTTCTTGGTTTTCCGTCATCCAAAGTTTATTGTTTATTTATATGAGATATTATATTTATTTGTGATCGTATTTTCACTAAATAGTTTAATTTATAGCACCATGTTTTCCTAAGAAAATTAAGTTAGAAACTATCTGTAGTGTAACTATTGTACCACAGTTAAAGTATTTCATACATGTCGTGCCACAGCAACGCGCAGGGAATCATCTAGTTCCATAGAATTGCTGGGTACATAGTGTGGAAAATGTGTTGACCACTATTCTATAAACCGTCTTATAGGCTGGTGTTGTTATACGCCTAAACCTTCCAATAGAGAGGCATGCAATCAAGGTGTACACATGGGCGATGTTCGAGCAGTTCGGAGATTCTCTTTATAAGTCGGGGGCATATGAACTCCAAGAAATTGGGTTACGGAGAGTTTACCTAGCTGAGCATGTGGATGCAGCTTCCATGGAGAAGTGGTGCAAAGTTGCGTATTGTGTGCAGGTTGATGAAGATAAGTCTTTTTTTGACTGAGTGTGGAGTTTTCGAGCATTCAGGGATTGTCTGATGCCATACTTTGAAGGTATAAAACATGATACATAGCACCCGCGCATTTTGTTGTTAGAATTGTTTTTAGTACCTCTATTCCAAAACTTAAGGCCTATATTTTTTCAGAAGCTAAACTATGTATAGTTTAACCAAGTTTTTAGAAACAAATATTAATATTTACAATATGAAATTAATACTTTTTGATACATCATGAAACAAATTTTTACATGGTATCTATATAATATCATAGTTCTTGATAGTTTTTTCTAAAATTTTGGTCAAATTTTCCATAGCTCGACTTTTCAAAGAAAACATAAGCCTTAACCTTTGGGACGGAGGTAGTGTAATTTTTTTTGTTATCTGACATCGGCGTCGAACATTTTGTGATCTATTAGGTAATGGTGCGCATGAAAATATGAACAATTCCAGAGAAGTATATAGTGAAAAGGTGGACAAAATATGCAAGAGATGTGCTGGCTGAGAATCTGATAAGGTACCAGAAAGACCAAGAATCTCCAAAAACGTCCACCTCCAGGCACACTAGGCTCTACATAAAAGCTCTTCGAGTGTGTGCAATTGGCCACCGCAATGTTCAGTGTTACGAGCTATTTCGAGGTATGCTTGGAGAAATAGCTACAAAACTAGCACCGCTTAGCGTCGAGAAAGATGGGATGAGCCTAGTCGACCATGAGGCTGCGGAAGTTAGGATGGCACGAGATCATGTTGAGAATGAAGATGGCATTCCTGATAGTTTGTCGGACAATTCTGAATTCAGAGTTCCAGGAAAGAATTTAAAGCGAGATAGGCCAGCTACAAGCCGCGACAAGCCGTCTTATGAAGAGCCTAACAAGAGATTGAGGTTTTATACAATCTGTAGAGGGGAATGGCACAAAAGCACTACCTGTCCTCACCGAGGGGACCTGCCGAAGCCGCCGTGTAAGTTGCCCAAATGTTCAAGATGTTGTGTGCTTGGCCATAGAAAAAATGTGTGTGGTAACCCTGCGAAGCCATGGGAGGTGCCGAGTTTTCTGTGATTTTGTTTATAATTGCGCTATGATTTCATTGCTGGTGAAATCATTTTTCTAAATTAAGTGGCTGTGGAATTATTTTTCGTGGCATATAGCGATATTGTATGATCTAAACTGAGTGTAATTAGGACGATTTTAATTCTGATCACAGTGCTAGGGGTCTGGATGGAGGCCACCAACATATTTGCAAATCAATTTCCCTTATGACTCAAGCTGACTAGATGGTGGATGGCAGCTGGTGGACGGGGCAATAAATGAGAGATATGACCGCAGCTCGTCCATGACAGAGGCAGCCGGTTTATGCACAACATGTGCAGCTTAATCTGGATTTTCGTTATTAACTTGTATGTTGTGATTCATCTTACACGTGTTTAGAAAATAAATTGTGAATTAACATTAAATTAATGTGGGAAAAATGCTGCAGAATATGGAACATCTCGTAAAAAAAGGGAACAGTTTGATTTAGATAATGCTCGGTTTAATTTTTAATGAAGAAACTAGCAACTGAACGATTTGTTATATTTTGTGAAAAAAAATCACATGAAGATTTAACCGCATTCTGTCTAAATGTGTCTAACATATGAGTACATCCCTCTTGACATTACCATCGCAATGGTCCATGTAGAACATGTCCGGTCCAACCTAATTCTTACAGAGAAAAGTCAATGTCCAGAAAACAACTCGGTGGTCCAGATACATGGCGCGCTTTGGAATAGATAAGACTTGCTATAACGCGGGCCCTAGCTTGAAGAAATACGGCCCAATACTTATTTTCTGCATGCTAGGCTGACATGGTATACGGGGTTGGTGTGAATCACGATGGAGGACAGGCGGTGGGGATACCGTGACCCAGGTAGGACGTCCGCCATATCAATTTGTCGATACATTATACTCTATGATACTCCCTACTGTGTCTAGTCATAGTGAAAATAATTTGGTGGTAAAATATACCCATATGCAATGCTAACTAGACGTTTTGATGACACGGCATGTCAATTAATGAGCAAAATGATCTTGTGGTAACTGACTATGATACCGTAACATCACACACTTTAAGACAAGATCACACATACCAAGACAATATGAGTCTATGAGCAAATAAATAAGTTACTCTAAGTTATTATCGCTAAGATTCTATGCACTATGAAGGTACTAACATAGAGTAGTGTTATATGCATGACACTACCTCAACTAGCCTAAGATCTCTTGACCGCTAAGCTCCTTCAACGTTATAGTTCATTGTAACTATGTGACCTACCCGCTACCGATGGTGGCGAAGCGGTTTCCAAAGAAATGTCATGAATAAATAAAAATAAAAATATGTTTTCAACTTTCCTTTTTTTACCCTAGATCATCTCTTCGGGTCAACGTCTACTATATCTACAGCCGAGTCGAAAAACATTCCACAACGTGGAATCAGGGGCGGAGGCAAGGGGGGGCCAGCAGGGGTCAGACCCCCCTCAATGTGTCGCCCCCCTCAATGTATTGGAGCGCATGTAGTAGTATATGTATACTGCAGTATGTACTAATTGCAGTACGGAATGCTGCTTACTTGGTTAGTATTTGAGCCCAGAGCTAATACTAATCCTTCAAGTATACGCATTGAAGCCCAACAATCAACAAAAGCCCATGTTCTACAGCAGGGAGCAATTTCCTAAGTCTATAAGCCTTTCCACAGCTCCGTAGGTTTGTTTGCCTCCCAATAAGACCCGATCCCAATGCAGTTCCATAAAAAAAAGGTTGATCTCAATGAAGAATAGCTAGGCCGTCTGCCGCCGCTCACTGGGACGATGTTTCCGACGCCAGGCTAGGAAGCCGCTCGGATCAGGACACAGGCGATTAAGTTATTGATATTGCTACGGAGCTGTGCCACTGCGAAGTCCGTCGATTTCAATCTACTCAATCCCTCAGTTTTTGAAGGTACTTGCTAGTAACTAGTAATTCTTATTTGATGGATCAATTACGTCCTAAGTCTAGTTCATAGTACTCTATATATACAATCGAGCATGCATCATGGCTGCGGTTCAGTTTCATAGGAAAAACAAATGAGTTGCTAGCCCTATTTTTCCTATATTATTTTGTTGTTCATTCAGTTAAAGTATTCATGAAAAAACTTTTCTTCAACAATTCAAATTTACAGAAAACATTGCTGGTCTAAAATATGAGTTAATTGGTATTCCCTCTAATTACTTTTCGCAGATGTATTATAATGGCGAGTGGCAATTTACAGTTGGCCTCCCATGTATAGAAATGGAGAAAATTGCTTAAAATTGATCTAATAGTTGATGTACAATGTGTAACATGCTATGGAAAATTTTAAGTTTTTGACCTCGGACTCGCCCCCCTATGTCCAATTCCTGGCTCCGCCCCTGCGTGGAATCACACTATCTTACATATAACATGTTGGAATTTGGTTGTGGGCCTTGGCCCATGGCCTAATATAAATTCTTAAATTCTCAAGTCCAATTCATATCTAGCAAGGGATGACACCAAAGTTTAGTTCCACCTTGCTAGTTTGGAGGGAGTTGGACCAATATATATATCGGAGTGTTTTACTACCTCCTAAATAGAGTGAAGAGGAATGACATACACGCGCGCTCCTCCTCCTCCGCTGCCCGCCTCGCCACGCCTCGCGCGTGTCGTAGTTTGCGGAATTGTGCCTCGGTGCCGATCTTATCTTTTTGCTGCTCAGGAAATTATTGTGCGAGTTATTTTTCTATCAACCGTTTTCGGTCCTTCCGAAACATGGGCTGTTACTAACTCGGACGTGGGCTGTGCCCACGTCTTACCCAACTGATGCTATATAAGTGGCTCATGTGTAAACCCTAACGTGTGTTACACACATCCTTCCATCTGCCTCCAGAGCCTTGCGCCGCCGCTACACCTTCTCCATCCCCTCTTTCGGCATGCACCGGACGACGGGACAGTAGGCCTCCAGAACCACCACCTCTCGTGTACCTATACGGGTGAGGGATGATTAGGCTTTTGGGGAGCGCGTCTACGCGACTACTATCGGCATCACATCAAATAACCACTCCTTCCCCGATGAGGACTTCTTCCCGGACATCAACAACCTCTACATCGACGACATGGTTGATGACGCTGGTGTCAGTGCGAACCTCAATGCTAACTTGACCGTGAACCTAAATCCTCCTACAACACCGTAAGCAATATGCTCTTCTCTAGTTTAGTTTATGTTACAGTTTCTTGTACTAGCTTTTGGAATAGATGTGATCTGTTTATCATGGTTAGATGTGATCTATTCGTCTATTCTGCTAGTATGCATGATTAGGTTAATTCATGCAATTATAGTCATGCTTTATTATTGGTTATTTCGTATTAAACATTATGGTAATTTGCTTATTTGTTCAACAATCAAAAAACCTGATTATAGGCAACTAAATTCAACTGGTTTAGCCGTGGCTACACGGCTGCCTCCCTTTGATGGTGTCCATTATAAGAGATGGCGCACGAGAGCAGTTCTATTATCGAAAAACCTAGGATGCTTTAGCGCCACTCTTTGCAAACCTGAGGGAGACCTTTCTCCTGCTCAGGAGGAAGCGTTTTAGAAAGTCGACACCATGTTTATGGGGGATTTGTTCAACATTCTTTGTGACAACATTGTTGACACCTATATGTCATTTGATAATGGCAAGGATGAGTGGGATACGCTCAATGCCAAGTTTGGTGTTTCAGAAGCTGACACTGAATTGTATATCATGGAGCAATTCTATGACTACAAGATGACTGATGACCATCCTATTATGGATTAGGCTCATGAGATACAGTCCCTTGACAAAGAACTCGAGCAGTTCAAGTGTACCTTATCGAACAAGTTCATGGCTGGGGGCATTATTGCCAAGCTTCCTCCTTCGTGGAGGAACTTTGTTATTTCTCTAAAACATAAGAGACAAGAGTTTTGTATTTCGGATCTCATCGGATCTCTTTATGTTGAATAAAAGGCGAGAGCAAAAGATACACGTGCTCGAGGTTTTGACGGAAGTTCTAGCACACATGTAGTGCAGAAAAATAACTTCTAGTCCCACAAGTCCAAGAATAAGAACAAGTATGAGGGAAAGGGAAAGTTTGATAGCAAGAACAAGACCTCGCAGACAACTAACTTCAAGAAGACTGGTATAAGAAGAAAGGATCCTGCCATGTCTATGGTGATTCTAATCATTGGGCTCCTAGCTGCCCTAATCGGTTTGATAAGAGTTCACATGGAAGCATCGACAAGTCCGCTAATGTTGTTCTTGGTGATACTGAGATAAAGGATGATGGGTACGGTATATTTCCAACTATCCTTTCAGTTTGTAATTCACCTGAATGATGGATAGACACCGGTGCCGATATACATATACGTGCTGATATTTCCATGTTTTTTTCTTATCAGGTCGCACGGGATGGCTCCGTGCTGATGGGAAACAGATCACGTGCTTCTGTTTAAGGTGTTGGTACGATGGATCTGAAAGTTTACTTGGGGGAAGACCGTACAGCTAAAGAATGTGCATCATGTCCCCTCTATCAATAAAAATCTTGTCAGCGGATCACTTCTTTGTCGAGATGGTTTTAAGTTGGTTTTTGAGTCCAATAAAGTTGTAGTATCTAAGTATGGACAATTTGTTGGAAAAGGCTATGAGTGCAGAGGCTTGTTCCGCCTTTCTTTGTCAGACGTATGCACTAAAGTTATTAATCATGTTTGCAATGATAATGAGTCCAATATTTGGCATTCACGACTTTGTCATATAAATTTTGGTTGCATGACGCGCCTAGCCAACAGGAGTTTAATTCTAAAATTTACTAATGTCAAGGGCTCTAAGTGTCAAGTGTGTGTGAAAGCAAAGCAACCTCGCAAGTCTCACAAGACTGCGGAGGCAAGAGATTTGGCACCACAAGAGCTCATACACTCAGATCTCTGTGAGATGAATGGTGAGTTGATAAAAGGTGGAAAGAAATATTTCATGACATTGATCGACGACTCCACTAGATATTACTATGTGTATCTTCTAAAATCCAAAGATGAAGCTTTGAACTTTTTCAAAATCTATAAAGCTGAAGCAGAAAATCAACTTGATTGTAAGATTAAGCGGCTTAGGCATGATCATGGTGGACAGTAATTTTCCAAATAATTTGATTCTTTTTGTGTGAAACATGGTATAATCCATGAGAGGACGCATCCCTACTCTCCCTATTCTAATGGGGTGGCTGAACGAAAGAACCGTACTCTAACTGATTTGGTTAACGCCATGTTAGACACATCGGGTCTCTCCAAGGCATGGTGGGGGGAGGTGATTGTGAGTGCATGTCATGTCCTAAACCGTGTTTCCAAAAATAACAAAGAAATTACACCATTTGAGGAATGTGAAAATAAAAAGTTAAAACTCTCTTATTTACGGACTTGGGGTTGTTTGGCAAAAGTAAATGTGCCAATACCCAAGAAGCGTAAGCTTGGACCAAAAACTATGGATTGTGTTCTTCTGGGATATGCTTTTCATAGCATTGGAAATAGATTTTTGATAATAAAATCTGAAGTATCTGACATGCGTGTTGGTAATATGATGCAATTTTCTTTGAAGACATATTTCCCATGAAATATTCATCTAGATCATCAAATTAGGAGATGCCTAGTTCATCTAGTCAAAAATAAATTACAATTCCGGAACCCACCATTTCGATAGAACACTTTGATAATCCTGTGGAGGATAACAATGAAGCTCCTACCAAGAGTAATAGATAGAGTATTACAAATTTTTCCTTTGGTGATGATTTCATTGTATACCTCGTGGATGAAACCCCCACTTCTATTTCAGAAGCTTATACATCTCAAGATGCTGACTACTGGAAAGAAGCCATTCGCAGTGAGATGGATTCCATCATAGCAAACCGAACTTGGGAAATTATTGATTGTCCTTATGGGTGCAAACCTGTAGGATGTAAGTCGATGTTCAAGAAGAAGCTTAGACCTGATGGTACTATTGAGAAGTACAAGGCACACCTTGTTGCCAAGGGTTATACCCAGAAAGAAGGCGAAGACTTCTTTGATACTTACTCACTTGTGGCTAGATTGACCACCATTCAAGTACTACTGTCCTTGGCTGCCTTGCATGGTCTTCTTGTTCATCAAATGGTTAAGATAACTTTCCTAAATGGAGAGTTAGATGAGGAAATTTATATGGAAAAGCCGGATGGATTCGTGGTAGATGGTCAACAAGGAAATGTGTGCAAGTTGCTGAAGTCTTTGTATGGTCTTAAGAAAGCACCTAAGCAGCGACATGATAAGTTTGGAAGAACTTTAACTCCTGAAAGATTTATTGTTAACGAAGCTGACAGGTGTGTGTACTATCGCCATGGTGGGGGCGAGGGCGTCATTTTATGTCTTTATGTTGATGATATACTGATATTCAGGACCAATCTTAATGTTATAAAGGAGGTCAAAGACTTTCTATATCGTTGCTTTGAGATGAAAGATCTAGGAGTGGATGATGTGATCTTAAACATCAAGCTGCTGAAAGATGATGATGGTGGGATAACACTGCTTCAGTCTCACTATGTCGAAAAGATCTTGAGTCGTCTTGGGTATAGCGACTACAGACCTTCTCCTACACAATATGATCCTAGCAAGTTGGTTCGAAAGAATCAGGGAGATCCTAAGGATGCTAAAGATCAGCTGAGATATTCCCGTATTATTGGCTCACTTATGTATTTAACGAGCGCTACTAGGCCTGACATCTCCTTTGTTGTAAGCAAATTGAGTCAATTTGTATCAAATCCTGGAGATGTTCATTGGCAGGTCCTTGAAAGGGTTTTGCATTATTTGAAAGGCACTGCGAGCTATGGGATTCACTACTCTGGGTATCCAAGGGTACTAGAAGGGTATAGTTACTCAAACTGGATTTCTGAGGCCAATGAGACTAAGGCCACGAGTGGTTATTTGTTACACTTGGTGGTGCCGTTTCCTGGAAGTCTTGCAAGCTGACCATCTTAACGAGGTCAACTATGAAAGGAGAACTCATAGAATTAGACACAGCTACTGTTAAAGTAGAGTGGCTTCGTGAGCTCTTGATGAACTTGCCTGTGGTTCAAAAACAATACCCGCAATTCCTATGAACTGTGATAATCAAACTGTGATAATTAAAGTAAACATAACTAAGGACAATATGAAGTCATCAAGGCATGTGAAGAGGATACTGAAATCTGTCTGGAAAATGAGAAACTCCGGAGTTATTGCATTGGACTATGTCCAAACATCTAAACATATGACAGATCCCTTCACAAAGGGTCTATCACGTAATGTGATAGATAATGCATCGAGCGAGATGGGTTTGAGATCCACACTTTGAGTTGCCCATAGTGGTAATCCGCTCTATGTGATCGGAGATCTCATGAAGTAGAGTCAGGAGACAAGATGTTGGTCAGCTGGGAGGAGAGTATCCTTACATTATACTACCACTCCTTATATATGCAATACTCTCCTATTCTGCATGGCAGGTTGATATTTATCTTAATGTGTTCTAAGTGGCTTGTTTAAAGCAAAGATGTTGTCTTGCAGAACATCTTCTGAACAACACACCTATATGAGTCTAACTGTCAAACGTCGCAGTCCGTGGGAGTTGGGTGCTCTGTAATAAACTCATGAAATACCATGGAGTATGACGCATAAGCTCCAAATCACGGGGAAGTCTCATGGCAACCCTGTATCGGTCTAGAATTTGTGTGAATATAGTGCTCACCAAACTTCTAGTTCAAGACATATTCCACTATTCAAGTTGCAATCTAGTGTAGCATGAAGTTATAAGTGGAAGTTCAACTTAACAGTTTCCACCTCGAACCAGTATATAAACAATGTTCTCGTGATGTGATGTGATGTGATGTGATGAGATGTTCCTATGAGACTTTGTGGGGGATTGTTGGAATTTGGTTGTGGGCCTTAGCCCATGGCCTAATGCAAATTCTGAAATTCTCAAGGACCATTCATGCCTAGCAAGGGGTGGCACCAAAGTTTAGTCCCACCTTGCTAGTTTGGATGGAGTTGGACCAATATATATAGTGGATTGTTTCACTACCTCCTAAAGAGAGTGAAGATGAGTGGCATACACACACGCTCCTCCTTCTCCACCGCCTGTCTCGCCACGCCTCGCCTCGTCATGATGTGCACGTGCCGCGGTTTGCGAAATTGTGTCGCGGTGCCGATCTTATATTTTTGCCGATCAGTAAAATTATTGCGCGAGTTAATTTTCTATCAGTTGTTTCCGGTCGTTCCAAAACTTGGGCTGTTACTAACCCGGACGTGGGTTGTGCCCACGTCTTACCCAACCAACGCTATATATGCGGATCAAGTAGAAACCCTAACATGCATTACACACATCCTTCCCTCTTCCTCCAGAGCCTTGCGCCGTCGCTACACCTTCTTCATCCCCTCTTCCGGCGCGCACCGGACAACGGGACAACAGGCCTCCAGAAGCACCGCCTCTCGTGAACCTGTACGGGTGAGGGACGATCAGGTTTTTGGGTAGAGTGTCTCCGTGACTACTGCCGGCATCACGTCGATCGACCACTCCTTCCCCGACGACAACTTCTTCCCGGACATCATCAACCTCTACATCGACGACATGGATGACGACGCTGGTGTCAACGCGAACCTCGACACCAACTTGAACGCGAACCTAAATCCTCCTACAAACTGTATGCAATCTGCTCTTATCTAGTTCAGTTTCAGCTATAGTTTCTTATACTAGCTTTTGGAATAGATGTGACCTCTTTATCATGGTTAGATGTGATCTGTTCGTCTATTCTGCTAGTATGCATGATTAGGTTAATTCCTGTAATTATAGTCATTCTTTATTATTGGTTATTTAGGATTAAACATTATGGTAATTTGCTTATTTGTTCAACATAACTTTCAGTATGTAGCTTTCCTCTAAAATGGATTCATGAATCAGTTCCCCTAGGAAGCTGGTGCAGTGACCCAGCATACCACTGCATGATGTAGTACATTATAGTCGTTGACATAACACCAATGAAACACCGTTCACTAGTATTACATCCCTCAGAGTGGTACAACAGAAATACAGCAGGTCTAAGACATGACTATAGGTTACAACTCAACGCTTTACACAAGATCTAGAGAACACTCAGGTTAAAGAGAGAGAAAGAAACTGCTTACAAAGAAGAATCAAAGAATAACAACTCCAAATCTACCATATTAATAAGACTAGTATCTGAACTATTGGGGCTTGCATTGCTGCTATTGCAATACTCTACAGAAATAGGTTCTATGGCTAGAGAATTTGTTCCTATCTAATCAATAACTTCGTATTCACTTCAGTTGATGTATATGTTGACTTCCTGGACTTCATTGAAGAGCTTGAGCTGTTGATGAAGATTCCCTTGAGCAGAAGTTGATGTAGACGTCGTCTGTATTGGCTTCAGAATCTAGCAAGGGTTAAGAAGATACGTTGAGTACGAGCGTACCCAGCAAGTTCACTAGAAAAGGAGTGTTTGATGCACTATATCTACATCCACAGACCATAGGTCATAGGCAATGCAGGTTTTCATAAACATTTCTTCAATGGTTGCTTTTATTCTGAAAAGCTATGTCCGTCAGCCTTCACGGGTTTACCAGAAGTTTCATGGAGTTCCTTTCCTGCCGCGTTCGTAGCTCCTTCCCGGAACAGGAAGTAACAAGTTACAGTTCTTACACTCTGCAGAGGTGCGTCACTTTACCCATGAGAAACCTTAGGATTTGTTGCACAGCCGGGAGTATGTTTCCATTCAAACTTCCTTGGTTTAAGGCCCAACCTAAGATCCAAGCCAATCACTGCCCCCTTCGCGACCTCGCATGCCTCCTTGGTGTACACCATGCCCACCCATTGAATTAAGGCAATGGTTTGTACAGACCGTTAGATGCCATAACTATCGTGGGACGATGAGGGTTCTCACCCATCCGCATATCCTCTATGAATTACCAATTAATATGCACGCTACGAGTGATAACAGCCACGACCTGCACATCCGGCTACATGCGAGAGGAAGAAGATACAGCTGACTTCTCTGTCCCATTCCAAATCTCATGGTCAACGCGTAATATACGGCGCAAGAATCACTGGCGACATTGGTTGTTAAATCCTAGGTGATATAGTCCTGAATAGTGGTATTCCAACTATCGGATTTAATAGATTAGCTGATCACCCTGGATCAATAACCAATACTTCACATTATTATCAAAAATAGTGTTTTCTGACCTTTTTCAAATGCAGGTGATGACAACACTGGATTTGAAAAATACTTTACAGAAAATAAACAAAGGACATGAGCAAGTGTTAACTTGCCTTTTGTGATTGCAAGATTATGCACTCACGGTCTTCAAGACAATATAAGATCCAAAATCTGAAATCAGCATCATTGGTCCGGTAAGGACTAATGTTCAAAGAAGCAAGATGCTATTATGCATAAGTAATGTAATGCATTTTCGTAAACTCAAATCCCGGGAATAACGTTGTTCTAGGGTTTGGAAACTGGAAATGGTTCCTGTTAGAATGTGTTGTCCTTTTAGATAAGTTTCATATTTGTGCTTCTTATTAAGGCTTGTGATTGTGTGTGAAACAACATGTGATTATAATATCATAAAACAATGAGATACACACAAATGTGAAATGCTACTTAAGATTGCTTATACTATAATTGTTTATCTTCAAATTTTTAATTTACAAGTAATGTTACATATAAAGAACTTAAGTGTTATCAATCCAAAGTATAGAAGTAAAGTATAAAGTAATGTGATTACTATTAATTGTCATATGTTGACTGAAGTGGCAAAACGAATACTTTTGAAGAAAAGATTTCTTTATTTAACTAAGCAAAAGGATTTAACTTTAAGTTAACATTATTAGGTGTTCTTACCAGTTATAGTCCTTGAGTAAGAACGAATTACTCCATTTGAATAATGGCATCATTAGTATTTGAGACTTATCTATCTTGGTTTTTAACTTGGTTAGTTTGGTATTGAGATGCACTAGGTCTTAATTGAAACAGACCAAAGTAAACTATAAAACACATAATGAAGTTCTTATCATAATATTTATAGTCTTATAGACTAAAGTTAACTTTAAAATATAGATCGACTTAAGGTGTAATGCTTATTATATTTGTACTTTGTTCACTTCATAATGTTTCCTTAAAGTTACTTAAGAATGGCATTACTTCTATTTGAGTAGTGGTTTCTTAATTTTATAATGGAATATAAAATTTTATCTCTTTATAAAGTTGTGGTTATGGCTTGTGAATAAGTAAACAATATTATTTGCTACTTATGAATTATCTCTGGATTTAGTCCATTATAAAGTTGTGAGTGAAACAATGGTAAAAGATTTTTTTTGGTTAAAATTATCATTCTTGAAGATTTTATAATTGTTAAAGATCTTTTTAGAAAATAAATTACACATATGGTTGAATGATAATTCAAAAAATTGAATTTAAATTGTGTTGGACCAATTTGACTTTATATTATAAATATTTAAGACTAGTGTTACTTATTAGACCTAAATTGGCAATTTCAAGAATATTAACAAATTTTATTTACCCTTATATGAATTAACAACTTAGGAAATAGGTTTAAATTCAAGTTATTAAAGTATTTAAATTTTTTATTTAACTCAAAAGTGGAATATTATATTTTTAACATGTATGTATTATTTTTGTGATCATTTTGGTATATTACATTTTTTTGCGATTTATAAATAATAAGATATGATTTTTAAAAAAAATATTACTTTATATATAATTAATAAATAATAAATATTTAATTAAGTGAAATAATAATGCATTATTATAGTTTTGAATTATAGTTCTTATTTTTCTAAGATTTTTGGTATTTTATTTACATTTTTAACATTTACCATTATTAAAATATGAATTATCAAAGTTTTATTACTTATAAAATCTTTATTAAATACTAATTATTTAAATTGTTAACATAATAATGTTTGATAATAGTTTTAAGTTATAGATTTTATTTTTCTACAAATTTTCATATATAAAACATTTTTTTCTGAATTATAAAACAGAAGATATTAAATTTACAAGATTTAATCATTTTATTTCATTTCTAGAATATTTATACTTGAATTTATATTGTTTTTATCAATTTACTAAACAAGGAATAATTTTCTTACCGAGGCTAAACCTACCCAAGGTCACTGACCAGTGGGGTTAGTACCACGTCATGCACCACATGTGCAAAGACTAGGTCAAACCAACTGACTTAGAAGTGGTGACGTGAGCATGACATGATGCTTACGTCGACAATGGGGAACCTACAGGCGGTGCTCAAATCCGGCGACAGGACACACGCGTGCTTGCGGGGTTAGGAGATTCGGACGCGGGAGACTAAGGCAATTCAATTGGTGGCCGCGCCGCCCGTATTTGGTCACCAGAGCACTAACTCCGACGAGCATCTGCGGCGGCGGATAGAGGTGCACGACGAAGGCGCGATGGAGGAAGAGAAGAAGGCAACGGAGGGGTGACAGAGCACCGCAAGCTCAACTGCATGCCGTTGATGGGATTTAGAAGATTCGGGGTAGCCGGAATCGAGGTGGACGACGACAGCCGGACTTCGGGAAGACGAAGTCGCCGCATCGCATCGAGGCGCCCCACTTCAATTCCTTCAGCAAGGAGGATCAGGGGAACACGGCGAAGCCGTGTGCTTGATCAACGGAGCACGACAGAGCTTAGAATGGTGTCAACTCGAAGCTATTGTTTCAACCAGAGGAGAAATTTGGGAGGAACAAAGAGAGAGCACGCAAGGAATGATCAGGATGAGGATGAGGGTGTCGTCGTGGCCTCCTTATCCACTCCGGGGAACGGCAGCGTGCATCTTGACGCGAGCGACGGCAGCGTTGGGCGCCAGCGAGCTGCTTCGGCCGCGGTGCGGGAGGTAGACGATGACGATTAGCTTGATAAAACGGTACATGGGCCTGGGCCGCTGTTGGGCTTCGACGGAGTAAACAAAGAGAGGAAAAGTGTGGCGCTGAGCGGTAGTTAGTCAGAGGAAAGCACTAGGCCGGCCTCCTGCTCGGGCTAGGTTCCCCCTTTTTTTTCTTTTTTCCCTTTTCTATTTTCTGTTTTGTTTTCAGGTTTGAATATTACACATTTGATTGAAATTTCTTTATAAAATTTATTTTGTAGATAATTGCAGTATATAAAAATGTATTTCAAATTCTGGTATGAATTTAGTATTTTGATAGCATATTTTATTTATTATTTTCTAACTTTATAATTATAGAGATATTCTTTTATTAAATAGAATAAGTAGGATTTAGGGTTTTTAGTATTTATTTAAGATCTTAAAAATTAACTATAACATTATTTTCACTTTTATTTGGAGTAATGAAGTTTTAAAATGTTTACTAGTAGCCATAGAGTTTATTTATATGAATTTAATCACATAATAAGATATATATTTCATTATAACTAACATAAAGTTAAAGGTTTGAGATTATAAATGTCTACCATGAATTCTGGGAGTTTTGATATTTTTATATCCTTTTATAATTGTGAATAAAGGTGAATGGTTAAGACATATTGTCTTTATGTTTATGATCATGAATGATATCACCATTTATAAAATAGAGTTATTTTCTGGAATAACTTATGGGAAGGAATTGATAAAGATAGTTTCTAAGCACATATGATTATAATAGTTGGAAATGAAGAAGGTGTGCTGAAGTGATTTGCTATAGGAAAATATTCCTATAAGCCATTGTGGAAACAAGATGGTTTTTCAAACATATGAGATGGACATTATGTTTGGTTATAGATTTAGGGTTTAGTGTTTACCAAGAATTCCTATCTTCCATACTTCACAATTCTTGACTTCTACTTAAAGAATCCCTTTCCTAGATATACTACTTCTTCATATCCATCATCATGTGTTAACATGATGAGCTTTACTACAAATACTTTTACTTATAACTTCTCCTTCTAATTCCATTTATAAATCCAATGAGTTTGACACTAAAGCTCTTCATAATATTCTCATATAGATAATTCTCATCTCTAGAATATTTCTTATGAATCTAATTCCCCTTGGATGATTACTCTCTTACTTCCCTAATGATCACCTCTAATCCATTAAGTATCTACTTCTAACTCCTTTCATATACTTCCTTTATCCTCATCACCAATATTACTTCAATAGATGTATACATCAAATCCTACTTCACCTGAAGTGCTTAGTATTTCCAAAGGGGACAATACTACTTCTTTAATCCAATGTTGCTCTAACATCATCTTAATCATACTATCTTATATTTACTTCACTCTAGTATCTCATATACAAACTTCACATCATATCATGGCTAACCTAGAATAACATATTTATACCAGGGTTCAATCATGTTCTATCCACCAATGTCACTTATACATGATATAAGCATTCAATCTTGGTGAGTGAAGCATGATCATTATGATCCTTTGATCATTTATGGCTTAGGTTTCCAGTTGGCTGATCAAGGCCTTCATCAATATAGCATTAAAGTGGTATTATAATTATCTTCTAATTATCTCTATTGGACTAAGGGTTATTATTCATTGACTATACCTACTTGATCCAATAGGATTACTCTTGATAACTGTCCTCAGGATTCATCCTTATAATCTTCTTTACCATCCTACAATTATAGGTTCCATATAACTCTTCTATCATTTCAGGAGTGAGTTAACTTCATCAACTATCCTATAGCTGATATCTAAGGCTATCATTACTATTTACCTCTTCTTACTTCCTTCTCTAAAGGATTTAAAGTGAATGTTATGATAAGAACATGAGTTGATAGATCAATATTTAATAAGCTAAGAATTGGTGAATCAATAGTTGATTACTCAACATTGATGAACAATATATATTGAGATAGGATTTCATTAGAGATGATAAGGATTGATATGGAAAGAAAGATATGTGGTGAATGATCTTTGAATTGGTTTCCTTCGTACTCAATACAACTAAGGGTTAGGGTTGTATTACCATGATACTCATGGTATAAGTAGATGAGAGTAAGATAGGTCAATATTAAGTTGTTACATTCCTATTACTGAAGTTATATTTATAACTTGGGATTCATGATTTGTGTAATCAATACTAAGATATGATTACCTAAGGCTCAAATACAAATCATTAAGTAATGTATTAGGGTTCAACTTTTATTACATTTGATCTACCCTTAGATCAAATCTCCTTTACCCAAAATAAGGTTTTAGCAAAGGTCATATTGAAACTTATCACAGTCAACTTGATGATCTACTTCAATTCCATCAAGTTGAGAGAAGCTTCAATCACTTTGATTAGTTTTGTTCAAAAGCGCAAAAATTATTCCGATTTTCTATGCATGAATGCAATGCGCACATCTGTGTTCAGCTTATTTCTAAGCTCTAATGCTGGGACGTTACACTCTCCCCCTTAAAATAAACTTTCTCCTCGAAGTTCGTAAACTCTCACGTTTCGGAATGAGGAATTGACTTGTGTTGATTACGGCATTTCTCAACTCCATGGTAACCTTAATGGGAATAACTGTAGTATCCCATATCCAGATCCTTTTCCTTGAATTCTCATCTTTCTTGGCAATCTTCAAGTTGTTGTCTCCAATACTCCAAAGTTCATTTTACTTTATTCCCTTAGGGATATGTCCTTATTATAAACTCCTTAATTTGGGGTCTCTTCTTTAGTTCCTTATCCTAATTAGTTATCCTAATCCAACTCCTTAACTTAATCATTAATCTTCTCTGTTATACTCTATAAGGTCTAGGAAGTCTCACTAAATTAGGATTTTAAATTTTATTAGTCAATAGTGGTGGCCAAAAGGCTAATATTTGATCTATCATTGCATGAGTTGTACTGGTATTCCTTTCGAAGATTGGTGTTGAACACATTTAGTCCATACCCATCGGAATTTCTTATTCTCTACACATGCCCAATTGGATGTGCTCTATTTCCTCTTAAGGATCACTTAAGAGTTGTTTCTTCTAGAATTAGTCTGTTAGGATTAATCTTTTATCACCTTCAAGCTTTTACCTTATTAAGCTTTAAATAATCTTTTGTTATTACATTAAGTACTTCTTCAATTACTATTTAATAATTGCCCTAAGGTTTGAGTACTACTATCTTGAAATAAACTTCTATCTTTCATCCAGACTTACTTCTAAGAGTACTTTTATAATGATGGTTTCTTTTACCCTTATGAAAATAAGCCTTAATGTTGGCATAGGTTACTATTTCCTCTCCAACCTTTACTTGGAACGTCAGATAACAATACTTCCACAAATTTTTTACTCTCCCCCTTAGGGTTTACTAGTGGTCTCTAAACTGCCTTATAAAGTAACCATTGGCTTTATAACTAGAATGTAGGGCTTTGTCTAGCTTATTCTCTACCTAGTTAGGGTCTCATGAAAGGTTGTACGATGTATCCACACAATTGTGGATCTCCGAAGTGAATCTTCCAGCTTTATTCGTCTTACTTACTATTTGGACATTTTCGCTTTGATAGGTCAATTATCACGAAGAGTCTCGAAAGACGGTCACTTAAATTTTATACTCCTTTAGGTCTTACTTAGATTATTCCAAGTTTTATGCTCTTAATGGAACCATAAAGATGATCTGGTTAAGTATGTCAATCAAATACCAGCTGCGGACAAATACCAACTGCGGACCATCTTAGGTGTATAGATTACCCTACGGTTCCCGACATACTACTAGCATTCTCTCTGAATTGTCAGAGCTTGAATACCATTTTGGTTCCAACGCTTCTTCTTTGTACTTATTCATGACACTTCCATGAATTTGGTACGACTACTTCATTAACGTCTTAGCAACATTACCTACTTTGAATGAACTTTAAGTTTATTACTTCTTGTTGCTCCATGTATTTTCTATACTAGACATTCTTCTTATTACTGTTTAGTAATGATATGAACTTGATCCATCCTTCAAATTACATTGATACTCCTTATACTTTGCTTCATTCTTCATGTAAGTCTTATCTTGGTCTTTAAAAATCGTCACTCCCTTACACGACTTTCCATTCCTATCTAGGTCTATAACATCAAGTAGTAACTAGAGGTTGCAACATGCATTTGCACACCAAGTCAAACTTCATGTACAGATCTAGTCAATCAAGAAGATCCAAGAAAAACAAATAAATCCAAATGTGGTACATATAACACACAATATTCTAAGCCCGGAATATAGTAGTTGAGTATAATATCTCTAGAATTCAGGCTTAGTTGTGTAGTATATGACACCTCCTCCTATAGGTTTACATTGTGATACTTAGCACTTAGGGTCAAACTAACCTTTGCCTCATAATTTACCCAAATTGCTCAATTTCAATAGGATAATTTTAAGCAAAGTGGTCACAATTTGGTTTTGACTAACCTTTTATATTACTTTTGGAATGACTAATTGAACCAACCATTCATCATTTAGTAAACTAATCTCACATGATATCTCTCCAAACAACTAATAAGCTTCAATTGAATACCTAAAACTGAATTTTATCACGAATTATGACACATATGACTTCTATCATAGTTCTACCATGCTATTTTCTTACTCTACTTCACGATAATTTACTAATTGCTTGTCATATTTATACTCTCATCATGGTTTCATAGCTAACCTCACCATGATCTCATTATGTTTTACCTATTCATCATGATTTAAGAGTTAATCACACCATGATGACTTTACTTCTTATTGTAATATCATTGATTTTTAACAGAAGTTCACTTCATCATGTAGAATTATCAAGTGATTCCCACATGATTTACTACTCATTACAACTATACATGCTCTAATGGACTTCATTATATTATCTATTGTCATTAATTAACAATAAGATTTGACTGTATTACATAAATTCTATGATTAGAATACACCATTAAGACTACTTCAATTGATGTCTTAAACTTGATCCTAACCTACTGTGACCAATTGGCTTTCCTACAGTATCTTGGTGGTTTTGTATTTCCTTTGGAAGACACTAATTAGCACAATACTGAGAAAAGATAAATAACGACTTTTAAGAAAGATGACCAAAGCATCCAACTTAAGTGTGACAAGGTTATCCTCATGTGGATACTCATCACAAGTCATAGGAATATTTGGTTTAGATAAGATGGATTTCTATAGTCACTATCCAACCTATAGATCTTTCTAAAAGGTTTTTTAATCCTAAGGTCAAAGCATATGCTCTGATACCAACTGCGGTGCCCCAGCATACCACTGCATGATGTAGTACACTATAGTCGTTGACATAACACCAATGAAACACCGTTCACTAGTATTACATCCATCAGAGTGGTACAACAGAAACACATAAGGTCCAAGACATGACTATATGTTACAACTCAATGCTTTACACAAGATCTAGAGAACACTCTAGGTTAAAGAGACAGAAAAAAAACTACTTACAAAGAAGAATCAAAGAATAACAACTCCAAATCTATCATACTAATAATACTAGTATCTAAACTATTGGGGCTTGCATTGCTGCTATTGCAATACTCTACAGAAATAGGTTCTATGGCTAGAGATTTTGTTCCTATCTAATCAGTAACTTCGTCTTCACTTTAGTTGATGTATATGTTGACTTCTTGGACTTCATTGAAGAGCTTGAGCTGTTGATGAAGATTCCCTTAGCAGAAGTTGATGTAGACGTTGTCTGCATTGGCTTCAGAATCTATCAAGGGTTAAGAAGATACGTTGAGTACGAGCGTACCCAGAAAGTTCACTAGAAAAGGAGTGTTTGATGCACTATATCTACAGCCACAGACCATAGGTCATAGGCAATGCAGGTTTTCACAAACATTTCTTCAATGGTTGCTTTTATTCTGAAAAGCTATGTCCGTCAGCCTTCACGGGTTTACCAGAACTTTCATAGAGTTCCGTTCCTGCTGCGTTCGTAGCTCCTTCCCGGAACAGGGAGTAACAAGTTACAGTTCTTACACTCTGTAGAGGTGCGTCACTTTACCCACGAGAGACCTTAGGATTTGTTGCACGGCCGGGAGTATGTTTCCGTTCAAAATTCCTTGGTTGGAGGCCGAACCTAAGATCCAAGCCAATCACTGCCCCTTCGCGACCTCACATGCCTCCTTGGTGTACACCATGCCCACCCATTGAATTACGACAATGGTTTGTACAAACCGTTAGATGCTAGAACTATCGTGGGACGATGAGGGTTCCCACCCACATGCTGCATATCCTCTACGAATTACCAATTAATATGCACGCTACGAGTGATAACAGCCACGACCTTCACATCCGTCTACATGCGATAGGAAGAAGATACAACTGACTTCTCTGTCCCATTCCAAATCTTATGGTCAACGCGTAATATACCGCGCAAGAATCACTGGCGACATTGGTTGTTAAATCCTAGGTGATATAGTCCTGAACAGTGGTATTCCAACTGCCAGATTTAATAGATTAGCTGATCACCCTGGATCAGTAACCAATAGTTCACATTATTATCAAAAATAGTGTTTTCTGACCTTTTTCAAATGCAGGTGATGATAACACTGGATTTGAAAAATACTTTACAGAAAATAAACAAAGGACATGAGCAAGTGTGAACTTGCCTTTTGTGATTGCAAGATTATGCACTCACGGTCTTCAAGACAATATAAGATCCAAAATCTGAAATCAGCATCATTGGTCCGGTAAGGACTAATATTCAAAGAAGCAAGATGCTATTATGCATAAGTAATGTAATGCATTTTCGTAAACTCGAATCCCGGGAATAACGTTGTTCTACGGTTTGGAAACTGGAAATGGTTCCTGTTAGAATGTGTTGTCCTTTTAGATAAGTTTCATATTTGTGCTTCTTATTAAGGCTTGTGATTGTGTGTGAAACAACATGTGATTATAATATCATAAAACAATGAGATACACACAAATGTGAAATGCTACTTAAGATTGCTTATACTATAATTGTTTATCTTCAAATTTTTACTTTACAAGTAATGTTACTTATAAAGAACTTAAGTGTTATCAATCCAAAGTATATAAGTAAAGTATGAAGTAATGTGATTACTATTAATTGTCATATGTTGACTGAAGTGGCAAAACGAATAACTTTTGAAGAAAAGATTTCTTTATTTAACTAAGCAAAAGGATTTAACTCTAAGTTAACATTATTAGGTGTTCTTACCAGTTATAGTCCTTGAGTAAGAAAGAATTAATCCATTTGAATAATGGCATCATTAGTATTTGAGACTTATCTATCTTGTTTTTTAACTTGGTTAGTTTGGTATTGAGATGCACTAGGTCTTAATTGAAACAGACCAAAGTAAACTATAAAACACATAATGAAGTTCTTATCATAATATTTAAAGTCTTGTAGACTAAATTTAACTTTAAAATATAGATGGACTTAAGGTGTAATGCTTATTATATTTGTTCACTTCATAATGTTTCCTTAAAGTTACTTAAGAATGACATTACTTCTATTTGAGTAGTGGTTTCTTAATTTTATAATGGAATAGAAACTTTTATCTCTTTATAAAGGTGTGGTTATGGCTTGTGAATAAGTAAACAATATTATTTACTACTTATGAATTATCTCTGGATTTAGTCCATTATAAAGTAGTGAGTGAAACAATGGTAAAAGATTTTATTTGGTTAAAATTATCATTCTTGAAGATTTTATAATTGTTAAAGATCTTTTTAGAAAATAAATTACACATATGGTTGAATGATAATTCAAAACAATTGTATTCAAATTGTGTTGGACCAATTTGACTTTATATTATAAATATTTAAGACTAGTGTTACTTATTAGACCTAAATTGGCAATTTCAAGAATATTAACAAATTTTATTTACCCTTATATGAATTAACAACTAAGGAAATAGGTTTAAATTCAAGTTATTAAAGTATTTAAATTTTTTATTTTACTCAAAAGTGGAATACTATATTTTTAACATGTAGGTATTAACTTTGTGATCATTTTGGTATATTACATTTATTTTTGTGATTTATAAATAATAAGATATGATTTTTATAAGACTTATTACTTTATATATACTTAATAAATAATAAATATTTAATTAAGTGAAATAATAATGCATGATTATAGTTCTTATTTTTCTAATATTTTTGGTATTTTATTTATATTTTTAACATTTACCATTATTTAAATATGAATTATCAAAGTTTTATTACTTATAAAATCTTTATTAAATAGTAATTATTTAAATTGTTAACATAATAATGTTTGATGATAGTTTTAAGTTATAGATTTTATTTTTCTACAAATTTTCATATATAAAACATTTTTTTTCTAAATTATAAAATAAAAGATATTAAATTTACAAGATTTAATCATTTTATTTCATTTCTGGAATATTGATATTTAAATTTATATTGTTTTTATCAATTTACTAAACATGGAATACTTTTCTTACGAGGCTAAACCTACCCAAGGTCAGGGTCAGTGACCACATCATGCGCCATAGGTGCAAAGACTAGGTCAAACCAACTGACTGAGCAGTGGTGACGTGAGCATGACATCATGCTTATATCGACAATGGGGAACCTACATGCAGTGCTCTAATCCGGGACATGACGCACACGCGCTTGCGGGGTTAGGAGATTCGGACGCGGGAGACTAAGGCGATTCGATTGGTGGTCGTGCCGCCCGTATTTGGTCACCGGAGCACTAGCTCCGACGATCATCTGCGACGGCAGACAAAGGTGCACGACGGAGGCGCGATGGAGGAAGAGAGGAAGGCAACGGAGGGGTGACAGAGCACTACAAGCTCACCAGCATGCCGTTGATGGGCTTTAGAAGATTCAGGGTAGCCGGAATCGAGGTGGACGACGGCGACCGGACTTCGGGAAGACGAGGTTGCCGTATCGACTCGAGGCGCCCCACTTCAATTCCTTCGGCAAGGAGGCTCAGGGAACACGACGAAGCCGTGTGCTTGATCAACGGAGCACGGCGGAGCTTAGAACGGTGGCAACTCGAAGCTAGGGTTTTGACCAGAGGAGAAATTTGGGAGGAACAGAGAGAGAGAGCGCACGAGGAATGATCAGGATGAGGATGAGGGTGTCGTCGTGGCCTTCTTATCCACTCCGGGGAATGACGGCGTGCATATTGACGCGATCGACGACGGCATTGGGCGCCAGCGAGCTGCTTCGGCCACGGTGCGGGAGGTAGACGATGATGATTAGCTTGACAAAACGATACATGGGCCTGGGCCAATGTTGGGCTTCGACGGAGTAAATAGAGAGAGGAAAAGTGTGGCGCTGAGCGGTAGTTAGGCAGAGGAAAGCAGTGGGCCGGCCTGTTGCTCGGGCCAAGTTCCCTTTTTTTTCTTTTTTCCCTTTTCTATTTTGTTTTCAGGTTTGAATATTACACATTTGATTGAAATTTCTTTATAGAATTTATTTTCTAGATAATTTCAGTATATAAAAATGTATTTCAAATTCTCGTATGAATTTAGTATTTTGATAGCATACTTTATTTATTATTTTCAAACTTTATTATTATAGAGATATTCTTTTATTAAATAGAATAAGTAGGATTTAGGGTTTTTAGGATTTGTTTAAGATCTTAAAAATTAACTATAACATTATTTTCACTTTTATTTGGAGTAATGAAGTTTTAAAATGTTTACTAATAGCCATAGAGGTTATTTATATGAATTTAATCACATAATAAGATATATATTTCATTATAACTAACATAAAAGTTAAAGGTTTGAGATATAAATGTCTACCATGAATTATAGGAATTTTAATATTTTTATATCATTTTATAATTGTGAATAAAGGAGAATGGTTAAGACATATTGTCTTTATGTTTATGATCATGAATGATATCACCATTTAAAAAATAGAGTTATTTTCTGGAATAACTTATGGGAAGGAATTGATAAAGATAGTTACTAAGCACATATGATTATAATAGTTGGAAATGAAGAAGGTGTGCTGAAGTGATTTGCTATAGGAAAATATTCCTATAAGCCATTGTGGAAACAAGATGGTTTTTCAAACATATGAGATGGACATTATGTTTGGTTATAGATTTAGGGTTTAGTGTTTACCAAGAATTCCTATCTTCCATACTTCACAATTCTTGACTTCTACTTAAAGAATCCCTTTCCTAGATATACTACTTCTTCATACCCATCATCATGTGTTAACATGATGAGCTTTACTACAAATAATTTTACTATTAACTTCTCCTTCTAATTCCATTTGTAAATCCAATGAGTTTGACACTAAAGCTCTTCATAATCTTCTCATATAGATAATTCTCATCTCTAGAATATTTCTTATGAATCTAATTCCCCTTGGATGATTACTCTCTTACTTCCCTAATGATCACCTCTAATCCATTAAGTAGCTACTTCTAACTCCTTTCATATACTTCCTTTATCCTCATCACCAATATTACTTCAATAAATGTATACATCAAATCCTACTTCACCTCAAGTGCTTAGTATTTCCAAAGGGGACAATACTACTTCCTTAATCCAATGTTGCTCTAACATGATCTTAATCATACTATCTTATATTTACTTCACTCCAGTATCTCATATAGAAACTTCACATCATATCATGGTGACTTGTCATGGCTAACCTATAATAACATATTTATACCAGGGTTCAATCATGTTCTATCCACCAATGTCACTTATACATGATATAACCATTAAATCTTGGTGACTGAAGCATGATCATTATAATCCTTTGATCATTTATGTCTTACGTTTCCAGTTGGCTGATCAAGGCCTTCATCAATACAGCATTACAGTGGTATTATAATTATCTTCTAATTATCTCTATTGGACTAAGAGATATTATCATTGACTATACCTACTTGATCCAATATGATTACTCCTGATAACTGTCTTTAGGATTCATCCTTATAATCTTCTTTATCACCATACAATTGTAGGTTCCATATAACTCTTCTAACATTTCAGGAGTGAGTTAACTCCATCAACTATCCTATAGATGATATCTAAGGATAACATTACTATTTACCTCTTCTTACTTCCTTCTCTAAAGGATTTAAAGTGAATGTTATGATAATAACATGAGTTGATAGATCAATAGTTAATAAGCTAAGAATTGGTGAATCAATAGTTGATTACTCAACATTGATGAACAACATATATTGAGACAAGATTTCATTAGAGATGATAATGATTGATATGGAGAGAAAGATATGTGGTGAATGATCTTTGAATTGGTTTCCTTCCTACTCAATACAACTAAGGGTTAGGGTTGTATTACCATGATACTCATGGTATAAGTAGATGAGACTAAGATAGGTCAATATTAAGTTGTTACATTCCTATTACTTCAGTTATATTTATAACTTGGGATTCATGATTTGTTTAATCAATACTAAGATATGATTACCTAAGGCTCAAATACAAATCATTAAGTAATGTATTAGGGTTTAACTTTTATTACATTTGATCTACCCTTAGATCAAATCTCCTTTACCCAAAATAAGGTTTTAGCAAAGGTCATATTGAAACTTATCATAGTTAACTTGATGATCTACTTCAATTCCATCAAGTTGAGAGAAGCTTCAATCACTTTAACTAGTTTTGTTTAAAAGCGCGGAAATTATTCAGATTTTCTATGCATGAATGCAATGCACACATCTATGTTCAGCTTATTTCTAAGCTCTAATGCTAGGACGTTACAGCTCGACACTGTAGGAACGAAGTGCTTTCCAATGTTTTGGAAAGGGAGTGACTTTTAAGCAATTAGCTGTTTTCAATGAACACATTTTAGGCCAATGAAAAAATGATAGCTGTAAGACTAAAGATAAGTAAAAAAACAAATAAAATACCTGTTTTTAGTTGGACAAAACAACCACATTTTCCTCGGCCCAAAATTGAGTCGCGGTGCCTAAATCATTCAACCCAACGTTGAGTCTTCTTTTGGCGGGGAAAATGTTGCACTTTATTCATTAGAAGCATCCATACACAGAGTTTGCCTAATACATTCTAGAGCAGAATAGGATACTACACGTGAAACAACAAACTCACAGGATCTAGCTAGTATATGTGTAGCAACATTCAAACAAAAGAAACTAAAGAAAAATCTAGCAGCAATAAGCTTGATATCTTCCACTAGTGCACCCACATTAGACCTGTCATTAGTTGATGAATTGATTCAACTAACCAGCAAGAGATAGTTTGAAAAAAACTCCACAAAGGACATCCCTTCATTGTAGGTGAGAGACACAACGCAAGAAAATCTTGGGCAACTTCTAGCGATAGGACCCCCCCTTTGAGTGGCTCGGTGCAAGCAACCAAGAAATCCCCATTGTGGTTCCGGATCTAGATGACAACTCCCACATTGTGAAAATTTGGGAAGACCGCTGCATCCACATTAAGTAGGACTGAACCAAGGAGCGGTGGCGACCATCTGACTGTTGAACAAGATGGCATCTCACAACTGTGCTCGGTAACAACCTTAAAAAGATGCAGGAGAACCAAATCAACATAAGCATGAATCATTGAGGCAACACAATATGGATGGACATTACCTTCATCATTTTTGACAGTATTCCTTCTTCCCAAATATGCCTTACCATGATTGCCAAGGCACTGGACCGATGCGTCAAGGCTCTATCAATGAAATCAAACAACCACTACTTCGGCAAGCGGAAGTTTCTGCGACATAGGTGGATGTCAAAATGCTATTTGACATGCCTCCATACCTCGGAAGCAAACTAACAGAACAACAGAAAATTCTCAACACTCACCTCCTAACCACAATGCACACAAAGTTGGATTTATTCTTCTCGCATGAGTTGAGGCCACATCATGTAGGCCCACTATAAAGGTAACAAACAAAAAGTCTCACTATAGAGGTAACAAATTAAAAGGCCACATCATGAAGAAATATATGTTCACTTCCTATTACAATGGAAGTTCTTATCTAGTGAATTGATTGATTATGAAGAAAATGATAAACTTGAGAATGAGTGGATCACGTCACTATGATTTAGGAGTGGAAGATACTAATCCAACACTGTCATGACATAAACATGCTCAAGATTTCAAAATAAGCTAGAAACTTGATGACTAAATAAAAAATAAGTAAATGATGACCTAAAGAATGAACTCAAGAAAGTCAAAACAAAAGGAATGAGGACTGAATTTTGAAATGCCGAGCAATGAGTGACTGAAAAAATGAAAGACAAATCTGAATTTCAAAATGCTGAGAAATGAGTGACGAAGGACTGAGAAACTTAAAGAACAAACTGTGGCACACAATCAAAACAATTTAATAACTAAAATACCAAGGGAAATACAAATAATGACTTAAGAAAGGAACTGAGGCCATAAGATAACGAGAGACCAAACAATGCGAGACACTAGCAAATTGACTGAAAAAGCTCCTTCTTGATAAAGACTGATAACTGAAAAGTCAAGACTGAGAACAAAGAAATAAACTCAAAGATATACTCAAGACAATGAAGAAACATGATGAAGAATAAGAAACTACTTAATGACTGAAAAACAAAGGAAAACAAAGAGAGACAAAGGAAGAAAACAAAGAGACACAAAAAACTGAGAAAATAGAGAATGACAAAAGAGAAAATAAGAAACAAGAATTGAAGACTAAAATCTGAACTTTCTAAAGGCTGAAGAAATTCCAAGAATGAAAGCATGAAGAATAAAAAACTGAGATGATAAATATCATGATGGCAACGTTCCTGATTGTGCTAATGCAATCACTGCTGCCAGAATAAAAGGGAGAGATCAAATACACCAAGAAGCAGGAGCATATAAAACATTGCACTCATAGAAGACTAGGTCACCTGTTATTTCGTGACTAATATTAAAAACTAGCAACATGCCCGCGCGTTGCTGCGAAATAGTATTACTAACATGATAAAAAGTAACAGATAATATGTAATATGCTCACATTGTTTCCAAGAATAGTATGATACCGACCATGAGCAATATATGTTTAAACCGTGGGTGTGACATGTCTACAAACGACATGTTTTGGTTGCCAATACACCGACATTCTTGCCGTGTAGCTACGCCTCCCTTTGGTAGCCGTTGTCTTTGAATTGCCCATTCTACCGCTTTTTGTTCCTCTTCCTAGAGCATGTAGGGATTAAATGATACGGATACTTTTCGCTTTGAATTCGCATCCACGTCCGTTTTTTAGGATATGGTATGCGTTTTTAGATATCCGGCGGATATGGATGCGGATGTGGATATTTATCGAGTGGATATCCGACGAATATGGTAGCGGATATGGTATTGATGATATCCGACGGATAAGGATAATCCAATATTTAATGCGGATTATCTGAGGTATTTAAATAGGATAGTCCGATAAATTTAGCACAACCCTAATATCTAGACAATGTAGTGAGTGTCAGCTAGCTATACATGCTAGATATGCATGTTATACTATGCTATTATTAATCTTGCACTTTTATACTACTGCTATCTTGTGTTGCACACTTTCTTGTTATTTTTTTTGCATAAACTAAATACATTTTTATTTTTCTATGTGTATTTGTTCGATTATCCTCTTCCGATCCGAGTCTGCTTCGAATCCGCTCCATATCCGCAATCTAATATATTCTGCGTTCAAATTCGCATCCGACTATTATCCACTCCGATCCGAATCCATCAAAAAAATATGGTAAAGGATATGGTAATAGCAATATCCGACCGATCCAATCCGTTTACATCTCTAAGAGCATGACATTGTTCTTTGAATAATAATAATATATATAGCATTTTTAGCCATGGAGAATTTCACAAGCGAAAAGGAAAAACTTTCTTGATGTGGACCCAACCACGCCACCGTGACATGGCTCCAAATATTCTAAGATTTTAGGATCTAAAGGAGGCATTAAGAGTGTAAACATATCTCGAGTAAATAATTCGGAGTATCATTTCAGTATTTCTCTATTAGCCGAATTTTTTTATCATATTGTCCCTGCAAATCTGATGTTCGGATGTATTCCATGTAACCTTCTTTGTTTGCAGTGGATAAGCTGAAACAGCAACACCATTATATTGGAATTTTGGCATCAATAGTTTCATAAAGATCCAAAACAATTTGCTAGACTTACATAGGATGTTCTACATAGCCATTGTCCTAGTCAATACCATTATTATATACCGAAATGTCCCAATTAATATCATGTGCAGGAACATTAGAATCAATGTGCTCTACTCAGTCCATATTTAGATCCATGAGCTTTTGACGTGTCTCCAAGGGAATTCTGCACCTCTGACGTACTGATAGACATGCAGTGAGGGAGGAATAACGAAACTGTTTTAGATTCAGATTGTGAACCGCATACTTTGTATAGAAAATTCCATCCACATTCAGTATCTGATGAGTTGAAGAAAGTACTGAAAAAACCTTATCATCTATGGCCGTCATTGAAATAAGTTGTATAGTATTCAACTGCTCATCACTCAGATCTTCGACTTTGCAAACTCTATCAAATCCATATGGACAATCATATCAAGATAATACTACGGTATTCTCCTGGTCCTGGCTCGCCACCACGCTCGGCACATGGCGGACTTCGCGGCATCACCGCCCACCTTGCACGGACGCGCTTCCATTGGGCTAAACACTGGGCATGGACCGAGTTCTGGCACCTGTCGTATGTCAGCGGCGGCGCCTTCTACTCAACGCACACCAGGAAGGTCGTGCCATCAAGCGGCTGTTCCAACGACACCGTCGGGGGCCGCCATCTGCTTGAAGCACACGGGAAGGAGGTGCGAAAGCCTGTTTCGAAAAAAAAGGCGGTGCCGGCGCTAATCGATCTTGATATCAGCCTTATTCGCCTGGGAAGTACAAAAATTTTGGAACCCCATAATAATCAGTTTATGTATGACAGAGCTAATGATCTGTCAGGAGTTTGTATGTTGTATATAACAGCATATTTACCAAACAATTAGGCCCATGCTCACATGCCCATTCAGAAAAGGAAATAGACACATTCAGAAAAGCTAAGCCCTTGTGCTCGGTCAGCTCTAAAATATTTTTACTTTACTACAAAGAAATAATATGTTTAGATAGAGGTTCTATACTTTCGCAAAAAAAAGATAGAGCTCTATACATAAAACGGTCATGGAATTAAGCTAGCATATCCATTTAATTTCACTTGTGTTGAAATGTCTATCGGGACCATGAGTGCAGTGCAGCTACCAAGCACTGTTAGAGCTGAGATGGTAGCTTCAAATTGAGAAGTGTCTTCAGGAACAGTACATCTACCTCCAGCGTAATTAATTCCTTAGTATAACTCCTTTTTATCAGAATTCAGAACCACAAGCTTGTTTCACACTTGTGATAAAAGAAAAATCTATCACTTAATTTAGATTAGAATCAGAAGACAAAACATCATCATTCATATAAAAGAATTACTACTGAATCAAAATTTCAATATCTGTACATCTCACTTTAAGTTATGATAGAGTATAGTAGCAATAGCAATTGGCATCAAGCACCCGTACACCAGGCAAACAATCTGCTCGTGAAAACATCCCAATATACCAAATACCATAACAACTCAGTCTAACATTAGAATCTTGATTGAATAAACACTTTGAAAAGCAACTGTCCAAGAACAATTTGCAAGCACCATATTAAATAAGATATGCTCACTTGGTCACATGGATAAGTAACAGTCCGGAAGAGGAGAAGAGATTTCAACGCTGGCACCAATGGTTAGGAGAATAACCGGAGTTGGGGCAAAGATCAATGGGTTCAGGGGGATTCAGCCCCGGCGTTGCAGTGTCTACTGCAAATCAAATACCCAAAGCATCTTTTCTGCACATCTTTCATCTGCTTTCAACCCCACGGCCTGATCCACCTCAAGAATCTGCCTCCGATGCCATAAATAGTTGATTCAAATCCCAAATCACAAAGAAGCACATGGATAAAATTCATAGCCCCATGGCGCAGGTGTGCTACCCGGGCAAGTCCGGCGACGCCAAACCCTGCCCGGCGTCCAGATCGGCGGATTTCGCGTCTTCGCCAACTGCGCAAGCCGTTGGGGAGCTCACAGAGGGCTCGATCTGCCTATGAAGACGAACCGATATTGGACTTGTTGACTTAGGCGGTGGCAAGGGCTGTAATATCAACGAAAGGTTAGGGGCAAAACTGTGTTTTTGTGGCGGACGGAAAAACTGGGACAACGAACCTACCGCGAGCAAAATTAGTAGATAGATAGATAGACTAAAATCAATCTGAACCCCAATCGATTAGAGTTGAGAAGAATTCTGAGAGATGATTAATTTTGATGGCTTAGACCGACTAGCTATCTAGCAATGACTAATTAATATGCTGAAACTCATCGAGCAACGTCAAAGGAGCAAGGCAGCAACAACTTGCCGAGCACAAAATAACCAACCCAACAATGTCGAATTTTAGGTGAGACAACCCCCAACGGATTGCAAGGTCAGATCAAAGCAAGTGCTAACATGGCACTATTAAAACGCATAATAATCGATTGGCTACCGTCAAGCATCCATAGTTTGGGATCTCTTCTCTATGAGAAGACTTGTGAGAAGACTTGGGGATCAATCGATCTCCACCATACTAATTAAGAAGAGTGGATCATGCTGTAGGTCTGAATATGCTCATCGATTTGATTAATTAATTTCAACCAACTTAGAGTGCACACTTGCCAGAATTTTCAAACAAGGAGAAAGCAACTTGTTGGGTAGAAAAGAACAGCTAGCTAAGGGCATCTTCACCGGGTTGACTCAACCCATTCGAGCGCATCCGAACTCATCCGCGCGGATGCGCGGGACGTGTGCAGCGCCGCAGCATCATGACCCATCTGGATGAACGCAGCTCAAACAATCCATGCACCTAATCTGGACAACGGTTGGGTTGCCCCGGACACACGTGAACAAAGGACGTGTCCTGCCCATTGGCGCCGCTGGCCCATCCGTCAGCCACCACAGCGTTGATTTAGACACGCGCAGCAACATCGATTCAAACGCAACCGTGGAAGCGATTCATAGGCCTGGCGGAAGACTGACCGGCGGCAGCCTGCGCCATCAATAGCGACGAGACAACACACTAATTGACTAGATGGCACGCTCACCACCGCCGCTGCAAGCTCCGCCCGATGCCTGCCCTCCTGACTGGACACTTCAATGCCTTCTCTTAGGCGTCCGTGCCGACATTCGATGCCAGTCCTTTTAAACTGACCGCCCGGGGCCATCTTCTCCCACACCACACCATATTCCCCTCCTTCTCCTTTGCATACTCCACTACCGGTAGCTAGCCATGGCCGACAACAATGGATCAAGGGAAGGGCGTGCCGGCCATGGACGTCGAGGGAGGCACGGAGTCCGCGGCCAAATCAGCGCGCCACCACGCTCTCCCTCAACGACGTCGTCGCCCGACGAGGTCGACCTAGGCATCCAGTTCGCCATGGCCATCCACTTCGGCATGCCACATGACAGGTTGTTCCTGCCCCGCAGATTCGTGACCCTGGTCGGCGACGAACCGCCCCCGCTTGTCATGCTGCGGGCGAACAGTTTCAGGACCACCAGGTATCCGGTCGATCTGCAGTTCAACCACCTCGGCCAGTTGTATCTCGGCAACGGCTGGGAGTTCTTCCCCCGCGCGCACCAGATCAAAGCAGGCAACATCAACTTCTTCAAGTACGACAGAGAAGGAAGGCTCGGCGTCAACGTCTTTGACGACACCATGTGCCATCACTGCTACCACTCTGACTCCGACGAGTAGGCTAGGCTGTGCGTGCGCCATGTATGATATATCAATGTAGGCATTGGCATTTGCAATGAAAATCTTTATTCCTAAAATATTTGTTACATGCACACCACATACCTAAAACTACTAGGGGCGGCAGCTGGAATAGGTCTGATACACCATTCGTCATTGAGAGACCGGATAATCTCCTCCTGTGTCTACATCTCCTCTTCAGCTCGGTCGAGGAGGGCATGCAGGAAAGCGTGTTGGGATTACCCGCACCGCTTCCTGGAGGTTGCCACACACCAATGCGAGCTGGTCCCATCGCCGGTACTCCGGCAGAAAGAAGCGTTCTGTCACCTCCACCGTCTAAGACTCGCTGGTGGTTACGTGATGGTTGTAGAAAGGGTGATGCGGCCTGGGGCGCATCGTGTAAATCCGCGGGCGCCCAGAATGGAGGTGGCAGCACGTCCTGTAACTCCGGCGGGTTCGGCCACCATCGGGGTTGGGTCCCGCTTCTCTGTCGGCATCGGGGTTGTCACAGAGCTCGTCGGGCCGCTGCCGACGGCCAAGCATGGTGGGTTTTGTTCTGGGGGTGGTGCGGTATTGTCGAAGATATCTCGGCGATCTCCCTTTTTATCGCTGTGCCTGGACACTAGAAATAGCGGGAAGCGGTGAAAAATAAAGACAGGAGATGACGTGGCGACAAAAAGACACTAGATATACGCCGACGTTGGCAATGGTCAAACGCGGACAAATAGGCCATACCGCTGAACGCGATCGACTGGATTTCGACACAAAAACGACCACGATCCGACCAAAATAGATAGAAACAGACCGTCTGAATGAACAGATGGGTCGGCCGAACAAAGATGCCCTACCACGCATAACACCTTACAAAACGGCAGGACCTATACTGATCTAACTCAACGGCACCTCAATCCCTCCGGTGCCAAACCAAGCCACCGACTAGCCTAGCTGCCGCGCTCGTCCTGATCCGTTCTCGTGCCTCGGGAACCTGAGGATAACCACACACCCCCCGCCACAGCAGCGCTACCGCGAAACACACAAACGACCAATTCCATGACTCACATGAACTAGATAGAACAAAAACATAGAACATAGAAGGCAAAGGGACTAGATCAGATGAATACCCATCGTGCCGGCGACATGGAGGCCTTCCATGCTCGCGAATCAACGATCTTTTTCCCCATAGGACAAGGATGGACGCGAGCCACACTCTCTCCATCTCCGCTAGCACCGGCTGCGGGGTCACTGCTTTGTCCGGCAGCGCTCTCCCCGCCTTGAGAACCACCAAAGGACACCGCACACCGGTCCAGCTGGCAGCGGCGTCACCGCAGACGTCTCCGCCATAGTCCCCCTCCTCTTCCGAGCACACGGAGCTGTGGTTTCAACCGGTTAATGGAATTTAAAAACTCAAAAATGATAAAGAGGTTAGTCAGCCCACGGGACAAAAAGGGAATGAGAGTGATAGTCGGCGCCAAAATCTGTGAACACATCCAACGGCTCAAAACACTGTAATCCGCAATGATTTGGCCCATCGGTCATAATAGTAGAAGGTGCGTTTTTCGCGAGGAATATCTCGGCTTAACCATGGCCGATAAAACCGTTTTTTCCATTTCGTGGCTTTTACTATAACAACACCGTCAAAAACACTATAAGAATCTAGACGGTACATGACGATTTAATATCGTCGTAGATCAAGGGCAAAACATCATAGATCAACATCTACGACGAATTTTGCAACGAAAAAAAAGTCATGAACCTCACGTCATAATCTAATCCGTGACTTTTTCTGTCTGAAAACGACGCGCGGTCATCCATGATGTTTATTCAATTTCATCGCGACCAATGGGACCGGCCTAGCCCAGATCCAATTAGTCGTGACATGTTTTTAGTGTCCATGCCACGTGGCAGACGTCATTGCAGGCGACCGCTAGCATCGTCAGTGACGTCACACCGGTCGTCAGTGACGTCATCATTGTCCTAACTTTTTTGCCACAACTTGATTCCGTTAACGCCGGTTGCTGACGTCACTCATCCTGTTGGTGATGTTATCTAGTCCGTTCTTGACGTCACTTGAGTCGTCACGAACTTTGTTTTGTCATGGCATGAAGCTAGCACGCTTAGAGGTGGACCAATAGTACGAGGACATGTGGACCATCCCACGAGCGACATGTGGACCAATGAGATTTGGGGCGCGTATCTCAAACACATGTCGAATTTTTCCTGTCAGGCCAGAACAGACAATGTTATCGTTTGCCCCGACGTTTATGTTTCTTCAAGCCAGTTGACCATTGAAATTGGGCCACGTCGGTGTCTATGATGGAAATATTTTCGTCAAGTAAACAACCATGACGTTTTCATTTATGTCGGTGATGTGTGCCGGCGTCACCCCTAGATTAAACGGTCTAGATGAAATGATAGAAATTTCATACCATAGGTGATAAATAATAGAAATTTCAAGACAAATGTTTCAGACTATATACAATTTACATACATAACTTATATCCTGACATAAGTTTTCACAGGTTAAACAACAGTTTTTCGCCAAAAGACTAATAAGCTTTCACTCACAAGTTTTCACATATTCACCACTAGTTCACTTACCTACACAACAGAGCTATGAATTGCTGAAGTAATGCACTTCCACGGTCTGCGAAGATCACAAGTGTTTTTCGTGCTTCTTCCTCTGCTTCTTTCTCCTTCAGCAATGCTGCAATGTGTCTACGCAGTGCCTCATTCACTGATCTCTCAACCCCAAGTTGCACTTTAAGGAGAGAGTTGGTTGATAGCGCATCATCTTTAGCAAAACCCGGTCGATGCTTAATGCGATGCCAAATGTGATCCGTAATTTCCTAACATTTATATAAGCAAATATTAGACTACTAGCGAGCAAGTTCCAAGCATATCATATACATTTTAGAGACAAACAGGGTATTGAGTTGCACGAAGATGACAAAGACGAACTTGGTATAGTTTCTCTTCCCTGAGTTGCGCTTCAAGGAGAGTCTTGGTTGGTCTTAAACAAATGATGTCGATGTCCTTTGATAGAAAATAGTGCATATTTTCGGTGGAAGGAGGTCATTCAGCCTCAGTGACATTTTCTGTAGAAGAAGGCGGCATCTTGCTTTTCATGATTCCCTACGAGTTTTAGGAATATAATCTAACATTAAAAAAAATAGAAAACAATTTACAAGAGTCGTACTAATTTCAGAAACAAAGATGGCATTGAAATTTAGGATGATGATAAAGATGGTAAGTATTCTAGAGGATTTACTTTTTCTTTTTTCACATTGTGATGTGGGAATCCCCGGGCATCACAGAAAAACACATCTCTGCGATAATTGCCACATTTTGTTCTGCTATGCTTGTTTATTCGACAACAGGCCTATACAAACAGAGAGCATAGAAGTATAAGAGACAGTCCTGGTTAAACACAAATAGGCGGGAAAGTTGAGTAGACAAGACATGACCTAGTTCTTAGGGTCAGTACAACTGTCAACAAGCTTGCACTACTCCACATTGTTCATGTGTTCAACATGAGATATTTTTGTAACTTGATTTAATGGATAGGGGGTCAAAAAACTGCTTCTTTAGAAGATGTTGTTGAGTTCTTGTGTGCTTCATTAACTGCTTGTTCCAAGCAACCTGCACCTCTGGTTGTGATGCGTCTATGACAAACTTTTGCTGAAATAAAACTTGGTGCATAATCCTTTGCATGAACAATACTGAAAAGAAAAGGGACAGTTAAGTCAGAGAACATACAAGAAAGTTAGTCGTAGAACTCTGCTCTAACATCCGGCCTCTCCTTGTACTCTTTCCAGCGGGTGAAGATAGGCATACCAGTCCTAATTGTTATTGCACACTGAGTGGCGAACTTGGAACCTGAAAGAAACATATGCTGACTTTGGTTTAGTTCTTCCTATAGGAATGACAAATGGAAGCTTTTCTATTCTGGGCATCTTCTCAAGCGATTTTCCCATGTGTTTTCTACTCACCACAGTTTGATGATCATCATGTGTGACAGTGTCTTTAGAAGGATTATGGCCATAATCATCTACAAAAATATATAATATGGAGTTAGTGTTCTACTATAGTATAGTGCATACGTATCATTCACACAATATAATGTGCTTGTCTTGGAGAGTTGGTTGCTTTCCTGGGGCAACTGCCTGTTCTTTTTAGACTACTGTCTTCCTGCCATGGAGTGCTGCCAGCTAGTATTGGGCTGCTACCTTCTCGCCTTAGCCATCATGATTTGCAGCACTCTGAGTTCCTTGTGAAGGGGTTGCAGCACGTGGAAGTCTTGGTGGGCATCATGGAGAACTTGGAGGTGGAAGTACTTCTGACGGATTCCCCTTGGACATGGCACTAGTAGGAAAACCCTTATAGCAATCATTTTGCTAGTGGCGTGCCCTAGAAAGAACACACCGTTGCTAATAACCAACATAGTAGTGGCGTCTTGAATATACCGAATGCCACTACTCGAGCTTAACGGTGGTGTTAAGTGTATTGCGGACACCACTACTAAAGCGGACACACAGGTGGAACCATGCCAGATTTAGAGGTGGCGTTCGGAATTTGCAAATGCCACCAACCCGGACACCATTTTAATTTCCTGGCCCGCGCCGCCCTGCGAACCGCATATCCCCCTCACTCTTCCCAAACCTCTACCCCTCCCTCTCCCAACCGCATCGGCCACCGCCACCCCCGCCTCCACCGCATCAGCCACCGCCAACCCCGCCTCCACCACATACGCTCCTCCAACCTCTGCCTTGTCCCCATCTCCCCGTCGCCGCCTCGTCCCCATCTCGTCCCTGTCTTGCCGTCACCGCCTCGTCCCCATCTCGCCGTTGCTGCCTCGTCCTGTCCCACCGGTGAGCCCCTCTCCCCCTTTTTTGTTTGTTTGTGTGGATGATTGTAGATGATTTAGTGCAGATGGTTTTAGTGTAGATGATTTTTGACAATTTAGTGTATTTTAGATGATTTAGTGCAGATGATTTTAGATGATTTAGTATATAGTAGCAAATGTAAATGATTTTTGGAGTAGAAAATCCAGATAATTTTGTTAGGGAGAAATGTAGCAAATGTACATATATATTCATTTTTTATATGTCGACTAACATTTTTATAAAATGTTGATATTTAACTAATCAATTAGAATCATGTCGGAGCCGGAGCCGAAGTTTCATGGTGTTCAACAGGAACCCACGAGGACCCCGACTTGGGCAACTTAGATCACAGTGGTAATAGGAAGATCCAGCTAGATACTTTCAGGTGCCCGCGGCAGGCGCCCTGTGCCTACGACTGCGCTGTGGTACAACACTTTGGGGGCAAGAGCGGTCCTCAACCTCGAGGATGAGCATCCCGTGGCACATCTATTAGCGCTTGATGGCATGAGGATCACCACGAGGGCCGAGGAGAGGGAGCACCGACATGCAGAGAGGCAGCTGGAGCGCCACCATCATGAGGAGGATGATCCCTTGGTCAGGGATCTTCTACTTGATCCCCAGGTGATGGCGGTCCAGTACAAGGTCCTTAGAGAGAGACGGAAGCAGCGCGGGAGCGCAATGCTGGACCCTCCGGCACGCAGCAGCAGGGTCAGCCTGGCCCTCCGGCACGCAACAGGATGACTCTTGCATCGTGTCATCCTATTTCTAGGACTGCTCGGATGACGACGACGTCACTAACACTGGGTCTACTAAAGTTTAGGATGTTCCCATGTGACTGTCATATGCTACCTATCGTACTACTTATATAGACTTATCATGCTACTATTGTACTACTTATATATGATGCTAACTAATCTTACTTATGTGTTATGTTGATATATTGTGCTACTTATGATGCTAATTAAGTTAAAATGGTCTATATAACTAAGTTTGCATGATCATATATAGGTATAATGGATGATGGTCGGCGTGTGAATTGTGGTTACAAACAGTGCAAGGACAAGAAAATTATCATAATGATTCCTTTTGAATGCGAAGTTAGTATGGTATGTCCATTCACAAGCAATCAACCTAATATACCCTGCAACTAAACTACTTGCTAATTGCTGATTTCTTATGATTCTGTATGCAGAACATAACCTGCAAGTATAGACTTGATTTTTTTGGACCATTTTGATTTCCCGTTGTGGCAGTAGGGACAATTTCAGGTTGATCTACTGCCTCTGAAGAATCCTACACTGACCTACATGATCCGAACCGCATCTTTTTCGGTGGTCAAAGGTGGACTGAGATGGTCGATTATTGGGGATATGCTAAATTGGTATCAACATTGTAACATCCCAAAAATACTAAAATTGGATCATCAACCTCTAATCTTCAAAATTAGGGTTAACAAAAACTTTTCTAAATAAAATGAGAAAGCATTCATGTGTGTATGCATCTCATTTTGAATTCTTTTGAATTGCCTTGTTTATGTGTTTCTTTGCTTGTAAAAGGATTCTTAGGTGAAATAAACATCATCTAAACAATCCCCACACTTTCCCAAAGACAAATAAATCAAAACAAACAAAATAAGGGAATGGTCATTTTGACCAATTTAACTCCCATGCCTACTTTGGCTATCTCTAACTTTCAAAACTAAACAGAAACTTGTTTGGATCTTTGCACCCCTTGATAGTACTCATAACAAAGTATCAAGGCCCACCTTGTGATCATCCAAAAACATTTGAATGCATAGTTTAAAGGACAGTTTAAAATTGAATCTATATCATATGGGAAGATCCCACTTTTTCAAAAACCACTCAAACAAGCTCAACTTTCAAAACCCAAGCATCTGCAGACTCACCAGCACATGCCTAGCACACCCAACAAAAATCTTTTCAAAATTCAAAACTTGAGTTCTTGCGGCCATTTCATCAAACACTTGGAGGCAATACATCAAACTGGCCTAACTTCACTGTTTTGAGCAGTAATCTGGCTAAGAAATGTTCACCATTGATCACCCTTGTCTCCCTCAATGCCAACCAGTGCTTGGACAAACCCTAGCCCCTACCCTTTGCCCCATGCCATGCCAACCCGAGCACCCCCTTGCCAGCCGACCAAGTCTAGCTAGCCAGAGCAAGCACCAAGCCTAAACAACATGTCTAGGACACAACCCACCGTCCACCGCCACCCCCTGTCCAGCGCTCGAACCTTGCCAGCCCCTGGACCACACGCACAGACCATGCCAAGCTCGCCAGCAACCATGCTGAGAATGCGCCAGAGCGCCACCCTCGACACACGCCTACAGACCGCACGCGGCCCTCGCCGCGTGCATACACGATCACCACCATCCCAGGAGACCGCCAGACATCCCCGTTTGCCGCCCGTAGCCACCGCTCGCCGTCAAGTTCGCCGCCTCTGCCTCGCAGAGCATCGTGTGTTCCCGACCGTTTGCCACCGCCCCTACACGCGCATTAAAGCCATAGAGCATCGCTAGGAGACCACCGAACGATCGCCACCGCCGGCCATGCCTCTAGCAGCCCGTAGCCATGTCGCCACCGACGCCTGCCCATCCTGTTCGGTCTCGTCGTCGAGACTATAAATAGAGGCCTCCCCCGCTCAGACTCTTCACACCATCTCACTCCCCTCTCCTCACTGACTGTTCCACCCTGTTCCCGGAGCAAGGCGAGCAGCGCATCGCCGGAATTTGGCCGGAACAGGCCGCCTCTTGAGAAGAAGGGCGCCGTCGATTTCGTCCACCCCAGGAGAAGCTGCCGATACCAGGAGGTTCACCATCGTCGAATTTGTCGTTTGCCCGCCTCGCCGACCCTCGCCTAAGCCCCGGTGAGCCCCCGACGACCCCCACCGGCCGCGTTAGGGTTCTGTCTCGTCGGCGCTGCCCAACGTGGACGATGAACCAGGGTTGTTAGATTAGAACAAGATCCCACGACTCACATTGCCCCGTACCGCTTCGCACCCCCTCGTCTCACTAACGCGTGGGGACAGCAACTTAACCAGCCCGCGTAAGCGCTGTGCTTAGCAGGCCGGCCCAGTACCGTTTCCCGCGCAGCCCAGTTGTTTGAATTTAACTTTTTCCATTTTAATTCAAACACAGTTCTGTACCTAGTTTCAAAAATCAACCCAGCTCGATTCAGTAAACCAAATTGAATGAAACCAATTTTGTTAGAAAGGTCTTGAAATGCTGAATCCAAGCCCATTGGATTTAAATCATTTGAATCTATAGATCAACCTTGGTAAAAATAACAAGGCAGAACCTTTTCTTCATTCAAACATTTTTCAAATTTAAACCATAAAAGCTTTTGAGTTGATTCCAACTCTCAAAAATCACATTTGATCATACCTTTCAGAATATATAAAAAAATTTAGGTTTACTTACAGAAATATTGTTCAAGTAATAAAAGAATGCCACATAGGCATTTCTAGTCACTTATTTTATTTAAAATAAAAAGGTTAAACCTTATTAAATTGTGACACCACTTTAAATCACATTCCCATGTACTGAAATATATGGTGATGACATGTGTCAACATGATTCCATGTTTGGTTTTGAGAATATTAAATCTTAAGTAGTTTTTCAATGAGTAGAAATTACTTTTCTAAAAATAAAAGGAATTAAACCAAGCTTTAATCTTGTAATGTTAGTGATGAAGCTAGCTCATCTATAGGACCCTTTTGTGTGATGATTGAAAGTAGTCAAGTATTGTTTGGTGATTGTGTACCTCGTATTTATTCATAGACGCTAGTACCGACCAAGGATACGAGGAGGAAGGAGGATACTACGAAGAAGAAGCCGAGGAGAACTTCAACCACTGCTCTACACAAGGCAAGCCAATACTTGCAAGCTAACACTTGCAATTTAGCAACCTTATACTGATACTTGTGCAAGCTAACACTTGCAAGATACTTTACCTATGCAAGCATAATACTACTAGTTGACTTGTGCAAGCAAATACTTGCTTGTTACCATGCCAACTATATGCCTTAAGCATATATGATCATACCCACTTGATAAACCAATCCTAGTTTTACTTATAAGCTTTATACTTTATTTCTTTATCAAAGCTAGTACTTAGAGCTTACTTAAGTGAAATGTAGATACTAGAAAGATAATTGAAGGTTGCATAAAGAGCATAAAATTTGGCCTAAGCTAGATAATCTTTATGTCATCCTAAGGCATGAGATTGAACTTAGTTAAACTCCACTAGTTTACCACCCCTCATTAGTACTTACCCCCACTTGTAGATGCTAGTGCTAAGCATAAAACTTGATCAACTTAGATGGGAATACTTGGTGGAAAAATGGTTATGAAAACCTTAGAATGATGGATCATTCTATTGAGATGTTTTGGACATGTGTTTCCGAACACCAGATGATTTATGGTGATGAAAATGTTGAGGCATGAGCCTTAGCCCTTTATAAAACTGATGGTTGTCTGGATGCGATACCATTCCAATTTTACCGTACAACCACAATACCCGAGAATTGGGTAGGGCTTGACTGGAAACTTATATACCTTAGTATTAGTTCCCTCACGGCCAAGGTCTGAGCTGAGGCTACCTTGTGAAGATTGTCCACCTGTGCAGTACCCAAGATGACAGTTGGTCATGGTTGGGAGGCCAAACTCAGAGGAGAGGTGCTTATACTAGGGCGTGTAATTGAAAGGTTAGGATTGATTATCCGCATGCTGAGTATGGTGAATTCAGGATTTGTTCCTAACGGATGTATCGAATGTTGTGGTGAAAGTTTACAATCTCTGCAGAGTGTCAAACTATTCGAATAGCCGCGTCCGCAGTTATGGACAGTTGGAGTGGCCATACTGTTCCCCCGTCAGATGTTTTCGAAATGACTTATGAAATGAATTGAGACTTTGACTTGACCACAACAGAGTTGTGGCATGAGATACAAGTTCCCGCTTAGGTGTTATAAAAATTCAACTAGCATTCGTTGTTTCTAAACTTAGTAGATATAAATTTGGCTTTTTGCAAAACAACCCTAGAGCTTAGTGTCCTACTACAAAAAACCCCTTCACTTGTTAGTATTAGGTTGCGAGTACTTAAAGATTACTCATGGCTTTGTCCTTGGCTATTCCCGTGGCCAGGCTATGAAGAGGAGTACCTGGAGGATGGACCCCAGGAAGGTTACGACAACTAGGATCATCTCCCATCGTCAGCATTGCCTGTGACCCCGAAGATGGAGCTTCGCCTACGCTACCGTTATTATTACGTATTTCCGCTGCTTGAGTTGTATTAAGAACTGGATCATGAGATCCTTATTTGTGTAAAACCTTATGTATGGTTTGTAATGGATGATGTACTGTGGTATCCAATTCTGTTATGTCTCGCAAAATGGTAATCCTGGGATTGCGATGTATGGCATAACATGCATCTGGGATTAAAAATCTGGGTGTTGACAAGTTGGTATCAGAGCTATCCTGACCATAGGAGACCCTAGTTAGACTGGACGTTTGGAATCAAAAACTTAGTTTCAAAACCAAAGAAAGCAAATATTTACAAAAACTTAATCCCATTCTTATCACCTTGATTCTTTTATAAAAATTCATGTTCCTCAAAAACTCTTGCAAAAATACATAAAATTTGACACACTTGATCACTCTACTAACTTACTCATCTTATATTCTTTTAGATGGACGTGATGTACAACAAGTTTTACCAGTTGGGAAATGGAGGAGACCTTATCTTTGAGTGGGATTTGGACCAGCTTTCGGAACTTCTGGAGCGTCCGCACAGCGAGTTCTTCGGAGCTCAGCTCAATGATCAAGGATGAGAAGATCTACAATGGCTAATTGTTGCAAGTATCCGAGGAAAGATTGAACCTCCCACTGCTGAGGGAATTCAGTTCACCTTAAGAGAGAACAACTGGCTCGATGGACTTGCTAGGGCCATGCAGGAAGCTCTTGCCCGTCTGTGTGGGCAGAGTATCAACCAGATCAAGGGTACCCGCTTTGAGTTTTTCCCAAGGCAATGGACAACCACTGGAAGCCCCATACCACCACGAGCTGAAGACTTAGTTGGACCACCTTAGCTTCAGGAAGTACGATCGTCAGCATGAGTTGGATAATTTCCGTGACTACTCCAACCACAAGTCCGCCATTATCAAGACGAAGGATCAGACCATCGCCATGTTATCAAAGGATCGCAAGTCTCGCCGCCGTCAGCTCGACAAGAAGGAGCGCATCATTGCCCGTCTTCGCCACCGTATCTCGTCTTTGGAGGAGACCATCCACGAGAGAGACATGCAGTTGGAGGAAAGGGAGAATGCCGGAGAGTATCTTCGTGGAGATCCCTACTCCTATCTCAGCGATGATGATGATTTTCTGGAGGATCAGGCTATGGACTTCTTCACCGATGAGGTGGATTTCACCTTCATCAATGACAATGAGGATGACGACTACACAGACTCCGAGGAGTAGTAGCACTTGAGCACTAGCGTAGTGAGTAGTATTCGGTCCCACTGTATCGTAGTTTCCAGAATGGTTCTTAAAACCATCTGTTTTTCTTGTTTTGTGGTGTGTGTTTGTATCGTGTGCTATGAATGAATGAATGAAAAGCAAGTTGCTAGAAAAATCTGAGTCAAACTTTAAAAACTTTTCAAAATCCCAAAACCTTAGAAGTTTCCCTCTTTTCCCATGATCTATCTCAATCTTCAGATGCCACGCGGAGGAAGTGGTTCATCCCCGGACCCGATGTTGCAGATCCTGCAAATGTTGGTTTTTGACCGCGAAGCTGAAAGAGCCGAACGTCAAGCCAACCTATCCACCCTTCAACAGATAGCTCAGCTAGCCTAGAACAATCAAGGCCACGGAAACCAGGACAACCATGGATCTAAGCTCAAGAATTTCCAGAACACCAACCCACCTGTTTTCACTAAGTCGGAAGAGCCCTTAGACACCGATAATTGGCTGCAAACCATGGAAAATAACCTAGAAGTCGTCGGAGTGGAAGCCAACGAGAAAGTTCTGTTCGCCACCCATTATCTAGCCGGAGATGCCAGAGCATGGTGGAACAGTGTTCGTGCCATGACCGGAGGACATATGATGACCTGGGAGGAATTCAAAGTCAAGTTCAGTAGAACCCATGTGCCACCAGGTTTGATCAAGAGAATGAGAGATGAATTCAGTGAACTGAAGCAAGGAAGGATGACCGTAGTGGAAAACCGTGACAAATTCTTGTCATTATATAGGTATGCCCCGGATGAGATCGACACCGAAGCCAAGAAGAAGGAAAGATTCCTGAATGGTCTGCACGATGAGATGCAGACGGTGTTAGTCAATATCCCCTTTGCTGATATTGAAGCCCTTGTCGACTCTGCTATCCAGATGGAAGGAAAGATCAACCAAGTCAATGAGAACCGTAAGCGTCGCATGATGGATCAACCAGGAACCCATCAGACCCCAAAGTATCGCCCTAACCCATCTCCAGGATTTGCCCCGAGAACCAACAGACCCCCAATGAACCGTCCGACCTATCCCAACCGTGGAAACCCAATGCCCGGAGGAAATCACAACAACCTCGGCAACTCTAGCAATTTCAACCCTGCCCCACCTAAGTTCAACAACAACAATGCTACCGCCAACACCAACACTGCCCCGAGGACTGGAAGCAATGTTGTGCCTGTTGCAGCAAAGGACAAGTCATAAGTGACTTATTATGACTGTGGAAATAAGGGTCACTACTCCAACGAGTGCCCCAACAAGAAGAATGCCGCAGCCCCCAACGCAAATGCCCCAGCTCGGCAGCAGCGTCGTGTTCAACCAGGAAGAAGGTTTGCCCCAGGGAATTCACTCAACCGCAACAGCCGTCTTTTTCTCATGCATGCTGAAGAAGCTCAGGAAGCGCCAGACATCGTGATGAGTATGTTTTCTATTAATTCAGTACTTGCAAGAGTGTTGTTCGATTCTGGTGCATCGCATTCATTTGTCACCGAAGAATTTGCCTGCACTAGTAAGATTCAACCAACAAAACTGAAGCATGTTATGATCATCCAAATTCCCGGTTCAACCACCAAGGCTAGGCAAATTTGCAAAGCCGTCCCTATCCGAATCCATGGCATAGATTTTTATGCTAATCTGATAGTACTCGGAACTAAAGGTTTGGAAGTAGTACTAGGAATGGATTGGATGTCCAAACATAAAGGATTGATTGACTGTGCCAAGAAAGCCATAACCATGACCAGTATAGCCGGAATATTAGTCGAGCATGTATCTGAAACCTTACCTCGTCAATCCAAGTGCAAGAAGAGTATAGCCCAACCTACCATTGACCAAGTACGGATAGTATGTGAATACCCCGATGTATTTCCAGATGTTTTGCCCGTTATTCCCCTAGATCGAGATATAGAGTTTCCCATTGAACTAATCCCCGAAACAGGACACATAGCCCAGAGACCATATAGTATGAACCCGTCTGAACTAGCAGAACTGAAGAAGCAACTGGATTCCATGCGGGAAATTGGATTGATTCAACCAAGTGCGTCACCATGGAGATCACCTGTTTTGTTTGTGGACAAGAAAGATGGAGGCAACCGTTTCTGTATGGATTATCGGAAGTTGAATGATGTCACCATCAAAAACAAGTACCCCTTGCCCAAGATAGAAGATTCGTTTGATCAGTTGACTGGTGCCAAAGTGTTTTCTAAGATTGATCTTAGGACTGGCTATGATCAACTCAAAATTCGTGTAGAGGATATTCCAAAGACTGCCTTTACCACCAGATATGGATTATACGAGTATATCGTCATGTCTTTTGGATTAACCAATGCCCCCGCTTATTTCATGAATCTCATGAATAAGATTTTTATGGACTTCCTGGATAAGTTTATCGTTGTTTTCATTGATGACATTCTGATTTATTCCAAATCGGAAGGAGAACATGAGCTACACCTAAGGACCATTCTTGGAACCCTTAGAGAGCATCAGTTGTATGCCAAGTTTAGCAAATGTGAATTCTAGTTACAGGAGGTAGGATTCCTCGGCCACATTGTATCAGCCAGAGGAATTTCCGTTGATCCTGCAAAAGTGAAAGATGTCGAAGATTGGCAAGCCCCAACCACTCAAACCCAAGTTCGTGCATTTCTCGGATTGGCGGGATATTACCGCAAGTTCGTAGAAGGATTCTCGAGTATCACCAGACCCATGACCCAATTGCTGAAGAAGGACAAGAAGTTTGAATGGACAGACAAATGTGAAGCGAGTTTTCAAGAACTCAAGAGGAGATTGATTTCAGCCCCAATCTTAATCATGCCGGATATCACAAAGCCCTTCGACGTGTATTGTGATGCATCCAAGATTGGTCTCGGATGTGTGATAATGCAAGAAGGCAAAGTTATATCTTATCTATCTCGACAACTGAAACAACATGAGCCAAATTACCCAACCCATGACCTCGAACTCGCAGCCGTAGTTCTAGCCCTGAAGACATGGAGGCATTACCTGATGGGAAATCGTTGTGACATTTATTCGGATCACAAGAGCCTGAAGTATATATTCACTCAGAAGGAGTTGAATATGAGGTAGAGAAGATGGATTGAGTTAATCAAGGATTACGATCTGGACATTCACTATCACCCTGGTAAATCCAACGTGGTAGCAGATGCCCTTAGCAGATTGCCGTGCCGCTTGAACTCCATGATTTTGAAGGAGCAACCAAGTTTGCACAAAGAGATGGAAGATTTTCGAATGGAATTAGTGAGTGAAGGATTTTTGGCTAGCATAGAACTTCAACCCACTTTGATCAGCCAGATCAAAGAGGCGCAGAAAGGAAATGCTAGTATTGACGGAATCAAGCGTCGTATCGGTACAGGCAAAGTACCCGGATTCACCGAAGACGAAGAAGGAGTTCTGTGGTACAAAGGACGCCTTTGTGTATCGGCAGATTCCAAGTTGAAAGAAGTTATTCTGAAGGAAGCTCATGATACTCTTTATTCTATCCACCCTGGAGGAACTAAGATGTATCAAGATTTGAAAGAGCAATTTTGGTGGCATAAGATGAAGAGAGAAATCGGAAGTTATATCGCCAAGTGTGATATATGTCAGCGAGTCAAGGCCGGACATCAAAGACCCGTTGGATTGTTACAACCCTTGCAGATTCCGTAATGGAAATGGGATTCCGTTGGAATGGACTTTATCACCAGATTGCCTACTTCTAGTAGGGGAAATGACTCTATCTGGGTCATAGTGGACAGATTGTCCAAAGTCGCCCATTTCTTACCCGTCAAGACCACATATCAGAGTTCGAAGCTAGCGGAGTTATACATCGCTAGAATCGTCAGTTTGCATGGAGTCCCCAAGAACATCGTATCGGATCGAGGAACTCAGTTTACCTCGAGATTCTGGAAGAAAGTTCAAGAAGGTTTAGGAACCCGCCTAGATTTCAGCACCGCGTATCACCCTCAGACCGATGGACAAACGGAGCGAGTAAATCAAATACTCGAAGATATGCTGAGACCATGTGTGTTAGAATATGGATCTAAGTGGGAAGACTGTCTGCCGTTTGTAGAATTTTCATACAACAACAGCTATCAAGCTAGTTTGCAAATGGCCCCATTTGAATTCATGTACGGAAGGAAGTGTTGCACCCCTTTGAACTGGTCGGAAGTAGGAGAGAGTCAGATTTTCGGACCCGATATCCTGCGAGAAGCAGAAGAGAAGGTTCACAAGATTCGTGAGCACCTCAAGACAGCCCAGTCCAGACAGAAGAGTTATGCTGACAAGAGACGTCGAGACCTCGCCTTCAACATAGGAGATTTTGTATATCTGAAAGTGTCGCCATTGAAGGGAATGCAGCGTTTCCAACTCAAAGTAAAGTTAGCCCCAGATATATCAGACCTTCCAAAATTCTGAACCGTCGAGGAGAAGTGTCGTATAAATTGGAACTACTCGAAGAGATTTCAGCCGTGCACAATGTGTTCCATATCTCATTACTTTGCAAGTGTCTCGAATTCCCGAAGAAGACTGAAGTGTTCAAGAATATCGATCACCGGACCAAAGAGATCAACGATGACGTGACCTATCCCGAAGTACCCATCCTTATTTGGAAGAAGCTTTCTAAACCACCAAAACCCAAAGCATCAAGTTTGTCAAAATTTAGTGGAGCAACCACACAGAAGAGGAAGCTACCTGGGAGCGCGAAGATCACATCAGGACGGAGTTTCCCGATCTCTTCAAATCCTAGGTAATCTTTTCGTCCTTTTTCAAATCTCGGGATGCGATTTTGTTTAAGGGGGGAAGGTTTGTAACATCCCAAAAACACTAAACTTGGATCATCAACCTCTAATCTTCAAAATTAGGGTTAACAAAAACTTTTCTAAATAAAATGAGAAAGCATTCATGTGTGTATGCATCCCATTTTGAATTCTTTTGAATTGCCTTGTTTATGTGTTTATTTGCTTGTAAAAGGATTCTTAGGTGAAATAAACATCATCTAAACAATCCCCACACTTTTCCCAAAGACAAATAAATCAAAACAAACAAAATAAGGGAATGGTCATTTTGACCAATTTAACTCCCATGCCTACTTTGGCTGTCTCTAACATTCAAAACTTAACAGAAACTTGTTTGGATCTTTGCACCCCTTGATAGTACTCATAACAAAGTATCAGGGCCCACCTTGTGATCATCCAAAAACATTTGAATGCATAGTTTAAAGGACAGTTTAAAATTGAATCTATATCATATGGGAAGATCCCACTTCTTCAAAAACCACTCAAACAAGCTCAACTTTCAAAACCCAAGCATCTGCAGACTCACCAGCACATGCCTAGCACACCCACCAAAAATCTTTTCAAAATTCAAAACTTGAGTTCTTGCGGCCATTTCATCAAACACTTGGAGGCAATAAATCAAACTGGCCTAACTTTACTGTTTTGAGCAGTAATCCGGCTAAGCAATGTTCACCATTGATCACCCTTGTCTCCCTCAGTGCCAACTAGTGCTTGGACAAACCCTAGCCCCTACCCTTTGCCCCATGCCATGCCAACCCGAGCACCCCCTTGCCAGCCGACCAAGGCTAGCTAGCCAGAGCAAGCACCAAGCCTAAACAACATGTCTAGGACACAAACCACCGTCCACCGCCACCCCCTGTCCAGCTCTCGAACCTTGCCAGCCCCTGGACCACACGCACAGACCATGCCAAGGTCGCCAGCAACCATGCGCCAGAGCGCCACCCTCGACACACGCCCACAGACCGCGCGCCGCCCTCGCTGCGTGCATACACGATCACCACCATCCCAGGAGACCGCCAGACAACCCCGTTCGCCGCCCCATGCTGCATAGCCACCGCTCGCTGTCAAGTTCGCCGCCTCTGCCTCGCAGAGCATCATGCGTTCCCGACCATTTGCCACCACCCCTACACACGCATTAAAGCCATAGAGCATCACCAGGAGACCACCGAACGATCACCACCACCGGCCATGCCTCTAGCAGCCCGTAGCCATGTCGCCACCGACGTCTGCCCATCCATTCGGTCTCGTCGTTGAGACTATAAATAGAGGCATCCCACGCTCAAACTCTTCACAACATCTCACTCCCCTCTCCTCACTGATCGTTCCACCCTGTTCCCAGAGCAAGGCGAGCAGCGCATCGCCGGAATTTGGCCGGAGCAGGCCGCCTCTGGAGAAGAAGGGCGCCATCGATTTCGTCCACCCCAGGAGAAGCTGCCAGTAACAGGAGGTTCGCCGTTGTTGACTTCGTCGTTCGCCCGCCTCGCCGACCCTCGCCTGAGCCCCGGTGAGCCCCCGACGACCCCCACCTGCCGCGTTAGGGTTCTGTCTCGCCGGCGCTGCCCGACGTGGACGATGAACCAGGGCCGTTAGATTAGAACAAGATCCCACGTCTCACATTGCCCCGTACTGTTTCGCACCCCCTCGTCTCACTGACGCGTGGGGACAGCAACTTAACCAGCCCGCGTAAGCGCTGTGCTTAGCAGGCCGGCCCAGTATCATTTCCCGCGCAGCCCAGTTGTTTGAATTTAACCTTTTCCATTTTAATTCAAACACAGTTCTGTACCTAGTTTCAAAAATCAACCCAACTCGATTCAGTAAACCAAATTGAATGAAACCAATTTTGTTAGAAAGGTCTTGAAACGCTGAATCCAAGCCTGTTGGATTTAAATCATTTGAATCTATTGATCAACCTTTGTAAAAATAACAAGGCAGAACCTTTTCTGCATTCGAACATTTTTCAAATTTAAACCATAAAATCCTTTGAGTTGATTCCAACTCTCAAAAATCACATTTGATCATACCTTTCAGAATATATAAAAACATTTGGGTTTACTTATTGAAATATTGTTCAAGTAATAAAAGAATGCCACATAGGCATTTCTAGTCACTTATTTTATTTAAAATAAAAATATTAAACTTTATTAAATTGTGACACCACTTTAAATCACATCCCCATGTACTGAAATATGTGGTGATGACATGTGTCAACATGATCCCATGTTTGGTTTGGAGAATATTAAATCTTAAGTAGTTTTTCAATGAGTAGAAATTACTTTTCTAAAAATAAAAGGAATTAAACCAAGCTCTAATCTTGTAATGTTAGTGATGAAGCTAGCTCATCTATAGGACCCTTTTGTGTGATGATTGAAAGTAGTCAAGTATTGTTTGGCGTTTGTATACCTCGTATTTATTCATAGACGCTAGTACCGACCAAGGATACAAGGAGGAAGGAGGATACTACGAAGAAGAAGCCGAGGAGAACTTCAACCACTGCTCTACACAAGGCAAGCCAATACTTGCAAGCTAACACTTGCAATTTAGCAAGCTTATACTGATACTTGTGCAAGCTAACACTTGCAAGATACTTTACCTATGCAAGCCTAATACTACTAGTTGACTTGTGCATGCAAATACTTGCTTGTTACCATGCCAACTATATGCCTTAAGCATATATGATCATACCCACTTGATAAACCAATCCTAGTTTTACTTATAAGCTTTATACTTTACTTCTTTATCAAAGCTAGTACTTAGAGCTTACTTAAGTGAAATGTAGATACTAGAACGATAATTGAAGGTTGCATAAAGAGCATAAAATTTGGCCTAAGCTAGATAATCTTTATGTCATCCTAAGGCGTGAGATTGAACTTAGTTAAACTCCACTAGTTTACCACCCCTCATTAGTACTTACCCCCACTTGTAGATGCTAGTGCTAAGCATAAAACTTGATCAACTTAGATGGGAATACTTGGTGGAAAAATGGTTATGAAAACCTTGGAATGATGGATCATTCTATTGAGATGTTTTGGACATGTGTTTCCGAACACCAGATGATTTATGGTGATGAAAATGTTGAGGCATGAGCCTTAGCCCTTTATAAAACTGATGGTTGTCTGGATGCGATACCATTCCAATTTTACCGTATAACCACAATACCCAAGAATTGGGTAGGGCTTGACTGGAAACTTATATACCTTAGTATTAGTTCCCTCATGGCCAAGGTCTGAGCTGAGGCTACCTTGTGAAGATTGTCCACCTGTGCAGTACCCAAGATGACAGTTGGTCATGGTTGGGAGGCCAAACTCACAGGAGAGGTGCTTATACTAGGGCGTGTAATTGAAAGGTTAGGATTGATTATCCGCATGCTGAGTATGGTGAATTCAGGATTTGTTCCTAACGGATGTATCGAATGTTGTGGTGAAAGTGTACAATCTCTGCAGAGTGTCAAACTATTCGAATAGCCGCGTCCGCGGTTATGGACAGTTGGAGTGGCCATACTGTTCCCCCGTCAGATGTTTTCGAAATGACTTATGAAATGAATTGAGACTTTGACTTGACCACAACAGAGTTGTGGCATGAGATACAAGTTCCCACTTAGGTGTTATAAAAATTCAACTAGCATTCGTTGTTTCTAAACTTAGTAGATATAAATTTGGCTTTTTGCAAAACAACCCTAGAGCTTAGTGTCCTACTACAAAAACCCCCTTCACTTGTTAGTATTAGTTTGCAAGTACTTAAAGAGTACTCATGGCTTTGTCCCTGGCTATTCCCGTGGCCAGACTATGAAGAGGAGTACCTGGAGGATGGACCCCAGGAAGGTTACGACAACTAGGATCATCTCCCATCGTCAGCATTGCCTGTGACCCCGAAGATGGAGCTTCGCCTACGCTACCGTTATTATTACGTATTTCCGCTGCTTGAGTTGTATTAAGAACTGGATCATGAGATCCTTATTTGTGTAAAACCTTATATATGGTTTGTAATGGATGATGTACTATGGTATCCAATTCTGTTATGTCTCGCAAAAATGGTAATCCTGGGATTGCGATGTATGGCATAATAGGCATCTGGGATTAAAAATCCGGGTGTTGACAAACATATCATGTCTCTAATCTGGATAACCCGGGTGGCCCACAGTTGGTAGCAGGGCCAATGGCCTGCTGGGCGGCCTAGTTAGATGGATCCAGAAGTGTGGCCCATGCCGGATAAAGGAAGGCTACAGAGGAGTCATCAGCGTACCCAGAGCCTTAGAGTGCAAGACACGTTAGACTAGTTGTATAACGTGTAGGACTCCGTAACCTGTAGGACTAGGAATTTGCCTGTAACCCTAGGATTTGGTGACTATATAAGCCGGACCTACGGGATCCTTTAGGGCATAACCTCAATGATACAACTCATACCTCGCACATCGAACCAATCCCTGTAACTCGGCGTATTGCCATTATAGTGATTTATAGCAGGAGTAGGATTCCGCCACCATCGTGGGATCTGAACCTGGGTAAGTTGTGTTACCTCGTACCCGCCAACCTTCCGCCTTACCCCATGTCTCTAAACACGCACTGTGAGGACCCCTCCATGGGGTACTCGTCGGCAATACCACGACTGTTGGCGCCCACTATGGGACAAGCGGTGCTTCAGGCTCTACAATGGGCGAGGTCGAAGCTCTTCACGGGAATCGGTGAAACCGTAGCCATCGGATGTGTTCTCTTCTCCGGCAACATTCTGAGCATCCATCCCGATGAGTTCTGAATCCCGGCGAAGACGAACCCCACCTGCTGCTCGATCTTGCCAATCTGGGACATCCACCTCTTCATCGGCGAAACCGACTCGGCCACTAGTTCCCTGGAAGCCGGAGGATCGTCAAGTCCCGCACGGACCGCCTACGTGTAGGATACGTTCGCGGAAGGATCGAAGTCGGACCTCTCTTTGAAGTTTGCCGGCTTAGATCGGAAAAATCCAAGGCCCACCCAAACCGCCCCTGTGCAGGATATAATGGTGGAAGATCACTGCAAGTCCGCCGGCTTCGCCCGTGCGTCTGGAAAGCAGAGATCCAAGTTCGTCGGCGTGGTGACTATCTTTGATCTGGCGCGTTGCGTTCAGAGAGAGGGTGAAAACCCCCGCGATTACCTAGCCAGGTGGCTCCTTATATGGGCTGACCTGGAACATTACCCCAATGATGTAACATCCCAAAAATATTAAACTAGAATCATCAAACTCTAATCACCAAATTTAGGGTTAACAAAAACTTTTCAAATTAAAAATATGAAAGCATTCATATGAGTGTGCATTAAAATTTGGATTCTTTTGAATTGCCATGATTATGTGTTTCTTTGCTTGTAAAATGATTCTTAGGTGAAATAAACATCATCTAAACAATCCCCACACTTTTCCCAAAGACAAACAAATCAAAACAAAAAAATTAAGTGAATGGTCACTTTGGCCAATTTAACTCCCATGGCTACTTTGGCTATCTCTAACTTTTAGAACTTAACAGAAACATGATGGATCTTTGCACCCCTTGATAGTACTCATAACAAGGTACCAAGGCCCACTTTGTGATCATCCAAAAACATTTGAATGCATAGTTTAAATGACAGTTTAAAATTGAATCTATTTCATATGGGAAGATCCCACTATTTCAAAAACCACTCAAACAAGATCAATTTTCAAAACCCAAGCATCCACAGACTCCCCAGTACATGCCTAGCACACCCACCAAAAATCTTTTCAAAATTTAAAACTTAAGTTCATGCAGCCATTTCATCAAATAGGTTGCAGATGCAAATCAAACAAAATCAAAACACTATGTTGAGCAGTGTTTTGGGCCTAACTTGTTCCCTCTCTGGACACCACTAGACTTAGTAGATCATCTAACAACCTTAACTAATCACTAGCACCACTGTAAGCTGGCCATTGTCATCAATGGTGAGCAGGCCGAGAGCACCATTGCCACCCCATGGTCAACAGCAAGCTACGAGCAAGCCTCGCCAACCTTGTCTAGGAGAAAGCTAGCACCCCACCGCCACTCCCTGTCCCAGCCGCGAGCAATGCCAGCCACTGGACCACACGCCCAGGCCATGTCAACCTTCTCTGCGACCATGCCGAGAGCGCGCCAGAGCGTCACCCTCGACACACGCCCACAGACCGCGCGCCGCCCTTGCCGCGTGCACGCATGATCACCACCACCCTAGCAAGCCCGCAGACACGCCCATTCATCGCCGCGCGGACCACACGCGCTGTGCCCTATCAAAACTTCCGTCGGACCAGCGTAGAGAACCGCAGCGTTCCGGCCGATCAGCACCACCCCACGCCTCGCCACCACGCCATTGATCTTCGCGAGGGAGCATAGCACCGCCCCCTACCGTCACCCACGCCGATAGCCCTCTGTGCCGTCGACCACGATGAGCTCAGCTTGCGCCCGTCGGTCCCCTCTCGCCACTATAAATAGAGGCATCCCCCGCTCGAATTCTTCACACCATTCTACTCCCCTCTTACCCAGAACCTCCCCACCTCATTCCCGGAGCAAGGCGAGCAGCGCATCGCTGGAATTTCACCGGAGCCCGCCGCTGCTGGAGAAGAAGGAAGCCATCGATTGGAGCCGCCCCAGGAGGAGCTGCCAGTACCAGGAGGATCGCCATCGTCGACTTCGTCGTTCGCCCGCATCGCCGACCCTCGCCTGAGCCCTGGTGAGCCTCCCACGACCCCCACTGAGCCGCTAGGGTTCGAGCTCGCCGGTGACTTGTTCATCGTCGATGACGACCCTCAGCCGTCGATCTTCATTCTAATCCAACGCACCACATCGCCCCGTACCGCTTCACGTTTAAAGAGCCACTGACCAGTAGACCCCCCTGTCAGCTGCGCCCCGTGCTGCGGAGTGACACTGGGCCGGCCCGTTAACCTTTCCTGCGTAGCCCACTCGTTTGAATTTATCTTTTTCTATTTATATTCAAACTCAGTTCTGTACCTAGTTTCAAAAATCAATCCAACTCGATTCAGTGAACCAAATTGCATGAAACCAATTTTGTTAGAGAGATATTGAAATGCTTAATCGAAGACCGTTGGATTCAAATCAATTGGACCTATAGATCAACCTTGGTAAAAGGCAGAAGCTTTTCTGCATTCAAACATTTTTCAAATTTAAACCATAATAGCTTTTGAGTTGATTCCAACTCTCAAAAATCATAATTGATCATACCTTTCAGAATATATAAAAATATATGGGTTTACTTACAGAAATAATGTTCAAGTAATAAAAGAATGCCACATAGGCATTTCTAGCCACTTTAATGATTTAAAATAAAAAGGTTAAACCTTATTAAATTGTGACACCACTTTAAATCACATTCCCATGTACTGAAATATGTGGTGATGACATGTGTCAACATGATCCCATGTTTGGTTTGGAGAATATTAAATCTTAAGTAGTTTTTCAATGAGTAGAAATTACTTTTCTAAAAATAAATAAATAATGCAAATGCTTTAATCTTGTGATGATGCTAGATCATCTATAGAATCCTTTTGTGTGATGATTGAAAGTTGTTAAGTATTGTTTGGTGATTGTGTACCTCGTATGTATTCATAGACGCTAGTACCGACCAAGGATACGAGGAGGAAGGAGGATACTACGAAGAAGAAGCCGAGGAGAACTTCAACCACTTCTCTGCACAAGGAAAGCTAACACTTGCAAGATACTCTACTTATGCAAGCCTATACTGATACTGATGCAAGCAAATACTTGCTTGTTACCATGACCACTAGATGCCTTAAGCATATGTGATCATATCCACTTGATACCCAATCCTAGTTTTACTTGCAAGCTTTCTACTTTATTTCTTTATCAAAGCTATTACTTAGAGTTTACGGGAGTAAATTGTAGATACTAGAAAGATAATTGAAGGTTGCATAAAGAGCATTAAATTTGGCCTAAGCTAGATAATCTTGATGTCATCCTAAGGCATGAGATTGAACTTAGTTAAACTCCACTTGTTTACCACCCCTCATTAGTACTCACCCCCAATTATAGATGCTAGTGCTAAGCATAAAACTTGATCAACTTTAGATGGGAATACTTGGTGGAAAAATGGTTATGAAAACCTTGGAATGATGGATCATTCTACTGAGAAGTTTTGACATGTGTTTCCGAACACCAGATGATTTTGATGATGAAAATGTTGAAACTGATGGTTGTCTAGATGCGATACCATTCCAATTTTACCGTACAACCACAATACCCGAAAATTGGGTAGGGCTTGACTGGAAACATATATAACTTAGTATGGGTTCCCTCGCGGCCAAGGTCTGAGCTGAGGCTACCTTGTGAAGATTGTCCACTTGTGTAGTACCCAAGATGCCAGTTGGTCATGGTTGGGAGGCCAAACTCACAAGAGAGGTGCCTATACTAGGGCGTGTAATCAAAAGGTTATGATTGATTATCCGCATACTGAGTATGGTGAATTCAGGATTTGTTCCTAACGGATATATCGAATGTTGTGGTGAAAGTGTACAATCTCTGCAGAGTGTCAAACTATTTGAATAGCCGCGTCCGCGGTTATGGACAGTTGGAGTGGCCATACTGTTCCCCCGTCAGATGTTTTCGAAATGACTTATGAAATGAATTGAGATTTTGACTTGACCACAAGAGAGTTGTGATATGAAATACAAGTTCCCACATAGGTGTTATAAAATTTCAACTAGAATTCTTTGTTTCTGAACTTAGTAGAGGTAAATCTAGCTTTTTGCAAAACAACCCTAGAGCTTAGTGTCCTACTACAAAAACCCCCTTCACTTGTTAGTATTAGTTTGCGAGTACTTAAGTACTCATGGCTTTGTCCCTGGCTATTCCCGTGGCCAGACTATGAGGAGGAGTACCAGGAGGATGGACCCCAGGAAGGTTACGACAACTAGGATCATCTCCCATCATCAGCATTGCCTGTGACCTCGAAGATGGAGCTTCTCCTACGCTACCTTTATTATTACGTTATTCCACTGCTTGAGTTGTATTAAGAACTGGATAATGAGATACTTATTTGTGTAAGACCTTATGTATGGTTTGTAATGGATGATGTACTATGGTAGCCAAATCTGTTATGTCTCGCAAAAATGGTAATCCTAGGATTGCGATGTATGGCATAACAGGCATCTGGGATTAAAAATCCGGGTGTTGACAAATGATGATGCTATTTATCACTTTGTGGAAGGGCTGGACCGCGGTACATTTCTATGGCATACGCTAAGGCGGATGCAGGCCTGGGGACGCCTCACTTTCGAAGGAATGGTGCATACCGTCAAAAACTTCGCGGCCACTGATGCAGAAGCTCAAGCAGCGCTCGCGGTCGTACCCAACACCCCTCCGCCTCATCCACCACCACCGCCGCCTCTATTCAACGTCCCTGCAGCCGCACCACCACCCATCATCGAGGAGGCTTCGGCACCCTCCAACTCTGTCTTGGACGCAATCTACGCTGACATTAGCATGGACTCAGAGGAGATAGACTTCAGCTGTCAACACCCGGATTTTTAATCCCAGATGCCTGTTATGCCATACATCGCAATCCAGGATTACCATTTTTGCGAGACATAACAGAATTGGAAACCACAGTACATCATCCATTACAAACCATACATAAGGTGTTACACAAATAAGGATCTCATGATCCAGTTCTTAATACAACTCAAGAAGCGGAAATACGTAATAATAACGGTAGTGTAGGCGAAGCTCCATCTTCGGGGGCACAGGCAATGCTGACGATGGGATATGATCCTAGTTGTCGTAACCTTCCTGGGGTCCATCTTCCAGGTACTCCTCTTCATAGTCTGGCCATGGGAATAGCTAGGGACAAAGCCATGAGTACTCTTTAAGTACTCGCAAACTAATACTAACAGGTCAAAGGTTTTTTTTGTAGTAGGACACTAAGCTCTAGGGTTGTTTTGCAAAAAGCCAGATTTACCTCTACTAAGTTTGGAAACAACGAATGCTAGTTAAGGTTTTATAACACCTAAGTGGGAACTTGTATCTCATGGCACAACTCTGTTGTGGTCAAGTAAAAGTCTCAAATAATTTCACAAGTCATTTTGAAAAAAACATCTGACGGGGAAACAGTATGGCCACTCCAACTGTCCATAACCACGGACGCGGCTATTTGAATAGTTTGACACTCTGCAGAGATTGTACACTTTCACCACAACATTCGATACATCCGTTAGGAACAAATCCTGAATTCACCATACTCAGTATGCGGATAATCAATCCTAACCTTTCAATTACATGCCCTAGTATAAGCACCTCTCCTGTGAGTTTGGCCTCCCAACCATGACCAACTGTCATCTTGGGTACTGCACAGGTGGACAATCTTCACAAGGTAGCCTCAGCTCAGACCTTGGCCGTGAGGGAACTAATACTAAGGTATATAAGTTTCCAGTTAAGCCCTACCCAATTCTCGGGTATTGTGGTTGTACGGTAAAATTGGAATGGTATCGCATCCAGACAACCATCAGTTTTATAAAGGGCTAAGGCTCATGCCTCAACATTTTCATCACCATAAATCATCTAGTGTTCGAAAACACATGTTCAAAAAATCTCAGTAGAATGATCCATCATTCTAAGGTTTTCATAACCATTTTCCACCAAGTATTCCCATCTAAAGTTGATCAAGTTTTATGCTTAGCACTAGCATCTACAAGTGGGGGTAAGTACTAATGAGGGGTGGTAAACAAGTGGAGTTTAACTAAGTTCAATACCATGACTTAGGATGACATCAAGATTTTCTAGCTTAGGCCAAATTTTATGCTTTTTATGCAACCTTCAAATATCCTTATAGTATCTACAATTTACTTAAGTAAACTCTAAGTAATAGCTTTGATAAAGAAATAAAGTATAAAGCTTGTAAGTAAAAACTAGGATTGGTTTATCAAGTGGGTAGGATCATCTATGCTTAAGGCATATAGTTGGCATGGTGACAAGCAAGTATTGGCTTGCATCAGTATCCGTATAAGCTTGCCTTGTGCAGAGCAGTGGTTGAAGTTCTCCTCGACTTCTTCTTCGTAGTATCCTCCTTCCTCCTCGTATCCTTGGTCGGTACTAGCGTCTATGAATAAATACGAGGTACAAAATCACCAAACAATACTTAACTACTTGCACTCATCCGACAAAAAGGGGTCCTATAGATGATCTAGCATCATCACTAACATTACCAGATCAAAGCTTGTTTTCATTCCTTTTATTTTTAGAAAAGTAATTTCTACTCATTGAAAAACTACTTAAGATTTAATATTCTCCAAACCAAACATGGGATCATGTTGACACATGTCATCACCACATATTTTAGTCCATGGGAATGTGATTTAAAGTGGTGACACAATTTAATAATGTTTAACCTTTTATTTTTAATTAAATAAAGTGACTAGAAATGCTTATATGGCATTCTTTTATTACTTGGTCATTATTTCTGTAAGTAAACCTATATATTTTTATATATTCTAAAAGGTATGGTTAAATGTGATTTTTGAGAGTTGGAATCAACTCAAAAGCTATTATGGTTTAAATTTGAAAAATGTTTGAATGCAGAAAAGCTTCTGCCTTGTTATTTTTACCAAGAGTGTTCTACAGATCCAAATGATTTAAATCGAACGGGCTTGGATTCAGCACTTCCAGACCTTTCTTACAAAATTGGTTTTATTCAATTTGGTTCACTGAATAGAGCTGGGTTGATTTTTGAAACTAGGTGCAGAAGTGTGTTTGAATGAAAATGGAAAAAATCCAAATTCAAACAACTGGGCTGCGTGGGAAACGATACTGGGCCGGCCTGCTAAGCACAACGCTTACGCGGGCTGGTTAAGTTGCTGTCCCCACGCGTCAGTGAGATGAGGGGGTGCAAAGCGGTATGGGGCAATATGGTGCGTTCGATCTAGTTCTAATCCAACGGCTGAGGGTAGTCGTCCACGTCGGGCAACGCCGGCGAGACTGAACTCTAACGCGGCAGGTGGGGGTCATCGGGGGATCACCGGGCTCAGGCGAGGGTCGGCGAGGCGGGCGAACGACGAAGTCGACGACGGCGAACCTCCTGGTACCGACGGCTTCTCCTGGGGCCGCTCCAATCGCTGGCTCCCTTCTTCTCCAGCAGTGGCGGGCCCCGGTGGAATTCTGGCGAAGCGCTGCTCGCCTTGCTTCGGGAACGGGGTGGAACAATCAGTGAGGAGAGGGGAGTGAGATGTTGTGCTCAATTCAGCTGGGGGTGGCCTCTATTTATATTCGCGACGACGAGACCGAACAAGATGGGAAGGCGACGGTGGCGACATGGCTACAGGCTGCTAGATGCATGGCCGGCGGTGGCGATCGCTTGGTGGTCTCCTGGCGATGCTCTACAGCTTTAATGCGCATGTAGGGGTGGTGGCAAATGGTCTGGAACATGCGATTCTCTGCGCGGCCGAGGCGGCGTCTTCGACGACGAGCGGTGGCTACGGGGCATGGGGCAGCGAACGGGGATGTCTGGCGGTCTCCTGGGTCGGTGGTGATCGTGTGTGCACGCGGCGAGGGCGGCGCGCGGTCTGTGGGCGTGTGTCGAGGGCGGCGCTCTGGCGCATGCTCGGCATGGTTGCTGGAGAGCTGGGCACGGTCTGTGCGTGTGGTCCAGGGGTTGGCAATGATCGAGCTCTGGACAAGGAGTGGCGGCGGGGTGTTGGCTTGCTCCCAGACATGTTGGCTATGCTTGTTTCTTCTCCTAGCTTGCTGTCCACACTGGGGTGACATGGTGAGCTTCGGCTGTTCACCATTGATAGCATTGCCAAGCTTACAGTGGGGCTAGTGCTTGGTTTAGTTTGCTAGATGATCTACTGAGGTTGTTGTGAGCTAGAGAGGGAACAAGTTAGGCTCCAATCACTGCTCACAATAGTGTTTAGATTTTATTTGATTTGAATCAGCAAGGTGTTTGATGAAATGGCCGCAAGAATTCAAGTTTTAAATTTTGAAAAGATTTTTGGTGGGTGTGCTAGGTTGGTGCTCGTGAGTCTGCAGATGCTTGGGTTTTGAAAGTTGAGCTTGTTTGAGTGGTTTTTGAAAAAGTGGGATATTCCCATATGATAAAGATTCAATTTTGAATTGTCATTTAAACTATGCATTTGAAAGTTTCTAGATGATCACAAGGTGGGCCTTGATACTTTGTTAAGAGTACTATCAAGGGGTGTAAAGATCGAAACAAGTTTCTGTTAAGTTCTGAAAGTTTGAGACAGCCAAAGTAGGCATGGGAGTTAAATTGGTCAAAATGACCATTCACTCATTTTGTTTGTTTTGATTTATTTGTCTTTGGGAAAAGTTTGGGAATTTTTTGGATGATGTTTATTTCACCTAAGACTCCTTTTACAAGCAAAGAAACACATAAACAAGGCAATTCAAAATAATCCAAATTGGAATGCATACACACATGCATGCTTTCATATTTTTATTTAGAAAAGTTTTTGTTAACCCTAATTTTGAAGATTAGAGTTTGATGATTCTAGTTTAATATTTTTGGGATGTTCCAAACCTTTCCCCCTTAAACAAAATCTCGTCCCTATATTTGAAGAAGGACGAAAAGTTTACCTAGGATTTGAAGAGATCGGGAAATTCCGTCCTGATGTGATCTTCGCGCTTCTAGGTAGCTTCCTATTTTGTGTGGTTGCTCCACTGAATCTTTAGAAACTTGATGCTTCAGGTTCTGGTGGTTCGGAAAGCTTCTTCCAAAATATGGATGGGTACTTCGGGATAGTTCAGGTCATCGTTGATATCTATGGTCCGGTGATCGATATTCTTGAACACTTCAGTCTTCTCTAGAACTTCGAGGCACTTGCGAAGTAATGAGATATGGAACGCATTGTGCACGGCTGACATCTCTTCAGGTAGTTCCAATTGATACGACACTTCTCCTCGATGGTTCAGAATCTGGAAGGGTCCGATATATCTGGGGGCTAACTTTCCTTTGAGTTGGAAACGCTGCATTCCCTTCAATGGCGACACTTTCAGATATACAAAATCTCCTATGTTGAAGGCGAGGTCTCGACGTCTCTTGTCAGCGTAACTCTTCTGTCTGGACTGGGCTGTCTTGAGGTGCTCACGAATCTTGTGAACCTTCTCTTCTGCTTCTCGCAGGATATCGGGTCCGAAAATCTGACTCTCTCCTACTTCCGACCAGTTCAAAGGGGTGCAACACTTCCTTCCGTACATGAATTCAAATGGGGCCATTTGCAAACTAGCTTGATAGCTGTTGTTGTATGAAAATTCTACAAACGGCAGACAGTCTTCCCACTTAGATCCATATTCTAACACACATGGTCTCAGCATATCTTCGAGTATTTGATTTACTCGCTCCGTTTGTCCATCAGTCTGAGGGTGATATGCGGTGCTGAAATCGAGGCGGGTTCGTAAACCTTCTTAAACTTTCTTCCAAAATCTCGAGGTAAATTGAGTTCCTCGATCAGATACGATGTTCTTGGGGACTCCGTGCAAACTAACGATTCTAGCGATGTATAACTCCGCTAGCTTCAAACTCTGATATGTGGTTTTGACGGGTAAAAAATGGGCGACTTTGGACAATGTGTCCACTATGACCCAGATAGAGTCATTTCCCCTACTAGAAGTAGGCAATCCGGTGATAAAGTCCATTCCAACGGAATCCCATTTCCATTCCGGAATCTGCAATGGTTGCAACAGTCCAGCGGGTCTTTGATGTCCTGCCTTGACTCGCTGACATATATCACACTTGGCGATATAGCTTCCGATTTCTCTCTTCATCTTATGCCACCAAAATTGCTCTTTCAAATATTGATACATCTTAGTTCCTCCGGGGTGGATAGAATAAAGAGTATCATGAGCTTCCTTCAGAATAACTTCTTTCAACTCAGAATCTGCTGGTACAGAAAAGCGTCCTTTGTACCACAGAACTCCTTCTTCGTCTTTGGTGAATCCGGGTACTTTGCCTGTAACAATACGACGCTTGATTCCGTTGATACTAGCATTTCCTTTATGCGCCTCTTTGATCTGGATGATCAAAGTGGGTTGAAGTTTGATGCTAGCCAAAAATCCTTCACTCACTAATTCTATGCGGAAATCTTCCATCTCCTTGTGCAAACTTGGTTGCTCCTTCAAAATCATGGAGTTCAAGCGGCACGGCAATCTGCTAAGGGCATCTGCTACCACGTTGGCTTTACCAGGGTGATAGTGAATGTCCAGATCGTAATCCTTGATTAGCTCAATCCATCTTCTCTGCCTCATATTCAGCTCCTTCTAAGTGAATATATACTTCAGGCTCTTGTGATCCGAATAAATCTCACAACGGTTTCCCATCAGGTAATGCCTCCATGTCTTCAGGGCTAGAACTATGGCTGCGAGTTCGAGGTCATGGGTTGGGTAATTTGGCTCATGTTGTTTCAGTTGTCGAGATAGATAAGATATAACTTTGCCTTCTTGCATTAGCACACATCCGAGACCGATCTTGGATGCATCACAATACACGTCGAAGGGCTTTGTGATATCCGGCATGATTAAGATTGGGGCTGAAATCAAGCTCCTCTTGAGTTCTTGAAAACTCGCTTCACATTTGTCTGTCCATTCAAACTTCTTGTCCTTCTTCAGCAATTGGTTCATGGGTCTGGTGATACTCGAGAATCCTTCTATGAACTTGCGGTAATATCCCGCCAATCCGAGAAATGCACGAACTTGGGTTTGAGTCGTTGGGGCTTTCCAATCTTCGACCTCCTTCACCTTTGCAGGGTCAACGGCAATTCCTCTGGCTGATACAATGTGACCGAGGAATCCTACTTCTTGTAACCAGAATTCACATTTGCTAAACTTGGCATACAACTGATGCTCTCTCAGGGTTCCAACAATGGTCCTTAGGTGTAGCTCATGTTCTTCTTCCGATTTGGAATAAATCAGAATGTCATCGATGAAAACAATGACAAACTTATCCAGGAAGTCCATAAAAATCTTATTCATGAGATTCATCAAATAAGCTGGGGCATTGGTTAATCCAAAAGACATAACAGTATACTCGTATAATCCATAACAGGTGGTAAAGGCAGTCTTTGGAATATCCTCTGCGCGAATTTTCAGTTGATGATAACCAGTTCTAAGATCAATCTTAGAAAACACTTTGGCACCGGTCAACTGATCAAAAAAATCTTCTATCTTGGGCAAGGGATACTTGTTCTTGATGGTGACATCATTCAACTTCCGATAATCCATACACAAACGGTTACCTCCATCCTTCTTGTCCACAAATAAGACAGCTGATCTCCATGGTGACGCACTTGGTTGAATCAATCCAATTTCCAACATGGCATCCAGTTGCTTCTTCAGTTCTTCTAGTTCCGACGGGTTTATACTATAGGGTCTTTGGGCTATGAGTCCTGTTCTGGGGATTAGTTCAATGATAAACTCGATATCCCGATCTGGGGGCATACCGGGCAAAATATCTAGAAATACATTGGGGTATTCACAGACTATCCGGACTTGGTCAATGGTAGGTTGGGCTATACTCTTGTTGCACTTGAATTGGCGAGGTAAGGTTTCAAATATATGCTCGACTGATATTCCGGTTGTACTGGTCATGGTGATGGCTTTCTTGGCACAGTCAATCAATCCTTTATGTTTGGACATCCAATCCATTCCTAGTACTACTTCCAAACCTTTAGTTCCGAGTACTATCAGATTAGCATAAAAATCTATGCCATGGATTCGGATAGGGACTGCTTTGCAAATTTGCCTAGCTTTGGTGGTTGAACCGGGAATTTGAACAATCATAACATGCTTCAGTTTTGTTGGTTGAATTTTACTAGTGAATGCAAATTCTTTGGTGAGAAATGAATGCAATGCACCAGAATCAAACAACACTCTTGCAAGTACTGTATTAACAGAAAACATACACAGCACGACGTCTGGCGCTTCCTGAGCTTCTTCAGTATGCATGAGGAAAAGACGGCCGTTGCGGTTGAGTGAATTCCCTGGGGCAAACCTCCTTCCTGGCTAAACACGACGCTGCTGCTGAGCTGGGGCATTGGTATTGGGGGCTGCGGCATTCTTCATGTTGGGGCACTCGTTGGAATAGTGGCCCTTATTTCCATAGTCATAACAAGTCACTTGCGACTTGTCCTTTGCTGCAACAGGCACACCATTGCTTCCAGTCCTCGGGGCAGTGTTGGTGTTGGTGGCAGCATTGTTGATGTTGAACTTGGATGGTGCAATGTTGAAATTGCTAGATTTGCCGGGGTTGTTGTGATTTCCTCCAGGCCTAGGGTTTCCACGGTTGGGATAGGTCGGACGGTTCATTGGGGGTCTGTTGGTTCTTGGGGCAAATCCTGGAGACGGGATAGGGCGATACTTTGGGGTCTGATGGGTTCCTGGTTGATGCATCATGCGACGCTTGCGGTTCTCATTGGCTTGGTTGATCTTTCCTTCCATCTGGATGGCAGAGTCGACAAGGGCTTCAATATCCATAAAGGGAATATTGACCAACACAGTCTGCATCTCATCGTGCACACCATTCAGGAATATTTCTTTCTTCTTGGCTTCAGTGTCGATCTCATCCGGGGCATACCTAGCTAATGGCAAAAATTTGTCACGGTATTCCACTACGGTCATCCTTCCTTGCTTCAGTTCTCTGAATTCGTCTCTCATTCTCTTGATCAAACCCGGTGGCACATGGGTTCTACTGAACTTGACCTTGAATTCCTCCCAGGCCATCATTTGGCCTCCGGTCATTGCGCGAACACTGTTCCACCATGCCCTGTCATCTCTGGCTAGATAGTGGGTGGCGAACAGGACTTTCTCGTTAGCTTCCACTCCGGCGACTTCTAGGTCATTTTCCATGGTCTGCAGCCAATCGTCGGCATCTAGGGGCTCTTCAGACTTAGTGAAAACAGGTGGGTTGGTGTTCTGGAAATTCTTGAGCTTAGATCCATGGTTGTCCTGATTTCCGTGGCCTTGGTTGTTGTGGGCAAGCTGAGCTATCTGTTCCAGGGTGTCTAGGTTGGCTTGACGTTCCGTTCTTTCAGCTTCGCGGTCAGAAACCAACATTTGCAGGATCTGCAACATCGGGTCCGGGGATGAACCACTTCCTCGATGTGGCATCTGAAGATTGAGATAGATCATGAGAAAAGAGGGAAATTTCTAAGGTTCTGGGACTTTGAAAAGTTTTTAGAGTTTGACTCAGATTTTCTAGCAACTTGCTTTTCATTCATTCACTCATAGCACACGATACAAACACACACCACAGCAAAGGAAAACACATGGTTTTAAGAACCATTCTGGAAACTACGATACAATGGGACCGAATACTACTCACTACGCTAGTCCTCAAGTGATACTACTCCTTAGAGTCGGTGTAGTCGTCATCCTCATCATCCTCGTCGTCATTGATGAAGGCGAAATCATCCTCATCGGTGAAGAAATCCATAGCCTGATCTTCCAGAAAATCATCATCATCACTTGAAAGTACCGACTTGATACGACTAGAGGGGGGCTGAATAGGCGTCTACCAATTTTAATTTGTTTTTCACTTTTAGGCTCAACGAGAAAGGAAGTTATCTAGAGATGCAACTAAGTGAACAACCTAAATGCAGGAAAGCGGACACCAACCACAAAAACAGTAAATAGCAAGGAGTAAAGGGAGGGAACGAAGTAACCGGCAAGGGGACACGGAGATGTAATTCCCGTAGTTCACTCCCAAGGAGCTACGTCTATGTTGGAGAGGTGTCGGGGCCACACAAGGTCACCCGAGCGCCACAAAGGCCTCACCTTCTTCTCAGGTGAGCTCCCCCACAAAGGAGGCCTCACAATCCACTAACCGGTGACCTTGAAGGCGCCAACCAAAACCTTTACACCAAGGTTGAGGGGGTGGCTCCACAACTCAATTGAAGGCCCTCAACGACACCTCGAAGCTTTACAACACATGCCTCAGCTCCGGGGATGCCCTACACCGTCTAGGGTTCCAAGAAACCCAAGAGCAACAAGATCCACAAAGGATGGGTGGGGGAAATCAATTCTTCTTTGGTGGAAGTGTAGATCTAGGTCACCTCCCTCACCTCTCAAAAGATCAGGTCATTTGAGTGGCTAGAGAGAGAGATCTAGTGAGGTGAAGCTCAAGAATTAATGGAGGAGAGAGAAAAAAATCGAGAGAGAGTAGGAGGAAGAAGAGGGGTGCCTTAAATAGGACCCCCTCGCATTGAACCGTTACAGCCCCCGCGACCTCACCGGAAGTTCCGGTGAGAGGCCGGAAGTTCCGCCTGAGCCTGGCTCCAACGGTCATCAGACCGTTGACGCCCGCTCCAGAAGCGCAACCGGAAGTTCCGGTCAAAACGGACCGGAAGTTCCGGTGAACTTCCGACCAAGTTCCGATCAAGTTTCGGCTAAATAGCACACTTCTAAACAGAAGGTTACTGAGCCTTCACCGGAACTTGAGCGAAACAAGGGGCGGAACTTTTGGGTCGCGAAGCGAGTCTGACCGGAAGTTCCGGCCTTCAGGCGGAAGTTCTGCTCAAAAACTTTTGCTAGGACAAGTTCCGAGCAAGTTCCGGCAAATAGCACACTTCAAAACAGAAGGTTACTGAACCGCCACCAGAACTTGGGCGGAACAAGCGTCGGAACAAACTGTAGAACAACCCGCAGAAAAAGGTTTGAGCGGAACTTCCGGTCTATGACCGGAAGTTCCGGTGAGACACTAAAGGCCCCAACGGAACAGGAAAAGGCTCTCTCTCACAGAATAATGGGATGGCTGTGGCGGTGCATATAGGTTTGTGCAAGAACAAGTGATTTCCCACAGCCTTCCAACATGGACCCCCTCTTAATAGTACGGTGACCTAAAAACATCAACCAGAAAGAAACTAGGAGAAGACTAAAAAGGCCACCGTCTTCAAAAGATCACAAGAGAGCATCCATCACAATAGAACGAGACAACAATGATGTTTCCCCTGAAACTCAAGAGCACAGTTAAAAACACGGTTGGGATTGTCATTTAACACCAAAAAACATCATGGGAAGATATAGTCCTTTCATCACTGACATAGGAGTAGGGGTCTCCACGAAGGTCTTCTCCGGCATTCTCCCTTTCCTCCAACTGCATGTCTCTCTCGTGGATGGTCTCCTCCAAAGACGAGATACGGTGGCGAAGACGGGCAATGATGCACTCCTTCTTGTCGAGCCGACGACGGCGAGAATTGCGATCCTTCACTAGCATGGCGATAGTATGATCCTTCGTCTTGATGATGGCGGACTTGTGGTTGGAGTAGTCACGGCAGTTATCCAATTCCTGCTGACGATCGTACATCATGAAGCTGAGGTGGTCCAACTGAGTCTTCAGCTCGTGGTGGTATGGGGCTTCCAGGGGTTGTCCATTATCATCACGCCTTGGGAAAAACTCAAAGCGGGTACCCTTGATCTGGTTGATACTCTGCCCACACAGACAGGCAAGAGCTTCCTGCATGGCCCTGGCAAGTCCATCGAGACAGTTGTTCTCTCTTAAGGTAAACTGAATTCCCTCAGCAGTGGGAGGTTCAATCTTTCCTCGGAGACTTGCAACAATTAGCCACTGTAGATCTTCTCCTCCTTGATCATTGAGCTGGGCTCCGAAGAACTCGGGGTGTGGACGCTCTAGAAGTTCTGAAAGCTGGTCCAAATCCCTCTCAAATATAAGGTCTCCTCCATTTCCCAACTGGTAAAACTTGCTGTACTTCACGTCCATCTAAAAGAATATAAGTGGGTAAGTTAGTAGAGTGATCAAGTGTGTCAAATTTTAGGTATTTTGCAAGAGTTTTGAGGAACATGATTTTTTTTGAAAGAATCAAGGTGATAAGAATGGGAATAAGTTTTTGTAAATATTTGCTTCCTTTGGTTTTGAAACTAAGTTTTTGATTCAAATGTCCAGTCTAACTAGGGTCTCCTATGGTCAGGATGGCTCTGATACCAACTTGTCAACACCAGGATTTTTAATCCCAGATGCCTGTTATGCCATACATCGCAATCCCAGGATTACCATTTTTGCGAGACATAACAGAATTGGATACCACAGTACATCATCCATTACAAACCATACATAAGGTCTTACACAAATAAGGATCTCATGATCCAGTTCTTAATACAACTCAAGCAACGGAAATACGTAATAATAACGGTAGCGTAGGCCAAGCTCCATCTTCGGGGTCACAGGCAATGCTGACGATGGGAGATGATCCTAGTTGTCGTAACCTTCCTGGGGTCCATCTTCCAGGTACTCCTCTTCATAGTCTGGCCATGGGAATAGCCAGTGACAAAGCCATGAGTACTCTTTAAGTACTCGCAAACTAATACTACCAGGTAAAAGGTTTTTTTTGTAGTAGGACACTAAGCTCTGGGGTTGTTTTGCAAAAAGCTAGATTTACCTCTACTAAGTTTGGAAACAGCGAATACTAGTTAAAGTTTTATAACACCTAAGTGGGAACTTGTATCTCATGCCACAACTCTGTTGTGGTCAAGTCCAAGTCTCAAATCATTTCACAAGTCATTTTGAAAAAAACATCTGACGGGGAAACAGTATGGCCACTCCAATTGTCCATAACCGCGGACGCGGCTATTCGAATAGTTTGACACTCTGCAGAGATTGTACACTTTCACCACAACATTCGATACATCTGTCAGGAACAAATCCTAAATTCACCATACTCAGTATGCGGATAATCAATCCTAACCTTTCAATTACACGCCCTAGTATAAGCACCTCTCCTATGAGTTTGGCCTCCCAACCATGACCAACTATCATCTTGGGTACTGCACAGGTGGACAATCTTCACAAGGTAGCCTCAGCTCAGACCTTGGCCGTGAGGGAACTAATACTAAGGTATATAAGTTTCCAGTCAAGCCCTACCCAATTCTCGGGTATTGTGGTTGTACGGTAAAATTGGAATGGTATCACATCCAGACAACCATCAGTTTTATAAAGGGCTAAGGCTCATGCCTCAACATTTTCATCACCATAAATCATCTAGTGTTCGGAAACACATGTCCAAAACATCTTAGTAGAATGATCCATCATTCTAAGGTTTTCATAACCATTTTCCACCAAGTATTCCCATCTAAAGTTGATCAAGTTTTATGCTTAGCACTAGCATCTACAAGTGGGGGTAAGTACTAATCAGGGGTGGTAAACAAGTGGAGTTTAACTAAGTTCAATCTCATGCCTTAGGATGACATCAAGATTTTCTAGCTTAGGCAAAAATTTATGATCTTTATGCAACCTTCAAATATCCTTCTAGTATCTACAATTTACTTAAGTAAACTCTAAGTAATAGCTTTGATAAAGAAATAAAGTATAAAGCTTGCAAGTAAAAACTAGGATTGGTTTATCAAGTGTGTAGGATAATCTATGCTTAAGGCATATAGTTGGCGTGGTGACAAGAAAGTATTGGCTTGCATCAGTATCAGTATAAGCTTGCCTTGTGCAGAGTAGTGGTTGCAGTACTCCTCGGCTTCTTCTTCGTAGTATCCTCCTTCCTCCTCGTATCCTTGGTCGGTACTAGCGTCTATGAATAAATACGAGGTACACAATCACCAAACAATACTTAACTACTTGCACTCATCCCACAAAAAGGGGTCCTATAGATGATCTAGCATCATCACTAACATTACCAGATCAAAGCTTGGTTTCATTCCTTTTATTTTTAGAAAAGTAATTTCTACTCATTGAAAAACTACTTAAGATTTAATATTCTCCAAACCAAACATGGGATCATGTTGACACATGTCATCACCACATATTTTAGTCCATGGGAATGTGATTTAAAGTGGTGACACAATTTAATAATGTTTAACCTTTTATTTTTAATTAAATAAAGTGACTAGAAATGCTTATATGGCATTCTTTTATTACTTGGTCATTATTTCTGTAAGTAAACCTATATATTTTTATATATTCTGGAAGGTATGGTTAAATGTGATTTTTGAGAGTTGGAATCAACTCAAAAGCTATTATGGTTTAAATTTGAAAAATGTTTGAATGCAGAAAAGCTTCTGCCTTGTTATTTTTACCAAGAGTGATCTACAGATCCAAATGATTTAAATCCAACGGGCTTGAATTCAGCACTTCCAGACCTTTCTAACAAAATTGGTTTCATTCAATTTGGTTCACTGAATAGAGCTGGGTTGATTTTTGAAAGCAGAAGTGTGTTTGAATGAAAATGGAAAAATCAAAATTCAAACAACTGGGCTGCGCGGGAAACGATACTGGGCCGGCCTGCTAAGAACAGCGCTTACGCGGGATGGTTAAGTTGCTGTCCCCACGCGTCAGTGAGACGAGGGGGTGCGAAGCGGTATGGGGCAATATGGTGCGTTCGATCTAGTTCTAATCCAACGGCTGAGGGTCGTCGTCCATGTCGGGCAACGCCGGCGAGACTGAACCCTAACGCGGCAGGTGGTGGTCGTCGGGGGCTCACCGGGGCTCAGGCAAGGGTCGGCGAGGCGGGCGAACGACGAAGTCAACTACGGCGAACCTCCTGATACGGCAGCTTCTCCTGGGGCGGCTCCAATCGCTGGCTCCCTTCTTCTCCAGCAGCGGCGGGCTCCGATGGAATTCCGGCGAAGCGCTACTCGCCTTGCTTCGGGAACAGGGTGGAACGATCAGTGAGGAGAGGGGAGTGAGATGGTGTGTCAATTTGGCTGGGGGTGGCCTCTATTTATAGTCGCGACAACAAGACCGAACGGGATGGGCAGGCGACGGTGGCGACATGGCTACGGGCTGCTAGAGGCATGGCCGGCGGTGGCGATCGCTTGGTGGTCTCCTGGCGACGCTCTACGGCTTTATTGCGCATGTAGGGGCGGTGGCAAATGGTCTGGAACATGCGATGCTCTACACAGACGAGGCGGCGTCTTCGACGGCGAGCGGTGGCTATGGGGCATGGGGCAGCGAACGGGGATGTCTGGCGGTCTCCTGGGTCGGTGGTGATCGTGTATGCACGCAGCGAGGGCGGCGCGCGGTCTATGGGCATGTGTCGAGGGAGGCGCTCTGGCGCATGCTCGACATGGTTGCTGGCGAGCTGGGCACGATCTGTGCGTGTGGTCTAGGGGTTGGCAACGCTCGAGCGCTGGACAGGGAGTGGCGGTGGGGTGTTGGCTTGCTCCCAGACATGTTGGCTAGGCTTGTTTCTTCTCCTAGCTTGCTGTCCATACTGGGGTGACATGGTGAGCTTCGGCTGTTCACCATTGATGGCATTGCCAAGCTTACAGTGGGGCTAGTGCTTGGTTTAGTTTGCTAGATGATCTACTGAGGTTGCTGTGAGCTAGAGAGGGAACAAGTTAGGCTCCAATCACTGCTCACAATAGTGTTTAGATTTTATTTGATTTGAATCAGCAAGGTGTTTGATGAAATGGCCGCAAGAATTCAAGTTTTAAATTTTGAAAAGATTTTTGGTGGGTGTGCTAGGTTGGTGTTGGTGAGTCTGCAGATGCTTAGGTTTTGAAAGTTGAGCTTGTATGAGTGGTTTTTGAAAAAGTGGGATATTCCCATATGATAAAGATTCAATTTTGAATTGTCATTTAAACTATGCATTTGAAAGTTTCTGGATGATCACAAGGTGGGCCTTGATACTTTGTTAAGAGTACTATCAAGGGGTGTAAAGATCCAAACAAGTTTCTGTTAAGTTCTGAAAGTTTGAGACAGCCAAAGTAGGCATGGGAGTTAAATTGGTCAAAATGACCATTCACTCATTTTGTTTGTTTTGATTTATTTGTCTTTGGGAAAATTTGGGAATTGTTTGGATGATGTTTATTTCACCTAAGAATCCTTTTACAAGCAAAGAAACACATAAACAAGGCAATTAAAAATAATCCAAATTGGAATGCATACACACATGCATGCTTTCATATTTTTATTTAGAAAAGTTTTTGTTAACCCTAATTTTGAAGATTAGAGTTTGATGATTCTAGTTTAATATTTTTGGGATGTTACATCAGCCCAGAGGAGCTCGAATCTGCTATGCAGGAGATGGAGGAGGACATCAGATGCGACGAGCATACCGACAAGGCCATCACATTCCGAGAAGTGTTCGTCGCCATTGGGAGTGTGATGGAAGAAGATCAACACGAACAATATCCGCCTAAAGCGCTGGAGAAGGGGAAGGGGCCACCTTTTGCAGTCGATAATGATCACACAAAGCCTATGCCCCATCCACCTAACCCAACACAACAGCCGCAGGAACTCCTGCTGATAGAGTGATGTACGACAATTTGCTCTTCGAGCCTATGACCGTGGCTCATATACGGAACGTGGTCCAGCTCGTCGAGAAACGCCAGCTGCTGCTGCAGGAAGCACATGCCATCGTGGAGCAAGGCGTAAAGCTAGATCAAGATCTGGCCAAGGCGCAAAAGTCAATAGAAAAAGGTAGAGCCATGAAGGAAGGCAGGTCATGCCTACTCCTATTCTCAACCTAGCCATCGCCAAGACCCTTCTGTAGAAGGATAGATCACCCGTAGCTGTGGAACAGGTCTATGACCTTGTGGCGAAGGCGGTCAAACAACAGGAAAAGGCCACCTCTCAGAGGCTTCAATCTGATCCAGCATATTGCCAGTCTAGCAATCCTAACCGCCAGGGGAGCGATCTCCTCAGGATGTCGGGTCCCAGACGGGTTCATCAGAGCAAAGACGGAGGGATGCGTGCAATAGGAAGGATGCAATCCCCATACCCTCTGACCATGGAGGCAAAGCTCATCCTCGTCGCCCATCTCCATCGCCCCGATCTCCCCGACATCAGGAAGAACCAAGGGCTCACCATCGTACGAGCATGCCTCCGCCAAGGCAAGGCAGAATCGTCATTCGCAACAACACGGAGCAGCCCTGTCACGATGGAGAGCGCAACCAAGGACACAAGAGCAGGTCGCACCATGACCCTCCACATCCAACAAGCAACCGCGACAAGCGCGAGGCGTCGTAGGAGGGTAACAGCAAGAAGGCTAATCCACCGCCACATCTGCCTCCGTCGCCACCTAGCAGCCACCATGGCGGAGGAGGCCCGCGTCGTTCACGCAGCCCATCCCCTGGCGGCAACAAGAAAAGAGAAAGCCCGGAGCCATACGATGCACGTTCATGCTTGGACAAGATTCACGAGGCCCGGGAAGGACCATACCTGGGACCACATTGCTTTGGACCTGTAATACGGACTGCAACTTACCCCAAGGGTTTCCGGATTTATAAGACGATCAAGCCCTATGATGGCACCGCCAAACCAGCTACGTGGTTGCAGGATTATGGCAACGTGGTGGAGATCGCCGGGGGTAACCCCAATGTTGCTGTCAAGTACCTCCCACTGATGTTGATGGGCACGGCCCGCCAATGGATTGATGACTTGCCAGAAAAGTCCATCTACAACTGGTTGGAGATGCAAGAAGCATTCACCCGAAACTTCGAGCGTACGTATAAGCGTCCCTGCACTGTTGGCGATCTACAACAATGCGTGCAAGAGAAAGATGAGTCATCTCGATCCTACCTCTCCCGCTGGCTGGATACGAAGAATTTCTGCGCAGGAGTGCACGATCAGACCGCCATGGCCGCCTTCATCGATGGGTTGGAAAAAGGTACGTTGCTCCGACATAAGTTGAAGAGCCTGTAGGACAACCATAGGCTCGATCTCAACCAGATGATCCAGTTGGCCAGTGAGTTCGCGGCTGCCGACGATGATGCTCGCGGCTCCCTGCTGGCAATAGTCGTTCCAACCCAAGCTAAGAGGAATAACAACACCAAGCAGAACAGCCCGCCAGAAGAAAAGAAAACTTGCGACATGGTCGCCAGGATGTTCGCAGGACGAGGTGATGGCGGACAGCGTGGCCGAGGACGGGGGCTTGGTCGTGGGTAGCAACGAGGTAGCGAAACTACTCCGGCCGTGCTCCGTGTTCCCCAAATGTAAGAGGAGTACCGTGATATGCCATGCCTTGTACACCTCGACACGAACAGCAAAGACACTCACACCAATCGTAATTGCAAGTTCGTCAACGACCTCAAGGAGGACCCGGAGTCTGGCTACAAGCGAAGCAGGAAGAATAAATCATGAGGCAAGGGCAAAAGGAAGAGGAGTCCAAGGATTCCAATGACATGGACAAGGACGTTGACCCCAAGCGCACCAACAAAGGCGATGGCAAAGTCAAGAACTACTTCGAGAAGAAGGCCCTCATCTACCACACTTTCCTTGGCACCCCAATTATCCGGGCACAGAAATCCTCGCTGAGGATACTGATGGCCACCCTACCCCCAGTCCCCCAGTATCTGCGCTGGTTGGAAATTCCAATCACTTGGGACAGGAAGGATCAGCCAGTCCTCATCCCTACGGAAAACCAATACGCCATGGTCATCAACCCTTTGATTGATGGCAACGAGTTCACCAAATGCATGGTGGACAGTGGAAGCAGCATCAACATTCTGTACCTGGATACACTGCACAAGATGAACTTGACGGAGACCAACCTAAGGCGGACCGGCACCATGTTCCATGGCATAGCTCCTGGCCGGGAGGCTCGGTCCCTTGGGTGCATCACGCTTCAGGTTGCTTTTGGTGATGTTAATAATTACCGCCAAGAACACATGACCTTCGAGGTGATCCCCTTCAAGAGCGTGTACCACGTCATATTCGGACACGACACATTCCACACCTTAATGTCCAAGCCATGCTTCGTCTACAACAAGCTCAAGATACCCGGACCAAACGGCGTCATCACCGTATTCGGAAGCTTTACAAAGGCAAGGGACTGCGATATTGGAGAAGCAGCCTTTGCAAAAGTTGTCCTCTACAGCGAAGAATTCAAGGAGATCTAGAGCAAGGTTGACGCCACGGAGATGCCAACATCGAAGAAGCAGATTTCTGACTCCGATCCCGCCTTCAAGGCCGCCATCAAGACCAAGCCGGTGGAACTTGTGGTAGGCGATGCCACCAAGATCACCGCCATTGGGACGAACCTGGACCCTAAATAGGAAAGCGCGCTCATCAAGTTCCTCCGTGAGAATAGGGACATCTTTGCCAGGCAACCTGCCGCATGAAAGGTGTACCTAGGGAACTTGCCGAGCATAGCTTGAATATTGATCCAAAATGCAAAACGGTGAAACAACCTCTACGAAGCTTCGGAGACGAGAAGAGACGCGCCATAGGAAAGGAGATAGCTAGGTTACTTAAGGAAGTTTTATCCGAGAAGTCCTGCACACCCGATAGGTGGCCAATCATGTACTTGTCCCCAAAAAGGGAACCAAAGAATTAAGAATGTGCGTTGATTACACCGGCTTGAACAAATCATGCCCGAAAGATCCGTTTTTTTGCCTCGCATTGACCAAGTCATTGACTCGACGGCTGGCTCGGAAATTTTGTGTTTTCTTGATGCATACTCAGGATACCATCAGATAAAGATGAGGAAGTCGGACCAGTTGGCCACTTTGTTCACCACACCTTATGGCATGTTTTTCTATCTCACGATGCCCTTTGGGCTGAAAAACGCAGGCGCTACGTACCAGCGAACTATGCAACATTGCCTACACGATCAAATTGGTCGGAACGTTCACGCCTATGTTGACGATATAGCGGTGATGTCTAAAAACTCAAACGACTTAATCTCCGACTTACAAGAAACCTTTGACAATCTCTGAAAATATAACATGATGCTTAACCCAAAGAAGTGCGTCTTCGGGTTTCCAGGAGGCAAATTTTTAGGCTTCATCGTTTCCCAACATGGAATCGAGGTCAACCCGGAGAAAATCAAAGTGATCCTAAACATAAATCGTCCGACATGCCTAAAGGACATCCAATGGTTAACAGGAGCCGGTTCCTCAGCCGACTTGGAGAGAAGATTTGCCTCTATACAAGTTGTTGAAGAAGGCCGACAAATTTACGTGGACGGACGAAGAAGATACTGCGCTTAAGGACCTAAAAGGGATACTCTCCTCTATACCTGTGCTTGCAGCACCTGGGCCTAGTGATCCTATGCTAATATATATGGCGGCCACTAATGTCTACGCACTTCTATTCTTATAGATAGTTGTTGGGCCTCCAAGTGCAGAGGTTTGTAGAACAGCAGCAAGTTTCCCTTAAGTGGATTACCCAAGGTTTATCGAACTCAGGGAGGAAGTGGTCAAAGGTATTCCCTCTCAAGAAACCCTGCAATCAAGATACAAGAAGTCTCTTGTGTCCCCAACACACCCAATACACTTGTTAGGTGTATAGGTGCACTAGTTCGGCGAAGAGATAGTGAAATACAAGTGGTAATGGTGCCAGAAAATATCTTCTGACTTGTTGTTGACGTGGGGTAACGTGTGTGAGACTGAAATAAAGATGGAAGCAAGCAAACATGCAACAGATCTAGATGCAAACGGTGTTTCAATGTTTAGAAACAAGGCCTAGGGATCATACTTTCACTAGTGAACACTCTCCCATATAAATATCCTCTCTTCATGATACTACTCTTAACTACTCTCCGGTTGGAAACTCTAATCCACGGTAGGGCCTTCCCCAATCTAGATAACCCCACACTATCACCTTGAACGCTAGATGGTTCCAACAAACACCGCAATTTCATAGATAAATCCAACTCCAAATATACTCATGATAAATATATGTAATCTAGCGTAAGTGCCATACACGGTGTGCACGCTATCACTTTCACACACGTGGGGAAAATCATAGATCTATTAAAGCACGATGAGTATTTATGTAGACTCTAGCCTAAGTGCCACCATGGCGTGCACGCTGTCACTTTCACACACATGGGGAGAGCAGCGATCTATTGAAGCACTTGTGTAGCAAGGTAGATCTACTAGATTACAAAGCTCATGACCACAACAAGATCATGCATAGAGAGAGAGATGAACACATAGCTACCGGTAGAGCCCTTAGCCTCGAGGAAGAACTACTCCCTCTTCATCATGGGAATCAGCAACGGTGATGGAGATGGTGGTGGAGATCGATGGAGATGTCTCCTGTAAGATCCCTCCCTTTTAAAGGTAAGGATCCCTGTGATTGCAATGCTAGTCCCTGGATCAATGCTAGCATCCACAGTTTAAGATGAAGTACACAGAAGCAAAGGTCATTATTACATATCATTCCAGAGACAAACATAGTCTTTTACAACTCCATGGCCATAGGCCTAATACAAGAGTTTAACCATAACAATATAAATAATGCTTCATCTTCATGTGCCACAGGCAAGCATGTTGAGTGTAGACTCATAACCCCTAATCATCATCAGAATAACCTGCAACATCACAAGTTACAGCCACAGTGGGTCAATACATTGGAATAGTATTGGCAAGAGATACCTTAGTAGAATATTAACATCTAAATACTATATGAATTTGGCTAAGTGTAGCTTAGGCTTGCTTTGCTCAAAATAGGTTTTACCTATCAGTTGAAAACACTAAGTTTTTCTTTGACAAAACTTTCCCAAGGAAACACCAATAGAAATTGGTGAACCTTCACCCTTGTTCAACCACAAGTTTTAACTTAGAAAATTGGGATGAGGAGATTCTTGATAGTTTCCATGCCTTGATGCTCAAGTTGTCCAATACCAGGGACATGGCTAAGTACTTAGATTCTTCCATCTGCAGAGGTTGTGCACTTTCCCCACAAGACTTGATTTTCACCAAGACAAGACCTTTCAGAAGCCTTCCCTTAGACCAAATGGACGCGTTCCAGCCTATCATCCCACTACCACCAACTTTCCAAATGGCTAAGTTATTGCAACCTATATGATCCAGGCAGAGCCCATAATGCCATGTGGCTGCACTAGAAGCTTATTAACATTTGGCATCTCAAATCCCTTTGTTCCTGGGTGGCTTTCCACAAGTGTGATACACAAGGTAAACCATAGAAATGGGCCTTGTGTAACCACTCAACACAAACCAATGTTTCCATTCCACCCAGGTGTTTCATTCACTTAGTTGTTTTGTTAAGCAAAACATAAGTCCAGAGACTTGGAAATATTTCTCATAGCATGTTTATATAATCCACCCTTGGTTGCTACTAGCTAGGCTAAGCATGGCAATATCAAGTATCTTAACTTAAAGGAAATTCTAACATTGCTACAACTACTAGGATTTCCCAAGCATAGCATATAGATACTTAGCAAAATATTCATGCAAGTCCTAAACAAAATATTTCTAATGCATAGGTGAAATTATAGGGATAAAAACATGAAGCACCACTTTCCTTGGTAGTTTGGGGAGTAGCAACAATCTTCACAACCACAATCACTATTAGCACCAAAATCTACACATAAAATAATGGCACCAAAATCACATAACAAAATATACAAACAATAATATATGAATGTATGCAAATGCCATGTGATGATTTTTCTACACCAAACAAGACAAGTAAACACTACTGAAACATAAACAAGACCAAGATACTCAAAATAAACCTTATTTGATCTTTAAAACATTTTTCAAATAATTTCCATACTCAAATTAAGCCTACATATGTCTCTGCAAAAATAATCATTTTACAGAGGCAAAACATTAAACACATTGCATAAACAGATAGGATTCTTTCTCCGGATTCCAATGGTATAAAATTTAAAAAATTTGAACGCGTGTGGCATCCCGCAAAACCACTACTAGAAAATCGCGTTGTTTTTGTGCATTGCATCGTCATGACCGCATGCTCATGTCATCATGCCACATTGCATTTGAGCATCGTCATCATCTTGCATTTGCTTGCATAAAACTAATTTCGGAAAAACCTGTTTGTGTTTTCTAAACGCCCCGTCTTTGTTCAAACGCAAAACCCGGGGCACCGGATTATTTTGTTTTGTCTGCTATCGGTTTGCAAAAGCCCGGTTTGAAATAAATAAAATAGTTAATTATTTTTAGTGGGGCAGTCGAACGGGCCGATTCGACCCGAACGACCACCCCCAGAATAAAAATCGGTCCAGCTTAGACCCCACCCCAAATCTTTTCTTACCCCAGTCCTATCTACCCACCCCTCCAGCCACCTCACTCCCTCCAATCGGCTCTCGCCACGTCACCCTGCCCCTTCCCCCTAACCTATCCCAGGCCGCCACCTAATCCTATCCCTTTCCCCACCTCTGTCTCTCTCTCCCCACAACCCCCACTCCTTCAGCCACACACGCGCCCCTCCCTGCCACCGGGCCCCACCCCGCGTGGGCCCTACCACCCGACCCCCACAGCCCCGCTGTCCCCACCTCTCTCCCTCCCCACCTTCTTCCTCCTCGTTCCCCAACCGCGCCCCCTCGCAGCCTCCTGCCCGACGTGCCCCGCTGCCTCCGGCTCCCCTCCTCGCCGTCGCTCTTCCCCCCCCCCCGACGCCACCGCCGCCCGAGCCCGCCTCGCCGCCGCCCGTTCTTCCTCCGGACACCACCGCCTGCCTCCACCGTCGGCCTCGCCGAGCTTCCTCCCCGTCGCCTCCTCCTCGGCCGTGGCTCCGCCAGCGCCCGAGCCCGACCGCCTCCGCCGACCACGCCACCGAACCGCCTCGCCCCCTTGCCTCTCTGCGCCACCGGCGGCCCCGCATCCCCGCCCGGCCGCCCTCAACCCCCCTCTGCCTCGAGCCCGCCCGTCCCGTGCGAGCTCCGCCCCGCTCGGCTCCCGCCGCCCCGGCTCCCCGGTCCTGCGCGCTGGACGCCCCGCCACCGCCGCCCTCGACCCTCTGCCTCGCCCCTCGCCGGCCCCGCACCTCCGTCGACGTCGTCCAGGAGCCCCGTCGCCCGCCTCCCCGGCGCAGCAACGCGCCCACGGCCGCTCCTCTCCCCGGCACCCTCGCTCTCCGGCAGCAGTCCCCGCGGCCGTGTGCCGCCAAGGTGGCCTCACCGGCGTCGATTCCGTCTCGGACTCCTCGCGTGTGTGTGCTCCTGTGTTTGTGTTGGGAGATGTTAGGGGCAGATCAAGTACAAGATTCTCTGAGGCTGAAATGAAGACAATGTTTCCAATTGTGGGAATCTAGCGCGGCAATTTTGATGCTATGTGAAAGACCACAATCTCGACGGCAAGTTCTCCATCGCAGACAATCGAAACAAGATCGGCTACATGGAACCCCCGCCAAGATCTTCATCGAAACCAAGAACTCCTCAGCGGTACCCGGGGATCTCCTACATGGAACCCTCGGGCCACATAAGACCATTGGCGCCACATCTGGATCCGCAGACCGAACCCGATAACCGCCAAGGCCGCCGACACGGATACACCAAGTTCTCATTCCTGGACGCCGAGCTCGCCGAGAACCCGGATGCGACAAGATCTGCCCCGTTGTTCGAGAATGTTCCTGCCGAGACCGATCCCATCGAACCTCGTCCCCGTCGGACCCTGAGACCGACCCCGAACCCCGGAACCCCAAGTTCGTCGAGACCCCCTAATGTGTGAACCTTTTTCCCGAGCCCCTATTTTTATAAATGCTAAATATATACAACTATTGCATATTAATCATTCACCTCGCATGCATATTTGTGTGGTTTGGGGGCCTTACGCCGATTCACCTAATAATTAAATATGGGGCCCATATGCGGGCAAATCTAGTCTTATATTGGCCTCATTTAAATTTGTGTAGCGCACCGGTGCTATCTTTTGTCTTGATAATGCAACATTTAATTTGCGGGGGTAGATAAATAACTTGAACCATATAATTAATTGTCGGGACCCCGGTTCCGCTTAATCTGACCTAATTGCGCCGCATCATTGCCATGTCATACATCATACATGCATCATGCCCGATCTTCTGCCGTTGTATTAAATAGTGCATCCGGTGTTTCTTCTAGTGTTTTGCTTCTTCGCGGATAAGGCCGTTGAGTTGATGTGAGCTTCGCCCCGATCTTCGGTTGAACCCTTCGACAATGTTTTCAGGCGAGCATCTCCCCCTTTCTACCTATCTTACTTTATAGTATTTATTCCCTCATGTTGATCTATTGCTATCTGTGTTGCGATGCTCTAGTTTTCGTACCCGTAATATCCCTTGCAGCCCTATATCGCCTTGGACACCTCCTATTACCTGTTGTTTGGTAGATAGTTGGACCTGCGCGTCGTAGTCGCTTGCTCAAGTGCTGTTGCGTGTCGTCAAGTGCCACAGTTGTTGGAATATTGCCGCCTGTTCGATGTTGGAGATGCTCTTGGCTTTATTTATCGTTAACTTTAATTACTGTTTAATAACTAAAATTGAAGTAGGTAAATGCAGAGGCACCGGTGGGTGATAGACAATATTTGGTTTCCGACCGCCCACTGGTGTCCCGTAGGACCCCGAGTTCATGACACCTGTTCCGAGATCGAGCGCGCTAACCACAGGTGGGGAGATATGGGCCCCCCATCGATTTAGTACCTGATTTCAAAGTACTGTACTGGGGGCCACAAGTAGTTTGGGGCTTTATTTACTATCCTGTACTTATGCCATGCTTTACCGCTTTATTTAAATTGTGTGATGGATAGCACACTGTACTGTTTAGGAAGCGGAGTGTTTTCGCGGTATCGACAGTCCCAGTTTTGGGATTTGCTGTCGTTTACAGCCACTGGCGCAAACCCTGAGTCCGTCTCGGAGACCGGCCGACTTCGTTGCGGGTGTACTTAGTGGGGTGGCCCCCCGTGCTTGCTTTGGGTCTGGGAAACGTCATGACTTAGGCCCCGCCGACATACCGATGGGTGTATGTTAATTGATCTGGCAAAAAGGGTCGAAGTGCGTGTGGATACTTTGGTGCACCCCTGCAGGGTTTAATCTTTTCGAGAAGCCGTGTCCGCGGTTATGGACGACTTGGAGCACAGTGCTTGATCATAGACAACTATAACTAAAGTTTACTGCTATAATTTGACTTGTATCCACTATGACTAGTAATCAGCTTCACTACAACGGAATGGCTAAATAAAAGTACCAACCACTGCTGGGTTTTGGGGGATATCTCATGCTAATTGTATTTGACTAGTAAGTGTCGCAACTACAACGGAATGGTTAACTAACACTGCCCACTGCTTAACTTATCAGGATGACTATCTATACCTGACTAGTAATCGCTGCAACGATAACAGAATAAATAAAACTGCCAACTGTGTGAGTTCCTCGGTTGACTTCCTCGTTTGGTCTCGAGGGGGAAATGCCAGGATGGGTATGTTTGGTGTTAGCTTCAGGTTGGATCCGGATAGGTCATTCTTATCCCTCTCTGATAGCCGTCAGTTGAATCGAGTCTCTATAGGTTGTTTAGTGCATGCTGCGCTGCCGCTTCAGTCCACCATACCTATGTAGGCGAGGACCGCCGAATTCTAGTCTCGCCGTGTACTGGCCTCAGTACTGACCGCTCTCTCTTTTTCCTTTGCCCTTTGTCGGCACCCCTTTTGTTTAAGCAGGTTTTGAGATCGACGTCGTTAGCAGGGTTACCCTTCCGGCTTGGCCTGGGCAGGGTTATGGACGCCACTGGTTATTCTTCAGGGCTCTTAGCCCCATTTGCATCTTGTCCGTAGTCGGGCGCTATATCGTTTTCAAGGTGATTTGGATCTTTGTACGGTATATCTGTATTCTTGACTCATTGAGTCGCTGTTGTATATATATCTGTTCTGTGGGTCCCATCGAGGACTGTTGTGTAATGTTATTACTTCGTTTTCCACCCGCACGAAAGTGCCTGGTGGGCACCTTTGAATCGTTTCTATGCGGGTTTGGCGGGAATCGCTAAAACTTGCATAGGGCCGATTCTGAGGGTGTTACAACGCGTGGATCAAAATTTATGAATTTTACAAGTTTGAATCACTAATAGATCTAATTCAGATTTTTAAAACAAAGAACTAGCCACGTGTCATGTCCTCATTGGTTGATACCGTTTCGCACCGGATCACACTCGCGGGCCATTATATCTAACTTAACACGCACGGTCCAGATCGACACATACCGCTTCGCTACAGATCTAATCCTAAGCGCTGGATCTAGATCCTACGGCTGCTAAGCATGCGACCAAAGATGGGCGGCGCCAGCGGCGGCAAGTGGCGGCGGCGCGCTCTGTCAGAGAGGTTTCCGGCAATTTAGATCGCGCGGGGAGGAGTGAAGATGCTTACAGTGTTCGCGGGACTGCAGTGAAGCTCAAGGTGGTCGAGGGAGAGACAGGGGCGCACAGGTTCAGCAGCAGGACCTCGTCGGAGTTGCTGGCGGCGTCGGGTGTTTGCGGGTGGAGCTGTTGCCGACGATGTGGATCGCCCTAGCACGAACCAGTGGTGTCAGAGGACGCACAAGGTTGTGGCGAACATGACAGTGTCAAAGAGGAAGCAAGGGCGCTCGGAGGTTACCGCTATTCCTCGTCGGAGTTGAGCGGCAACTCTGTTGCTTGCAGAGGTGGACGGAGGCGATGACCTGGGTCACGAGAAGGCAAAAGAAAGGCATCAGGAGATGCGCCAGAAAATGCTGGTCACGCTCGTTTGAAGCAAGGGCCAAGGGGCGCTCGGGTCTTACTGGAATCAGTCGCCGGAGCTGGTTCTGTCTGCGGCGATGCAACGAGAAATTGAGAGAACCTGGTGGCGGAGCGAGCGAGTGGGGTGAGGGGAAATGGCCGTGGTGAAGAGGGGATTAAGTAGCCAGGAGCGGGGTGGGGATTACTCTCTGTATCAATGGGAATTAAGCGGGGCTTAACTGCGGCGAGGTAACGGCGGAGCGGCTCGGGCGCGCGTTGATTGGGGACGACGCTGACGGGGCAAGGTAGGGTCGGGCTGTCAGCGGGTGGGTGCGCGTTGCTGCGGTGAGAAACAGAGAGGAAGGGGGAACCCCGGGTGGGCTGCTTTGGTTGATGGGACGAATGGGTAGCGCCTGGCCCAGTTCTGTTTTCTTAACCTTTTTCTTTTTCTAATTCGATTTTCAGGAAACCTTTTCAAATGAATTCAAATGTGTTTGAATTCCAAATCTTTCTGGATTTTTATAAAGGGAAACCTGCATATTTTTTAGTATAAAACCATGCTGTCTCACTAGAATTGCTTGGTTCCTTTGAAATTTTAAAACCATATTTTGTTTTGGAAATTTTTGTCCAAGCTTTGGAACTCAACCAAACCAACTTATGAACAAACAAATCTTGGTTTGAAACAAATATTCTCTCACTAGAGAGTAGCATTGGATCAATGCTTGTCTACATAAAATAATAAGCACTCAATGCTTCTGTTTTCTTTGAAATGACTTTGAAATTGATCCCTAAATGATTATGCATGCATGGATGATATGCAATCTTTGAAAACATAATTTTAGGGATGTTACAAATCTAACCCCCTTAAGGTGAATCTCGCCCTCGAGATTCGGATTGGCTAGCAAATAGGTGAGGGTGGTCTTTCCGAAGATCATCTTCTCTTTCCCATGTTGCTTCTTCTTCGGAATGATGGCTCCATTGAACTTTGCAGAATTTGATAGTCTTAGTCCGAGTAATTCTTTCTGCAGTCTCAAGAATCTTGATGGGTTTTTCCTCATAAGTGAGATGACTTTCCAATTGAACCTCCTCCAAAGGTATAATATCCTTCAAAGAAGTCTCTTCCATCTCTGGATGGCATATCTTTAGCTGACTCACATGAAACACATTGTGAACGGCAGACAATGATTCTGGCAATTCAATCTCATAAGCTACTTCTCCTTTACGACTCAGAATTTTGAATGGTCCAACATATATTGGGGCCAATTTTCCTTTGACTCCAAATCTCTTCACTCCACGAAGTGGTGACACTCTAAGATAAGCTCTATCACCCACTTCATAGGTGACTTCTCTACGCTTAGGATCTGCGTAGCTTTTCTGTCAGGACTGTGCTATCTTCAATCTGTCCTTTACCATCTTAACTTTCTCTTCAGCCTCTTTGATTAGTTCCAATCCGAACAAATTTCTTTCTCCCACACCATTCCATAGCAATGGGGTGGTACATTTTCTCCCATAGAGAAACTCAAATGGTGCCATCTCAATGCTGGCTTGATTGTTGTTATTGTAAGAGAACTCTGCGTAAGGCAGACTTTCATCCCAACTAGCGCCATAGTCTAGGGCACACGCCCTTAACATATCTTCTAGAATCTGGTTGGTCCTTTCTGTCTGTCCATCAGTCTGAGGATGAAAATCAGTGCTGAATTCCAATCTCGTTCCCAATGACTCATGTAGTTGCCTCCAAAAATGAGATGTGAATTGGGTTCCCCTATCAGACACAATACTCTTGGGTATTCCATGCAGACACACAATACTATTCATGTATATCTTGGCCAACTTAGAACTTGTGTAGGTTGTCTTCACGGGTATGAAATGAGCCACTTTAGTTAGGTTATCCACTACTACCCAAATAGAATCATATCCTGACCTGGTCCTTGGCAATCCGGTGATGAAATCCATGCCAATCTTATCCCACTTCCAATCAGGAATAGGTAGTGGTTGTAGCAATCCTGCTGGTTTCTGATGTTCCTCTTTTACTCTACTACATACATCACACAAGGCAATATTTTCGGCGATGTCCTTCTTGAGATTATTCCACCAACATCTTTCCTTCATGTCCATGTACATTTTGGTGTTACCTGGATGAATGGAATATGGGGAGTTATGCACTTCTTGTAAAATCAGTTTCCGAAGCTCCGGATCTTGCGGAACGCAGATACGTTTTCCATACCATAAAGTACCTTGTTCGTCTTCATGGAATCCTTTGTATTTTCCCTTGCCAATCTTTTCCTTAATCTCTTCAGTTTCCTTGTCTGCCTTTTGGGCTTCCTTGATCTTGTCCAACAATGTGGGTTGAATATTCAATGTCATGAGATATCCCTCAGGCACAATTTCCAATCTAAGGTCTCTAAATTGGGCACACAGATCATCTGGCAATTCTCCCTTAGTAAGGCCATTCACAAAAACCTTACGGCTTAGAGCATCCGCTACAACATTTGCTTTACCGGGGTGGTATTGCAAACTCAAGTCATAGTCCTTGATGAGTTCTAGCCATCTTCTTTGTCTTATATTGATTTCCTTATGGGTGAAGATATACTTCAAACTCTTGTGATCTGTGAACACTTCACATCGTTTTCCCAAAAGATAGTGTCTCCATGTTTTGAGTGCATGGACAATAGATGCTAACTCCAAATCATGAGTAGGGTAATTTACTTCATGAGTTTTGAGTTGTCTCGAGGCATAAGCCACAACTTTCCCTTCTTGCATTAGAACTGCACCTAATCCATGATGAGATGCATCACAATATACTTGGAAATCTTTCTCTAAATCTGGCAGACATAAGACTGGTGCTGTCACTAGTCTCTTCTTCAATTCTTGGAAACTGAGTTCACATCCTTCAGACCAAGCAAATTTCTTGTCTTTCTTTAGTAACTCCGTCATTGGCTTAGCTACCTTGGAGAAATTCTTAATGAATCTTCTGTAGTATCCTGCCAAGCCAAGGAAACTACGAACCTCCTTTACTGACTTAGGATATTCCCACTCAGTTACAGCTGACACTTTTGCGGGATCAACTGCTACACCATCTCCTGACACAACGTGTCCAAGAAATCCAACTTCATTTAACCAATATTCACACTTGCTGAATTTGGCATACAGCTTATGCTCTCTAAGCTTCTCAAGTATCAAACGCAAATGTCCTTCATGTTCTTCTTTGCTTTTGGAGTATATCAAAATGTCATCGATGAAAACGACAACAAACTTGTCAAGGAACTCCATGAACACCTTGTTCATCATATTCATGAAGTAAGATGGTGCATTGGTCAAACCAAATGGCATCACGATGTACTCATACAATCCATACCTAGTGGTGAAAGTTGTCTTAGGTATGTCTTGTTCTCTTATCTTGAGCTGGAAATAACATGATAGGAGATCAATCTTTGAGAACACACAGGCTCCTTCTAACTGATCAAACAAGTCATTGATTCTAGGCAAAGGGTATTTGTTCTTGATAGTCACCTCATTGAGTGAACGGTAATCTATGCATAACCTTTGACTTCTATCTTTCTTCTCCACAAACAAAACTGGTGCTCCCCAAGATAAAGAACTTGGTTGAATAAATCCTTTCTGCAACTGTTCTCCAAGTTGCTTCTTGAGTTCTTTCAACTCATCAACTGACATCTTGTAAGGTCTCTTTGCTATTGGTCCTGATCCTGGTAGCAGGTCAATCAGAAATTCCACATCTCTATCTGGTGGCATTCCCGGCAATTCTTCCGGAAACACATCCGGATATTCACTCACAATTGGCACACTGTCTATGCTAACCCCCTTAAGAGAATTTAGCTTACTCCCTTTCGATTCAATGTTAGTCTTGAATCTAATCCTTTTGTTTTCTGGGGTTGTGAGTGTGACGGTATGGTTGGCACAATCTAGCACTCCCTTGTGCTTAGTCATCCAGTCCATTCCCAAAATGACATCCAATCCTTGGGAATTTAGGATTATCAGATTAACGGGAAACTTATACTTCCCAAACTCTATGACTAGATCATGACATCTTGAGTTCACTATCATTTCTTCGCCAGGAGAACTTACACTTATAGGACACCCAATAGTTTCTACTGGAAGTTAATTTCTTACAACAAATGCTCTTGATATGAATGAATGCGATGCACCAGTATCAAAGAGAACAAATGCCGGAACAGAATTGAGTTTGAACTTACCAGCAACGGCATCAGGTTCCTCATAGATCTCTTCCACATTGATGTGGTTCACCTGTCCCTTTTGGAAAGGGTTGGGCTTGTTGGGTCCCTCAACTTTCTTTTCTGGGCATTCATTTGCATAATGCCCCATCTTATTGCACTTGAAACATTCAACCTGACTAAGATCCTTCTTGACAGGCTGGCTTCCACTACCACTTCCACTTCCATTGTGGTGGCTCTTGTATCCACTCTTGTGATTCTTATAATTGTCATTGTCATGACTATGGTGATGCTTGTTGTCATGATGACGGTTGTGGTTGTGGTGGCTGTTGTACTTTCCATGCTTGTGGGATCCAGAACTCCCACTATCATCATAATGGGAACGCTTGTGAGACGATCCCGAGCTGTGCTTGTTAGAGTTGTGTTTCCTCTTCCTGCTTTCAACCTGTTTCATCTTGCTCTCCAAGATGGTAGCCTTGTCACAAAGAGATTGATAGGTGGGGACATAGGCCACAGATAATTGCAGATTCAGTTCATCATTCAGTCCTTCGAGGAACTTCTCTTTCCTCTTGGCATCAGTATCAACTTCATCCGGTGCATAACACGCCAGATTGTTGAACTCCTCAATATATTCAGCCACGCTGCGGTGGCGCTGCTTCAGATTATGAAATTCCTTCTTCTTTAAGCTCATCATTCTGGATGAGACATGAGCTGTACGGAAACCATCTTCAAAGATAGCCCATGTCACATCCTCAATGGGAGTGGTGATCTGGAAGTTATCCCACCAAGTGGATGCTGGTCCTTCCAACAAGTGTGCTGCAAACCTGACTTTCTCCTCATCAGTACAACCGACAGTTACCAAATCCTTGTTCACTGATCGTAGCCAATCATTGGCCACCATGGGATTAGTAGTTCCTGAGAACTTTGCAGGCCTTAGTCTTAGGAATCTGATGAGCATGTCAAAACCTAGTGGATTGTTCTGATTGTTGTTGTTATTGTTGTTGTTGTTGTTATTCTGATTCTGCATGAAAGTAATCATCATCTGCATCAGTTGTGCCTGTGCTGTCATCAGCTGTTGCATCTCGGGGGTGACACTGTTGTTGTTCGGGTTGGGGTTGGCACGTCGAGGAGGCATCTGTGGTTTTCAGATAAGGATAAGAATGAGATACCCATAGATGCTTATTATGCACAATACATCACATAGTCAATCACCAATCAAGCATCAAAATAACATAAAGTTCAACGAAATAAACAACAAGTTTGAAAAGTAAACACACCAATAGCAAGCCATCCACATGTTGGATGGTCATTGCGACTCAATAATCAAAAGCATGGTAAATAAAAGATAAATGAGTAGTCATCACTACTCCTCTGCATCAACCTCCTCATCGACAAGTGTAAGACCTGCATTCTCCATAGCGGTCTTGTACTCCTCGACATTGGTAGTCAAGGCCTATACCTTGGCTTTGAGAGCCCTCTTCTGTGAACGAAGCCTCTGAATCACACCCTGCTGATGCTCGAGCTCGAAGTCCTTGGCCTCTAGTTCTGTAGTCATCTCTCGAATCCTCTTGTTCCTATCTTGGACTCTCTTCTCTTGGCTCTTGAACTTCCTATCCTGACTCTCAAACTTGGCCTCCATTTCCTTGACTATCTCATCTTGCTCCGCGAAGAGCTTGTCCTTCTCACGAAGCTGCACCTGGAGCTCGTCATTGCTAAGCATGACGTTGGTCCTATCGGTATCTAGGTGCCTAAGTAGAACCTCTAGGTCCTGAAGGTACAGACGAATCTGCTCTGCCGTCTCTCTAGCAGTATCCTCGAACTCAATAGCCTCACCATCCTCTTCGCGTCTTCCGAAAGCATGGAAGTGAGTACCTCTAATCTCCCGAGAGTGTCTCCCTAGCAAACGCCCAAGTAAATCATGCATGACTACCTCTAGGCCTCTCTCCTTGTCGTCATGCATAAGCTTGAAGGTGATAGCCTCCGTGGCTGGATCGGTATGGCGTCCTAGCTGAGTAACCTTGAAACCCCAAAGGTCCTTCCTCTCAAACTTGATGAGGGGAAGCATCATGATGCTAGGAAGCAGAAGATTGAGCACACTAGTAATCTCAACGAGACGAGTGCCAAAGCGAGTTCCCTTGAACTCCTCAGCCGTACTGATAGTAACATTAGGCATCTATTTTATAAGATAGAGAGAAGTTAGAATCAACATCAATAGAAAATACACAAGACAAAGTATCACAAGCATATCATTGACAAACAAACACACAAGTCATGGTATACATAAATCCATTACAAGCATCCAAGGTTCAATATAACTTAGTCAAAATTTTGGAAATATAATGATAAGTGTGGTGGTCCAACTAACAAAGCACATTACAAGTAGCACTCTCTAGACTAAAGGCTATCAAAGCATCCTTCTACCAATAGAGATGAGAAAGAAGATTAGAAAAGTTTACGAGAAGAAAAGACAAGTGTAGAAATTTTTTCAAAGTGTTGAAATTTTTCCTTAGTGGTTTCTAATCCAATCCTAGGGTTATAATCCTACAGGAAACACAGTGATCTGATACCATCTGTAAGATACCTCCCTTTTAAAGGTAAGGATCCCTGTGATTGCAATGCTAGTCCCTAGATCAATGCTAGCATCCACAATTTAAGATGAAGTACACAGAAGCAAAGGTCATTATTACATATCATTCCAGAGACAAACATAGTCTTTTACAACTCCATGGCCATAGGCCTAATACAAGAGTTTAACCATAACAATATAAATAAGTCTTCATCTTCATGTGCCACAGGCAAGCATGTTGAGTGTAGACTCATAACCCCTAATCATCATCAGAATAACCTGCAACATCACAAGTTACAGCCACAGTGGGTCAATACATTGGAATAGTATTGGCAAGAGATACCTTAGTAGAATATTAACATCTAAATACTATATGAATTTGGCTAAGTGTAGCTTAGGCTTGCTTTGCTCAAAATAGGTTTTACCTATCAGTTGAAAACACTAAGTTTTTCTTTGACAAAACTTTCCCAAGGAAACACCAATAGAAATTGGTGAACCTTCACCCTTGTTCAACCACAAGTTTTAACTTAGAAAATTGGGATGAGGAGATTCTTGATAGTTTCCATGCCTTGATGCTCAAGTTGTCCAATACCAGGGACATGGCTAAGTACTTAGATTCTTCCATCTGCAGAGGTTGTGCACTTTCCCCACAAGACTTGATTTTCACCAAGACAGGACCTTTCAGAAGCCTTCCCTTAGACCAAATGGACGCGTTCCAACCTATCATCCCACTACCACCAACTGTCCAAATGGCTAAGTTATTGCACCCTATATGATCCAGGCAGAGCCCATAATGCCATGTGGCTGCACTAGAAGCTTATTAACATTTGGCATCTCAAATCCCTTTGTTCCTAGGTGGCTTTCCACAAGTGTGATACACAAGGTAAACCATAGAAATGGGCCTTGTGTAACCACTCAACACAAACCAATGTTTCCATTCCACCCAGGTGTTTCATTCACTTAGTTGTTTTGTTAAGCAAAACATAAGTCCAGAGACTTAGAAATATTTCTCATAGCATGTTTATATAATCCACCCTTGGTTGCTACTAGCTAGGCTAAGCATGGCAATAGCAAGTATCTTAACTTAAAGGAAATTCTAACATTGCTACAACTACTAGGATTTCCCAAGCATAGCATATAGATACTTAGCAAAATATTCATGCAAGTCCTAAACAAAATATTTCTAATGCATAGGTGAAATTATAGGGATAAAAACATGAAGCACCACTTGCCTTGGTAGTTTGGGGAGTAGCAACAATCTTCACAACCACAATCACTATTAGCACCAAAATCTACACATAAAATAATGGCACCAAAATCACATAACAAAATATACAAACAAAAATATATGAATGTATGCTATTGCCATGTGATGATTTTTCTACACCAAACAAGACAAGTAAACAGTACTGAAACATAAACAAGACCAAGATACTCAAAATAAACCTTATTTGATCTATAAAATATTTTTCAAATAATTTCCATACTCAAATTAAGCCTACATATGTTTCTGCAAAAATAACCATTTTTACAGAGGCAAAACATTAAACACATTGCATAAACATATAGGATTCTTTCTCTTGATTCCAATGGTATAAAATTTACAAAATTTGAACGTGTGGATCAAAAGTTATGAATTTTACAAGTTTGAATCACTAATAGATCTAATTCAGATTTTTAAAACAAAGAACTAGCCACGTGTCATGTCCTGATTGGTTGATACCGTTTCGCACCGGATCACACTCGCGGGCCGTTAGATCTAACTTAACACGCACGGTCCAGATCGACACATACCGCTTCGCTACAGATCTAATCCTAAGCGCTGGATCTAGATCCTACGGCTGCTAAGCATGCGACCAAAGATGGGCGGCGCCAGCGGCGACAAGTGGCGGCGGCGCGCTCTGTCAGAGAGGTTTTCGGCGATTTGGATCGCGCGGGGAGCAGTGAAGATGCTTACCGTGTTCGCGGGACTGTGTAAGGTTCCCAACCTTTAATAAGGTAGAGATCCCTATGTTTACAATGCTAGTCCCTGGATCAATAGCTAGTATCCACAGTTAAGATGTAATATCAAGAAACAAAGGTCATAATACAACTTTATAACCAGGAATAAAATAATTTATTACATCTTACATAGCTCATTTGGCTATCTCATTACAATGCAGCAGAATATAACAATAGCATGGGGTCCTTCATCTTCAAAGTGCCACAGGCAGACATGTTGGTTGTAGACTTGTAATCCTAATCAATAAACTTCTCTAACATCAAACAAACCTGCAACATAATAAGTTATAGCCACAAGGGTCAATACGTTTGAATTGTATTGGCAAGTGATACTATGGTAGTATAGTGGAGTCTATCATCTATATGCATTTGGCTAAGTGGAGCTTAGGCTTGCTTTGCTCAAAATAGATTTTCCTTATCATTTGAAAACACTATGTTTTTGCTTGACAAAATCTTTCCCAAGGCATCTCCCAATAGAAATTGGTGATCCTTCAACCCTTGTTCAACCACAAGTTTTTAACTTAGAAATTGGGATGAGGAGATTCTTGATAGCTTCCATGTCTTGATGCTCAAATTGTCCTTTACACGGAACATGGCTAAGTACTTAGATTTTTCACTCTGCAGAGGTTATGCACTTTCCCCACAAGACTTGGTTTCACCAAGACAAGATCTTTCAGAAGCCTTCCCTTAGAACAGAATGGACGCGTTCCAACCTATCATTCCCCTACCACCAACTGTCCATTTGGCTAAGTTATTGCAACCTATATGATCCAGGCAGAGCCCATCATGCCAAGTGGTTGCACTTGAAGCTTCTCAACATTTGACATCTCAAATCTCTTTGTTCCTGGGTGGCCATCCACAAGTGAGATACACAAGGTAAACCATATAAATGGGCCTTGTGAACCTCTCAACACAAACCATTCCTTCCATTCCACCCAGGTGATTCATTCACTTAGTTGTTTTATTAAACAAAACACAAGTCCACAGACTTAGAAATATTCCATAGTATGAATATATATTCCACCCTTGTTTTCTACTAGCTAAGCTAAGCATGATAGTAGTAGGAATCTTAACTTAGGAGAATTTTACTAAGGTTTCATCTACTAGGATTTCCCATGGCATAGTTTACACTTAGCAAAATTACATGCAAGTCCTACTTAGAAATATCACTAATGCATAGTGAAAATAGTGGGACAAAAGTATGAAGCATCACTTGCCTTTTTGGTAGAGAATATAAGTTCACTCCTTGATCTTTGCAATGATCACACTCTTCAATTCACTACAATTCAATCAAGCAAGCAATATTTCAATCTACCATTCAAGCAACATCACATAAAATAATAGTAACAAAATAATGCATGCAAGCATGCCAAACTTTGTTTTATTTACAAAATTGTTTTATAATAGGTTATAAACATTCTAAAACACTTATTGGTCATTTTATAAAGTGGCAAAACCATTTGCAAAAGATTTTACCTATAAACCATTTTTAAACCAAGTCATTATTTTATGTGGTTGAAAATGTCTTTAGCAAGGTAATAGTTTTATAGGGTTCACCAAATACATTTTCAAATCATAAAACTTGGTGCTTGGGGTCAGAGAGTTTATTCCAAAACATTTCCCAAAGATTTTCTCCCAAAAGCATTTTTAATAAATAAACATTCTTTTTATTTGACTAGAAATGGTTTAAATCAAAAGTTTATTCTTTTGCTTCACCAAATACATTTTTGAAACCACAAATTGATTCCTATGGTCAGTAGGTTCAAAACAATCCATTTGCCAAAGGTTTTATCCCAAAAATTATTTTAGAAATTTTTTTATATTCTAAACATGCATACACAAGTTTCTGCAAAAACAATCAATTTAACAGAAGCATTTTACTAAACAAAGTGCATGCTCAGAAAGTACTTGTTTTTCTGAATCCATTGATATAAAATTTGCAAAATTTGGACGTGTGGCTTGAAAGTTATGAATTTTGCAAAATTAAGCAACTAATAGAACAAATCTGTTTTTTATAAAAACAGACTGGGCCACATGTCGCTTTCCTACTAGCTGGTACCGATTCGTTCGGATCACGCACTGAGGACCGCTGGATCTAACTTGATCGCACGGCACAGATCGCATACCCCTTTGTTTTTAAGTGAATCTATCGTGTGCCTTGGATCGGGATCGGACTGCTGCTGTGCGATTGACCAAAGGTGGGCGGCGCTGGCGGCGGCGTGTCTGGTGGCGGTGGTTCGGTGAGTCTAGGAAGCGAAGGAGTGAAGGGAGGTGCTCACCGAGTTCGCGGTGTCATGTTGGTGCTCGAGGTGCCTTCTGTTTGTCGAGGGGCGCGCTGGAGTTGCGGGGATTGCTCGCCGGAGAGATGTCTGGCGACGGGCACACGCTGTCATTGTCGGGGACGTCGCTGCAGTCCACCAGAAAGCAAGAAAATGGTATGGTTAGATGCGGGAGAGTGCATAGATCATAGGAGCTTCATCGGGAGAGCTCAGGGAGGTCTGTTCTCACCGGGAAAGGTTGACGGAGCGGAGGCAGACGGCGGCGATGCTCAGGCATGGTTGTTGTCGAGCATAAGGGGCACGCGCGGATGATCTGGAGCTACTGGCAGATGTGCAAGAGGGTGGGGATCATTCTCGTGGGGGTTAGAGGCAGAGGGGAGGTGCGGCTTGGCCGGAATCGAGAAAAAGAGCTCGTCGGGGCAGCGAGGTTGAAAACTAAATCTGGGACAACCTGGTGGCTCTGGTCGTGTGATGTTTGAGGGGAATGAAGGAGGGGAGAGAGGCAGGTAAAGGGGAGTAATCGCGGGGAGGAAACGTTGGCGGGATTGAGCGAATTAACCCGAGGTTTGAACGAGCAGTAATGGCCGGAGTCGAGGACGAGGTCTGCGTGGGTGAGGACGACGGTGAGGTGGCAGCGGGGCCTAGTGTCAGCGAGATAGAGAATGAGGAGGTGGGGTCCAACTGTCAGTATCTCTGCGGGTGAGTTTCTGAGTGATGAGAAAAACGGTTCGGGGGTGCGAGGGAGTGGGCTGCTGGGCCTTAGTGGGCTAGGTTAGTTGGGCTGAGTCTGTTTCCATTTTTTTTATACTGATGGTTTTTATTTTTCTGTTTGAATATTCTGATTTGATTTTTCAAACAAATAATTCAAGCAACAAATCAATTCAAACCTCAACCAAAATTTGTGTAGACTCAAATACTGATTAATAACACATTCCAAAGTCAAATTTAGAATAAATATTTTATTCTTTTTAGGGTCTTTTAATTATTTAAAATAGGCTCTAGTAATAATTAAATAAGATTCAATAATATTTTTCAAACTCCATTTGAATTCAAATCACCACCAAACTTTGGGTGAGTTTTAATTCTGTTTACCAACATATTTCAAAGTCCAAAATAAAATAATTCTTTTATTTTTAGGATCTATTAGTAATTAAATAAATAGACCATAGTCTTTAATTCAAATAAGTTTTAAGTTATTTTAAAACTCTTTTGAAAACTAAATAATACCAAAATCTTTTCAGTAGGTTTCATTTGAAAAGCTAAAACACTTGGAAATCTTATTTAAAATAAATTAACAAGTTTTAGTGTTTTATTTAAAATGGGAAAGCCTTTACTTTAATAAAAATGGATATTAATAAATCCTCATTATTTTATTTAAATAAACCTTTACTATTTTTATCAAATAGAAATATTTTATTTCAAAAGCTTGGACAAGATTTAATTTGGCTCTATAAAATAATCCTTATTTATATTTCTACCATTGCTTTTGAAAACCATATCTTTTTATTAAAAGATCCAAAAGTAGTGATTCCAACTTGTAAAATCTTATTTGAGATTTATTTATCCTTTTAAATATCTTTAGGATTATTTGCTCATCATTTGGTATGGATTTTAGATAAGGGCTTTATTAGCTTTGAAAATTCAATTTCCTTATCTTATTAAATTCATAAGATTTTATCTATGGCTCCAAATTAAGTGAAACCAATTTCTATAGCTTTATAATATTTCTATTTGTCTTTCTTGATCATTTGTAAATGTTTGTTGACAAATTTTTATATGGATCGAATCCATAGGCTTGGAGATAACTTGGAAATGATTTTTATTCCATTTAGGGTTTAGGGTTTGGATTTATTTTCCAAGTGTTTAAATTTCCAGATGCATTTTAAGAGGAATGCATTTCTCTTGATTTGGATTTTGTTGAATTCAAACTTTAATTAAAGTTTTTTCAAGATGGGATTTTAAGTTTCCATTTATAAACAAAAAGTTTCTTTTTACCCTAAATTTCAACATTTATTTATTTTTCACATTACAAGATTTGGAAAATCTTGGGATGCGACAGGCTACCACCCTTAAAAGAAATCTCGTCCCGAGATTTGGGGAGGCTAGGGGTTACAAGTTGGCTCAAAGCAACTAGGGTACTACCACCCTTAAAAAATTTCCAACTAGATTACATCTTGGCTTTCCTGAGATCTTGTTGAAATTTCTCTGGACAAACATCTGCATAGTGTCCTTTGTTTCCACACATGAAACATGTGACAAGGCTGAGATCCTTCATAGGCTTTATCTTGTGCTTCATCTTTTCTGGACAGTTGCTTGCATAATGTCCTTGGTTACCACAATTGTAACATGTGATAAGATTGAGTTCTTCACGTATCTTCTATGGACAAGTTGACACATAATGGCCTAACTCTTTGCAGTTGTTGCACCACACTTGGCTAATCTCCTTATACTTTTTCTTCTTCTCTGGACATTCATTCGCATAGTGTCCCATTTCTTTGCAATGGCAACATTGCACATGGCTTTTGTCCTTCTTTTTCTTGGGTTTCTCCAAAGCTAAGAGTGCTTCTAATTCATGTTCTTCATATGTTATCTCGAAGGTAGGAAAGTTTCCTGGTCTCCTTGACCTTTTCCTTGGATAATACATATGTCTCCTCTTTGGTCCTTTAAATTGGGTCATATTGCATGGGGGTGCAAGCTGAGATTTTCCTTTGTCTTCATCCTTCTTGATAGACTTGTCTCTCTCATGGTAGTCTGCAATCAGTTGTTGCACTCCACCTTGTTTCCTTTGTTGAACTATGGAATAGATGGGGCATTGAATTGGGACATGATTAATTCCTTCACACAAGAAACAAGTAGCTTGAGATGTGGGGAATTGATTAATTGGATGTTTCTCTTCACAATTGGGGCATTGATCTTCATGCTCTTTGGAAGTGTGATCCTTGTCTCCACAAACATTGCAAGCCTGGTTTCTTATAAAATATCATCCTTGACATCCTTGTTGTCACAAGCTCCTTGGGAAGAGTTGTCTCCCATGTTGATCATTTGATCTGTCACCTTATGCAACAATTGGGTTTGGGTTTCCAAAAACCTTTGCATGGTTGTATCTACCTCACTGGTGTTGGCTAAAAATTGAGCTGTCACTTGGTTCAACTGGGTTTGGGTTACTATGAGTTCCCTCATGTTGGTCTCTTGGTTGTTGTTGTTGCCACCATCCTTGATGTTGGAGTCTCTTGGAGTAGTCGTCTGTTTGGGTTGGATTGGGATTAGGATAGGCAAAATATTTCTAAGGAAGAATTATATTCACACACATCACAATTCACTCAAGCAATGTGCAAGCAATCACAAACAAACATTCCACTCAAACAACAAGTTTCAAGCACATTTTTAGGCAACAATTTTTTTTGCTAAACCTCATAAGTTGGTGTGTTGACTTACACTAAACATGGTGGTCCATCTATATGGTTCACTTGAGATCTTTCCATCCTTCTTGGTTGATTCTTCTTGAACAAGATCTTTGTATCCTTGGAGAATTTCTTGTATCTTGGTCACAAAACTTCAAAGTGATGATGGTTCCTTCTAAGTTGTATTCCCTTAGTCTTCAAGTCTTGAGCAATATTTCTTGTCTCACTTGTAGTCCTTAGTGATATCCAAGTTGAAGTCCTTGTTGAGAATAAGGTTGAATTCAAACTTTAATTAAAGTTTGTTCAAGATGGGATTTTAAGTTTCCATTTAGAAACAAAAAGTTTCTTTTTACCCTAAATTTCAACATTTAATTATTTTGTTTATTTATTTTTCACATTACAAGATTTGGAAAATCTTGGGATGTGACAGACTGCAGTGAAGCTCAAGGTGGTGGAGGAGAGACAGGGGCGCACGGGTTTAGCGGCAGGACCTCGTCGGAGTTGCTGGAGGCGTCGGGTGTTTGCGGGTGGAGCTGTTGCCGACGATGTGGATCGCCCTAGCACGAACCAGTGGTGTCAGAGGATGCACAAGGTTGTGGCGAACACGACAGTGTCAAAGAGGAAGCAAGGGGCGCTCGGAGGTTACCGGTATTCCTCGTCGGAGTTGAGCGGCGGCTCTGTTGCTTGTAGAGGTGTACGGTGGCGACGACCTGGGTCACGAGAAGGCAAAAGAAAGGTATCAAGAGATGCGCCAGAACATGTTGGTCATGCTCGTTTGAAGCAGAGGCCAAGGGGCACTCGGGTCTTACCAGAATCAGTCGCCGGAGCTGGTTCTGTCTGCGGCGATGCAACGAGAAATTGAGACAGCCTGGTGGCGGAGCGAGCGAGTGGGGTGAGGGGAAATGGTCGTGGTGAAGAGGGAATTAAGTAGCCAGGAGCGGGGCGGGGATTACTGTCTGTATCAATGGGAATTAAGCGGGGCTTAACTGCGGTGAGGTAACGGCGGAGCAGCTCGGGTGCGCGTTGATTGGGGACGACGCTGACGGAGCAAGGTAGGGTCGGGCTGTCAGCGGGTGGGTGCGCGTTGCTGCGGTGAGAAACAGAGAGGAAGGGGGAACCCCGGGTGGGCTGCTTTGGTTGATGGGCCGAATGGGTAGCGCCTGGCCCAGTTCTGTTTTCTTAACCTTTTTCTTTTTCTAATTCGATTTTCAGGAAACCTTTTCAAATGAATTCAAATGTGTTTGAATTCCAAATCTTTCTGGATTTTTATAAAGTGAAACCTGCATATTTTTTAGTATAAAACCATGTTGTCTCACTAGAATTGCTTGGTTCCTTTGAAATTTTAAAATAAACAGTGCCTTAGCACAAGATTTGATAAAGATATGAAAATGGTTTTAAAACCATATTTTGTTTTGGAAATTTTTGTCCAAGCTTTGGAACTCAACCAAACCAACTTATGAACAAACAAATCTTGGTTTGAAACAAATATTCTCTCACTAGAGAGTAGCATTGGATCAATGCTTGTCTACATAAAATAATAAGCACTCAATGCTTCTGTTTTCTTTGAAATGACTTTGAAATTGATCCCTAAATGATTATGCATGAATGGATGATATGCAATCTTTGAAAACATGATTTTAGGGATGTTACATCTCCGGGGGCACTTCCCCGTCTCGGCAGGGTGCCGGAACAAAGACTTTCTATCCCCCGAATCTCCCCTTCGGTGGTTGAGGCGCTAGGGAGGTTTTCGTGGATTTCTTCTGGATTATTTAGGGTTTTCTCCACGGGGGCTTCTTTTAGGCGCAGGAGGCAAGGTCGATGGAGGTCCAGGGGCCCCACACCCCCTATGGGCGCCTCCAGGGCTGGCCCGTGCCTAGGAGGGTGCGGCCACCCTGGTGTCCTCCTCCAACTCTGCTTCGTGGTTCCGTGTTGCTCTAGGAAAAATAATAACTTTGGCTTTTGTCCCATCCAATTCCGAGAATATTGATTTTCTGCCTTTCTGGAACCAAAAATAGAAGAAAACATGCAACTGGCACTATGGAATCTTGTTAATAGGTTAGTACCAGAAAACATATAAAAACACCTCAAAGTGTAGACATAACCAAGTTAATACTAAACAAGCATGGAGCATAAAAAATTATAGATACATTTACGACATATCAAGCATCCCCGAGCTTAACTCATGCTCGTCCTCGAGTAGGTAAGTGATAAAAAGAATAATTTTTGAGGTGACATGTACCATCAAAATGAAGATCAAACCATTTGCAAGCATTGAAAGCTGGGATCAAAGAACTTTAAACATGAGCATAAAAAATGGAGTTCTAACAATAAGACAAAGAAACTATGCATTCCACATTAAAGGTTACAAACAAAGATCATGAATAACATGCATTGAAAAACATTTGTTTGTTTCACATACAGAAAACATGGCATAGTGGCATTCAACTTGTCCCTCATAGAGTAGAAAATAGATGCATAGGACACCTTCAAAGTTCACAAGGGTGACTATAAACAAGTAGCAAAAGAACAAGTAATATCACAATATGCATCAATCAATAAGTTTTGGGACAATGCACACAGAACTAAGAATGACAACTATGCTCTCTTAACTGGTGCCTAAGGATAGAAGCTGGAGACTCAATATAAAAGTGGAAGAAAGTCCCTTCAAAGGGAAGCAGGGATTTTAATTTTCAAAAAGAGCTTCCAAAAATTATGGTACTTGTTATCTTTCCGCCCTCATTGCCCCTATCATAAGCATCTTGAAGTGATTAAGGTTAAAGTGAACAAACTATGGAGTATATGCTTGACAAAGTATAAGTTGGCAATCTCATGTCCCTTGAATACGAGGGCCACACCTCATGCTACTCAACTTCAGTCACCTGTAAGTTCTTGTCATAGTAAGTACATGTGTATCATAGAGAACCGCCAACGTGGTACCCCTTTCACATGGTACAAGAGCTATCCCATAACCAAAATGACATGGCAAGCAGACAATGAGCATCTCAGCGGTCTTTTTATTTACTATATGCATAGCTTTTTATCGAGAATGATTCATAGATAGCTCACTATGGTGATGCTGCACGTTTCCACCATGATTAGGCATGGCTTAGGCTAGCGGCCCAGGCGTTTCTCTAACACAAAATACATACTCCATGGACTTACAAGTTCCCTCTTTATTTCACACCGGTGACATCCATATACAAAAGAGCATGATATCAACTGAGTACAAAGTACAAGTGCAATGTTGAAAACGTTCCCCGTGACAGCACGGTTCTGCTAATTCCAACGTATAAGTGCAAGCATATACAACATAGATGACACAATGGTTCAGGTTTATTAGGGGCAAAGAATATAAAGTGTGCCATCAAGTTTGTGAGGGCTTTAATCACTAAGTTTTCACATAACAAAGAGGCTTTTTAACTGGAAGGTAGCTGAAAACAAGAATATACTTGGAATGGTGTAACACACCATGCATAGGAATTTATAGTGGACACTTTGGAATAACTTGGTTTCTTGGGAGTTGGAAGCATGAGTATAGCTTACTCATACAAGTGGAGGCTAGCAAAAGACTGGGAGCAACCAACTAAGAGAGCAATAATGCCATAATCATGCAGAGCAACAAAACAATACTAATAAAAGCATAAAGTGGTACTACAAGTCAAGGACTAAATGATCATAGAGGCTATGGTTACTTGTTCATAGTAATAACATGGTGTGAGCATGTGCCAAGTCAACCCAAACAAAGCATCAAAGGAAAATACCACGATACTCTAAATCTCACTTATCAATTGGTTGCAATATAATAATAAGAAGGGCAGGACAATAGACATAAGAGGGGTAAGCATATATCAGGAAATTAAAAAACAACCTATGAGGTTGATTGTTCAATAGTAATCATCATGTAAAACTGACAACTATAAACAATTAATACTCTTCTCATCATACATATCACGAAGTAGTCAAACTAATGCAACAAACAGGATAATGCAACCCTGATCACAAGTCTTGTAAAATCACAAGCAATTTCACAGGCTAAACAAATAAGAGAGATTAACTACACCAAAACAAAAAAAATTAGTGGCATGAACAGGACAGTGAACAACATTTCATAGGAAAAAGTAAAAAAACATGAGCATCGAGCATGAGCGTGTTTCCTTGCCTGCAGGTTGTAGGGCCTTTTTGATACTGCATTTCTTGCAGTGATCATTGGCACATGGCATTGATCTGGACGGCGAGGTAGACAGGCCTTGTCAGTGTGGTGATGAACCTTGCCGGCGAGGTGGATGGAGAGCATGCCAACTTTGCCGGTGAAGTGTACGGATAGGTGGTAGACAAGGACAGCGGGATGTCGGCAAGGTGGACCACCTGCTAGCTTGATGGCCTGGCGGAAAACCAGGATGGTGAGGAGGGGCTAAGGTTTTGGCTAGGACGAGGAGAGGTTACTATTGTAGGTATGGACAAAGACAAGGGGAGTAGAGGCAGAGAGCGAAGGGGCACAGACGACGGGCAGGATGAGGGGATTAGGGACACAAATGATAGGGAGGGAGAGGGGAGAAGGGAGAGTATGGCGCTGAGGGCGGTAGGGAAATTTGGATCTGTCTTGTTTCAGCGAGGGGATAAAAAGAGTTTCAAATAGATTACATAAATGTCCTTTGGCCGAATGCTTGGGTGGCGCTGTGGGGGTGGGAAGAAAGGGAATTGCACACTGAGAATTTTTGTTTGGGTAGAAACTCTCTCGCGTTTGGCGCCAAATTTCATGTGGGCTGGTGGACCTCGCCTAGAAATTTGGGGTTGGTTTCCTGGCCGTCATATGCATGATGGAGGGTACAAATAAATTAACCATTTTTTAAAATACTTCACTATAAGGGCCTTATGAAGAAAACTATAAATTATTGACAAATAAATCTACAAAAAGCAATAATGTGGACTACTACTTTATATTATGTTTGTGACATAATATTTCTATAATGATCTTAAGAGAGGTAAAAGTATTTTGGATAATATATTCAAATTTCGATGAGATTCAAACAACGGCCCAAAACAGGGTTGAAAGCTCATTAAACAGGTAGATCTACTGGGTCACTATCTAGGGTTTTGCTCGAAAAGGCATATCAAAGCACGTCAGAATCATCCCTAGAAAATTGCATGTAACCCTACAAGCAGTTTCCGACGCTACATACAGTGCTCGCTCTAGGTTTTCAATGAAACCTAGGCCACGGGCGCCGCAGATTACCCCTATATATCCACATGAGGGTTGACTAGTGGACTTTTATCCTTATTTTGTTGTGGTGCCAAAGGATTCCCTTCAATTGACCCGACACGTGGGAGTCGCTATATATGCGCACAACACAAAGCCTGAATGTTATATACTGATCGGGCATTAACGTGAGAACATGATCGCACCACGGGCCTAGATATTTCCTATCTCAACAAACCATCATACTTGTGTACATATTCTAAGGACACATGCATGATTTGGAGGGTTCTGGTGCTCTGCTGCTAGGTTTTCAATGAAACCCTAGATCGCGGGGTCCATGGATAGTATCCCCCTAGGTATCTCCAAATGAGGGTTGATCAGTGGAATTTTAACCTTATTTTGGTTAGTTATTAGGTCATCGCATGGTGGATCAAAGTTTGAGCCCAAGATCTCAAAGTACCCCCCCCCCCCGATTGACCCGACATGGTGCTATATTGTCGATCGTCCCATGGATATATGTATGGGTGTGAGAATATCTCCTCACACACATGGTATATACATGTATATTGTCTATCTCAATATCCCATCACACTTTTTTACCTAATATATAGGGACACATGCAAGATCTGGCAGGATTTCGGTGCTCTCGTGTGCTCTCGGTTTTCAAGGAAACCCTGACCATATATATGGGCTCCGCAGATTACCCCCTAGCTCTATATATCCACATGAGGATAGACAAATGTACTTCTATGGCCTAGCTCATTTTTCCTTGAAATCCATAAATCCTCGAATGCGGTAGGTGATTTATGTGAACACTTTTTTTGAATAATCCCCATATGCCATGTTTGTTATTTTCACCTGCAACTAGGTAACATAAAATGACAATGTGCGAAGGTTTCACCTTTTTTTAATTGTTTGTGAATTTTTTAGGCCAATTTCGAAATTCAGCCAAGATCCGTTGCAGTTAGGGCTCCTGGCTATGTGCCGGGTCTTGCTAATCTCTTATTGTATCTCTAAAGCAATGACATGTTTTGTACCTAGAAATGATTTTTTAGAAAATTCTTGAGAGAGCTATGAGGTAGCTCCATGCAAAATTTGATCCCCTTCCAGCTAGACTAGAAAATACTTATTTATTTCACGGGATTGCGTCGAGAGGTTCTAGACGAAGCCAATTGGTAAATTTCCCACTAAATGCGCTCTATTATTTATTAAAAATGGGGTGAAGCATTTTAAATTCACATGCTTGGTGACTGCTTCCCAAAAAACCCCTTTTCAGCACCGGGAAAATGGAAAATGGATTTTCCATGCTGAGAATGTGAAAACTTCATGAAGAAAAATTCTATGCCATCACAAGATACACGCATGTGCGGAATACGAGCACATTACAACAAATGATGCCATGATTGTGTTCATGACCTAGATCATTTTGCCTTGAAATCCATGAATCCTCGAAGGCGTTAGGTGATTTCCGTGAACATTTTTTAGAATAATCCTCATATGCCATGGTTTTTATTTTTACCTGCAACTAGGTAACATAAAATGACATTGTGGGAAGGTTTCATGTTTTTTGAATTTTTTTTGAATTTGTGATGCTGGTTTCGAAATTCGGTCGAGATTCGCCGCAGTTAGGGTTCCTGGCTATGTGCCGGGACTTGCAATATCTTATTGGATCTCTCAAGAAATTCCATGTTTTGTACCTAGAAATAATTTTTTGGAAAATTCTTGAGAGAGCTACGAGGTATATCCAGGTTAAATTTAAGGCCCTTCCAGCTAGACCAGCAGAAAATTGTTTATATCTTGGGGTTGCACCGAGAGGTTCTAGGCGAAGCCAATTGAGGAATTGCCCAATAAATGCTCTCTATTATTCATTAAAAAGGGTTGATGCATTTTCACATCACATCCTTGGTGACTTCTTCACAAAATAATCCCTTTTCGGCGCCGGTAAAATGGAAAATGGATTTTCCATGCAGAGAATGTGAAAACTTGATAAAACATTATTGTTTGCCATCGCAAGATACACGCATGTGCAGAATATGGGCACATTATAATAAACTATGCCATGATTGTGGTCATGACCTAGCTCATTTTGCCTTGAAATCCATGAATTCTCGAAGGTGGTAGGTGATTTCTGTGAACACTTTTTAGAATAATTCTCATATGCCATGTTTTTTATTTTTACCTACAACTAGGTAACATAAAATGACAATGTGCGAAGGTTTTCTATTTTTTGATTTTTTTTTGAATTTTTTAGGCCGATTACGAAATTCGTCCGAGATCCGTTATAGTTAGGGTTCCTGGCTATGTGCCGGTCTTGCTAATTTATTGTATCTGTGAAGAAATTCCATGTTTTGTACCTAGAAATAATTTTTTTGGAAAATTCTTGAGAGAGCTATGAGGTAGCTCCAGGCTAAATTTGAGCCCCTTCCAGCTAGACCGACAGAAACTTCTTTATATCACAGGGTGGCGCCGAGAGGTTCTAGGCGAAGCCAATTGGTGAATTAACCACAAAATGATCTCTATTATTTTTTAAAAATGGGGTGATGCATTTTTGGTTAGTTTATTAGGTCATAGCATGGTGGATCAAAGTTTGAGCCCAAGATCTCAATGGACACCCCCTCCGGTTGACCCAACGCGGCGCTACATTGTCGATCGTCCCATGGATATATGTATATGTGTGAGAACATCTCCTCACACATGGTATATACATATATATTGTCTATCTCAATATCCCATCACACATTTTTACCTAATATATTGGGACACATGCAAGACCTTCCGGGATTTTGGTGCTCTGGTGTGCTCTTGGTTTTCAATGAAACCCTTGACCATATATATGGGCTCCGCGAATTACCCCCTAGCTCTATATATCCACATGAGGGTTGACCAATGGACTTTTATCCTTATTTAGTTAGTTTAGGTCATAGTAGCAAGATATTATTAGGTCATAGCATGGTGGATCAAAGTTTGAGCCCAATATCTCAAAGGATCCCCCTCCGATTGACCCGACGCGGCGCGCATATTGTCGATCATCGCATGGATATATATAAATGTGAGAACATCTCGTTGCACATGGTATATACATATAAATGTGAGAACATATCCTCACACATCGTATATACATATAGATGTGAAAACATCTCCTAGCATAGAAGATGGAAACATATATATCTTAGGGTAGCATTGTTTTCCATTCGAAAACGCACACTTGTGGAAACTACAAATAGACACATAATGACAACTAATATATCAAACTAAATGCATGAAATATCTCTGAAACTTAACACATACTACCCAAAATAAATTAAACTAATGATGCATGTTTGATCCATGTTCCCCCTTCCAACGCATAGATACCAAACTCAACTGTTGTAGATCATAAACATACTACACAAAATAAACCATAACTGAACTAGCTCAAACACATAATTGATCACCACCACTAGCTATCATCCTTCTTGATCTACTTCCCCTTCAACCTCTTGTTGTTGCCACCGTTCCAACATTCCTTCTCCTACTTCCACTACTTTCTGTCCTCCTCCTGCTTCCTCTTCTTGGTTGCCTTGCATCTAGGGCATAGCTCTATCGCGAAAATCCCTAAACCATCCCATCTTACATGGTAATGATCATACGGTACAACTCATATGCCATGTAGGCGTCTCTTGCTGCATACTCGAGGTGTCGTGGTATTGCCGATGAGTACGCCATGGAGGGTCCTCATAGTGCATGTTTAGAGACGTGGGGTAAGGCAGAAGGTTGGCGGGTACGAGGTAACATAGCTTACCCAGGTTCAAATCCCATGATGGTGGCGGAATCCTACTCCTGCTATAAATCACTATAATGGCAATATGCCGAGTTACAGGGATTGGTTCGCTGTGCGAGATATGAGTTGTATCATTGAGGTTATGCCCTAAAGGCCCACGTAGGTCTGGCTTATATAGTCGCCAGATCCTAAGGTTACAGGCAAAGTCCTAGCCGGACAGGTTACAGAGTCCTACACGGTACACAACTAGTCTAACGTGTCTTGCACTCCAAGGCTCTGGGTACGCTGGTGACTCCTCCATAGCCTTCCTTTATCCGGCATGGGCCTCCCTTCAGGATCCATCTAACTAGGCCGCCCAGCAGGCCATGGTCCCTGCTACCAACTATGGGCCACCCGGGTTATCCGGATTAGAGACATGTTATGGTGATACCCATTTAGCATATCCCCAACAGTAGCCCCCGGAGAACTCCGAGATCTTGCGCCGTCTTGCCTCTTCAGGTTGAATGCTCCGTCTAGATGAATGTCGGCAAATCTTCCAGCAACATCTTGTAGTCCTCCCAAGAACCCTGCGATGTTCTCCGTCTTCAACATGTAAGTCAGAGAATTGGTGAATCTTCCATCGTACTCTTCTCGTTGCCGAACTGAATCCGTCCATGCCGGAATCTTCAGATGGGATAGTTCAGCTGCCTATGTTAGTAGAGCAACATAGACCATAGGTCAGAGATGCCTCGTAACTCACACATGAAGAGAATTTAATTATAGTCGTTTTTCCTGCGCGAAGGATGCGAAACGTTGGCGGCGGCGGTGGGAACGTGGCGAAATTTCCAGGCACACGCACGCACGCGCTGTCCACGCAGGAACCTTTCGATCAACTTGCACCAATCTTGATGCTGAGTACTATAAATTATAAACATGGCAATTCTTATCCTTTCACCGCATTCTTCCTCGCATCGTCTTCTTCCTCCAGCAAATGCCTCTTCGAGCTGTCCACGCGTACGAAGGAAAAAACCCTAGATTTTCCTATCTCACTACCAGTATTCTTCCAACCAATGGCCAGCAGCAGCACCACACCGTCCATGGCGGCGACGAGAGAAGCCACGGCCAAGCCGGTGGGCTCCGTCCACATGCCTCTAGAGGGCATGGTGGTGCCACACACCGCGGTGGTGTAAACCACCGGCGGTGACCATATTCCAGCAGGGCTGGAACTGCTAGAAGAGGAGGGTGATTCCAACAAGGGATAGTGGCATGACTACGATATTACTGAGAGCGATCTCAAGGAAATGCTCGCCGAGGGGTACCTCCCCATGACGGAGAGGCTAGTCTGGCGGGCAGCGCCGGCGGGCAAGGTCGTCCCTTCTCCCCAGGACGGAGAAAAGGTGTACCTCAAAGCCCAAATGGTATGTGGCGTTTCCTTCCCAATCTCCGACTTCTTCATAGAGGTCCTTATCCACTACCAGGTTCAACCTCAAAACCTTTCTCCAAATAGCATCCTCGCGCTCAGCAACTACGCGAAGCTTTATGAGGGCTACCTAGGAATTAGGCCTAGGTTAGATCTGTTTATATACTTATTTAACATCAAGAGGGAAGCCGGAGTGAGCAAGGATGAGCTCAGAAATTGTGGAACTATTAGCTTCAAGATCCGGCCTGGCCGGCGGTTCCCCGACATTGTAGGCCACGAGTCCTGCAAGAACTGGCAGAGGACGTACTTCTACGGCCCAGATATCCCTCTGGTTGGCCGAGAAGTAATGTACTCGGAATTTGTCGATGGAGCTGCCACTGAAGCCCCGACACGGAGGTCCCAAGCCCTCCTTCCCTCCGACGATGAAGCCTCCCGCGCTGTTAGGCGTATTGAGTGGCTCATAGACACGGGTCTGACCGGGTTGGACCTATCCATGTGCTGGTTCATCAGGCGGATCCAGCCTCTGCATCACCGCGCGAAGCTCATGCACCAGTATACCAAGGATAGGAAGGATAGCCTCTGCATCTTCGAGGACAACTTCTCGAGTGACTCCATCAAGCTCCACATCAAAGACATCGTCAAGGTGAAAGACAGGAAGCATGGCTTCACCAACACCTATGACATGTTCGAGGGTGGCACATGCCTAGAAGTACCTGTTTATTATCCGTGTATGACATATACTCCAGTCCTTCCATCTAGCCATTAACATTACATCTAAAACTTCGGGATTCACTTAACAGCTAAAGAGTCTAGAAGAAGATCGCTTGCCTGTCCAAATCTATGACCTCAAGGTGAAGGATGTCACTGTTGTGTCCGACGATGATGTACCGCTGGCGCGTAAGCGGAAGAGCTCCACCTCTGACGCTGACGACGAAGGAAAGAAGAAGAAGACGGAGGGTGGAGCCTCCAAGAGATCCATCGCCTCCCTGGAGGCGGAGAAAAGAAGAATGATTGGTATTCCGTTGACCAAAGAACCAACTGTTGTGTAAGCTTCTTAACATCTGACATTGTCCCTTATTCGTCTTGTTCTTGTACTTATACTTTTGCACGTTTCAGGAAGAAAGCCAGTATGAGTTTGGAGAAGACCTCCAAAACATCGGGGGCTTATAAAAACATCAAAGAAATGTTTCACCAAGCTTCCCCCACCATCGCCCCTCCAACTCCGAGCGTCCATCCTGCTATCACACCGACAAGCTCTCCAGCAAAGGTAACGCCTGAACCTTCTGCCATGGAAGTGGACCCAGATGTTGCCGCGGAACTTGCTGTTGTCGGTGAGCAGGCGAGACAAGAAAGCACCGCATCCAAAGTGCTGAAGCTTCGGCTAAGGATGCAACTGGTAGCGGTAAGGCGATGGTGGAAGGAGGAATATCTGCCGTAGGCAGCGCCACTGCACCCAAGACACCAGCAGAGTTTCCGAGGATTGTCTACCCGGTGCTTACACTGAGTAGCTCAGCTCTGGTTCCTGGTGCAGCGCCGACTTCTACGACATGTGGTGTTGAGGAGCTGCTCAAGCAGGCGGATATCCTGCGCGGAAATATCCTTTCCTTCAGCAAGATATTTGCCGAGAGCGCCACCAACCTCAAGATTATTGCACTTGTAATTTTTATATGCCTTTTGCATTTCATATGTAGTATCCCACTGTAGCCCCCAAGGATTTAGATGGAAAACCATAGGTCTTTGTGTCTGAATGCTCTAAGAGTAACTAAGCTAGAATACTTCACACTGTAGCCACCAAGTATGTAGTTTGAATATATTATTCCGACTCAATACTTTTAGAGTAGCATACACAGTGTTTGTAAATTTCAATACTATAGCCCCCAAGCTTCTAGTTAAAACAAAACTAGTTCTGACAAGATGCTTAAAGAAAGACTAAGCATATTGCCGAATTAAAAACTCTCACTATAGCCCCCAAGCCTCTAGGTGGATATTTATCTGGCTAGATGCTCCAAGTAGACTAAGTAACATTGATCTTTTTTGCAGAATGAGAATGCTCGGAGAGGTGTCACCAACGAGAAGTTCCACAAGATGCGGGCCGATCTTGAAGCTGAAAAGGGTAAAACTGTCTTCTTGAAGGATCAAATCACCAAGAGAAAGAGTCTGTTTTTCTTTTCAATTTTGCACTCAATCTTGGTCTTGTGCCATTAACCTCCGACTACTCATTGTGCGTTGTTATTTCTCCGACATGCATAAGCTATTGCCAAGGCGAAGGATATTGTCGAACAATCCAAGCACATAGAACTGCTGGATAGCGAGAACAAAATCCTCAAGAAGGAGAGGGCTGACACACTAAAGATGCATGAAGCGTCTATGAAGGCCGTGCAGGAGTCTGGCAACACGGAGATCAACCAACTGAAGGTGGAATTTGCGATCCTTAAGGAGCAGAACAAAGTTGTCGCCGAGCAGAATACGTGCAACCTTGAGGCTTACAAGGTCCTCCGACAAGAACGGGACTCCATGGCGGAGACTCTCCAACAAGCAGAGGCAAGCATCTTTGGTAAGCAATCTCCGTCTTGTACTTCTATAAGCTAGGTACTCTAAATTTTTATGTTGTTGCACTCACGTATTCCATTGCTTGGCCAGAAATGCAGCTCCTATTGGTTTAACCAATACTCCTCCGCCGCCAAAGGAATGCATGGTCCTTGCCGACAACTTCATTAGCACCGCCATCAAACAAGCAAAGGAAATTGCCAAGCCCGTGAACATAAACATCAAGGCGGTGGATTCCATCATGAAGTACTCGGAGATTCTGCGCCAAGTCCCCGATCGTATCGTAAGCTGGAAAGCTCCATGTACCCGGACTGGTGCAAGAATGTCGCTGACTATGGTCAAGGCCCACTACGAGCCGACATCGACACGGTGACCTCGGGTATGCCCGACATAGACGATGATGGCCAGAAGATTGATCACAAAGCTATCTGGTCATCGATCACCGGCATCGACACCAGAGTCGCCGAGTTGGTGGATCCAAACATCTTTGTGCCTCTCGAGATTATTGATGGCGACCAGCCCAGCTCCTCTGAGTCCCTCAAGACCAATGACTTTGTTGATAATCAGGATGACTCTCCTGCTGCCGACGACGTTACCTTAAAGTCTCCTGTGCCAGAGGAATGAAAAAACACTTATGTAATATTTGTTTCCTCTGGATGTATGTATGTGGAAAAAACTACAGTTTTAATCTTAAGGCGGAAAACAATATTTATATGTTTGCTGCTACTTAAGTACTAGTTCCAGAATGTATATACATTTTTTAAGGAAGTGTTGGCTTATCCATTACTTGGTTTTTATGCTTGACTTTTCGTGAGTCAGGAGACCCGTAGTCGGAACTATGCGCTCAGGTGATGATACCCAATAGCACCGTCAATAACCTAAGCACAAAATCGCCGACTTTGAGTGCCAAAAGTCACTACTCCCGAATCCACATAAAAACAACAAAGAACATGTAGAGCAGAAAACTTAAGCTAACGCCCATAGGAAGAATTTTCACAAGTGCAAATGCAAAACTTGCACATAAAGGTTTTATATGATCCAAAAATGAATAGTAAAGGAGGTAAAAGACTCAAGTATATGAGTGAACCAAAGATCTTTATTTCATTGATCATATAAGAGGTACACAGTAGATAAAAAATATGCTAAGTGTAAAAAGGACGTAGCTATGCTATGTTCCATGGCCGATCAAGCTCCGGGTAGTCATCATCCGGGTCACGCCACTTACGCTTATGATCATCACTTGGTCTATCCTCTAGTTCACGATTGTCAACGAGGTAATAAGAACCATTGAGTAGCGCCTTTCTTATGATGAAAGGTCCTTCCCATGGCGGGGATAATTTGTGTTACTTCTTCTGCTTAAGTTGGAGCACCAGATCCCCCTCTTTAAACGAGCGATGCTGAAAGCGGCGACTATGGTAACTGCATAGCTTCTGATGGTAGTTGGCGGATCTTTGGCATGCCAAAACGCGCTCCTCCTCAAGAAGGTCCACATCTATTCGTCTAGATTCTTCAGCGTCATCTTCGTCGTAGACGGCAATTCTTGGTGCATCGTGGAGGATGTCGGAAGGTAGGATGGCTTCTGCTCCATATACCATGAAGTAAGGGGTGTAGCCGGTAGATCTGGTGGGTGAAGTTCGTAAACTCCACAAAACAGATGGTAATTCCTTCACCATCGCCTTTGTCGGCGTGCTTGGGGTCAACGTCCTCGTCCATGTCACTGGATTCCTTGGACTCCTCTTCCTTCTTCTTCCCTTTGCCTTGCCTCGCAGTTGTTGGAGATATGCCCTAGAGGCAATAATAAATGTAGTTATTATTATATCTTTGTGTTTATGATAAATGTTTACATTCATGCTATAATAGTATTAACAAGGAAAACATTAATACTTGTGTGATTTGTAAACTTAAATTGAAGTCCCTAGTAAAGCTTCTATATAATACTAGCTTGTTGGTTAATAGATGATTGTGGTTTCCCTATCATGAACATTGAGATGTTATTAACAACAAGATCATATCATTAGGAGAATGATATGGTGGACATACTCCTATAGATAAGCGTAGCATAAAGATCAAGTCATTTTAATAGTTCAATTGCTATATGCTTTCTGATACATGGTTATCTAATTCCTTCGACCATGAGATCATGCATATCACCTTTACCGGATGGATGCTTTGATAACATCAAACACCACACCGTAACTGGGTGGCTATAAAGGTGGCATTGAGTGTTCAGAAAGTATTGGTTGAAACACATGGATCAAGAGTGGGATTTGTCCATCCATATGACAGATAGATATACTCTGGGCCCTCTCGGTGAAATGTCATCCAATTAGCTTGCAAGCATGTGACTGGCTCACAAGGGATCACATATCACGGGAACGAGAAAAGAGTACTTATCAGTAACGAGGTTGAACTAGGTATGCAGAGATACCGACGATCATAACCTCGGATAAGTAAACTATCGTGAGACAAAGGGAAATTGATATCGTATGTAAGTGGTTCATTCGATCGCAAAGTAATCGTAGAAATATGTGGGAGCCATATGAATTTCCAGATTCCTCTATTGGTTATTGTTCGGAGAAGTGTCTCGATCATGTCTGCATAATTCACGAACCGTAGGGAGACACACTTAAGGATTCGACGTTGTTTGAGTAGTTATGGAATGATGAGAAAGAGACCGAATGTTGTTCGGAGTCTCGAATGGGATTCGGGATATCACGAGGAGATCCGGAATGGTCCGGAGAATAAGATTCATATAAGGAAAGTCCCGTTTCGGAGTTGGGGAATGGTTCCGGTGTTTTCATCGGGAACATTCTAGAAGGTTCCGGAATGTCCGGCACTCCGGGGGGGAGGGTACATGAATGTGTCATTGTAAAGTTGGAATGATTGCATCATGTACTAGGTGTCCTTGCTGTCCAAAATAAAGGGTTTATTTAAATCCTAAATTGAAAATTCAAATGGCTAGTTTGAAAGTCAAACGGCAAGTTTTGGAAAGAGGAGGAGGAGTGGGAAACCGAGTTGGGGAGGGATTCCCTCCTCCAACCGCCGGCCCACCTCCAAGCCGAGTTGGGGAGGGACTCCCCTCCCCTTGGCCGTGCCTCCCACCTATAAAAGGGAGGGGCAGGGCTGCCCCTCCTAGTACACAAGTCCCTCTCCTCTAAACCTAAACCCTAGCCACAGCCTAGGGATTTCTCCCAAGCCGTCAAGTTAGAGCTTCTAATTGCCCTAGCCTCCGGTTTAGAGCCTTCTAATTGGTGTGTCTAAACCCTAGATCACCAAGAGCTCTCTCATACTCCACCATACTAGCTCCGGCTTAAGGCGAAGCCCTGCGAGATCTCCCCTCTACTTCCGGTACCACGTCGTTGTGCTGCCGGAATCGCGAGGAGAGTGCTACAACCTCCGCTGCCTGCTGGAACAAGGGAGAGGAAGGTCTTCGTCAAGTACCGAACGTGTGACCGACTGCGGGAGCGCTGCCGGAACGCGGCGCCGAAAGGATCGTCTACGCGATCTTGAGATCGGAAAGAGTACGACTACATCACCCACGAGAATCTGCTCTCGTTAAACACTTTGGAATCTTCGAGGGTGAGTTATTCCATCGACTCGTTGCTACAATCTAGTAGATAGATCTTGGCTTGTTTGTTTGTATGCGGTAGAAAATTTTTGTTTTCCATGCTACGAAACCCTACAGTGGTATCAGAGCCGTGTCTATATGTAGATATGTTGCACGAGTAGAACACAATGGTCATTGTGGGCATTGATGTTTTTATTGTCGATTGCTTCTTGTGTACTTTGCATCTTGCGGGATGTTGGGATGAAGCGGCCCGGGCTAACCTTACATGACATCGTTCATGAGACTTGCTCCACGCTTGACATGCAACTCGTATTGCATAAGTGGCTTTGCGGGTGCCTGTTTCTCCCAGCATAGTGGAGATTCAATTTACAACGGGTGATTAACAATACTAGTATCAATGTTGTGGTTCTTGTTCGTAAGTTAGAACGACACTTATTGAAAGCCCCAAACCACGTAAAATATGCAAAGAAAGTAGAGGCGTCTAACTTTGTTTTGCAGGGGTGTGCAGTGATGTGATATGGCCATGATTGTGATTATATTTGATGTATGCAATGTTCCTTATTGTAAGTTGGCAACCGGCAGGAGCCATATGGTTGTCTTTAATTTATGTTAAGACCCGCGTGTCTATTCAAAGTAGTTGTAATAGTTGAAGCCGGTGGACGACAACCATGGAGAAGCGTCATTGACCTTGATGCAATGCCGGTGATGATGGAGATCATGTTCGTGCTTGAAGATGGAGATCGGAAGCACAAAGAAGAAAGGCCATATCATATCACATATTATGAATTGCATGTGATGTTAATCCTTTATGCATCTTGTATTGCTTAGTAGACGACGGTAGCATTATAAGATGATCCCTCATGCACATAAATTTCAAGTTCTAGAGTGTTCACCCTTAGTATGCACCGTTGCTAAAGCTTGTTGTTTCGAAGCACCACGTGATGATCGGGTGTGTTAGATTCCGCAAGTGAATACAACGTAAGCAAGCCAGTTTTGCTTATGCGGTAGCTAAGGTTTGATCTTGACGATCCTAGCATGTACAGACATGGTCTCAGGAACACGAATCACCAAAAGGTAAAGCATGAATCATATAGTAGATATGATGAACATGTTGATTGTTCGCCATTGAAACTATATCAACTCTCGTGATGATCGGTTTTGATATGGTGGATTTGGTTCGTGTGATCACTAAAACAATGTGAGGGATGTTGTTTTGAGTGGGAGTTCACCTAGATTAAACTTTATTATTAATTTGAACTCAATTTGTCATAAACTTAGTCTAAACTATTGCAAATATGTTGTAGATCAATGGCAGCCCCTACCATCAATTTTAATGCGTTCCTAGAGAAAGAAAAGTTGAAAAACAATGGAAGCAACTTCGCAGATTGGTTCCGCAATTTGAGGATTGTCCTCACAGCTGGTAATTTGACCTATGTGCTGGATGCACCGCTGGGTGACCCACCTGCAGCTGATGCTACCGATGAAGTAAAGAATGTTTACCTTGCTCGGAAGAATCAGTACTCCATAGTTCAGTGTGCTATCTTGTATGGTTTAGAATCGGAGCTTCAGAAAAGGTTTGAGAATTCAGACCCACATGATATTGTCCGTGATCTCAAATTGATCTTTGAGACTCACGCGGCGATTGAGAGTTATGAGGCTTCTGAAAAGTTCTTTAACTTCAAGATGGAAGAGGGCAGCTCCGTCAGTGAGCATGTGCTTAAGATGTCTGGGCACGCAAAAAAACTTCAAAGCTTGGGTATAGTGATTCCTAATGCTTTGGGGATTTACCGTGTCCTCCAATCACTACCACCAAGTTACAAGAACTTTGTGATGAACTACAACTTGTAGAACATGAACAAGCAGTTGCCAGAACTGTTTGCTATGTTAAAGTCTGCAGAAGTGGAGATCAAGAAAGAGCACCAAGTGTTGTTGGTCAATAAGACCACCAAATTCAAGAAAGGCAAGTCTAAGCAGAAGGGACACTTCAAGAAGGGTGATAAGAAAGTTACCACACCGACGAAGAAGACCAAGGCTGGACCCAAGCCTGATACTGAGTGCTTTTACTGCAAAGGAGAAGGTCACTGGAAGCGGAATTGCCCAAAGTACTTGGCGGATTTGAAGAACGGCAACATCAAGAAGAAAGGTATATCTGATATACATGTTATTGATGTGTATCTCACTAGTATTCGTAGTAGTGCCTGGGTATTTGATACTGGTTCGGTTGCTCATATTTGTAACTCGAAACAGGAGCTGCAGAATAAACGGAAGCTAGTGAAGAACGAGGTGACGATGCGCGTGGGAAACGGATCAAAGGTTGATGTGATCGCGGTCGGCACGCTACCCCTTCATCTACCATCGGGATTAGTTTTATACTTAAATAATTGTTATTTGGTGCCTGCGTTGAGCATGAACATTATATCGGGATCTTGTTTATTGCGAGACGGTTACTTGTTTAAATCCGAGAATAATGGTTGTTCGATTTATATGAGTAATATGTTTTATGCACATGCACCTTTGATAGATGGTCTATTCTTGTTGAATCTCGATGGTGGAAATACACATATTAATAACATTGAAGCTAAACGTTTTAAATCAAGCGATAACTCGACCTATATGTGGCACTGTCGTCTTGGTCACATTGGAGTGAAGCGTATGAAGAAACTCCATTCCGATGGACTTCTTGAATCACTTGATTTTGAATCACTTGAAAGATGTGACGCATGTCTAATGGGAAAAATGACTAAGACTCCATTTTCTGGTATGATGGAGCGAGCTACGGACTTATTGGAAATCATACATACCGATGTGTGTGGTCCAATGAGTGTAGCATCGCGCGGTGGTTATCGTTATGTTCTTACCTTCACGGATGACTTGAGTAGATATGGGTATATCTATTTCATGAAACATAAATCCGAAACTTTCGAGAAGTTTAAGGAATTTCAAAGTGAGGTAGAGAATCAACATAACAAGAAGATTAAATTTCTACGTTCTGATCGTGGAGGTGAATATCTAAGTTACGAGTTTGGCGAGCATTTGAAGAAATGCAGAATACTTTCACAATTGACACCGCCGGGAACACCACAGCGTAATGGTGTGTCTGAACGTCGTAATCGAACTCTCTTAGATATGGTTCGTTCTATGATGCCACTTACAGATTTACCGCTATCATTTTGGGGTTATGCATTAGAAACAGCCGCATTCACTTTAAATAGGGCACCGTCTAAATCCGTTAAAACGACACCGTATGAATTATGGTTTGGGAAGAAACCTAAATTGTCGTTTCTTAAAGTTTGGGGATGCGAAGCCTATGTAAAGAAGTTACAGCCGGACAAGCTTGAACCCAAAGCGGAAAAATGCGTCTTCATAGGATACCCGAAGGAAACTATTGGGTATACCTTCTATCATAGATCCGAAGGCAAAATCTTCGTTGCTAAGAATGGATCCTTTCTAGAGAAGGAATTTCTCTCGAAAGAAGTGACTGGAAGGAAAGTAGAACTCGATGAGGTTGTCGAACCTTCTCTCGAAATTGCGAGTAGCGCAGTGCCGGAAGAAGTTCCTGTGGTGCCTGCACCAATTAGAGAGGAAGCTAATGATGACGGTCATGAAACTTTGGTCGAAGTTGCTACAGAGCCTCGCAGGTCAACAAGAACTCGTACCACTCCAGATTGGTATGATCCCGTTATGAGTGTCATGTTGGTGGACAACACCGATGACCCTGAGACATATGAGGAAGCAATGATGAGCCCAGATTCCAATAAATGGCAGGAAGCCATGAAATCCAAGATTAGATCCATGTACGAAAACCAAGTATGGACTTTGGTGGACTTACCGGATGGCCGGAAGGCTGTCGAGAACAAATGGATCTTCAAGAAGAAAACAGATGCTGATGGTAATGTTACTGTCTATAAAGCTCGACTTGTCGCAAAAGAGTTTCGACAAATTCAAGGAGTTGACTACGATGAGACTTTCTCACCAGTAGCGAAGCTAAAGTCTGTGAGGATTATGTTAGCAATCGCTGCATATTACGATTATGAGATATGGCAGATGGATGTCAAAACAGCATTCCTCAATGGTGACATTGATGAAGAAGTTGTATATGATGTAACCCAAAGGTTTTGTCGATCCTAAAGATGCTAACAAGGTATGCAAACTTCAACGGTCCATCTATGGATTGAAGCAAGCATCCCGAAGTTGGAATCAACGATTTGATAAGGTAATCAAAAGTTTTGGTTTTATACAAACTTATGGAGAAGCTTGTATTTACAAGAAAGTGAGTGGGAGCTCTGTAGCATTCTTAATACTATATGTAGATGACATATTGTTGATTGGGAATGATGTAGACCTTCTTAATAGTGTCAAGGAATATTTGAATAATAGTTTTTCAATGAAGGATCTTGGCGAAGCAGCTTACATATTAGGCATAAAGATTTATAGAGATAGATCAAAACGACAAATATCATTGTCACAAAGTACATATTTGGACAAAGTTCTAAAGAGGTTTGGAATGGAAGATAGCAAGAAAGGGTTCTTGCCCATGTTGCCCAATACGACCTTGAGTAAAACTCAGAGTCCGACATCGACAGAAGATAGAGAAAGGATGAGTAAGACTCCCTATGCCTCAGCCATAGGATCTCTAATGTATGCCATGCTATGTACTAGACCCGACATTGCATATGCTGTTAGTTTGACTAGCAGATATCAAAGTGATCCAGGAGTGGATCATTGGACAGCGGTCAAAAACATCCTTAAGTACTTGAGAAGAACTAAGGATATGGTTCTTTCTTATGGAGGTGATGAACAGCTCGTTGTTAATGGTTACACCGACGCTAGTTGGAACACCGATCCGGATGATTCTAAATCACAATCTGGATACGTATTTATTTTGAATGGTGCAGCAGTTAGCTGGAGGAGTGCAAAGCAAAGCGTTGTGGCGAGATCTTCAACTGAATCGGAATACATGGCTGCTTCAGAGGCTTCACAAGAAGCGATATGGATGAAAGAGTTCATTACAGAGCTGGGTGTGGTTCCTAGTGCGCTGGACCCAATGTCTATCTACTGTGATAACATGGGCGCCATAGCCAATGCACAAGAACCGAGGTCACACAAGAAGCTGAAGCACATCAAGCTACATTTTCACGCTATTCGAGAACATATCCAAGATGGGGATATAAAGATTTGCAAAGTACACACAGATCTGAATGTGGCGGATCCATTGACTAAACCTCTCCCGAGGGCAAAACATGACCAGCACCAAACTGCCATGGGTGTTCGGTATATTACCATGTAATCTAGATTAGATGACTCTAGTGCAAGTGGGAGACTATTGGAGATATGCCCTAGAGGCAATAATAAATGTAGTTATTATTATATCTTTGTGTTTATGATAAATGTTTACAGTCATGCTATAATAGTATTAACAAGGAAAACATTAATACTTGTGTGATTTGTAAACTTAAATTGAAGTCCCTAGTAAAGCCTCTATATAATACTAGCTTGTTGGTTAATAGATGATTGTGGTTTCGCTATCATGAACATTGAGATGTTATTAACAACAAGATCATATCATTAGGAGAATGATATGGTGGACATACTCCTATAGATAAGCGTAGCATAAAGATCAAGTCATTTTAATAGTTCAATTGCTATATGCTTTCTGATACATGGTTATCTAATTCCTTCGACCATGAGATCATGCATATCACCTTTACCGGATGGATGCTTTGATAACATCAAACACCACACCGTAACTGGGTGGCTATAAAGGTGGCATTGAGTGTTCAGAAAGTATTGGTTGAAACACATGGATCAAGAGTGGGATTTGTCCATCCATATGACGGATAGATATACTCTGGGCCCTCTCGGTGAAATGTCATCCAATTATCTTGCAAGCATGTGACTGGATCACAAGGGATCACATATCACGGGAACGAGAAAAGAGTACTTATCAGTAACAAGGTTGAACTAGGTATGCAGAGATACCGACGATCATAACCTCGGATAAGTAAACTATCGTGAGACAAAGGGAAATTGATATCGTATGTAAGTGGTTCATTCGATCGCAAAGTAATCGTAGAAATATGTGGGAGCCATATGAATTTCCAGATTCCTCTATTGGTTATTGTTCGGAGAAGTGTCTCGATCATGTCTGCATAATTCACGAACCGTAGGGAGACACACTTAAGGATTCGACGTTGTTTGAGTAGTTATGGAATGATGAGAAAGAGACCGAATGTTGTTCGGAGTCTCGAATGGGATTCGGGATATCACGAGGAGATCCGGAATGGTCCGGAGAATAAGATTCATATAAGGAAAGTCCCGTTTCGGAGTTGGGGAATGGTTCCGGTGTTTTCATCGGGAACATTCTAGAAGGTTCCGGAATGTCCGGCACTCCGGGGGGGAGGGTACATGAATGTGTCATTGTAAAGTTGGAATGATTGCATCATGTACTAGGTGTCCTTGCTGTCCAAAATAAAGGGTTTATTTAAATCCTAAATTGAAAATTCAAATGGCTAGTTTGAAAGTCAAACGGCAAGTTTTGGAAAGAGGAGGAGGAGTGGGAAACCGAGTTGGGGAGGGATTCCCTCCTCCAACCGCCGGCCCACCTCCAAGCCGAGTTGGGGAGGGACTCCCCTCCCCTTGGCCGTGCCTCCCACCTATAAAAGGGAGGGGCAGGGCTGCCCCTCCTAGTACACAAGTCCCTCTCCTCTAAACCTAAACCCTAGCCACAGCCTAGGGATTTCTCCCAAGCCGTCAAGTTAGAGCTTCTAATTGCCCTAGCCTCCGGTTTAGAGCCTTCTAATTGGTGTGTCTAAACCCTAGATCACCAAGATCTCTCTCATACTCCACCATACTCGCTCCGGCTTAAGGCGAAGCCCTGCGAGATCTCCCCTCTACTTCCGGTACCACACCGTTGTGCTGCCGGAATCGCGAGGAGAGTGCTACAACCTCCGCTGCCTGCTAGAACAAGGGAGAGGAAAGTCTTCGTCAAGTACCGAACGTGTGACCGACTGCGGGAGCGCTTCCGGAACGCGGCGCCGGAAGGATCGTCTACGCGATCTTGAGATCGGAAAGAGTACGACTACATCACCCACGAGAATCTTCTCTCGTTAAACACTTTGGAATCTTCGAGGGTGAGTTATTCCATCGACTCGTTGCTACAATCTAGTAGATAGATCTTGGCTTGTTTGTTTTTATGCGGTAGAAATTTTTTGTTTTCCATGCTACGAAACCCTACATCAGTCTGTTCTTCCGGCTTCGCTTGTAGTCGGACTCCGGGTCCTCCTTGAGGTTGTTGAAGAACTTGCAATGGCGATTGGTGTGAGTGGATTTGCCGTTGGCATCGAGGTGTACAAGGCATGGCATATAACAATACTCCTCATACATTTGGGGAACACGGAGCACTGCCGGAGTAGTTTCGCTACCTCGCTGCTGCCCAGGACCAGCCCCCGTCGTCAGCCACGCTGTCCGCCATCACCTCATCATGCGAACGTCCTGGCGACCATGTCGGAGGTTTGCTTTTCTTCTGGCAGGCTCTTCCGCTTGGTGCAGTTGTTCCTCTTAGCTTGGGTTGGAACGGCTATTGCCGGCTGGGAGCCTCGAGCATCATCATTGGCACCCGCGAACTCACTAGCCAACTGGATCATCTGGTTGAGATTGAGCCTCTAGTTGTCCTGCATGCGCTTCAACTTATGTCGGAGCAACGTACCTTTTTCCAACTCATCTATGAAGGCGGCCATGGCGGCCTGACCGTGCATTCCTGCGCAGGAATTCTTTGTATCCAGCCAGCGGGAGAGGTAGGCTCGAGATGACTCGTCTTTCTCTTGCACGCACCGCTGTAGATCGCCAACAGTGCAGGGATGCTTATACATACCCTCGAAGTTTTTGGTGAACGTTTCTTGCATTTTCAACCAGTTGCAGATGGACTTTTCTGGCAAGTCATCAGTGGAAGGTACTTGATGGCAATGTTGGGGTTACCCCCGGCGATCTCCACCGTGTTGCCATAATCGTGCAACCACGTAGCTGGTTTGGCGGTGCCGTCATAGGGCTTGATCGTATTGTCAATCCGTAAACCCTTGAGGTAAGTTGCGGTCAGTATTACAGGTCCAAAGCAACATGGTCCCAGGTACGGTCCTTCCCAGGCCTCGTGAATCTTGTCCAGGTGTGAACGTGCATCGTAAGGCTCCGAGCTTGCTCTTTTCTTCTTGCCGCCAGGGGATGGGTTGCGTGAACGACGCGGGCCTCCTCCACCATGGTGCCTGCTAGGTGGCACCGGAGGCAGAGGTGGTGGTGGGTTATCCTTCTTGTTGTTACCCTCCTGTGATGCCTTGCGCTTGCCGCGGTTGCTTGTCGGACGTGGAGGGTCATGGTGCGACCTGCTCTTGTGTCCTTGGTTGCGCTCTCCATCGTGACAGGGCTGCTCCGCGTTGTTGCGGATGACGATGCCGCCTTGCCTTGGCGGAGGCATGCTCGTATGATTGTGAGCCCTTGGTTCTTCGCGATGTTGGAGAGATCGAGGCGGTGGAGATGGGCGACGAGGATGAGCTTTGCCTCCATGGTCGGAGGGTATGGGGATAGCATCCTTCCTGTTGCGCGCATCCCTCCGTCTTCTCTCTGATGAACCCGTCTGGGACTCGACATCATGAGGAGATCGCTCCCTTGGCGGCCTAGGATTTCTAGACTAGAAATATGCTGGATCAGACTGAAGCCTCTGAGAGGTGGCCGTCTCCTGCTGTTTGACCGCCTTCGCCAGAAGGTCATAGACCTGTTCCACAGCTGCCAGTGATCTATCCTTCTCCAGAAGGATCTTGCCGACAGCTAGGTTGAGAATAGGAGTGGGCATGACCTGCCTGCCTTCGCTGTCAATGTATGGCTTGGCTTGTGGCGTCTTCGGGGGATCCCATCCTAGGTTTCTCCGTACACCTAGATCATTGATGATGCAAGCCGGAGCTTTCTTGGCCTTTTGTTACTTGAGCAGAGTCTTGTACTCGGCCTCCATGGCTCTAGCTTTTTCAATTGACTTTTGCGCCTTGGCTAGATCTTGATCTAGCTTTGCTCCTTCCTCGGCGAAGGCCTGTGCTTCCTCCAGCAGCTGCTGGCATTTCTCGTCGAGCTGGACCATGTTCCGTATATGAGCCACGGTCATAGGCTCGATGAGCAAATTGCGTACATCACTCTATCAGCAAGAGTTATTTGGGCTGCTACAGACATAGATGTCGGAGGCGGCGGGTTTGCGGTGTTGGGGTTACCCGGACCGATGTTGAGTTCCTGCGGCTGTTGCGTTGGGTTAGGCAGAGGGTCATGGCCTTTGCGTGATCATTGTCGGCTGCAACAGGTGGCCCCTTCCCCTTGTCCAGTGCTTTAGGCGGATCTAGTCCGGGTTGATCTTCTTCCATCACACTCCCAATGGAGGCGAACACTTCTCGGGATGTGATGGCCTTGTCAGTCTGCTCGTCGCGTCTGATGTCCTCCTCCATCTCCTGCATAGAAGATTCGAGATCTTCCGGGCTGAAGTCTGTCTCCTCCGAGTCCACGCTGATGTCGGTGTAGAGTGCGTCCAAGACAGAGTTGGAGGGTGCCGGAGCCTCCTTGATGATGGGTGGTGGTGGTGCGGATGCAGGGACGTTGACTGGAGGCGGCGGTGGTGGTGGCTGAGGTGGAGGGGTGTCGGGTATGACCGCGAGCGCTGCTTGAGCTTCTGCATCAGCGGTCGTGAAGTTGTTGACGGTGTGCACCCTGCCTTCGAAAGTGAGGCATCCTGAGGCCTGCATCCGCCTTAGCGTATGCTGGAGAAGTGTACCGCGGTCCAGCCATTCCACAACCCGTATATGGAGCCACCTGGCTAGGTAATCGCGGGGGTTTTCACCCTCTCTCTGAACGCAACGCACCAGATCGAAGATAGTCACCACGCCGACAAACTTGGATCTCTACTTTCCAGACACACGGGCGAAGCCGGCGGACTTGCAGTGATCTTCCACCATTATATCCTGCATAGGGGCAGTTTGGGTGGGCCTTGGATTTTCCCGATCTAAGCCGGCAGACTTCAAAGAGAGGTCCGACTTCGATCCTTCCGTGAACGTATCCTGCCCGTAGGAGGTCTGTGCGGGACTTAACGATCCTCCGGCTTCCAGGGAACTAGTGCCCGAGTCGGTTTCGCCGATGAAGAGGTGGATGTCCCCGATTGGGATGATCGAGCAGCGAGTGGGGTTCGTATTTGCCGGGATTTAGAACTCGTCGGAAGGGACGATTGTAACGTTGCCTGAGAAGAGAACACGGCCGATGGCTACGGTTTCTCCGATTACCGTGAAGAGCTTCGACCTCGCCCGTTGTAGAGCCTGAAGCAAATCTTGCCCCACGGTGGGCGCCAACTGTCGTGGTATTGACGACGAGTACGCCATGGAGGGGTCCTCACAGTGCGTGTTTAGAGACGTGGGGTAAGCGGAAGTTTGGCAGGTACGAGGTAACACAGCTTACCCAGGTTCAGATCCCACAATGGTGGCGGAATCCTACTACTGCTATAAATCACTATAATGGCAATACACCGAGTTACAGGGATTGTCTCGCTATGCGAGGTATGAGTTGTATCGTTGAGGTTATGCCCTAAAGGCTCCCGTAGGTCCGTCTTATATAGTCGCCAGATCCTAGGGTTACAAGCAAAGTCCTAGACGGACAGGTTACAGAGTCCTACACGGTACACGACTAGTCTAACATGTCTTGCACTCCAAGGCTCCGGGTACGCTGGTGACTCCTCCGTAGCCTTCCTTTATCTGACATGGGCCTCCCTTCTGGATCCATCTAACTGGGCCGCCCAGCAGGCCATGGGTCCTTCTACCAACTGTGGGCCACCCGGGTTATCCGGATTAGAGACATTCTATGGTGATACCCATTTAGCATATCCCCAACACGAGGCACACCTGGATCATCGGCTTCCACTCCTAGTAGTTGTGCTCTCTCCAATGCAAATTCTTAAATTTCACATAGGAGCTATCGATGATTTCTACTACCAGATCACTCATTCTATCCTTTTCTGGGTATGGTTTGATATTGTATAAATTTTGGATGTCGACGTGGTACCCATATGGAATTTTTATCGATGCACGAGAAAGCATAGTTGTGTCATTTGTGATGTCCACACTCACGACAGTTATCCCTTTCTCACACAAGAAGTTGACCAGAGCTGGACAATGCTTCTTGTTGGTTTACTCGTGCAGTTAGAGGGTTTTAGGGATGCAAGGTGGACATGTAAGTATATCACAAGGGATGCATTGTGATCTCAAATTTAAATTTCATGCGTACCTGCAGAAGTGGTAAGCGAGTACGTCCTCATGTAGGGCGATTTGCACGACGGCGATCTCTTGTGTAGGTGATTTCCTCTTATTTTCATAGGTGTACTCCAAGTCTAGGCCCATGAACTTGTACTTCTCCTTCTCAAGCAATTTCTCAAACCAGGGAAGAGTTCTTCCCACAGTCCATTCATCATTGGTGTACACCACCTTCAAAGTCATGGTTCCATGGGCAGGGACGATGTGGGTCTCTGTTGTGCTTTTCCCGTCGTCCATGCCTGTGAAATGGGTGAAAAAAGCGCGAGAGGAAAAAATGGAATGAGCGAGAGGGAATATGAACTTGAAGAATGTGCGATAGAATAGGAACTATCGAGGAGGGAAGAACTGATAGTGGCGCCGGTTCCACAAGTGGCAGTGGCACTGGTTCCTATGAGAATATGGAATTATAATTAACTGCGCATTTTTCTAAGTAATTTTTCTATGCGAGAAAATTGAGAGAAATCATTTCTATTTTCTCTTGCATAAATAAACATAATGGAGTTGGTACTACTAGCACCACATATAGAACACAATAGATTTGCTAGTTTAACATACAACAACACAAAAATGACCATGCATTCTTGAAATTTAAATTCTGATAATATAATCAGAAGTTCCGAGCTACAACTGAGCCAACACTCTTGTTGTTTTCCTCCTCCTCATTGTTGTCGTTTGTCGGAGATTTGTCCCTTGAAGGAACTAGGGTCCAATGATCCCTTGGTTCGAGAGGGGGCTGAACACGCATTTCCAAGAAACCTAGGCAACAATGGTGACATCGGAGCAAGCAACAATATGGAGAGTTGACATAGGTTTTTTTTACCTAGGTTCGGGACCCTCGTGAGGAGGCAAAGCTCCTACTCCTGCTTTGTTGTATTGCTCGCTTGGCTTCGTGAGCGTACAATGGAGGATGAATGTCTAGGGTTTAGATCACACAGGATCGATCCTTTCTAAGGTAGGGGAAGGGTCCCTTATATAGGGCGGCGTTAGGCCTGTTCCCTAGCCCTTGGGTAGAAAGGGCATCCACAGTGCCGCTCCTCGTGCTCCTTGTCTAGGAGACTACTTTACATAGACTTGGTTTAGCTCGTCGTGCTCCTCTCCGTCCTCCTAGATTTGGTCATCCCTGAGCGCCCTGTCGTGCCCACCTTTTGACTAGCCTCCTTCCTTGGAACAACTTTTGGGGCGACATCTAATGCCATGGAGGGGTTTTTCATTGCCCTGTGGGAAAGCCTGTCGCATACAAGGGATGCCTCTTACCATCCCCTCCAGAGGGGGTGCGCGTGGAGGCTCTATCTCCTCGCGCCCTCCAAGGGTGTCCTAGCCCGACGGACCTCATGAGGGTGGCCGCCTGGCCCCCTCCTGAGGCCAGACTGGACGTCGGCATGCATGCCAGTTGTGGAAGGATCGAGGTACCCCTTGTTCCAGGTATCCGAATGTAGCCCTTGACCGTGGGACCAGCGTGTCTCATGCTTGGTGACAAATGGTTCAACGAACATATCGACAACTGGATCCGCACATGACGTGTGTTGCTTTAGGCCCCAAGGACCCCCTCGAAAGGGACGCATCCTCCCGGATAAGATCTCAGAGTATAAGGAGTAACCTCCTTACACACAGAGTCCCATCCTTCCTTCGCCTTGCTCCACCATATTCTCCTTTGAGTTCTTCCTTCTATGCATTTCATCCCACCAACCATGCGCGATGTCTCGGCGGGGAGCCTTAGCCTTCACGAAGGGGAAACCACCCTCCAATGTCCTCTCCCAAGACGAGGAGAGGGAAGAGGAGTTGGGGAAGCGTTGATGCCTTCTACCATCAAGTCCGATGTCAGGCTCGCCGATACTGTTCGTAGCTCGCCTCGAGATGAAACGATTGGGGAGAGACCCGGGTGTGGCCGGGATCCATAGATCCGGCCTGCCTTCCTGGTCTCGTGCGCCCGTTCTTCTACCATACCATCATAGCGGGGCTAGTCCCTCTGTAACACCCTCGGATCGACCCTATGCAAGTTTTAGCGATTCTCGCTAAATCCGCATTGAAATGATTCAAAGGAGGCCATCAGGCACTTGCGTGCAGGTGAAAAACGAAGTAATACCATTACACATTAGTCCACGATGGAACCCACAGAAAAGATATATACAACAGCGACTCAATGAGTCAAGAATACATATATACAATACAAAGATTCAAATCACCTTTAAACGATACAGCGCTCGAGTACGAACAAGATGCAAATTGAGCTAAGAGCCCTGAAGAATAACCAATGGTGTCCATAACCCTGCCCAGGCCAAGCCGGAAGGGTAACACTGCTAACAACGTCGATCTCAAAACCTACTAAAACAAAAGGGGTGCCGGCAAAGGCCAAAGGAAAAAGAGAGCGGTCAGTACACGACGAGTCTTAGAATTCGGCGGTCCTCGCCTACATAGGTATGGTGGACTGAAGCGGCAATGTAGCATGCACTAAACAACCTATAGAGACTCAATAGAACTATCGGCTATCATAGAGGGATAAGAAAGACCTATTCGGAACCAACCTGATACTACAACCAAACATACCCATCCTGGTATTTCCCCCTCGAGACCAAACGAGGAAGTCAATACGAGGAAACTCACACGGTCGAAAGCTTTATATATTCTTTCCATGGTGGTTATCCAACTTACTAGGCATATCAAATACAAGTCAAATTATAACAGTAAACTTTAGTTATAGTTGTCTATGATCGAGATACTATTCTCCAAGACGTCCATAACCGCGGACATGACTTGTAAAAAATATTTAACCCTGCAAGGGTGCACCAAAGTTTACACACATACTTCGACTCTTGTTGCCAGATCAACTGACATACTTCCATCGGTATGTCGGCGGGGCCTAGGACACAACGCTTTCCTATAAACAAAGCAAGTACATGGGGCCATCCCAATAAGCTACCCGTAACGAAGTCGGCCGAGCTTCGAAGATGGACCCAGAGGTTGCGAGATCGGCTAAGAGATCAGAGGCCATAGGTATAATCCTCAACATAATGACACACATCCTAAATAGTACAGTAATAAACGCTCATCGAGCATAAGATAATAAACATGGAATAACATGGCATGCATGGCATAACATGGCATGCAAATGTCAAACTAGTTTGTGGCCCCCATCAAATTACTTTGAAATCAGGTACTAAGCTGACAGGGGTGCCCACACACCCCATATGTGGTTAGCACGCTCAATCTCGGAACAGGTGTCAAGAACTTGGGTCCTAGGTGGACACAAGTGGGTGGTTAACAACCAAATCTCAACTATTACCCACCGGTGCCTCTTCATTAGTTATATCCATTTTAATACTTAAGTAACCAGCTATAATTAAAACCACGATCATCTCCACCTTTATGAATATGCCAACCCCCAACATCAGTGGAACATTGACGACACGAAGCAGCACCTGAGCAAGTGACTACGACTCGCAAGGCCAACCGTCTACCTAAACAACAAGCAATAGGAGGTGTCTAAGGCAATGTAAAGGCTGCGGGGATATATAGAAGGTACGGAATCTAAAGTATCACAACACATATATCAATAGATCAATAGGAGGAAGTAAAGACTATAAATGGAAAATAGGTAGAAAGGAGGAGACTGCTCGCCTGGAAACACTACCAAAGGTACACCGAAGATCAGGTCGACACTCGCATCAACTCATCGACCTAATCCATGAAGAAGCAAAGCACTAGAAGAAACACCGGATGCACTATTTAATATTATGGCAGAAGATTGGTCATAATGCATGTATGATGTATGACATGGCAATGGTGTGATACAATTAGGCAATATTAAGCGGAACCGGGGTCCCGACAATTAATTAGATGCTTCATCTTGTTTAGATACCATGCAATTTAAATGTTGTATTAATAAGACAACACATGGCATCGGTTTGCTACACAAATTTAAATGGAGTCAATATAAGACTAGAAAAACCCATATATGGTCTCCATATTTAATTATTAGGTGAATCGACAAAATACCCCCAAACCAGATGATGAGCTGCGAGCATGAATAATTTAAATGCAACAACACATATGTTATATATTATAAAAATATAGATACCAGGAAAGGGGTCAAACATTAGGGGGTTTCGAATCCAGGGGTTTCGAATCTAGGGTCTCAGGGTTCGACGGGATAGGTCTCGGCTCCGGGAATGGCCTTCGAACTTCGTGATGAAGAACTTGGCACGCCAGGGTTCGGTTTTCGAATCCGGGAAGGAGGTCTTGGTGTTGAGGTCTCAAACCATTGGTTGGTAACACTTCATGCGGTGATACCTTGTGGAGAAGGGCTCCTGGGCAAGAGTGGTCTTCATATTGGACTTGGTAGCACCAAGGTTGCAAACACACAGAGAATCGCAAAAGACAGGGGCAGTGGCAACATCCATACATCTAACATGTCCATAGGAAAACACACATCGAGTAAATACAATATCCCAAATGTGATGTATCCAAAGGCATGCGTTTAGATGGACTCGAATGACCGAAGCACAAACCGAGGTATGTGGACGCCACGTCGAAGGAATGGAGATGTTGCCGCCATTCTCAGAGGTGATGGGGATGAGTCCCTGGTCGATAGGCAAATAGGAGGGATGCCGGAGACGGGGCACATCTGCGTGTAGGGAGAGGCGGACGGCGGCGGGTCGGACGGACGACGACGGTGTCCAGCGCCAAGCGCGCATGAGACGCAGCGGCAAGGTGTGGAGCTCCTCTAGGTGGCGGCAACTAGCGCGGATTCGGAGGCGCGGGGCTGCTCGGTAGGTAGGGGCTGAGGGAGCGCGAGGGTGAAGCTGCGTCGATGGCCGGTGCTGCAGGGCCAGAGGTGGGCAACAACAGAGGTGGCGCCTGGCGGCACTCAGGACGGAGGTAGGGAGTTCAGGCGAGGCCGGCGCAAGGCAGATGAGTGGGGCGCGCCCTTGGCGGTGGTGGGGAGAGACGCTGGGAGGGGGTCGGGCTCGGGTGGCTGGGATCGCGACAGGGAAGGGGAAAGCGCGTGCAGGATTGGCGGGGTGGGGCCGGGGTGCGTGGGTTGTTTGTGTCATGGGTGCGTGTCGCGTGAGAGGGTAGGGTCAAGCATGCGTACGCGTTGAGTAGGATGGGGCTAGGCGGCAGTGGCCGGGTCGGGTGCTGCGCGCGCTGTGCGTGTGTGGTGTGTTGTGAGCGGTTTGCATGCTGTGGTCACTGGCTGCGCGCGGGGTGGGTTTTGTAGCGGCTGGAGGCGGCAGGGAGAGGGATTAGTGGCTAGGGTTTGGGTTCTAGGGGAATTAGGGTTTGTGGGTAGGGACGTTCAAGCCTAGCCGACTAGGCCTTTTGGGCCTAACCGGTTTAGGTATAGGATTTATTTATTTAAAACATTTTGTTTTGTTTCTTTTTTTAAAATCATTTTGTAAATAGTTTTATATAATTGAAATAGCAAGAAATATTATTTGTATAAAAGGGGAGATGTAATGTAGAAAATAATATAGGGTTTTACAAAATAGTTCAAGGCAAAGTATGTATGATGGTATGATGATGATGCACAAAGATAAAATCAGCAGACGATTTTAGTAGTGGTTTTTCGGAGTTCTACAATTCGACACCACTAACAATGGATCTCGCCCTCGAGATGCGCCTCATGTTACGGGGAAAAGTCCGACGATCTGAATCTTCTCGCTTCATGTACATCCTTGCGACACCACTAACAAGGGTTCTTTCTCCATCTTGAAGTCGTCGACACCACCAACAAGGGATCGTTGATCACATTCGTCGAGAGAACTCTCCGGAGAACAAAGGACGAAGGTAAAGGTATCAAAATATGAGGCCACCTATAACTTCCGTGGAAGGAGTAAAACTGCATTGATCCACCATTCAATGTCCAAAAGCGAATGATAAGAGTAATGGTATGGTCGCGACTCCATCTCGCACTTAAAGCATTACTCTATACACGAATATAAGAATTATGCAACTATCCTCGAGATTGATATTGAAGATCTTAACAAACAATGTTCGGAAACAAAGGAGTGATGCAGGTTCTTCATCGGATCTGATGCAGATGACGTCGTCACGAAGGAGAACACCGGAAGATACAACAGATGAAAGATTCATCAGATAACATGAAGATCGGATGTTGAAGCACCGTTACAAGAGGAAGAAGCGAAACCTTGAAGGTACGACAGAAACCGACCAAGAGAATCCTGGACTTGAAGAAAAGGTAAGAAAGAAGATTCAAATCACGCAGAGGTGAGAGGGAAATAGTAGAGGGGTAAGGAGTAAAAGCAGAACTAACCAGATCTATCAACCCGATTTTCCAAAATAGTTTTGACACGCTACAACGTCTGTTAGCTAGGTTATCCTACAGGCTGGACCAGCGGGGTATCATAACTGCTGAGATCTGATACCACTCTATAACACCCTCGGATCGACCCTATGCAAGATTTAGTGATTCCTACCAAACCCGCATAGAAATGATTCAAAGGTGCCCATCAGGCACTTGCATGCGGGTGGAAAACAAAGTAATACCATTACACATTAGTCTATGATGAAACCCACAGAACATATATATACAAAAGCGACTCAATGAGTCATGAATACAGATATACAATACAAAGATCCAAATCACCTTGAAATGATATAGCGTCCGAGTACGGACAAGATGCAAATTGAGCTAAGAGCCCTAAAGAATAACCAATGGCGTCCATAACCCTGCCCAAGCCAAGCCGGAATGGTAACCCTGCTAACAACGTCGATCTCAAAACCTGCTAAAACAAAAGGGGTGCCGACAAAGGGCAAATAAAAAAGAGAGCGGTCGGTACTGAGGCCAGTACACAACGAGTCTTAGAATTTGGCGGTCCTCGCCTACATAGGTAAGGTGTGAATCGGCAATGCAGCATGCACTAAACAACCTATAGAGACTCAATACAACTGTCGGCTATCAGAGAGGGATAAGAAAGACCTATTCGGAACCAATCTGATACTACCACCAAACATACCCATCCTGGTATTTCCCCCTCGAGACCAAACGAGGAAGTCAATCCGAGGAAACTCACATGGTTGGCAGTTTTATTTATTCTTTCCATGGTGGTTATCTAACTTACTAGTCATATCAAATACAAGTCAAATTAAAACAATAAACTTTAGTTATAGTTGTCTATGATCGAGATACTGTGCTCCAAGTCGTCCATAACCGTGGACACGGCTTTTCGAAAAGATTTAACCCTGCAGGGGTGCACCAAAGTTTCCACACGCACTTCGACCCTTGTTGCCAGATCAATTAACATACTTCCGTCGGTATGTCAGCAGGGCCTAGGACACGACGCTTTCCTAGACCCAAAGAAAGTACATGGGGGCCACCCCAATAATTTACCCGTAACGAAGTCGGCCGAGCTCCAAAGACGGACCCAGAGGTTGCGAGATCGGCTAATAGATCAGAGGCCATAGGTATAATGCTCAAAATAACGACCCATATTCTAAACAGTATAGTAATAAATGCTCATCGAGCAACAGATAATAAACATGGCATAAAACATCAAACTAGTTTGTGGCTCCTAGTACAGTACTTTGAAATCAGGTACTAAGTCGATAGGGGTGCCGACACACCCCACATGTGGTTAGCGCGCTCAGTCTCGGAACAGGTGTCAAGAACTCGGGTCCTAGGTGGACACAAGTGGGAAGTTAACAACCTAATCTCAACTATTACCCACTGATGCCTCTTCATTAGTTATATCCATTTTAATATTTAGGTAACCAGCTGTAATTAAAACCACGATCATCTCCACCTTTATGAATATGCCAACCCCAACATCAGTGGAACATCGACGACGCGAAGCAGCACCTGAGCAAGCGACTACGACTCGCAAGGCCAACTATCTACCCAAACAACAGGAAATAGGAGGTGTCCAAGGCAATGTAGAGGCCGCAAGGATATATAGAGGGTACAGAATCTAAAGCTTCGCAACACGTATAGCAATAGATTAATTGGAGGAAGTAAATCCTATAAATGTAAAATAGGTAGAAAGGGGGAGAATGCTCCCCTAGAAACACTGCCGAAGGTACACCGAAGATCGGGTCGACACTCGCATCAACTCATTGGCCTAATCCGTGAAGGAGCAAAGCACTAGAAGAGACACCGGATGCACTATTTAATACTATGGCAGGGGATCGGGCATAATGCATGTATGATGTATGAGATGGCAATGGTGCAATGCAATTAGACAATATTAAGCGGAACCGGGGTCCCGACAATTAATTAGATGGTTCATGTTGTTTAGATACCCCGCAATTTAAATGTTGTATTAATAAGACAACACATGGCATCGGTTCGCTACACAAATTTAAATGGAGTCAATATAAGACCAGAAAAGCACGCATATGGTCTCCATATTTAATTATTAGGTGAATCGACAAAATACCCTCAAACCACATGATGAGCTGCGAGCATTAATAATTTAAATGCAAGAACACATATGTTATATATTATAAAAATATAGGTACCGGGAAAAGGGTCACACATCAGGGGTTTCGAATCCAGGGTCTCGGGGTTCAATGGGATAGGTCTCGGCTCCGGAAACGGCCTTCGGACTTCGTGACGAAGAACTTGTCATGCCGGGGTTTGGTCTTCGAATCCGGGAAGGAGGTCTTGGTGTTCCAGTCTCAAAGCATTGTTTGGCAACACTTCATGCGGTGAGACCTTGTCGAGAATGGCTCCTGGGCAAGAGTGGTCTTCATATTGGACTTGGTAGCACCAAGGTTGCAAACACACAGAGAATCTCAAAAGCCATGAGCAGTGGCAACATCCATACATCCAACATGTCAAGAGGAAAACACACATCAAGTAAATATAATATCCCCAACGTGATGTATCCAAAGGCATGTGTTTAGATGGACTCGAAAGATCAAAGCACAAACCGATGTATGTGGATGCCGCGTAGAAGGAATGGATATGTCACCGCCGTTCTCAGAGGAGATGGGGACGATGCCATGGTCGATGGGCAGATAGGAGGGATGCCAGAGATGGGGCATGTGGCATCCCGGATCTATGGTCCGAGAATGCCCGTTATACATACAATTCATGGTCCCATGATCAGTGAGCCATGAGGTATGTGGTAGAAAAAGTCTTCAATCGCAGAGCCCATGTCATGCCTTAACCTACAGGCAACTAACTGGGAAGACGGCCTAGCTCGCATAGACGTTAGCATCTCCATCTGTTACTTTTGAAGCTCTGAAAGTCTGGCCAAGTAAATAGCCAGGGACAATGCCGGTGAGTACTTTGAATGTACTCACAAACCATCTTAAGAGAACAAGAATAAATGATATGCAATATGGCTGTAGTAGGATGGCTCCATAAGGGGTTCTTTTATAAATTAGTTTCTCTTATAGATATAGCATATCTCTATATCTTTGTTGAAAAACTTTGTAAAACATTTTGTAAACCTTTTAAAAAAGTTTTTAGAAAACACTAGGATTGGGTCACCCATTTGTTTTTCCTTTCGGTCATCCCATGACCAAAGTCCTTCCTCCTTTTTCCGACCATCCCATGGTCAAAACATTTCCATGCCATTGCATCTCCGAAGTCCTTTTTGCAATCAAAACCAGCATCGCTCTATAGCAACCTTCCCAACCGTCCATGACCGAGGACTCGGCTATTCGAATAGATTTACACTCTTCAGAGGTTGTACACTTTAGCCACAAGATTTGATACATCCGCCAGGATCACCCCAGATCATCACACAAAAGTATGCGGGTCTCGGATAACCAAATAAGACCTTCGGGATGCCTACTCTAGTATAAATGCCTACCCTATGAGGTTAATCCCCTCAAAACTAGGACACCCTATATAGTTCCAAGCCAATCAAAGCGTGTTTTGCACCTTGACGGGTGTGCGCTTTCAATGAGGGGCTCATAGTATCGTATGGTCGTCCCTCAGTAAGAAACCAAGGTTATCGAACCAGTAGGAGGAAGGAAACGTCACACAGGTGTTGCAAGCAACGTGGAAACCTGCACAACACAAACTCAAGACTTTTCCCCAACGAATCAGTGAGGTTATCAAGCTCACCGGTTTGCTGTAACAAAGGATTAAACATATAGTGTGGAAGGTAATGGTTTGCAGCAAGTAAAAATATAACAGTGGAAGATGTATCAATGGTAAAGATTGGACCGGGGTCCATAGTTCACTAGAGGTGCTCTCCTTAGATAAACAACATGGCATGAATGGTAAACAAATTACAGCGGGGCAATTGATAGGAACTGAGCAAGGCATAACAATGCAATTACTAGCCAGAAAGATCCTATGAGGTTGATTGGGCAATACAACAATATACATAGACCGTCATCCAACTACATCTATGACTAGAAGTCCACCTTCAGGTTATCATTCGAACCCCCTCCAGTATTAAGTTGCAAGCAACAGACAACTGCTTTAAGCAACAGACAACTGCTTTAAGTCCATGAACAAGAGACCGTTGTTTTCTCCCTAGTAGCAATAACACATCTACAACCGAAGAGATTATTGTCACTTCCCTTGGAAACTAGAGGCATGAACCCACTATCAAGCATAAATACTCCCTCTTGGAGTCACTAGCAACTACTTGGCCAAGATAACCACTAGCAACGGAGAGCATGCAAGATCACAAACAACACAGACATGATAGAATCATAAAGATAAAACCATTAATCAAACCAGCATAATAATCTCAATATCCATCGGATCCCCTCAAACATAACATGCATGATTACAAATAGATTAGATCTTGATCATGAACGGAGCTCAAAGATCTATACATGAAAGCACAAAGGAGGAAATACAACCATCTAGATACTACATGGACCCATAGTCCAAGGTGGAACTACTCATGAATCATACCGGAGAGAAGGCCTCCGGGATGATCTCCCCTCTGGCAGGGTGCCGGTAAGAACTTCAGGTCCCCCCGATCTAGGGATGATGGTGATGGCGGCTACAGACGGTTTCGTGGATTTCTGATCAGGTCCTTAGGGTTTTTGTATCGGGGGCTTCTTATAGGCGAAGGGGCGAGACCGGGAGGCGGCCAGGGTGCCCAAACCGTAGCCAAGCGCGGGCCCACACGTGGCCGCGCCTGGGGGGGGGGGGGGTTGGCCCCTCCTGCCGGCCTCTCCGGCTCCCCTCTGGACTTCTTGTTCCCCAGGAAAGTTATTGAATTTGTCCTTCGTCCCGTCCAAGTCCGAGAATATTTCTTTACTAAACCAAAAACAGCAGAAAACAGGCATCTGGCACTGTTGCAACTTGTCAATAGGTTAGTACCAGAAAACATGTAAAAAGCACCTCAAAGTGTGGACAAATAAAGCAAATTAGATACTAAATAAGCATGAAACATCAAAAATTATAGATACGTTTCCAACATATCAGGGTCTCCAAGGGGTATGGTGTTTAAACACCATCTACCATGCTAAGGGCAAGTATGTGTCGTTAAAGGGGGTTGTACTTAATAGTATAATTTGTAAATAGCTGGAGGAGCCAAACCATTACCAGGTGTAAAATCATCATAAGTCAAACAATGTAGCTTCATAAACAGTAGATAAAACATGCATAAGTAAAACTGTAGGACAAGGGCTTATGAGCAAGAAGGTGGATTGCCTGTGACCAGCGAGATGTCCCGTGACTTTTTTAGAAAACCATAATACAAATATGAATGATAACCCAAAAATACTCCAGGGCTCCTTCTCGGTGGCACACAATTGCAACTATCGTTGTTATCAAGCATACATGCAAACAAACAATCCACATTCAAAACAAGGAATTCAAGCATCAAAACATACAGTATGAAATGGAGAGTACAAGTTTATAAACCACTAGGTGTTGAGGATTTGGTTGTGGATACAAGGGAAGTGCTTTGGTTGCATTTGTGGGTTTTGTATTTAAAATTTATAGTCCAAAACCACCTAGCTAAGGAGTTTTAGATCAAGGTCAAGTAATGTATGGTAACATTGTGTAAAATGATACCATCAGATATGTATTTATAAAATGAAGCCAACAAAAATGGTTTCACTATTTTATCAATTACCATTGATTTATAATGATTTTTATAGTGAATAAAACTCTAGTTTTAGGAAATAATTCACCAAAAGAGTTATGGAGATCCAAAAATTATTTCCTTGGGTGATTAAGTAGGATTTGATGGACCGATTCAAGAGGAGTTGGAATAAACTTAAAATAATTAGTAGAATGCTCTCAGGAAATTCCCAAAGGAAGTATTGGATGGTTTTTGTCCTTTTCACCAGATTAAATATATAAGAGATTTTGATATGATTCCAAAGTCACATGTTAGATATATGATACACCTTTCTGTAGAAATTGCAATCACCCTTTTTGGACTTACAGAACTACTATAGAGATTTTTCTAGTAAATAAACCATTCATAGAATAGTTTAATTCACCAAAATTCAGTAGTTGCTTGATAAATTTTGGGATCCTAGGTTTTGATATATATGGGTATATAGACCTACAGATAATTCTAATTAGGTCAAAACCATCTTTGGTTTTACCTATGGAATTTTATAAAGATAGAAATGGCCTGATTTTGCTATTATCACCATGGGCAAACTAGGAAGCCAATATAGGTGGGGACAGTGGTAAATGCAAGGTATAATCTTTACCTTCTATTACAAAAAGGTTTCAGGCCATTTTGATAAACAATACTCTCGAAGAAATATATTAGTGAAAAGTGCCCATCTTGGTAGATGATTTATTATGAATAAACCAATCTTATTTTGGGTCCACTTCTTGTACTGCATGTTGAGGAAAAACTTGGGGAACATTATCAAATTTTAATCTGGCAGAAACTAGGTCGTTTACATTTTGATTTTGGAGTTAAACCATTAGTGTATTTTTTGCCCAGGGCAAATTTATATAAAAAGGAAGGGCTTGAAGTGGGTTCACGAGCCAGATGTAGGAAGGGGATGGGCCACTCAAGGCAAATTCGGCCCACCCAGGCGAGGCTGCGCGCGGGCAGCAGTGAGTTTAAATGGCCCAGGCGGGTCCTGCTTATCATAGGCAGGGGGACGACGAAGGGTTACTGAAGGATCTGAGCCATCCGGCTAAATAAGATCCGACGGCGGAAGGTTGTGTTCAACCTTTGGGTGCGGGAGAATAGAGGAGAAACCCTAGGAGGTGGCGGCGCCACTAGGGAGCTCACTTGCGGCCTCGGCAGGCGACGAGGGCGGTCCAGGAAGATGCGGTGTCCCGCGACAGGCGCAACGAGGGGTGGCAACGGCGGATTTAGCGCGGAAAGTGGCCTCACGCAAGGATGTCTAAGGAGGCATGCGTTGGATGCTCTTCGGCGGTACTAAGCCAAGGGTTCCTGGGCAAGGAAGAGACATGGTTATGTTCAGAAGGGCAAGGGGACATCGGGGAAGGGGCATGCAGAGTGAGTGGAGCGGAGGAGAGAGCACCATGCTTAATTTTTGAGCAATGGCCGAGAGGCCATTTTTCTTCTCTTCTCGGTCCAGGCAAGGCAGGGGAGGAAGAGGGGTGAATGGGGGAAGGTAGATGGGAGTGGGAGGGAGAAAGGAGGGGGTAGAGGCGTGCTGGGAGGGCCTCTGGCCTATTTATTTTGGGAGGGGGGAGGAGGTCCATGGTGGACCTTGTCCATTAGGGCAAAGGAGTAAGGTGCTGGCCATGGATTGGGAAAAGGGGATGGTGGAGAGGGGTGGTGTGGGCCTCTGAGTCGAGCACTGAGTGGAGAGGGAGGGGGTGGCTATTCGTGTGGAGATTTTGCAAGATGTGCCTCTCTCCCCCTCTTACAAGCACATGAGACCAAAAGAAGAGGGTGGGTTCTACTATAGTGCTATAGTGCTAGTCGACCAGAGCTGATGAGGGTGCAGTAGTGAAGTATTGGGGTAAGTTTGAGGAAGGTTTGATTAGGTTTCGATCAAGTTTGGAGATGATTTCAAATATTGGTCAAATAAGGGTTTATGAAGCAACTCTAGATTTTTGAATTATACAAGATGAACCAAAGGTACTGGTTTGGAGATATGGTCAAGGCAGCATCCCTAGATTTACTTGAAATTTTTCAAAGGATTTAAAGTCCATTTAAAACCATTTATTCAAAAAGTGCAGAAGTAGTTTTTAGAAGCTTATTTGATATTTTTACATTGTCCAAGGTTGGTTTATGATGTGATATGGTCCTAAATACAATATTTCACGTTGGAGAATTTTATGGAAATTTATTTGGATATAAAAGTATTTTTAAGGAATTATTTCTTGTTTCTATCATTTAAGAAAAAGGGCAAAAAGAAATAATAAAGAATCTCAAAAATATTTATTTTTGAGATGGGAAGATGGAGTATGATGTATATAACTGAAATATGCATTGATTTGGCAAAGTGGTTTGGAGAAAAACAAACTTTCCTTTGAATACAAGGTTCGGAGGATTTTGCCTAAAATGGAAATTAAATAGTTTTAGGCTCCAAATAATTTTGGAAAATATTTGGGGAATTATCATAACCAAGGTAGATGATGTAAACTTGATTTATACATCATTTCCAACTTGAGTTTTGGAGAAATATGGTGAAATTGGAGGAGTCTAGATTTTTAGGGAATCTTGGGTTTTGATATTTTTATGCCACCTAAACATGGTTGGATGAGTGAGCTCAGAGCTCACCTAGATATAAGGGATAGATGGGTGATTAGACCCAGTTATATAGATTATCATGGAAATAAGAGTTGGGCTTGGTTCTATTTGAGGTGGTCTTGAGGAGATGGCAAACTTTGTTGAAAATAAGGTTGCCATAAGAGATACGTCATGATGCTTCCTAAACCATGTGGGTGTAAGAAGCACAAAGCTCCAATGGAAACAACAGAAGAGTGGATTGATAGACCATTATTAGTATATCATAATCATGCAAAGAGTTGGTCGAGGGTTGGTAGCATATCGATGTGAGCTTTTGTCAAAGTAGGCAAGATGATAAGATTTGCAGAAAAGATTATTATCTTGACTACAAAACCATCATGGATAAGTGGGAACTAGAATGGTTTAACCAATGGCAAGAGTGGGATTTGGTAGTACTAGTGATGTACTAAAAGATGGTTCAATTACATTCTCAAGAATGCACAAGGGTTAGAATAGGTGAAGTACCAAGGATTGAATCTAGATAAGAATTCCAGACAGCCATTTTGGCAGATTTAGGGTTTTAGACTAGATTACAAGAGGGAAACAAATTGAGAACGTGGCAATGGTTTATCCTTCCCATCAAGTGGTAGATGTTGAGGTATAGATTTAGTAGAGGGGATCCATGCTTGGATTGGGTCTTCACTGAGTAGGAACCTATCAAAAGGGATTATCCCTGGATTGATATGGTTAGGAGATGAGATGGTCACTTTAGTGGCTTAGGGTAGATCTAGATTTTGGAGGCTTGGTTGGAGATTGATGATCGCAAACATAGATTTGGTCCTAAGGGATGAGCTACTATATTAGCTCACTCTAGCTCCTAAACAAACAAGGCAAGCAGCAGATCAAGGCAATTTATTAGACAGCAGATCAAGGCAATTCATCTTATCATACTTGTCAAACTACTAAAGTTATCCTCAAGCCTATCTTGAGGTAAGCATGGGTGTTTTGAAGAGGTTGTGGTTTTAATTAAGGTAAGTACCTCTTGGTATTTCTACCATGGTTGGAGTGAAAACCTTTTAGTAAAGGTTTTAGAAAAACCTAGAGGTAAGAGTAGTTGAAGTTCTGTCTTGAAAACATAAGGAGATTATATGTTGGTCTCCATAGTTTTGTTAATAGAACTAGTAAAATATTTTGTTATGGCCAGGTTATCTTGGCTCAAGTTTGAAATGTCAGAATATTTGAGAATATAAAAGATGAGCCCAAACATCTCTTTTGCAGAAATAGTTTTTGTCAACTGAAGTAAGCAAGCATTGCAATACTTAGCAAGAAAAAGTTTTTGTTCCCCCTGATTTTTGCCTTTTGGACAACAATTCAGGGTTGCTAAAACTGGGATGTTACAGGGCACGTCCGCATGCAGGGAGAGGCGGACGATGGCGGGTCGGGCGAACAGCGACGGTGGCCAGCGCCAAGCGCGCAGGAGACGCAATGGCGAGGTGTGGAGCTCCGCTGGGCGGCGGCAACCAGCACGGAGCCGGAGGCGTGGGGTTGCTCAGTAGGTTGGGGATGAGGGTGCGTGAGGGCGAAGTAGGGAAGGCTACGTCAATGGCCGGTGTTGCACGGCTAGAGGCGGGCGACGATAGAGGTGGCGCCTGGCGGCGCTCGGGACGGAAGCGACGAGGGGAGGCGAGGCCGGCGCGAGGAAGAGGAGCAGGGAGAGCCCTTGGCAACGGTGGGGAGAGACACTGGGAGGGGTTCGGGCTCGGGTGGCTGGGATCGCGATAGGGAAGGGGAAAGCGCATGCGGGATTGGCGGGGTGAGGCCGGGGCGCATGGTTTGTTTGCGGCGTGGGTGTGTGTCGTGTGAGAGGGTCGGGTCAAGCGTGTGTACGCGTTGAGTGGGGTCGGGCCAGGCGGCAGCGGCCGGGTCGAGTGCTACGTGCGTTGTGCGTGTGTGGTGTGTTGTGGGCGGTTTGCGTGCGGTGGTCACTGGCTGCGCGCGGGGTGGGTTGTGTGGCGGCTGGAGGCGGCAGGGAGAGGGATTAGTGGCTAGGGTTTGTGTTCTAGGGGAATTAGGGTTTATGGGTAGGGAGGTTCAAGTCTAGCCGGCTGGGCCTTTTGGGCCTGACCGGTTTAGGTATAGGCTTTATATTTATTTCTTTATTTAAAACATTTTGGTTTGTTTCTTTTGTTTTAAAAATCATTTTGTAAATAGTTTTACATAATAGAAATAGCAAGAAATATTATTTAAATAAAAGTGGAGATGTAATTTAGAAATCAATATAGGGTTTTACAAAATAGATCGAGGAAAAGCATGTATGATGGTATGATGATGATGCACAAAGATAAAATCAGCAGGCGATTTTAGTAGTGGTTTTTCGAGGTGCTACACCCTCCTTCTCCCCCTTCTTCATGGAGGTGCTGGAGCACTACCATATCTACCCACTTCACCTGCAGCCCAACTCCATCACCACCCTCGCCATCTTCACATCCTGGTGCGAGATGTTCGTGGGAGTGAAGCCATCTGTGGCGCGGCTGCGCCACATGTATGCTCTCCACCTGACCTCCACCTCGCAGATAGTTGGCTGCCCATCCTTTGTGAAGGAGGGGGCCTTCGGCTTCCCGATGGACTGTTCAAAGCGCGTGGAGGACTTCTGGAAGCGCTGGCTCCAGATGGATGTGCAGGACGATAGCCCCTGCCTCCTGCCCCCAATAACCCTGGTAGAGAAGGCCAGCATCCGCTGGTCTACTTCGAGCCTGGAGGGAGACAAGGTTGACACCCTAGTCTCACACATTGAGTAGCTCAACTCGTCTGGCTTGATGGGCCCTTTGGTGGCCATGGAGTATCTTTGCCTCAATATTGCTCCGCTGCAGAAGCACAGCAAAGTAGCTATGGAACTTTGGCGCTCGTGACCACCTGACTCTGGGGGACGGCATTACCGATAACCTAGAGGTCGCATGATTCATCCACGATCTACTGCACACTTCCACCGCTGCCGAGCTGCCCGAGGGGGTTCCCTCCTCTACCTCGCCTCGCTCCCCTAGTTTGATGAGTGGGGCATCCTTCCCCTGGGGCACTCTAGGCCACACCGGAATCCCTTCGAGGTGGAGCTTTTGGAGGCTGCCGTGATGGGGGTCATGCGGGCTGGAAGTTCTTCTGGGGATGCCAACCCTCTCGAGGAGAGTCGAGGGAAACACGCTCGAGAGGAGGGTCCCCCCTCTAAGGTCGCTTCGCTGGCAAGCGACGAGTTCCGCCGAGTGAGGCCCTTCGTCCCTCCTTGCGCTAAGCGATGCTACTGGGGTATGAAGCCCCGGTCTGGGGGCACTTCTAGGTAGATCGGTGTCCGATACCCTTTTCCCCAAGACTTCGACCCTTTCTTACTGGTTTTACTCTTGGCAGCGAAGAGACCTCGAAGAAGCAATGACGATTAAAGCAGACGTCAGCCCAGAAATTCCAACTGGTGATCCGCCCCTTGGAACGACCTGTGGAGGTCTCGGCTCATCCATCCGTGCCTGAGGAGGGGGCCTAGGGTTCCTCTACCCTTGGGCCTTCTGATCCTCCTCCCCTGGTGGTTCCAACTGGCGAAGAGGCCATGGCAGGGGGCGCCATGCTCTTGGTAGGCCCTTAGGAGGCTCCCCTCCGGCCAAGGGCGCAAGCCAAGCTGTTGATGCAGTGGTGAGTTCGCTTGTAGCCCCCGAGCCTCTAGAGGGAGTGGATGCCGGCGCAACAAGAGGTGATCCCGACCTTCGCCCGGGTGACCTGGAGGTGGCCATCCTCGCTGACCCTGCTAGCCGTACGCCCCCGGGCCAACTCCTTCAATTTTCCCCCCACCGAATGGTGGTCCCTCGGAGGCTTCTGACAGCGGGAGGGATGATGAACCGCGGGAGCTGGTAGTGATGGAGTCAGGTTACAACCCCCGGGTCACGCTCCTGGGCCAGCTTGTCGCGAATGCACACGCCGGGCTGGACCACTTCCTGGTGGCCGCCCGTGATGAAGACCGCCGGCTGGTCCAGGACCGAGAAGCGGTCGAGTAGGAACGGGCGAACGCCCATCTTTGCACCGAGGGCAAAGTTTGTGATGCCTCTATGCACACGACGAAGATCATCGCGGACGCCGAGGCTAATGCCTCGGGGCTTCAGGGCGTGCTGGCCACTCGCAAGGGTGAAGTTTCTGTTGGAGAGGCGTCCTTGCCCAACACAGGATGGAGTTCGAGGCCTAGGCTCAAGAGGCTCGTGCCCAGCTGTCGAAAGCACAGGGGTCCCTTGCCAAGGAGCAGGCGGAGAGCCGAAAGCTTCGTGAGGCTCTCCAGTCCACGGAGAAGGCTCGAGAGAGCTTGCTCCAGTAGGTCGAGGGCCTCCGAGGCAAGGTTAACGCTCTGTAGGAGGTAGCCCTCTTGAAATCTTGGGCTCGCGAAGAAGAGGAGCGACTCGCTCGTGAAGCGCTAGAGGCTCACTGAAAGTTCTTCTCCGCACTCGCAGAATAGGGCGCCTATGTCCTCCTGCTGCTGGGGGTAAAGGACTTTGTCGCACTGGGACTCGATGTCGGCCACGAGGTCGAGTTGTTCCTGGAGCTCAGCCGCAGGGTTTTGAATCCCGTGAGCGCGGCCGATCGGGGCCTGGATGAGTTCATATCCTCAGAGTGCAAGGACATGCTGATCATTGTAGGGCAGTCCCTGTTCACCAGCCTCTTGCAGGTTTCCCCTCAGCTCAACTACTCCCTGGCCATACAGCGATCTGAGGCCGTGCTGGCCCTCAAAGCTCGCATTGGTCCACTTGTCTATCTACTGGTCGAGACCATTCCGCACATGGTGTGTGGCGAGGAGGAGCTGCCACCCGCTAGCTCAGACGGTGCTACCATCAACGAAGAAGATCTCGAGGAGGTGAGCTCAGGAGGTGCCGCTGGGGCGACCTAATTTCCTGTTAGTGTAACGCCCGTGGGTTGCTGTAGGACCTCCTGTCTTTATTTCGGTCAAGAATTATAAGGGTACTTTCCCCATGTTGGGGCCTTACCTATTTGTTCTTTGGCATTGCTTTCCAACCCTCTGACGGAGTGGCGGTGCTCCTGCTTGATGATCCCTCTTGGAGGTGATCCGCCGCACCTACATTCAAATCCGCCCCATAAGTCCCTTGAAGAGGTGACCGTAGGGCGCGTAGTTTTCCTAGGTGCCTCTTGGAAAGGGGGCAGCAGCCGCAGGTCCCACAAGCCGCTTGAGGGGTAGTCTCAAGGGTTGCCATGCTAGCTTCTCAGGGAGAAGATCGCTTAGGATTGTACCTATCCCGTAAGCCACTCAAGAAGGTGACCGTAGGCTCTGTATGTTCAATTTTGTCCCGTAAGTCCCTCGGAGAGGTGACCGTAGGACGTGTACTTTCCCTGTATAGTCCCTCGGAAAGGCGACCATAGGTTCTGCATGCCACTTGAGGCGTAGTATCAGGGGTCGCCGCACTAGCTTATCAGGGAGAAGATCACTTAGGATTGTACCTATCCCGTAAGCCCCTCAAGGAGGTGACCGTAGTCTCTATACATTCATTTTCGTCCCGTAAGTCCCTCAAAGAGGTGACTGTAGGACACGTACTTTCCCTGTATAGTCCCTTGGAAAGGCGACCGTAGGTTCCGCATGGTGTCTACTCTTCCCTCGTATGCCGTGTAAGGATCATCAAGCACCGGGAACCGTGGGTGAGGTGACTTATCGCTGGATCTAGTCCGCAAGTTTAGAGATCGACACTTTAGGTCTCGATATTGACCGGGGGTGGCTCTGGTGATAGATACCGTGCCTAGCTCCCGCTCATGCGGTGCATGAGGGGAAAGAGCATCACAGGAAAAAACCAAAGATGCAAACGAGGAAGTCTTCGGCAAAGCAACAAGAAACAAGGAAACCGTTCTTGAGTCTCCACAACATCCAAGGGGAGGGGTTATTTGTTACTGCTACTACCGTGAGCGGAGCTCACAGGTAGAACTTGCAAAGGTGCTGTATGTTCCAGGCGTTGGGGACCGGAACTCCCTCTTCCATGTCCAGCCGGACTGCGCCTGGCCTCACCACGTGCACCACCAAGAAGGGGCCGTCCCACAATGGAGAGATCTTGTGAAGACCCTTGCGAGAGAGAACGCAGTGGAGGACCTCCAGGGTGCGTGCCCACACATTGCGATAGTGGTACCGATGCATCACCTGTTGGTACCTAGCCGCTCACACGTTGACTTTGTGTCGGGCCTCTTCGATGAGAAGGATGTCATCATGACGTATCTCTTCTTGCGCTGCTTCGTTAAAGGCGAGCACCCGTGGGGAGCCGTGCTTGAGCTTTGTAGGGATGACCACCTCTGTGTGGTAGACGAGGAAGAATGGGGTCTCGCCGGTGGGCTTGGTCGCGGTGGTGAGGATGGGCCATAGTACCCTAGGAAGAGCCTCCACCCATTCGCTCCCGCACTCCTTGAGCATGCGGCAGAAGATCTTGATATTGAGTCCCTTCAAGACCTTTGCATTAGCGCGCTTGGCCTGTCTGTTGCCGCGAGGATGAGTGACTGATGCGTAGAAGATCTTGGTGCCGATGCCCTCGTAGTAGGATTTGAACACACCTCTGGTGAATTGGCTGTCGTTGTCGGTGATGATGCGGCTAGGAACCTCGAAGCGGCATACTAGGCCTTGGATGATCTTTACCATGGATTGCGCCAGGATAGTTCTGACCGGTTCCACCTCTACCCATTTTGTGAACTTGTCGATTGCGACGTAGAGGTACCGGTAGCCCCCGGATGCTCGCGGGAATGGCCCCAAGATGTCTAGACCCCATACCGCAAAGGGCCATGAGAGCGGTATGGTTTGGAGTTGCTGAGCCGGCTGGTGTATTTGCTTGGCGTGGAACTGACAAGCCTTGCACGACTTCACCAGTTCCATTGCGTCTGTGAATACCGTGAGCCTGTAGAAGCTGCTACGGAAAACTTTCCGGACAAGGGTGCGCGCCAAGGCATGGTCGCCGCATTCCCTAGCATGGATATCGGCCAGCAGCTCGCGTCCCTTGTTAGCGGAGATGCACCGTAGGGCCACACCGTTGGGGTGGCGATAGTAGAGGTCTCCGTACACCATGAAATATTTCTTTGCAGGGTGGACGAGGCTCTCCACCATGTCATCATTGTCGGGGACAGTGCCATGCTAGAGGTAGCTATTAAGCTCGATTATCCAATTTGACTCCTGAGCGGTGACTGCCAGGACTAGCCTGTCATCGGAGGGCAGACTGGAATTCAGGGCCCCAAATGAGGGCGGGGGAGGAAGCTCCTCGTGCTGGGCCTTTTCCTTTGGATTCGGGGCGGCTAAGGGCTCAAACAAACTCTCCTCAAAGATCCCAGGCCTCTACGACTCCTTACGGGACGTGCGCTTGGTGATCTCGTCCACTTATTGATTATCCCTCCTAGGGATGTGGAGCAGGTCCATGCCTAGGAAGTACTTCTCAAGCCTCTGCACATCCCCAGGTACGCCTCCATGTGCTCGTCCTTGGGTCTGTAGCTCTTGTTAACCAGGAGGAGGGAGTCTCCCTGAACCGTGATGCGCTTGATGCCGAGGACGATGGCCGCCTTAAGGCCAGCAATCAGTCCCTCATATTCGGCGATGTTGTTAGAGAGATTGACTTTGTCTTCGAAGCATAGGTGGTCGACGTAGTAGAGCTTGTCGTCGGTCGGGGATGTGAGCACGATTTTTGCTCCTGCTCCATTGCCGTTGAACGCCACATCGAAGCTTACGCTCCAGTGCCCTGGAGCCAGCTTCCCGGGGAGCTGGGTCAATTTCTCCCAAGGCTCGTTCCTCCCCGGGTCGTTCCACTCCACCGTGAAGTCTGCCAGGGCCCTTGTAGCACCCCGGGTAAAACCTCTATTAGAAAATCGCTTGGTGTTTGTTTTGTGCATCATCATGACCTCATGGTCATGTTCAGCATGCCACCTTTGCATGGAACATATAATTAAATCGTTGCATTTAAATTGTTACACTTGTGTTTGGTCTTGATATTTGTATTTGAGCTTGCCATTGCCTCTCTCTATTTTACCCCCTCTCTCTCTATTCTATCTCTAGTTAGTGCCATGCTTGATGGAAACATAATGTCTAATGTTTTATTATTGGAGTCTTGACATTTGATTAATGATGTAATGCCCAAGTTGAGTTGAGGGCATGTCTCTTTAATTCATTCTACTCCCTCCGGTTCGGTTTATTGGGCACACACGTAGTTTGAGAACAATTTTGACCAATAATTTTGGTCAACAAATTTTACATAATATGTCACAAAAATTATATCATTGGATTCACCTTCAAAAGTAGTTTCCAATGGTATATTTTGTAGGACATATATTGCATATTTTATTGGTCAAAGTTGATGGTCAAAGATTTTCTTAAACTGCATGCGTGGCTAATAAACTGGACGGGAGGGAGTACCTATTATCTTGCTATGGATCCTTGTGATGATTTTTTTTCTCAATAATTCTACTATGCATGTATATGAGGCTTCTACTTGATTTGTTTGTATTTAATTCGTGCCCATATACTATGTATGGATCCATTCCATATACTCTTGCCACATGCTCTTTTTATCAATCTACCGCATATATCCTATATGGGTCCTTGTTTATTCTTGCCTTGTCTAAACCATGCCCATATGCTCTATGGGGATCCTCTACATTTAATTCATACCTTGCTTCTTCTATATAAAATCCATCATTGCTTGATCTTATTATTCTTGGAATTTCTTCCATTCAATTATTACTTGTCCTATTTTTGTTGGAGTATTAGGCATAATTTTCATGATTAATTCCAGAATATAAATCATGACAACAGAAGCTACAATCACGTGAACCTCTAACATACTAGATGTATTGATCAACATGAACAGTAGCAGATTATACACACTAATAGCCATAGTAAAACAACAGATCTGTTGATGGTGTACGTACTGATCGGTTCTCGATGTAGTCGCCGTTGGTGCAGTAGCTTGTCGAAGAAGTCGACGTTGAAGACGACGCGCACGAGGTCTGGCTTGATGACCGGGAAGATGCGCCGTGATGACGAACTTGAGCAGTCGTGTGGAGCGCTTCCCAAAAACCTTATTCGCCCTCTCCCGTACAGGATCACAAAGGCGAGTGGTTCCGGAGACCTGCTCTCCCGACCGCCGGTGCACGCCGGCAAACGGGATGGAGTAGACTACGGTGGCAGCGCAAGCAGAGAGGATGGCGAAACCCTAGATTGGTTTGGTGTCGTGCGTTGTGAAAGCCGCACATGCGTTTATATAGAGCAGCTCGGAAATCCCGTACGGGACACGAAGTGGACCAAGCCCATGTCACACACGTTCGGGTTGGTTATAGATAGCCCACGATCCGGGAGCGACCCGAATCCGCTAATAGTTGACACGTCTGTCTAACTGCACACATTTTCCTGAGCATCAAAATAAAGCTCGGCTCAGCGAGATTCCCGCAACCCACGGAGAGCGCGCGTCGTGACGAGACGAGGCGAGCGTGCATGTGAGCGGAGACGTCGTCGGAGGAGGATCGCGCGTGTAGCTTTCTTATTGTCACTCACTTACAAAGTGGTGCAACACTCCACCTTATAAGGTGGTTCAACTCTCCTTCAACTTTCCATGTGGGACTAAACTTTAGCTCCCACAGCTCTTGCCACACACATGTGAGCTGCCACCAACTTGGGCCAAATCACATATGGGCTTCCACATACATGGGCTTTGAGATTTAGGGAAAATCTGAAATCACACATGGGTCTAATGATTTAGCCCATTATTTCTAACAATCCCCCACCAGATCTCAAATTCCCATTATATACCAGTGTTTTAGCAGAGACTGCTAAGTTGAACTTCCGCCTAGAATCTTGAACTACGTCTATCAACAACTTGAACAATGGATGAACCTTGAATTGCAAGTTTGGTGCCAATAGATTTCACTCAAAATCATAACTAGTCCCTGGCTGCCAGTAGCCTACCCCGCGGGTTGGAGCATATGCGTCATACTCCCTGGTCTCTTCATGAGTTTACTAGAGATCACCCAAGTCTCATAGACCGCGACGTTTACAGTCGAGCTCATATATGTGTGTTATTTCAACAATGCCCCGTAGGACAGCATCTTTGCTAGTTGAAGCCAACAAAAACACATTAAGGTGTGTTGCCTACCTGCCTTACAGATTATGAGAGTTATGCATCTTCACATAGAGAGGGTTACAAAATACTCTCCTTAGTCCACCCACTAGCTTGTTCTTTCCAGGTCCTAATTCACGGGATCTCCGATCACATAGGTTGGGTTACCACTAGGTGTGACATCCATGGGTCTCAACCCCATATCCCTCGATACACTTTCTATCACATTTCGTGATAGTTCCTTTGTAAAAGGGATCTGCCAGGTTTATGTCTGTTTGAATATACGTAAGAGTTATTACTCCGGAGTTTCTCAATTTCCTGACAGACTTCAAACGTCTCTTCACGTGTCTTGATGACTTTGCGTTATCCTTAGAATTGTTCACTTTGACAATAACAGTTTGGTTGTCACAATTCAAAAAGATTGCCAACACAGGTTTCTCAACCACAGGCAGTCCATCAAGACCTCACGCAGCCATTCTGACTCAACAGTGGTTATGTCTAAAGCAGTAAGCTCTTCTTCCATAGTTGACCTCGTCAATATGGTCTGTCTACGGGACCTCCATGACACTGCGCCACCTCCAAGGGTAAACACATACCCGCTTGTGGCGTAGAGTTCATCAACGTCAGAGATCCAGTTCTAATCACTATATCCTTCAAGCACAACAGGGTGCCCTAAATAGTGAATCCCATAGCTCATTGTACCACATAGATAGCGCATGACCCTTTCAAGTTCATGCTGATGATCAATACACGGGTTATACATGAACCTACTCAACTTGCTCACAGCAAAAGAGATATCAGGTCTTGTAGTGCTTGCTAAGTACATGAGAGAACCAACAACTTGTGAATATTTCAGCTGATCTGTTGGTTCCTTCTTATTCTTTCATAATGTCAAGCTGGGATCATAAGGTGTTGGAGAAGTCTTGCCATCAGCAAAGCCAAATCGGCTCAAGACCTTCTCAACATATTGAGATTGCGTTAAAGTAATCCCATTCTCGTTCTTAAAGAAGCTTGATGTTCAAAATCACATCAGCCTCTCCCAGATCTTTCATATCAAAACTCTTCAACAGGAAAGACTTGACTTCATTTATCACTTTCATGTTTGTACCAAAGATCAGAATGTCATCCATGTACAAACATAATATAATTCTATCGCCCCCACCATGGCGATAGTAAACACACCTATCAACCTCATTAATGACAAAGCCAGCAGAAAGTAGAGTTCTGTCAAACTTCTCATGCCATTGCTTAGGTGCTTGTTTCAGGCCATATAAAGATTTTAATAACTTACACACCTTTGTCTCTTCACCTTTTACCACAAACCCATCCGGCTAATCCATATAGATCTCCTCTTCCAACTCTCCATTAAGGAAAGTTGTCTTCACGTCCATTTGATGAACGAGAAGACCATAAGAGGCAGCCAGGGACAGTAGTACTCGAATGGTGGTCAGTCTAGCGACAGGTGAATATGTGTCAAAGTAATCTTCTCCTTATTTCTGTGTGTAGCCCTTAGCTACAAGACACGCCTTGTACTTCTCAATAGTACCATCAGGCCTTGGCCTCTTCTTAAACACCCACTTACAGCCCACAGGATTGCAACCATAGGGTCGTTCTGATAATTCCCAAGTTCCATTAGAAAGAATCGAGTCCATCTCATTTTGGACAACTTCTTTCCAATCATCTGCATCAGGAGATGCATATGCCTCTGCAATTGATATGGGATTTAACCACTAGAAATATATAGCCTACACTCCGTGGAGCATATCCTAGAAAGATACAATCCACTGTCTTAGGTCCGAGCTTGCATTTCTTGGGAATCGGTATGTTCACCTTTGCCAAACACCCCCAAGTGCGCAAATACGAAAGTGATGGTTTTCTCCCAGCCCACTCCTCATAAGGGGTCTTTTCTTTATTCTTGTTAGGAACTCTATTTAGGACATGACATGAAGTCAACAAAGCCTCCCCCCACCATGCCTTTGATAAACCAACAGTGGCTAACATGGAATTCACCAAGTCAGTCAGTGTGTGGTTTTTCCTCTCGGCAACCCCGTTTGATTGGGGCGAGTAGGGAGGCGTCCTCTCATGAATAATTCCGTGTTTCTGACAGAATTCGTCAAATACTTTGGGAAAATACTCACCACCATGATCCGACCTAAGACGCTTGATCTTTCTCTCTAGTTGATTTTCAACTTCGGCCTTATAGATTTTAAATTAGTCTAAAGCCTCATCTTTAGTTTTCAACAAGTAAACATAGCAGAATTTAGTAGCATCATCTATTAATGTCATGAAATATCTCTTTTCACCTTTTGTCAACACACCATTCATCTCGCATAGATCAGAATGTATGAGTTCTAGAGGTGCCAAGTTTCTCTCCTCGGCAGCCTTGTGAGGCTTTCGAGGTTGCTTTGATTGCACACAACTATGGCACTTAGAACCTTTGGCAATAGTGAAATTTGGAATTAAGCTCATACTGGACATCCGAGACATCAAACCAAAATTAATGTGACATAAACAAGAATGCCAAACACTGGTATCATCATTAACATCACCACAAATATGATTCACGGATTTATTACAAAACTCTAAAAGTGAAAACCGGAACAAGCCTCCGAACTCATAACCTTTACCAATAAATTGTCCATGTTTCAAAACAATGACTTTATTGGACTCTAACACAACCTTAAACCCATCTCTACATAGAAGTTAGGGACATGTTGCACGTTCCTCAGTTGCACGATCTTTCTGGAAGTAAACTTCAGATCCACCGTGCCAACACCACGAATAGATGCATGCGATCCATTCCCCATTAGGACGGCTGAATCCTGAGCGACCTGATAAGAAGTGAACATAGAGATGTCAGCACACACATGAACATTAGTACCCATATCAATCCACCAACATGGTGATTGAAATACTGAAAGAACAGTAAATAAATTACCGTACCCATCAGTGTTGTTAGCTGCGGTGACCCAGCATACCACTGCATGATGTAGTACACTATAGTCGTTGACATAACACTAATGAAACACCGTGCAGTAGTATTACATCCCTCAGAGTGGTACAACAGAAACACAGCAGGTCCAAGACATGACTATAGGTTACAACTCAACTCTTTACACAAGATCCAGAGAACACTCTAGGTTAAAGAGAGAGAAAGAAACTTCTTACAAAGAAGAATCAGAAATAAACAACTCAAAAACTATTATACTATTAAGACTAGTATCTTAACTAATGGTCTGGCGTTGCTGCTATTGCAATATACTATAGAATTAGGTTCTATGGCTAGAGATTATATTCCTATCTATTCAGTAACTTCATCTTTGCTTGAGTTGAGGTATATGTTGACTTTCTTGAATTCATTGAAGAGCTTTAGCCTTTGATGATGATTACTGGAGTATGACTTGATGTAGACATCGTCTGTACTGGCTTTAGAACCTAGCAAGGTTTAAGAAGATACTTTGAGTACAAGCGTACTCAGCAAGTTCTCTAGAAAAGGAGAGTTTGATGCAATATATCTACAGCCACAGACCGTAGGTCGTAGGCAATGCAAGTTTTCATAAACATTTCTTCGAAGGTTGCTTTTATTCTGAAAAGCTATGTCCATCAGCCTTCATGGGTTTACCAGAACTTTCATGGAGTTCCTTTTCTGCAGCGTTCGCAGCTCCTTCCTGGAACAGGGAGTAACAAGTTACCGTTCTTACACTCTGCAGAGGTGCGTCACTTTACACATGAGAGATCTTAGCTTTGTTGCACATCCGGGCCACGAACCCGTTCACACTTCCTTGGTGTGAGGCCTAGACTAAGACCCAAGCCAATCATTGCCTTCTTTGCAACCCCGCATGTCTCCTTGGTGTACGCCAGCCCACCTATTGAATTACGGAAATTGGCAGTACAGACCGTTCAGATGCCGGAACTATCGTGGGACGTTGAGGGATCCCACCCATATGCTGCATACCCTCTATGAATTACCATATAATATGCATGCTACGAGTGATAACAGCCGCGACCCGCACATCCGGCTCCATTCGAGAGGGAAAAGATACAGCTGACTTCTTTGTCCCATTCCAAGTCTCATGGTCAACGCGTAATATACGTCGCAAGAATCACTGGCAACATTGGTTGTTAAATCCTAGATAATATGTTCCTTTACCACTAGAACTCTTATAGTAGTTTATTACCTCATGGTAAATAACCTATAATCATATTATTATGAAAATAATGTTTTCTGTCCTTTTTCAAATGCAGGTGATAACAACACTGGATTTGTAAAATACTTTACAGAAAATAATCAAAGGACATGAGCAAGTGTGAACTTACCTTTTGTGATTGCAAGATTATGCACTCACGGTATTCGAGACAATGTAAAATCCAATATCTAAAATCGGCATCATTGGTCCGGTAAGGACTAATTTGTGTAAAGAAGAAAGATTCTTTTATGCATAAGTAATGTAATGCACTTTATAAATGCGAATCCTGGGAATAACGTTGTTCTAGGGTTTGGAAACTGGAAATGGTTTCTTTAGAATGTGTTGTCCTTTTAGATAAGTTTCACACTTGTGCTTCTTATTAAGACTTGTGAGTGTGTGTGAAACAACATGTAATTATAACACCATAAAACAATTAGATACACTCGAATGTGAAATGCTACTCAAGATTGCTTATACACTACTTGTTTAACTTTAAAATTTATTTTTAAAAATAGTGTCACTTATAAAGAACTTTAAGTGTTATTAATCCGAAATACACAAGTAAAGCATAATGTAATGTGATTATTATTAAATGTTATTTGTTCTTTGAAGTGGAAAAAAGAATAACATTTGAAGAAAATCTTACTTAACTAAGCAGAAGCATTTAAACTTTTAAGTTAACCTTATGAGGTGTTGTTTCTAGTTATAGTCTTTAAGTAAGAAAGAATTATTCCATTTGAATAATGACATCATTAGTATTTGAGACTTATCTATCTTGGTTTTTAACTTGGTTAGTTTGGTATTAAGATACTTTATAACTTAATTATAATAGACCAAAGTTAACTATAAAGTATATAATAAAGTTTTTAGCATTATACCTAAAGTCTTGTAGACTAAAGTTAACTTTAAAACATAGATGGACTTTATAGTATATTGCTTATGTTATCTGTACCTTGTATATTTTATAATGTTTCCTTATAGTCACTTAAGAATGCTTGTACTTTTATTTGGTGTAGTGTTTTCTTGATTTTATAATGGAATAGAATAATTTACCTTTTTGTAAATGAATGGTTATAATTTGTAATTAGGGAAATGACATTATTTAACTACTTATGGTTCACTATAGGATTTTGATTTGTTTATAAACTTGTGGTTAAAGTAAAGGAATAGGTTTTATTTTATTACAAATTATTCTTGGAGATTTTATATTGGATAAGAATCTTTTTAGAAAATAATCTACACTTATGGTTGAATGATAATTCAATAAAATTGCATTTTTAAAATGTGTTGAACCATTTTGACTTCATAATATTAGTATTTAAGACTAATACTATTTATTAGATTTAATTGGTTAATTTAAGAAATATTAACAAATTTTATTTGACATTATATGAATTATTAACTAAAGAAATAGGTTTAAATTCAAGTTATTAAAGTGTTTAACTTTTTATTTAACTTAACGGTGAAATATTATATTTTTAACATATAGATATTATTTTTGTGATCATTTTGGTATATTACACTTATTTTTGTGATTTAAAAATAATAAGATATGATTTTTATAATACTTATTACTTTATAAAGACTTAATAAATAACAAATATTTAATTATGTGGAATAATAATGCATGATTATAGTTTTAAATTATAATTCTTATTTTTCAAAGATTTTTGGTATTTTATTTATATTTTTAACATTTACCATTATTAAAATTTGAATTATCAAAGTTTTACTACTTATAAAACTTTTATTAAATAATATTTATTTAAATAATCATCATAATAATATTTGATAATAGTTTTAACTTTTAGATTTTATTTCTCTACAAATTTTCATATATTATACACATTTTTCTGAATTATAAATCAAAAGTTATTAATTAAACAAGATTTAATCACTTTATTATATTTCAGGAAATATTTATATTTGAATTAATATTGTTTTTCCAATTTACTAAACAGATACAAAACTTTTTACACCTAGACTAAACTTACCCAAGGTTACTGACTAGTGGGCCAGTTGCCACATCATCTCTAATGTTTTTTTATTTATTACAGAAAACTTATCACACTTTCTAAAATGATAAAAGAAAAATAGAATTATGACATCAGCGTGATGTCACGCTGACATCATCCCTGGATCATCCCCAGATCATGATTGAATCCGTGAATGGGATGCGTGCGCGGGTTGGTGCTTGGGCTTATCAGAAAGAGGGCGTGACGGCGAACCTAGCAGTGGCGGCGCCGCCCCTGTTTGGTCGCCGGAACTTGCTCCACGGCGAGCAAACACGACGGTGGTCAGAGGTTCACAGTGGAATGGAAAATGACGGCAAGATAGAAGGATTTAAGGGGTGCAGGAGTACAGCGAGCTCACCCTGATGGTATAGGGATGGTTAGTAAGCTCGGGGAAGCTTGAAGATGGCGACATGGTCAACGGCGTATAGCTTCCAGAGGCGGAGAGGAAACAGACAGCGTCGTCGGTAGGAACCTCACGAGACGATTCCTTCGGGGAGAAGGACCAGCACGAAGAGGCAAATCTCCTAGGGTTCTTATCTGGGCGAGAGGAGGTCAGGAACCCCGAGGCTCGCCGGTGACAGAGACGCTAGGGTTTGCAAAAACGATGAACTTGCAAGAAATTGAGAGGGGGAATGATGTGCCCGGCCTTATTCACAGCGGCTTCAAGGCTTTGTAGGCACCGGGGACGGCGACATGAATCTTGGCGCTCGCCGGCGATGAGGGTGCGGCCACTGAGCTGCTTGCAGCATCAGAAGGTCGACGACGGCGTGAGGAAGACGACGAACCGGTATGGGCTTGTCTTGGGCTACAACTGGGCTAGGCGGGCCGTAGCAGAGGGAAAGAGGAAGCTAACTGCTGCTGCTAGTGGGCGACGGATAAGGAGGATGAAGATGGGCCACGGGCCAGAAACAAATCCCTTTGTTTTTTCCTTGTTCCATTTCTTTTTCTATATTCTGTTTTGTATTTTCACCTTTGTTTTAAGATTTGTATTTTAATTATTTGTTCGAAATTTTCTATAGAATTTTATCTGCTAGATAATTGCAACAAATCCTAAAATGTATTCAAAGTCATTTTGTGAGTTTTTATTGTATAATGATTATTTCTTTATTTTCTTTATATATATACCTTTTCATTTAGTATTTGTAAAGGCTTTAAATATGAATTTTAATTTATCTAATATCCATAAACTTATTAAAGAATGTATTACTATAAACCCATGAGTTTTATTTCTTATTGACTTATAATATTAAAGAAACTTTTATATATATTGATCCTTCATTAATATTTGATACATGATGTTTTGAGAAATTAATATGGTTAATATTATTCTCATAAATTTAAGAAATAGCAATGTAGATATTTTATTATATCTAACATAGAAGTTAGGTTTTGAATTGCAAATACTTACCCTAGTGTTTAGGGTTCTTAATATACTTATATTCTTTTGTTGATGTGAATCAAGATTAATGGCTAAGACAGATTGTTTTTATGTTTGTGATCTTCAATGATATCACCATTTAAATTAAAATAGTAGGATTGTTTTCTAGGCTAACTTATGAGACATAACTTAAGTACCTAGGATAATGATGGTTGAGAATGTCCAAGATGTGCTGAAGTGATTTGATGTAGGAAATTATTCCTATCAGCCATTGTGGAAACAAGATGATTGATCCAACAGATGGGATGGATGTTAAGCTTGATTATAGATTTAGGGTTTAATGTTTACCCAGAATTCCTATTTTCCATAATTCACAATCCTATACTTCTAATTAAGAAATTCCTTTCCCAGATATACTACTCCTTCATATTCATCATCATGTGTTAACATGATGATCTTTACTTCACAAGAATATTCTTATCCACCTTGTATTCTTCTAAATCCACATGTAAATCCAATGAGCTTGACACTGAAGCTTTCATAATCTTCTTATATCCATACTTGGTTATAACAACTACTCTACTGTTGATAACCTCCAATCTAACAATTGTTTTACAATTACTTCCATTCATGCTCTTCCCTTATCATCCTTCACTAATATCATTTCAATAGATGTATACATCAAATCCTACTTCACCTCAAGTGCTTAGAATTTCCAAAGAGGAAAATACTACTTCTATAATCCAATGTTGCTCTAACATCATCATAATCATACAATCTTATATTTACTTGACTCTACTATCTTATAATTCAACCTCACATTATATTAATATGGCTTGTCATGGCTAATCTAGGATAATATATCTAGACTAGGGTTTAATCATGTTCTACCCACCAATGTCACTTATACATGATATAAGCATGTTATACCCACCAATGTCACTTATATAGGATATAAGCATTCAATCTTGATGAGTAAGGCATGATCATTATAAGCCTTTGATCCTTTATGGTTTAGGTTTCCAGTTGACTAATCAAGGCTTCCATCCATACAACATTACAGTTGTATCATAATTATCTTCTGTTTAGCTCTATTGGATTAAGAGATATAATTCATTGACTATACCTAGTTGATCCAATAGGACTACTCCTGGTAACTATCTACAGGTTTCATCCTTGTAGTCTTCTTTATTAACATATTATTATATGTTCTACATAAATCTTCTATCTATTTATGAGTGAATTAACTCCATCAATTATCTCATTGATCTTATTCTCTTCCAACTCTCCCATCATATAGATGATATTCAAATTTAGCATTACTATTTACCCCTTCTTACTTATTTCTTTATAGGCCTTAAGTGAATGCTATGATATGTTCAAGAGTTGATAGATCAAGAATTGATAGATGAAGAATGGTTGAATCAATAGTTGATTACTCAACATTGATGAACAACAGATATTGAGATATGATTCCATAAGGATGACATGGAAATAAAGATATATGGTGAATGATCTTAACTTGATTCCTTTCCTACTCAAACTCACTAAAGAGTTAAGGTTAGGTATTACCATGATACTCATGGTATAAGTAGATGTGATTAAGATAGGTCAATATTAAGTTGTTACATTCCTATACTTAAGTTATATTTATAACTTGGTCTTCATGAGTTGTTGTAATGAATACTATGATATGATCACCTAAGGATCATATATAAATCGTTACCTAATGTATTAGAGTTTAACTTTTATTACATTTGATCTACCCTTAGATCAAATCCCCCTTACCCAAAATAAGGTTTTAACAAAGGTCATATAGAAACTTATCGCAGTCAACTTGATAATCTACTTCAATTCCATCAAGCTAAGAGAAGCTTCAATCACTTTGACAAGTTTTTATTTAAAAGCGCGAAAATTATCCGGATTTCCTATGGATGAATGCAATGCACACAACTGTGTTCAGCTTATTTCTAAGCTCTAATGCTGGGATGTTACACTAGCAGTCATGACATTGACAGTCTTCCCACCTTTCCCTCTGCGATCTGCACGATCTGGGCAATCCTTGGAAAAGTGGCCGAGCTCTCCACATGAATAAAAATGTAGCTCGGCCTTGTTTAGCTTCTTCTTCTTAAATGTTGTAGTCTTTTCAGGCTTGTTGGACGAGGGCTTATAGTTCCCTTTGTTCTTGCCGAAGGTCTTCTTCTGCGCCATGTAGGCGCTAGACTGACCCTCGACTCCTCTCTCAGTTGTGTCCTTAGCCCGAGCCTTCTCCTCAACATCAAGTGACGCTATCAGGTTTTCAACCGATATCTCCTGTCTCTTATGTTTGAGAGTTGTGGCGAAGTTCCTCCACGAAGAAGGCAACTTTGCAATAATGCACCCAGCCACAAACTTGTCGGGTAATATACACTTGAGGATTTCAAGCTCCTTGGCAAAGCACTGTATCTCATGAGCTTGCTCAACTACAGAACGGTTGTTAACCATCCTGTAATCATGAAAGTTCTCCATGATGTACAGCTCATTGCCAGCATCTACTACACCGAACTTAGCGTTAAGTGCCTCCCAGAGCTCTTTTCCATCTTTGATGTGCATATACACATCAAACAACTTGTTTTCAAGAACACTCAGAATGCATCCCACAAAGGCAAGATTGGTTTCCTTGAACTTGTTTAATTCAGGAAATTGCCTATAATAAGATTTTTGGATTGTTGGAGTATTAGGCATAATTTACACGATTAATTCCAGAATATAAATCATGACAACAGAAGCTACAATCACGTGAACCTCTAACATACTAGATGTATTAATCAACATGAATAGTAGCAGATTATACGCACTAACAGCCATAGTAAAACAATAGATCTGTTGACGGTGTACGTACTAATCGGTTGTCGATGTAGTCGTCGTTGGTGCAGTAGCTTGTCGAAGAAGTCGACGTTGAAGACGATGCGCACGAGGTCTGGCTTGACGACCGGGAAGACACACCGTGATGACGAACTTGAACAGTCATGCGGAGTGCTTCCCAAAAACCTTATTCGCCCTCTCCCGTACAGGATCACAAAGGCGAGTGGTTCCGGAGACCTGCTCTCCCGACCGCCGGTGCACGCCGGCAAGCGGGATGGAGTAGACTACGGTGGCAGCGCAAGCAGAGAGGATGGCAAAACCCTAGATTTGTTTGGTGTCGTGCATTGTGAAAGCCGCATAGGCGTTTATATAGAGCGGCTCGAAAATCCCGTACAGGAAACGAAGTGGACCAATGCCACGTCGCGCACGTTCGGGTCGGTTACAGATAGCCCACGATCCGGGAGCGATCCGAATCCGCTAACTGTTGATACGTCTGTCTAACTGCACACATTTTCCTAAGCAGCAAAATAGAGCTCGGCTCGGCGAGATTCCCGCAACCCGCGGCGCGCGTCGTGACGAGGCGAGCGATTGTGCGTGCATGCGAGCTGTCGTGGTATTGCCGACGAGTATGCCATGGAGGGGTCCTCACAGTGCGTGTTCAGAGACATGGGGGAAGGCGGACGATTGACGGGTACGAGGTAACACAGCTTACCCAGGTTGAGATCCCACGACGGTGGCGGAATCCTACTCCTTCTATAAATCAGTATAATAGCAATGCGCCGAGTTATAGAGATAGGTTCGTTGTGCAAGGTTATGTGAAGTTGTGCCGTAAATACTCCCATAGGCCCGACTTATATAGTCGCCAGGTCCTAGGGTTACAGGGAGAAGTCCTAGCCGGACAGGTTACAGAGTCCTACACCGTCTATTACTAGTCTAGCGTGTCTTGTACTCCAAGGCTCCAGGTACGCTGGTGACTCCACCGTAGCCTTCCATTATCTGGCATGGGCCTCCCTTCTGGATCCATCTAACTGGGCCGTCCAACAGGCCATGGGCCATGCTATCAACTGTGGGCCACCCGGGTTATCCGGATAAGAGACATGCTATGAGGATACCCATATAGCATATCCCCAACAGTATCCCCCGGAGAACTCCGAGATCTTGCACTGTCTTGCCTCTTCACGTTGAATGCTCCATCTAGATGGATGTCGACAAATCGTCAAGCAGCATATTGTAGTCCTCCCAAAGAACCCTACAAGGTTTTCTCCGTCTTCAATTCGTAAGTCGGAGTATTGCTGAATCTTCCATCGTACTCTTCCGTAGCCGGACTGGATCCATCGATGACGGAATCTTCTGATGTGATGGTTCATCTGCCTATGACAGCTAGGGTGAAGTAGACATAGTTCAGCAACACCTCTTAACTCACACATGCAGATAACGTAATCATGTCCACTTTTCCCGCGTGAGCGATACGAACCGTTGGCGGCGACGGTTGGTAAGTGGAGAAATTTCCGCACACGTCGTCTACACAACAACCATTCGATCAAGCTGCAAGAATCTTGATGCCGGAGACCATAAATAGTAACTGCGGTGGAAAATTTACTTTTTCACCTCATTCTCCCCTGCATCGTCTTCTTCCTTCAGCGAGCGCCTCCTCGAGCTCTCCGTGCAACGTGCAAAAAACCCTAGCTCTCCAATCTTTCCCAGTCATCGTAGAACACACCCAATGGCTAGCAGCAGCTCCTCCCCTTCGATGGCGGTGTCGGGTGAAGTCGCGGCGAAGCCGACAAGCTCCGTCGTCGTGCCCCTAGAGGGCCTGGTCATCCCCAAGTCTGCGGTGGTCGAGGCCACCGGCGGCGACCATAATCCAGCGGCACTGGAGCTGCTGGAGGAGGAGTACGACTCGCACAAGGGCGAATGGCGCGGTTCGGATATCACGTACCGCGACATCAAAGAGATGATCAATGAGGGATACCTCCCCGCGACGGAGGGGCTCGCCTGGCCGGCGGCGACGGCCGGCGAGGTCACACCTTCTCCCCAAGCCGGAGAAAAGGTGTACCTCAAAGCACAGATGGTACGCGGCGTCTCCCTGCCCATCTCCAACTTTTTCCTTGCTGTCCTGAATCATTACCGAGTATAGCCACAGAATCTATCCCCCAATAGCATCTTAGCGCTCAGCAATTACGCGGCGCTCTGCGAGGGTTATTTAGGAATGAAGCCTAGGCTAGATCTTTTCATATACTTCTTTACCGTCAAGCGCGAAGCCGGAGCCGGCAAGGAAGAGCTTAGGAATTGTGGAACCATTAGTTTTAAGATCCGGCCTAGCCGGCGCTTCCCCGACATCGTCGGCCACGAATCCTGCAAGAATTGGCAGTGGGCGTACTTCTACAGCCCAGATATCCCTCGAGCTGGCCGAGAAGTCACGTACCCAGACTTTGTCGATGGAGCAGCCATCGAAGCCTCGACAAGGAGATCCCAGGCCTCCCTTCCCTCCAACATCGACCCTTCCCGCGCTATAAGGAAGATAGAGTGGTTCGTAGAGACGGGTTTGACCGGACTGGACCTAGCCATGTGCTGGTTCATCAGGCGGATCCAGCCTCTGCAGCACCGACTGAAGCTGATGCATGAGTATTCCAATGATAGAACAGATAGCCTCCGCATCTCCGAGGACAACTTCTAGAGCGACTCCGTCAAGCTCCGCCTCAAGGACATCGTCAAGGTGAAGGACAAGAAGCGTGGCTTCACCATCACCTACGACATGTTCCTAGAGAGAAAGTGCCCAAAGGTAACTGTTTTATTTTCCGTGTATGACATATACTCCAGTTCTTCCGTCTAGCCATTACCATCTCATCTAACACGGTGGTTCTTCACTTTAACAGCTTAGCGACATAGATGAGGACAGCGTGGCTCCTCAAATCTATGATCCAAAGATGAAGGAAGTCACCTCCTGTCCAACGATGATGCTCCGTTGGCGCGAAAGCAGAAGAGCACCACCTCTGACGCTGCCAACAGAGGTAAGAAGAAGACGAAGGGTAGAGCCTCCAAAAATACTACCGCCGCCCTGGAGGCGGAGAAAAGAAAGGTTACTAGGATCCCCTTTGCCAAAGCACCCCCTCTTGGGTTAGCTTCTTTCTCTCCAACATTGTCCATTTGTCTGTCTTGTTCCCATACTTATGCATTTTGCACGTTTCAGGAAGAAATCCACGACCAGCTTGAAGAAGACCTCCAAAACTTTGGGGGCTTCTAGAACCATCAAGGATATGCTGCATCACGACGTATCTCCCGCCATCGCCCCTGTCACTCCCATCGTCTAGCCCTCGTCCGCCCCGACAAGCTCACAAGCTAAAGAAGCAACTGGCCCTTCCGCCATGGAAGCGGACTCAGGCGCCTCCATAGAGCTCGTTATTGCCGGTGAACATGCGACACAGGAGAGTGCTGCACACCAAATGGCTGAAGCTCCGGCTAAGGATGCCATGGGTAGCGGTAAGGCGGTAGTGGAAGGTGGTACATCTTCTGAAGGCAGCGCCCCTGCACCCAAGAAAACCATAGAGTTTCTGAAGATAGTCTATCCGGTACTTACGCCGGGTAGCACTTCTCTGGTTCCAACGTGAGGTCTCGAGGAGCTTCTCCGGCAAGAAGAAATCCTGCAAGGAAACAGTGTATCCTTCGGCAAGCTGCTGGCTGAGAGTGCTACCAACCTCAAGATCATTGCCCTTGTAAGTTATTTGCCTTTTGCATTTCATATGAGTATCCCACTATATCCCCCGAGGATTTAGACGAAAAACCATAGGTCTTTGCGTCTAAATGCTCTTATAGTGACTAAGATAGAAAACTTCTCACTATAGCCCCCAAGCATATAGGTGGAATGAATTATTCCGACTAGATGCTTTAAGAGTAGCATACGCAGTGTTTATAAATTTCAATACTGTAGCCCCCAAGCTTCTAGTTGTAACTGAATTAGTTTCGACTAGATGCTTAAAGAGAAGATAAGAATACATCCGAGTTAAAAACCTGATACTGTAGCCCCCAAGCTTCTAATCGAAAATTGAATTAGTTCCAACTAGATGCTTAAAGAAAGACTAAGCATATTGCTAAGTTAAAAAACTCTCGCTGTAGCCCCCGAGCGTCTAGGTGGAAATTTTCCGACTAGATGCTCTAAGTAGACCAAACAACGTTTAATTTTCTTTTTTCCACATAATGAGAATGCTCGGAGGGGCATGGCCAACGACAAGTACTAGAAGATGCGCGTGGATTTGGAAGCTGAAAAGGGTAAAACTGCCTTCTTGAAGGAACAGATCATCAAGAGCAAGCGTCTGTTTTTCCTTTCTTTTTCCGCACTCCGGCTTGGTCTTGCGCCAACATTCTTCGAGTACTCACTGTGTACTTTTCTTTATCCGACTTGCAGAAACCATTGCCAAGGCTAAGGATATTGTCGAGCAATCCAAGCATATTCAGCAGCTGGATAGCGAGAACAAGATCCTTAAGAAGGAGAGGGAGGGGATGCTAAAAATGCACGAAGACTCGATGAAAGCCCTTCAGGACTCCGCCACCGAGGAGATGAACCGCTTGAATTAGGAAATCACGATCTTAAAATATTAGAAGAAAGCTGCCGATGAGCAAAATCAACGCCATCATGAAGCGTATAAGATCCTCCAACAAGAACGGGACTCCATGGTGGATACTCTCTGGCAGGCTCAGGCCAGCATCTTCAGTAAGTGATTCTCCGTCTTGGATTTCTGTAGTCTAGATACTCTGAATTTTTGAACTCATGCGCTCCTTTGTTGGGAATTCACAGCTCCTATGGGTTTAACCCGGTCGCATCCTCCGCTAAAGGAATGCATGGTCCTTGACGGCAACTTCATCAACACCGCCATCGTGCAGACCAAATAGATTGCGAAATCCCTCCAGATTAACTCTATAGCGAAGTTTTCGGAGATCCTGCGCCGAGCCCCCGAGCGTATTTCAAGCTGGAAAGCTTCATGTGCACGGGCTGGCGCCAGGATGGCATTGTCAATGGTGAAGGCACACTACGAGAATGCCGACATCAATACGGTAACCTCCGGTATCACCGGCGTAGACGATGAAGGGCAAAAGATAAACCATGAATCTATCTTGGCGTCGCTTGCGGGTTATGAAACCATAGTTGCCGAGTTGGTCGACGTTAATGTCTTTTCCCCCCTGAAAACCATTGAAGACAAAGGCCAATGCTCCTCCGAGTCCCTCAACACTTCCAACTTCGAGGGAGGTGACTCTCCTGCTGCTGGTGATGTTGCTTCTAAGTCGCCTGCGCCAGAGGAATAAAAACAACTTGTAATATTTGTTTCCTCTGTAACATGTTATGCGGAAAAACTATGTGTTAACTTAAGGTGGAAAACAATGGTGTATGTCCTGCTACATAAGGACTATTTCCAGCATGTATATATTTTTAAGCAAGTGCTGGCTTATCCATTACTTTGGTTTTTATGCTTGACTTTTCATGAGTCGGAAGACTCGTTGTCGGAACCATGCGCTCAGGTGATGATGCCCAATGGCACCGTCAATAACCTAAGCACAAAATCGCCGACAATAAGTGCCAAAAGTCACTACTCCAGAATCCACATAAAAATGACAAAGAACGCGTAGACTAGAAAACTTAAGCTAACGCCCGTAGGCGGAATTTTCACAAGTGCAATTGCAAAGCTTGTGCATAAAGGTTTTATACGATCCAAAAATGAACACTAAAGGAGGTAAAAGACTCAGAAATATGAGTGAACCAAAGATCTTTATTTCATTGATCATATAAGAGGTACACAATTAGATTAAAAAATGCTAAGTGTAGAAAGGACGTAGCTGTGCTATGTTCCATGGCCGATCAAGCTCCGGGTAGTCATCATCCGGGTCACGTCGCTTACGCTTATGATCCTTGTTGGGTCTATTCTTCAGTTCACGATTGTCAACGAGGTAGTAAGACCCATTGAGTAGAGCCTTGCTTATGATGAACGGTCCTTCCCATGGCGGGGATAATTTGTGTGACTTCTTCTGCTTAAGTCGGAGCACCAGATCTCCCTCTTTAAACGAGCGATGCCGAACGCGGTGACTATGGTAGTTGCGTAGCTTCTGCTGGTAGATGGCGGATCTTTGGCATGCCAAAACGTGCTCTTCCTCGAGAAGGTCCACATCTAGGCGTCTAGATTCTTCAGCGTCATCTTCGTTGTAGGCGGCAACCCTTGGTGCATCGTGAAGTATGTCGGAAGATAGGATGGCTTCTGCTCCATATACCATGAAGTAAGTGGTGTAGCATGTGGATCTGTTGGGTGTAGTTCATAAACTCCACATCACAGATGGCAATTCTTCCGCCCAGGCTCCAGCTGCTCTTTGTAGCGGTGCCTCAAGACGTGGCTTTATTCCCTACAGAATTAATCCATTGGCTCACTCAACCTGACAATTGGATTGTGGATGTGCCACAGATGCAAGGTCAAGTTGGATGCCCTTCTCCCAACAATAAGCCTCCACTTCTCTGAGTGATAAGTTGCTACTATTGTCAGTGATAATGCTATGTGGGAGACCAAATCTCGCCACTAGATCCCGGACAAACCCGAGGGCAGTTGCCCCATCAAGCTTTCTAATGGGTTTAGCTTCTATCCATTCAGTGAATTTATCAACTGCTACTAGCAGATGCGTAAACCCACATGGTGCCGTCTGTAGCGGTCCCACCATGTCTAGCCCCCAGACTGCAAACAGCCAAGTTATTGGTATTGTTCGCAATTATTCAGCAGGAACACGTGGTTATCGGGCATAATACTGGCTTCCCATGCATGTCTCAACCAGCTTGTCAGCGTCTGCCTTAGCGGTCAGCCAGTAGAATCCTTGCCGGAAGGCTTTCGCCATCAACAATCGAGGAGCGGCGTGATGCCCGCAATCTCCGAGATGGATTTCACGTAGGATTTCAATACCTTCTTGTTAGGAAACACACTTAAGGTATACACCAGTAGTGATCCTTTTGTAGAGCTGTCCATTTATTATGGTATAGCCCTTTGCTCGTTGTACTATTTCCTGTCTTTCGACCTCGTCGTCGGGCAAAGTTCCATGTTCGAGAGACTCCATGAACGGTTTTGTCCAAGCCAGAGGGACCTTTGCCACCATGTTGACGAAAGAGTCAACTCTATCCAGGTTGTCGATGTCTGCTCCCTTCACAGATGGTGTCCGTAGATTCTCTAGGAAAACTCCTGGCGGAATTCGTTTGCGCCCTGATCCAAGCTTAGACAGCAGATCATCTGCCTTGTTTTGCTTCCTAGGTACATACTTGACCTCGTAGCCCAAGAAGCTCTTGGCTATCTCGTCCACTTCGTCTCGATATGCTGCCATCATAGGGTTCCGTGCATTCCAGGTGCCAGCCACCTGCTGGGCAACCAAGCCAGAATCTCCACAGCAAACTATGTGCTTGATGCCAATATCCTTGGCTGCGTAATCCGTGAATGAGTGTTTCATACTACGCCATGTTGTTCGTAGCCTCGAAGTGTATCTGCAGAATGTAGTGTAGCTTGTCCCCAGTTGATGACTGTAGCAGTACACCAGCCCCCGAGCTGTTGAGCAGCTTTGATCCATCAAAGTGCATCACCCAGTATTCTGGTTTCGGCAATGGAGTAGCATTTGGCATCTCCGTCCAATCTGAAATAAAATCCGCCAAGGCTTGTGACTTGATAGCGTCGTGTCTATTATAGGTGATCTCGAAGGCGGCAAGTTCAATGCCACACTTCGCGACCCTTCCTATAGCGTCGCTGTTGTTGATAATGTCGGACAGTGGAGTCTTGCTCACCACTGTTATTGGGTGCTCCTGAAAGTAATGCCTTAGCTTCCGAGAAGCAAGGAATACTCCATAAGCTATCTTCTAGTAGTGCGGGTAACCCTGCTTGGACTCCGTCAAGACCTCGCTTACATAGTAAACTGGTCGTTGGACTCCGTGCTCATAGCTTGGTTCCTTCCGCTCTACCACGTCGACAATGTTGATTACCCGGTTGGTTGCCGCCATGTAAATTAACATGGGCTCTCCAGGCTCGGGCGCTGCAAGGATGGGCGCTGAGGAAAGAATCTCCTTGAGCTACTTCAATGTTGCATCTGCTTCGTCCGTCCACGTGAATTTGTCCGCCTTCTTCAGCAACTTGTACAGCGGCAGAGCCTTCTCTCCAAGTCGGCTGACAAACCGACTAACTGCTGCAACACAACCTGTTAGTCGTTGTATGCCCTTTAGGCATGTCGGACGGTTTATGTTTAAGATGGCCTTGATTTTCTCTGAGTTGACCTTGATTCGACGCCGGGAAACAATGAAGCCCAACAATTTGCCGGCTAGAACCCCGAAAACGCACTTCTTAGGGTTAAGCATCATGTTGTATTTCCGGAGATTATCAAAGGTTTCTTTTAAGTCAGAGATTAAGTCATTTGACTTTTTAGACATCACCGCTATATCATCCACATAGGCGTGAACGTTCCGACCAATTTGATCATGTAGTCAATGTTGCATTGTCCGCTGGTACGTAGCACCTGTGTTTTTCAGCCCAAAAGGCATCGTAACATAGCAAAATGTGCCGTAGGGAGTAGTGAACGAAGTGGACAATTGGTCCGACTTCCTCATCTTGATCTGGTGGTATCCTTAGTATGCATCGAGAAAACACAAAAGTTCTGAGCCAGCCATCGAGTCAAGGACTTGGTCAATGCGAGGCAAAGCAAACGGATCTTTGGGGCATGCTTTGTTCAAGCCGGTGTAATCAACGCACATTCTTAATTCTTTGGTTCCCTTTTTGGGGACAAGTACAGGATTGTCCACCCATTGGGTGTGAAGGACTTCTCGGATAAAACTAGCCTTAAGTAACCTAGCTATCTTTTTTCCTATGGCGCGTCTCTTATCATCTCCAAAGCGTCGTAGAGGTTGCTTCACTGGTTTGCATTTTGGATCAATGTTTAAGCTGTGCTCGGCAAGTTCCCTAGGTACACCTTTCATGTCGGTGGGTTGCCAGGCAAAGATGTCCCTGTTCTCACGGAGTAACTCGACGAGCCCGCTTTCCTATTTGGGATCCAGGTTCGTCCCAATGGCAGTGGTCTTGGAGGCACCGCCTAACACAAGTTCCACCAGCTTGGTCTCGATGGCGACCTTGAATGCTAGAGAGGAGTCAGAAATCTGTTTCTTCGACGCGGGCATCTCTGAGGCATCGACCTTGCTCTGGATCTCTTTGAATTCTTCGCTGTAGAGGACAGCTTCCGCGTAGGCTGCTTCACTAATCTCACAGTCCCTAGCTTTGGCCAAGCTTCTGGATACGGTGATGACACCATTTGGTCCAGGTATCTTGAGTTTGTTGTAGACGAAGCATGGCTTGGCCATGAAGGTGTGGAATATGTCGCGGCCGAATATGACGTGGTACACGCTCTTGAAGGGGACCACCTCAAAGGTCATGCGCTCGTGGCGGTAATTATTAACATCACCAAAGGCATCCTGAAGTGTGATGCACCCAAGGGACTGAGCCTCACGACTAGGAACTACGCCGTGGAAGATGGTGTTGGTCCGCCTTAGGTTTGCCACCCTCAAGTTCATCTTCTATAGTGTATCTAGGTACATGATGTTGATGCGGCTTCCACTATCCACCTTACATTTGGTGAACTCATTGCCGTCAATCAAAGGGTTGATGACCATGGCGTATTGGTTCTCCGTAGGGATAAGGTCTGGGTGATCCTTCCTGTCCCAAGTAATTGGAACCTCCGACCAGCGCAGGAACTGGGGAACTGGGGGTAGAGTAGCCATCAGTATCCTCATAGAGGTCTTCTATTGTCGGACGGTGGGGGTGCCAAGGAAAGTGTGGAAAACTGTCGCCTTCTTCTCGAAGGGGTTCTTGCCTTTGCCGTCTCTCTTGGCGGCATGCTTGGGGTCAAAATCCTCGTCCATGTCACTTGAATCCTTGGACTCCTCCTCCTTCTTCTTCCCCTTGCCCTTGCCTCGCGGTCTGTTCTTTCAACTTTGCTTGTAGCCGGACTCTGGGTCCTCCTTGAGGTCGTTGACGAACTTGCAATGTCAATTGGTATGGGTGGATTTGCCATTGACATCGAGGTGTACGAGGCACGGCATATCGCGGTACTCTTTGTAGGTTTGGGAAACACGGAGCGCTGCCGAGGTAGACTTCCTCGCTGCTGCCCACGACCAGCTCCCCGTCCTCGGCCATGTTGTCCGCCATCACCTCGTCCTGCGAAGGTCATAGCGACCATGTCAGGATTTTGCTTTTCTTCTGGAGCGGTTATGCTGCCATTCCTCCGAGCTTGGGTTGGAACAGCCATTGCCGACAGAGAGCCGCGAGCATCATCGTTGGCAGCTGCGAACTCACTAGCCAACTGAATCATCTGGTTCAAGTCAAGCTGGTGATTGTCCTACAAGTGCTTCAGCTTATGTCGGAGCAACGTGCCCCTTTCCAACCCATCGATGAAGGCCGCCATGGCGGTCTGAGCATGCACTCCTGCGCAGGAATTTTTCATATCCAGCTAGCGGGAGAGGTAGGCACTACTGGAAAAATGTCTATTCGTGGCGCACCTGAAAAGGCCTTCCATGGCTGTGGCGCACTGCATGGTGCGCCACGGTTATATCGAGATAGGCGTGGTGCACTACCAGGTGCGCCACGGGTAGGGGTACAGGTGCGCTACAGATGTTTTTTTCAAAAATAAAAAAATGCAAAAAACACCCTCGTTTTGAATTGCAAAAGCAATCGGGTCCGCATCGCCGCCGTCGTGTCGCCTCGCTGGAGCATGGTGGTCGTGGCCACGACCTACCACCGCAGGGAGGTGCGGGAGGCCGTGGCCGTGCTACTCCTCGCCGGCATCGAGGAAGAGAGGGAGAAGGAGTCGTGGTTGGAGAAGGGAGGAGGTCGCCGCAAGGAGAAGGAGGTCGTCGGCGGTCGTCGCTCTTCGTGACTGCCAGAAGGAGGAGGCCGCAAGGAAGGAGGTCGTCGCCGTCGTGACTGCAAGGAGGAGGAGAAGGTCGCCCCCGCCATCGCCATCGTCACTGCAAGGAGAGGAGGATGCCGGAGCAAGGAGGAGGAGAAGGCCACTGTCGCCATCGTCAGTGCAAGGGAAGGAGGAGAAGGAAAGGAGGAGGAGGAGGAGGAGGAGGAGGAGGAGAAGAAGAGAGAAGGAAAAGGAGGAGGAGAAGAGAGAAGGAAAAGGAGGAGGGAGGAGAATGAAAAGGAGAAGAGGGAGGGAATAGGGGTAGGTGGGCGGGGTGGGGATTCGAAATTTGAATCCCGCCCAAGCTTATCCGTGGCGCACTAGGTGGTGGTGCGCTACGGATAAGTCGCCCTCTATTTTTTTTTGCAGGAAAAAACGGTCTTTTGACCGTAACTTTTTACTCTTTTCGAATTTTGAAAATCTAAAAAATCGCTAAACGACTGGAGGTGGTTGCGAGCGGACGCGAAATCTCGTTCTCGTCATTTTGGTATATTATACGATTTTTTTCGATATCGTATGCAAAAGTTACGGCCTTTTTACCGTGGCATAACTTTTTTTTGCAGAGAAAGTCGAAACTCATGTTTGTTAATTTTACTAGAAGCTATACCACATTACCTACCTAAATATGAAAGGATTTAATTTTTTGAAGTGTTTATCATTTTCTTTTATTTTTTGCAAAGCCTAAAAAGGCGATCCACAGGGGGGTTGGAGTTGGTGCAGGATAGTTAGGCGTAGGGCACTAGGGCAAGGTGCCCTACTACTAAGTTTATACATCCGTGGCGCACATGCCATAGTGCGCCACGGATGTGTCTGGCCGTTTCACAGCAGAGAGGGGCATGCGCTTAGGCGTAGCGCACCCCCTCCATGTGCACCACGGTTGACACTAACAACCGTAGCGCACCTACCCTATGTGCGCTACGGATGTTTGGCGTGCGGCCAACAGGGCCCTGGCCCACACATATCTGTGGCACACTATGGTCATGTGCGCCATGGTTGTTCTAGCTACTAGTAGGGCACTGCCCATAGGTGAGCCACGCCTGTTTTAGCCGTGGGGCACTTCAACCATGTGAGCCACAGATGTGCTGATTACCTATAGCCATTTTCCTAGTAGTGAGGCGCGAGATGTCTCGTCTTTCTCTTGCATACACCGCTGTAGTGCAGGGACGTTTGTACGTACCCTCGAAGTTCTTGGTGAATGCTTCTTGCATATCCAACCAATTGCAGATGGATTTTTCCGGCAAGTCATCAATCCATTGACGGGCTGTGCCCGCCAACATCAATGGCAGGTACTTGACAACAACGTTGGGGTTAGCCCCAGCGATCTCCACCGCGTTGCCGTAATCCTGCAATCATGTAGCTGGCTTAGCGGTGCCGTCATAGGGCTTGATGGTCTTGTCAATCTAGAAACCTTGGGGTAAGTTACAGACCGTATCGCAGGTCCAAAGCAACGTGGTCCCAGGTATGGTCCTTCCCGGGCCTCGTGGATCTTATCGATCCGCGAACGCGCATCGTATGGCCCCGGGTTTCTTTTCTTCTTGTCAACAGGGGATGGGCTGCGTGAATGACGCGGGCCTCCTCCGCCATGGTGACTGCTAGGTGGCAATGGAGGCGGAGGTGGCGGTGGGTTAGCCTTCTTGCTATTACCCTCCTGCGATGCCTCACACCTGTCGCGATTGCTTGTCGGACGCGGAGGTTCATGGCGTGACCTGCTCTTGTGTCCCTGGTTGCACTCTCCGTCATGACGGGTCTGCTCCGTGTTGTCATGGATGACGATGCCACCCTGCCTTGGCGGGGGTATATCCGTATGGCGGTGATCCTTGGGGTCTTCGCGATGTCGGGGGAGCGGGGCGGTGGCGATGGGTGACGAGGTTGGGCCTTTTCTCCGTGGTCGGAGGATATGGGAATAGCATCCTTCGTGTTGCGCGCATCCCTCCGTCTTTGTTCTGATGAGCCCGTCTGAGACCCGACATCAAGAGGAGATCTGTCCCTTGGTGGTTTATACTGGCTAGACTGGCAAAGCGCTGGGTCAGACTCAAGCCTCTGAGAGGTGGCCTTTTCCTGCTATTTTACTGCCTTGGCCACAAGGCCATAAACCTGATCCACCCGCCTTAGGCGATCTATCCTGCTCCAGAATGGTCTTGGCGACGGCGAGGTTGAGGATAGGAGTGGGCATCACCTGCCTGCCTTCACTGTCAATGTATGGCTTGGCTTGTGCCGGCTTCGGGGGAGCCCATCCTAGGTTTTGCCGTACACCAGGATCGTTGATGACGCCAGCCGGGGCTTTCTTGGCCTTCTGCTGCTGCAGCAGAGTCTTGTACTCGGCCTCCATTTCTCTAGCTTTCTCTATGGATTTCTACGCGTTGACCAGATCTCGATCTAGCTTAGCGCCTTGCTGCGGCGATGGCTTGCGCTTCCTCCAGCAGCTGCTGGCGCTTCTCGTCAAGTTGGGTCACGTTCCGGATATGAGCTACGGTCAGTAGCTCGACGAGGAGATTGCCGTACATCACTCTATCAGCTGGAGTAACTTGGGCAGCAGCAGACGTAGATGCCGGAGGCGGCAAGTTTGCGGTGTTGTTGTTGCTTGGGCCGGTGCCGAGTTCCTGCGGCTGTTGCACTGGGTTAGGCGGAGGTGGCATGTCCTTTGCGCGATCATTATCGGCAGCAACAGGTGGTCCCTTCCCTTTGTCTAGAGCTGTAGGCGGAGCTCGTCCGGGTTGATCTTCATCCATCGCCGTCCCAATGGTGACGAACACCTCTCGAGACGTGACGGTGTTGTTGGCTTGCTCGTCGCACGTGTAATCCTCTTCCATCTCCTGCATGGCGGAGTCTAGCTCTTCTGGACTGAAGTCTATCTCCTCTGAATCTGCACAGAAGTCGGCGTATAACACGTCGATCACAGAGTCGGAGGGTGCTAGGACTTCCTCGATGATGGGGGGTGGAGGCGCAATAGCATTGACGATGACTGTAGGTGGTGGCGCAACTACAGCGATGTCGGCCGGAGGCGGTGGTGGCGGTGGCTAAATCAGAGGGGCTCCGTCAATGAGCACAAGCGCTATCTGAGCCGCCACTTCGGCATCCTAGTTGTTGACGGTGTTTACCATGCTTTCGAAGGTAAGACGTCCCGAAGCTTGCTGCCGCCTTAGAGAATGCCGGAGAAGCGTGCCATGGTCCAAGTCCTTCCACAAAGTGATACATGGCATCATCATTGGGTAATGTGCCAGGTCGGCCCGTATACGGAGCCACCTAGCAAGGCAATCGCGGGGGTTTTCGCCCTCTCTCTGAACACAACGCGCCAGATCAAAGATGGTAACCATGCCGATGAACTTGGATCTCTGCTGTCCAGACGCACGGACGAAGCCGGCGGACCTGCAGTGATCTTCCACCTTTATATCCTGCACAGGGGCGGTTTGGGTGGGCCTTGAATTTTTCCGATCTTTGCCGGCAAACTCCAAAGAGAGATCCGACATCGATCCTTCCACGAATGTATCCTGCCAGTAGGCGGTTCGTGCGAGTCTTGGATTATTTCGATCTTTGCCAGCAAACTCCAAAGAGAGATCCGACATCGATCATTCCGCAGACGTATCCTGCCCATAGGCGTTCCGTGCGGGTCTTGATGCTCCTCCGACTCCCAGGGAACTAGTGTCCGAGTCGGTTTCGCCGATGAAGAGGTGGATGTCTCCAATAGGAACGATCGAACACCGCGTAGGGTTCGTCATCGCCGGGATCCAGAACTCGTCGGGAGGGACGATCGGAACGTTTCCGAAGAAGAGAATGCGACCGATGGCTACGGTTTTGCCGATTTCCGCAAAGATCTTGGTCCTCGCCCGCTGAAGAGCCTAAAGCGCCTCTTGCTCCACGGTGGGCGCCAACTGTCGTGGTATTGCCGACGAGTACGCCATGGAGGGGTCCTCACAGTGCGTGTTTAGAGACGTGGGGGAAGGAGGACGGTTGACTGGTACGAGGTAACACAACTTACCTAGGTTTAGATCCCACGACGATGGCGAAATCCTACTCCTGCTATAAATCACTATAATATCAATATGCCGAGTTACAGAGATAGGTTCGTTGTGCGAGGTTATATGAAGTTGTGCCCTAAAGACTCCCATAGGCCCGACTTATATAGTCGCCAGGTCCTAGGGTTACAGGGAAAAGTCCTAGCCGGATAGGTTACAGATTCCTACACCGTCTATTACTAGTCTAGCGTGTCTTGTACTCCAAGGCTCCGGATACGCTGGTGACTCCACCGTAGCCTTCCTATATTCGACATGGGCCTCCCTTTTGGATCCATCTAACTAGGCCGCCCAACAGGCTATGGGTCATGCTACCAACTGTGGGCCACCCGGGTTATCCGGATAAGAGACATGCTATGAGGATACCCATATAGCATATCCCAACACGAGCGGCGTCGTCGTCGTTGGAGGAGCACGCGTGTAGCTCTCTTATTGTCACTCACTTACAAAGTGGTGCAACACTCAACCTTATAACGTGGTGTAACTCTCCTTCAACTTTCCATGTGGGACTAAACTTTAGCTCCCACAGCTCTTGCCTCACACATGTGAGCTGCCACCAACTTGGGTCAAATCACATATGGGCTTCCACATACACGGGCTTTGAGATTTAGGGAAAATCTGAAATCACACATGGGTCCAATGCTTTAGCCCATTATTTCTAACAATTTTATCATGTGTCACTCTTTGTGGTCTTAATATTTTCATGTGACCTTCCTTTTATTTTCTCCTTTCTATATTATTTTGTTCAATCTTGGTTTGAGTTATTTTGTTCGTCCTTTGTTGGTTTCTAGTCTAAACCCTCTAATCTACCCTCCTGTCCTATCTACTCTATTTATTCTAAGCCTAGTCTAAACCGTATCTAGCTAAGCCTATTTTCTCTCTTGATCAACCAAACCACCTAGCTAATCATCTACTCTTATACCCGATCAATCCTAGCTAAATCATGTTACTCTTCTCCAAATCTTGCTTCTTCTATTCTTTCCTTCTTGCAATGCCTATCTGTACAGTAGCGTCGCTTGCTTCTGTCAACCTTCTAGATTTTTTTAGCTGTTCGGAACTCATTCAAGGTTCAGTTCAAATCTCCCTCCTATTCAAAATCTAGAAAAAATTTGTTTTCGTTTCTGAAAACTAAAGGGAAAAGTTCAGCACAGCAGCAACAGAGTTTCTGAAAACTAAAGGGAAAAGTTCAGCACAGCAGCAACAGAGTTTCTGAAAACTATATGGAAAAGTTGCACCTTCAGTTAATAGCAGTATTCAGAGAGAGGGTGCAGCAGCAGTACGCCACGCTCCATCCTTCACGCGCGCGGCATTCCCTGCTGACGTCGGCCGCGTGTTGCTGTCCCTCTGGCCTCCTTCTTAACCCCAGCTGCTGGTGGACACGCCAACCACCCCTCCCCTGTTGGTCCGGTTCCCCTTCCGTTTCCCTTCTGCCACGCCAAATCCCCATCGAAGGCGACGCCACGGACACCACCTTGCACCGCTTCCCGCTGCTGTTCTAGTCGCTGCAGAGAGCCGTCGGTAGCTGGAGGATCTTTCTCGCCATTGTCTGTGTCGAACGAGCTGCGCCAGGAGGAATCGGACGCGCCACAACCATCGTCTCCGCTACAAGCCTGACGCGCGCCACCGCGGGACTTCTTCCTTGCCGTCGACTCTGCCCTTCTCCAACCAAGCCCAGGGTGAGCTACTCCTTCGATCCAGCCCTTCCCTGGCCCTTTTCCGTCTATATATCCTCGCCATCGTTGACGCTCGAGCGCACGTTCGCCATGGCCGACACCAAGGACGAGCTCGACCCTGAGCTCTTTCTCTATGCCTCCTGCATGCTGCACTAGTGGAAGCACGCCAGAGCTTCATCACCGTCGCGTCGCTGTCGACCGTCCGCCACTGAACCCGGCGTTCTGAACTATCTCTGAAGATGTCTTCAGTTTCGTCAGTGTTCGACACCGAAACAAGCCGGCCCAGACCCAACTTAAACAAGACGATCTTCTCAAAACATCATCATGATGTCAACCCGGTGGTTCTGTCTACCAACTGCAATCAGCCTCGCATGGGTTCGAGTCCCCGATCGGGCATTTCCGCCCTTATTTTACTGCTAATATTTTCTCTTGTCCCAAACTTTGTTAAACAAATTCAGAGTTTCAGATAAACTCCAGTACCACGCGTACTTACAGGCAACACTGGTCTCCGCATGCTAGCCTAATATCCTAGTTCAAATCCCTCATGTTATAAAATTCCATCCTCTTTTTCTTTTTTCTCAAACACTTTTTGCCTACGTGTTTGTTATCTACACACGGTCTACAAATCCTACAAGATACATTAGAGCATGGGCAGCGGAGGCATACGCATGCAGTAGCTCCAGATCATCCACATCAGCACATGCGCATCAGTCTACCGTCTTGTTTTGCCTCTCCCAACCCACCGGTGGCCTTGTGATGTAAGCATACAGCATAACTTGGCCCACGTTTGTCAGACTCCCTCGGTGCTCTCTTCCATCTTTTCCATTCTTTTTTACTTCTTTTTACCCAGGGATCACGCTTCTTCTACAAGCAGCGGCTGGCACAGCAAAACTACTTTTAGGCTTACAGGTTGGCATCCGAGCCTAGTTGGCAGCTGGGGCAGCGGGTCTGAAGCCACGCGTTGGCCATGCCCTTATCTTCCCCAGGTGCTCTCTCCCTTTCCTCCTCTCACCGAACCAGACTGCCCCTATGGCGATTTTCCCTGCGTGGGACTTCTCCCCTTCAGATCTCCGCGCCGGACACTCTCCCCCTTGTCGCCGGCGGCCATGGTGGCCGGCGATGGGTGGGTGGGGGGTCTGGCTTTTCGTTTTTCTTGTAGTTGGTAGGATTTTCTTTCCCATGGCTAATAAATCAGCAGCATTTGGATCCGGGTCTTTCTCTGTTTGCTCCTCTTCTTCTCTTCCTCTGAATAAGGAAAGAAGCTATGGGAGCAACGGTGCAGGTGCTTATGCCTTTGCTTCTCTGCCAAATCCATGGCGACGGTTTGATTTGTCTGCCGCCGCTCCCAGTCCTCTTTCCCCCTTTCTTTCTAATAATCTTGCTATTGGCTGTATGCTCCCCCTCTCTGGTTATTTTGATGTATCCATGGTGGCCGGAGCAAGGTTTTTTGGAGGTAGATTCATGGCGTCAGCTGTGAAGTGCGGCAGAGCCCTCGATTCTAGTGGTTTCACTCGTGCTGGCCGTCACGGTGGCGGCAGGATGGGTAACACGCCGGGATTTGGTGCTCTTTGGGAAGATCTTGAAGCTGCGCTTGCAGAGTTCATCAACGGTGGCGAAGTCTCGCTGCTGTTATCCATGGCCGACGCGGCCACTCGGCCCTGTGGTACACGTGCCACGGGCCGTTCAACCTCCTGGTCGGCGAGCCAAAAAGGAGGCCCTTCATCGTCTCTACTGCGGCAATCATCGTCGACCCGTCTCCAAGTGGTATAGTCCCCGGTGACGGGGCTGGCGGCCGTAGCATTGAGCTCGTCTTCTTCGGTGGAGAGAGACCCGATTGCTTTTTCCTATATTTAGCTGAGTTCCTTTTTGTAAAAGTTGACGGCTTGATTGTATTTCTGTTTTATTCTGTAGTCCTCAATGTAAATTCTAACCCCACCATTTAATGCAGCTCTGGACCCTTGGGTTCCTTCCCATGTTCAAAAAAAAAATCCTACAAGATGAGCTCTATAGCCTATGACACTGTTTTATGTACTCCATCAGGAGACCCGACTTCAAAACTCCACAATTCTAGAACCTTTTTGTTTCTCTCAATCTTTACCTCATTCAGGGTCGTTGCTCTGCCTTGACCCATTTTCTTCTAGCGCAATCTGCGTTCTATCGCAAAGCCCAGTTCCATCTCTATCCAAATCTTTTATCTATTTTTCTATTTTACCAATCTTGTATGTCCCATATCTTATTCTCTGGTTATCCTAAAAATATGATCTAAAAATCAAAAGGTTTGGAAAATTAATATCTACCATAGTATTAAATATTGCATTCGGTGTTTTTTCTAATGCTTTGCTTTTTCACGGACTAGACCGATGAGTTGATGCGAGTGTCGACCCGATCTTCGGATGAACCTTCAACAGTGTTTCCAGGCGAGCATTCTCCCCCTTCTACGTATTTTATATTTCTAGTCTTTACTTCCTCCTGTTGATCTATTGTTATCCGTGTTGCGATGCTATAGCTTTCGAACCCCTGTTATATTACTTGCAGTCACTATATTGCCTTGGACACCACCTATTACCTGTTGTTTGGTAGGTAGTCGGTCTTGCGATTCATAGTTGCTTGTTCAGGTGTTGCTTCGCGTCGTCGATGTTCCACTGATGTTGGGGGTTGGCATATTCATAAAGGTGGATATAATCATGGATTTAATTACAGTTGGTTACTTAAATATTAAAAATAGATATAACTAATGAAGAGTCACCGGCGGGTAATAGTTGAGATTTGGTTGTTAACCGCCCGCTTGTGTCCACCTAGGACCCGAGTTCTTGACACCTGTTCCGAGACTGAGCGTGCTAATCACATGTGGGGTGTGTGGGCACCCCTATCAGCTTAGTACCTAATTTCAAAGTATTGTACTGGGGGCCACAAACTAGTTTGAAGTTTTCATGCCGCGTTATGCCATATATGCCATGTTATGCCATGTTTATTACCTGTTGCTCGATGAGCGTTTATTACTGTTGTGTAGGTGCGGCACTCTGTCACGGGAATATTTTGTCTATGACCTCTACTCCCGTGCAAGTGTACGCAACCCTAGAGTCCGTATGAGGAGGATTAGCTATACCTCGTATGAGTAGCTCTTTCGGGTGGCCCCCATGTACTTGCTTTGGGTCTGGGAAAGCGTCATCTCCTAGGCCCCGCCGACATACCGATGGAAGTATGTTAATTGATCTAGCAAAAAAGGGTCGAAGTGCGTATGGAAACTTTGGTGCACCCCTGTAGGGCTAAATATTTTCGAAAAGCCGTGTCCGCGGTTATAGACGACTTGGAGCACAGTTCTCAATCACATACAACTATAACTAAAGTTTACTGTTATAATATGACTTGTATCCGATATAACTAGTAAGTTGGATAACCATCATGGAATGAATGAATAAAATTGCCAACTATGTGAGTTTCCTCATCTTGACTTCCTCGTTTGGTCCCGAGGGGGAAATAGCAGGATGGGTATGTTTGGTGGTAGTATCAGGTTGGGTCCGGATAGGTCTTTCTCCTCTTTCTCTGATAGCCAAAAGTTGTATATTGAGTCTCTATAGGTTGTTTAGTGCATGTTGCGCTGCCGCTTCAGTCCACCATACCTATGTAGGCGAGGACCGCCGAATTCTAAGACTCGCCATGTACTGGCCTCAGTACTGACCGCTCTCTTTTTCCTTTGCCCTTTGTCGGCACCCCTTTTGTTTTAGCAGGTTTTGAGATCGGCGTCATTAGCAGGGTGACCCTTCCGGCTTGGCCTAGGCAGGGTTATGGACACCATTGGTTATTCTTCAGGGCTCTTAGCCCCTTTTGCATCTTGTCCGTACTCGGACGCTGTATCGTTTTTAAGGTGATTTGGATCTTTGTACTGTATATATGTATTCTTGACTCTTGGAGTCATTGTTCTATATATCTGTTCTGTGGGTTCCATCATGGATTATTGTGTAATGGTATTACTTCGTTTCCCACCCGCACTAAAGTGCCTGGTGGGCACCTTTGAATCGTTTCTATGCGGGTTTAGCGGGAATCGCTAAAACTTGCATGGGGCTGATCTGAGCGTGTTTCAGCCCTCCCGCAGGGCAATGGGCATGGTGTCGAACATCAGCTCGAAAGGTTGTAGCTCGATGGCCCACTCGTCCACACGATCCATTGCCTTAGGGTTGCGGATGATTGTCTCTAGAGGAAATCTGGTGACCACCTTGATGGGGTGGCCCTGAAAGTAGTGGCGCAGGTTGCGCGATGCCACGAGGAGGGTGTAGAGGAACTTCAGCTGCACAGGGTACCTCCCCCGGGCATTCCAGAGGACCGTGTTGACAAAGTGGTCGGAGCCGTTGTTGGTGCCCCATTTCCAGCCTCTCCCACCCTGTCCTCGCCTTCTTCCACAGCCCCCAGGCCTCCCGAGAGGTTCAATGCCTTGGGCTTATGTCTCTTATTGACAACCTCTTCACGCTCTGCCACTAAGACGATGCTCACCGTTTGAGGCGTGGCCACAAGTTATAGTGGTAGAGGTTCGTGGAACTTGGGTGCCACCATAACCATAGGGATAGTGAGGTACCTCTTGAGGGCCTAGAATTCCTTGTTAGACTCCGACATCCACTCGAACTTCCCGGTGCGCTTCATGATTTTGAAGAAGGGCAATGCCTTCTTGCCTAGCTTGGAGATGAACCTTCCTAGTGCTGCCATGCACCCCGCCAGGCGCTACATTTCCTTGAGCTGCGTAGGTGGGTGCATTTCCTTAATGGCCCAGACCTTATCGGGGTCGACCTTGATTCCCCGGTGCGATACTAGGAAGCCGAGAAGCTTGCCTGACGGAACCCCGAACACGCACTTGGCAGGGTTAAGTTTGATGTTTACCCGTCGCAAGTTGGCGAAGGTTTCCGTTAGGTCCGCCACCAAGGTGTCCTTCTCCTGGGTCTGGACCACGATGTCATCGACGTAGGCTTCCGTGTTCCTTCCCATCTGCTCGCCCAACGTGATGTGCATGAGCCTCTAGAAGGTGGTGCCGGCGTTCTTGAGGCCGAACGACATGAAGGTGTAGCAGTACACCTTGCACGGGGTGATGAAGGGCGTCTTTTCTTCGTCCTCCTTGGCCATCTTGATCTGGTGGTACCCGGAGAAGGCATCCATGAAGCACAGCAGGTCGCAGCCCGCTTTGGAGTCCATGATTTGGTCTATCCACGGGAGCGGGAAGGGGTACTTTAGGCAGGCCTTGTTGAGGTCGGTGAAGTCGATGCAAAGCCGCCCGCCCCAGTGGCATTGGGGACCACCACAGGGTTGTCCGACCACTCGGTGTGCCGAACCTACTTGACGAGGTGCGCCTTGACCAACTTTTCCATCTCAGCAACGATGAACTGCTGCTTTTACACGTACATCTTCCTGGCTTTCTACTTCACAGGGTGTGCCACGGGACATACCGCCAGGTGGTGCTTGATCACCTCTCGAGGCACCCCCGTCTTGTCTGACAGGGTCCAAGAAAACATGTCCATGTTTCCTCGAAGGAAGGTGACGAGCGCCTCCTCTCTCTTGGGGGTGAGGTGAGCAACGATGGTGATGGTAGCCCCCGGGTCGCCGGATCAAGGGGGATCTTCTTGGTTTCCACCCGCTTCTGTTAGAAAACGGGCTTCTTCCTCCATGCGACGCTGGAAGCGCTCGCGATGCCCTCGAGGAGCGGCTCGGTCGGCTCTTGGTCGCTAGCCCCTGTGGCCTCGCCAATGAACTTCTAGATGCCTCCGGGGGGCGCGTCCCTAGTCTTCCGAGTGACGGTCGCTGCCTCCTTGAAGGCCCGATCGAGGGAGCGCATGGATTCCACCACATCACCGCTCACCGTGATGGGAGTCCCGGATCTTCCCGGCATCTTGAACAATTTATAGGCGCTATGCATTACCGCCATAAACTTTGCCAATGCTAGGTAGCCCAGGATGGCATTGTAGTGTAGGCCAATCAAGGCAACATCAAAGTAGATGAGCTCTATGCGGTAGTTGTCGCTCGTCCCAAAGGTGACGATAAGTTGCACCGCCCGAGGGGGACAACGACGCCCGATGTAGCCCCAACAAACGGCTAGGCAGGGACGAGGCACGTTGCTGGTACCCTGAATTGCCTGAACGTTTTTTTGGACAACACGTTTAGGCTAGCGCCACCGTCGACAAGGGTCTTAGGCACAACGACACCTACGATGGTGGGTGTGCATACCATAGGCATGGCTCCCACAAAGCGGGTAGATCCCGGGTGGTCCATGGCGCCTAAGGTGACCGGCTATTGCGACCACCCGAGTGGGGCGATGGTAGCACTGAGCCCTGCCATCGCCACGCCGCGGGAGAACTGCTTGACGTGCCTCCTAGAGCCAGGGGCCTAAGAGCCGCCCAAGATGCAGGAAACCATCCTAGGCCAGCCCCAGAGCGGGGCGACGCCGTGGCCTACCTCTGCACATGGGCTCGTTGCCATGGCGTCGGTTGCACGGAGGGTCTCGGGAGAGCGCCTCAGCCCCTACCTGGCACGCCAAATGTCGGAGTTTTTTCCCGTGAAGGAACTAGGGTCCAACAATCCCTTGGTTCGAGTGGGGGCTGAACACGCGTTTCCATGGAACTTCGGTGACGGTGGCGACGGCGGAGCAAGAACCACGATGGAGAGTTGACACAATGTTTTTTTACACAGGTTCGGGTCCCTCATGATGATGTAAAGCCCCTACTCTTGCTTTTTTGTATTACTTTCTTGGCTTCGCGAGGGTACAATGGAGGATGAATGTATAGGGTATAGATCATAGGGGATAGATCCTTTCTAAGGTAGGAGAAGGGTCCCTTGTATAAGGCGGTGTCAGGCCTCTTCCCCATCCCTTGGGAGGGAAGAGAATCCATAGTGCCGCTCCTCGTGCTCCTGGTCTAGGAGACTACTTTACATAGACTTGGTTTAGCTCGCCACGCTCCTCTCCATCCTCCTAGCTTTGGTCATCCCTGGCGCCCTGTCGTGCCCACCTTTTGTCACATCCCAAGATTTTCCAAATCTTGTAATGTGAAAAATAAAGTAAACAAAATAATTTTTTGTTAAAAATCAGGGTGAAAAGAAACTTTTGTTTCTAAATGGAAACTTAAAATCCTCATCTTGAACAAACTTTGATAAAAGTTTGAATCCAACAAAAATCCAAATCAAGAGAAATGCATTCCTCAATGAAATGAATGTATCTGGAAATTTAAACACTTGGAAAATAAATCCAAACCCTAAACCCAAATGGAATAAAATCATTTCCAAAGTTATCTCCAAGTCTATGGATTTGATCCATATAAAAACTTGTCAACAAACATTCACAAATGATCAAGAAAGACAAATAGAAATATTATAAAACCATATAAATTGGTTTCACTTAATTGGAACCATAAATAAAATCTTATGAATTTAATAAGATAAGGAAATTAAATTTCCAAAGCTAATAAAGAACCCATCTATAAATCCATGCCAATTGGTGAGCAATTAATCCTAAAAGGATTTAAAAGGATAAAGAATTTCCAAACTAAAATAAAATGGCTTAGACCAAATCCTTTTGGATTAAAGACAAACCCAAATTTTAAATGATTAATAAATCTTATTAAAAACTTTACCAAATAATTCAAGATGAATTGTTTGACACCCTTTTAAGTAAATAAAACTTACTGAAAGGTTTTGGAAGAATTTAGAAGTCAAATGGAAATTAAAAACATTATTAAATCCTATTTTGATTTAAAACAAGGGCCCTTTTTATATTTAAAAAGACCCCAAAAAGAATAAAATAAATTCTAAAAATTAACATCAGAATGTTTTATTAATCAGTACATAAACCTACACAAACTTTGACAAAGGTTTGAAATCAAATGAGGGTTTGAATTGCTTATTCAAAATCAAAACAGAAAAATCAAAAGAGAAAAAGAAAAACAAACAGAACAGAAAAAAATAAGAAAAGGACCCAGTCCAACTAGCCTAGCCCACTAAGCCCGGTCCAGCCCATCTTCCCTCTCCCGTGGAAAAACGGTTCGCACTCACTTATAAACCCGCAAGGACGCTGACAGGTGGACCCCGTTCCCTCACTTTCTCTCTCGCTGCCAAACGGCCCCACCCCTCCGAGTCATCGTCTTCACCCGCGCGAAGACCCCGCCCCTCACCTCGCCGGCCGTTGCAGGCGAGTAAAACTCGATTTAATTCGCGTTAACCGCGCCATTAAACGCCCCCAGACCATGCTCTCTTAATCACCAGTATCCCCTCTACGTTTCCCCCTCAGTTCCCCACCCTGGCACGCCCCCAGGCCGTCCTAATTCCTCTACGAAGCTCCACTGCCCCGACGAGTTCCGGCGCCAATTCCGGCCATACCTCGCCATCCCTCGCCCCCTTGACCACTCAGGCATGTTCCCCAGGCCCCTGCGCGTCTCCCAGTAGCCTTGTCTTGCCAGCGCTTGCACCCCAATGTCGGCTACGACCACGTCTGAGCAGCGCCACCGTCGGCCTCGACTCCGGCAAGCTACCCTGGTGAGCACAGACTTCCCCTCGCCCTCTTTTTTATGCTCCCTTGTTTGTCGCTCGCGTACGAAGCTAACCGTGTATTCTGTTTGCTTCCTCGTGACCCGTAGCACCGCCCGCGACGACGACAGAGCGTGGCCGTCGTCAGGCGCAACTCCGACGAGGAATTCCTGAAACCCCAGTGCGCCCCTTGACCAACCGCGAGTACCTTGAGCTTCGCCGTGTTCTCCTGAGCCTGGTGAGCATCTCCCTACTCTTCCTTGCTTCCTCTAGCGCCAGCTCCGCAGCTAGCCGAGCATCGCCGCCGCTCACCGTCGCTCGGCACCGCCAGTTCTTGGTCGCTGTGTTGATAGCCGTTAGATGAAGATCGTAGGGACGCGATAGATCACTTAAACCTGAACCGTTACGCTTGATCTGCACCGCTCGATCTAACTTAAATCCAACGCACCAGAGAGCGTGATCCAGACGAAACGGTATGGACGAGTAATAACAAGACACGTGGCCAGACTCTGGTTTTAAAAACAGATTTGAATCTATTAGACATGTGATTTTGTAAATTCCATAACTTTAAATCTACACGTCCAAATTTTGCAAACTTTATATCAATGGATTAAGAAAAACAAGCCCTAGCCAACCATGCACTTTGTTTAGTAAAAAGCTTCTGGTAAAATGTTTGTTTTTGCAGAAACTTATGTATGCTTGTTTAGATTATAAAAATTGTTCTAAAATAATTCTGAGGATAAAATCTTTTGCAAATGGTGTGTTTTGAACCTACTGACCGTAGGAAACAAATGATGGTTTAAAAAATGTATTTGGTGAACCAAAAGAACAAACTTTGGATTTAAACCATTTCTAGTCAAATAAAAACATGGTTTAATTGTTAAAAATAGTTTTGGAAGAAAACCTTTGAGAAATGTTTTGGAATAAACTCTCTGACCCTAAACACAAGGTTTTATGGTTTGAAAACATATTTTGTGAAACCTATAGATTAATGCCTTATTAAAAACATTTCTACACCACATAAAATGATACCTTGTTCTAAAAATGGCTTATGAAGTAAAACCTTTTTGCAAATGGTGTTGCCACTTTATAAAATGACCATTAGGTGTTTTCAAATGTTTATGAACCATTAGAAACCACTTTTACAAATAAAACAATCTTTTGCATGCTTGCATGCATTACTATGAATTTATCATTTTATGTGATGAATTGCTTGAATGGTAGATTGAAATATTGTTTGCTTGATTGAATTGTAGTGATTTGAAGTGAGTGAACATTGCAAAGATCAAGGAGTGAACATATACTCTCTACAAAAAAGTCAAGTGATGCTTCATACTTTTGTCCCATTATTTTCACTATGCATTAGTGATATTTCTAAGTAAGACTTGCATGGAATTTTGCTAAGTATAAACCAGCTATGGGAAATCCTAGTAGATGAAACCTTAGTAGAATTTTCCTAAGTTAAGATTCCTACTACTATCATGCTTAGCTTAGCTAATAGAAAACAAGGGTGGAATATATATTCATGCTATGGAAAATTTCTAAGTCTGAGGACTTGAGTTTTGTTTAATAAAACAACTAAGTGAATGAATCACCTGGGTGGAATGGAAGGAATTGTTTATGTTGAGTGGTTACACAAGGCCAGGGGACTGGTGAACCTTGTGTATCTCACTTGTGGATGGCCACCCAGGAACAAAGAGATTTGAGATGTCAAATGTTGAGAAGCTTCAAGTGCAACCACTTGGCATTATGGGCTCTGCCTGGATCATATAGGTTGCAATAACTTAGCCAAATGGACAGTAGGTGGTAGGGGATCGATAGGTTGGAGCGCGTCCATTTTGGTCTAAGGGAAGGCTTCTAAAAGATCTTGTCTTGGTGAAACCAAGTCTTGTGGGGAAAGTGCACCACCTCTGCAGAGTGTAAAATCTAAGTACTTAGCCATGTCCCTGGCAAAGTACAATTTGAGCATCAAGACATGAAAGCTATCAAGAATCTCATCAACCAAATTTCTAAGTTAAAAACTTGTGGGTGAACAAGGGTTGAAAGGATCACCAATTTCTATTGGGAGATGCCTTGGGAATATTTTGTCAAAGCAAAAACTTAGCATTTTCAAATGATAAGGAAAATTTATTTTGAGCAAAGCAAGCCTAAGCTCCACTTAGCCAAATGCATATAGATGATAGACTCCACTATACTACCATAGTATCACTTGCCAATACAATTCAAATGTATTGACCCTTGTGGCTGTAACTTGTTATGTTGCAGGTTTGATTGTTATTAGTGAAGTTTTATGATTAGGATTACAAGTCTACAACCAACATGTCTGCCTGTGGCACTTTGAAGATGAAGGACCCCATGCTTATAGATATTCTGCTGCAATGTAATATAAAAGCCAAATGAGCTATGTAAGATGTAATAAATTATGTTATTCCTGGTTATAAAGTTATATTATGACCTTTGTTTCTTGATATTACATCTTAACTGTGGATGCTAGCTATTGATCCAGGGACTAGCATTGTAAACACAGGGATCTCTACCTTATTAAAGGTTGGGAACCCTACACCTTTTGACCGGCCTCCTTCCTTGCAACAACTTTTTGGACGGTATCCAATGCCATGGCGGGGTTTGTCGTTGTCCTGTGGGACAGCCTATCACATACATGGGATGCCTCTTACCGCCCCCTCCAGAGGGGGCACGCCTAGAGGCTCTAGCTCCTCGCTTCCTCCGGTGGTGTCCTAGCACGATGAGGTCCCAGGTATCCGACATCATATTTATCGTCGTCCTGCCCCTCCTCTGCCGGACCGGTGACCACCTCAATAATCATATTGATATAGTGTGTCATCACCTTGGCCTAGACGACAAGCAGATCATCAAGGACAATTCTGTTTTCATGACAGAATTCATGCCAGCCGGTAGTTAACTCAATGGAACACTCTCTCTCGGATACATGATATTCCCCCATGATTATCTGGCCTTGGCCAAAATTATTCTTCATGCATACACGTTAGAACCTCTCTATGGGATACCTATCCCCTCGTGCATCTCAAAGGGATGTCCTAAGTAGCAATAAAATATAATAGATCTTAGTTAACTGACCACCCTCATAAATTTACAAAAATAAGAAGCTAAAGCATAGGATAAAGAGATCAACTAACCATATGATCATCATCTTGACCGTGCACCCGGTGCACTAAGAAATGAGGAATCTCAGAGACCTCATCTTCATCCAGGTCTCTTAAAATTCCCTTGTAGAATGCCCAAGATATGGAATTCATTTCAGAGCAACTGACATTATATGGGTGCTGAAATATGGATTTCTCTAGTGTCATCTTGCAATAATCTTTGGTCACAGAACACCCTAATCATGCATAGGAAATTGAAGGAGGTTTGTGTGTAAGAAACATAATGAAGAAACTAGTCAATGTGTGTGTTAGGGCCATGGAAACCGGGGTGCCACTATCGGAGATTTGTCCCATGATGGAAATAGGGTCCAATGATCCCTTGGTTCGAGAGGGGGCTGAACACGTGTTCCCAAGGTACCACGGTGACGGTGGCGATGGCGGAGTGAGAACCACGACAGAGAGATGACACAAGTTTTTTTACCCAGGTTCGGGACCCTCGTGAGGAGGTAAGGCCCCTACTCCTGCTTTATTGTATTGCTTGATTGGCTTCACGAGGGTACAAAGGATGGATGTCTATGGTTTAGATCGCTGAGGATCGATCCATTCTAAGGTAGGAGGATGGTAATTTATATAGGGTGGCATCGAGCCTCCTCCCTAGCCCTTGGGCAGGAAGGGCGTCCATAGTGAAGCTCCGTGAGGACCCGGTCTAGGAGGCTACTTTGTGTGGACCTGGTTCAGCTTGTCTGGCTCAGCTCCGTCCCTCTATAAAGCGTCCTTCGTCGATGTCGCTTGTCTTCACCTAGCGCCCTCTGCTTTTTCCCTCTTATCACTAAAACGGCAATAGAAGGAGTCATCCACCACGAGGCCAGTCGTCCTTTCCCTACAAAAGGGGGAGGGGGGTGGACCGAGTAATCTTTACTGAGGCGGCCAGAATCATAGGGGCGTTGTACTTCCTGTCGAGGCTATAATTAGAACTCTGCTGGACGAAGTTACTACCCTGCCCCGGTGGTGCTCCGCAGTATCCAAGGCTTGAAGGCAATGTAGGTTGACGCAACAGACTCACTCCGGAGGTTCACTCCCTCGCGAGGCGTATGCCTCAAGTGGCCCATTCGGTCGGGTCCCCTCCTGAAGCATGTTGCCTCTTGAGAACGGAGAGCCCTCGCTCAACGTGGAGACGTGGAATTGCAAGGGCTCCGACAATATCCCCTAGGCGCTTGACCTGCACGTGTCCTTCTATGGGCTCCAAAGGGTAATCGGCCCTTGATGGTGGGCGGGCCCCTCGCCCGCTTTGTCAACAAAGACCTAGCATGCTCGAATCTTGGCCGTGAATTCCAATCAGCCATGCATGCTTGTCTGTGGATTCATAGCTTACTGTTCCCATCCCGAGAGTCGTTCCCACGATGTGACGACACGTAGGACCCGACAGTTAACACCGTGCATGCAGCGCGAAGATGCGTCTTTTCGACTGGAATAGTTAAATCAGGGAGGTGCGAAAGGAATCCTTCACTTCCACGCCACCGCTTCCTTCTCTACATTGCCTTCTCTCTCGCACCGGAGCTTCGTCCTCCTCATTGTGTCCTTGGACCTCTCCCTAACCGAGGCCGGCAAGAACTCATCCACCAGGACAGAGGCTCCCCCGGGCTCGGTCGGGACGGAGGTGATTCCGTCAGTGAGGCGCAACCATAGTCATCCGCATGGGAGTGACTGAGGGAGACGCGGAGGACGTGGCCTGACCCCCAGCGCTCCCGCTCCCATGGAGGCTGAAGTGGTCGTCGGGGGCTTTCGCCAGGCAAGGAAACGGGCGCCCACGTGGAAGCGGCCGGTGTCGCCGTGGAGGATGATGTAACGGGCCTCGACCGTCTTTCCCCGTGGCCGTAGAGTGTCCCGCCGCTATAGCTATTAAGATCGAAGACGACCTAGAACCTGGTCGGGTGAGTGACTTCGTCGTCATCCTCGGGAATTCCGATAGGTTCACCCAGGCTAGGACAAGACTTCCCCGACGAGGTAGATCTACGGCACTCCGGCGGGCACAAGACATGGCGGGTGAGCGTGGAGACCCTCCCTCCTAACGAGATGTACCTCTACGAGGGCTAGGACCGCTTCCTCATCACCCACCACATCAGGTGTGTCTCCCTGCTGTAGTTCCTCCACCTTGGATAGGGGAACTTTGTCATCACGGTGTTTGAAACCCTGATGTGTCGGGTGGTCTATCCTCTCCTCCTCCGGACAGCCTGATAGGCGCCACTGCCCTGGCGCGTGCGGGGTGCGACCTCTAGCCCGCGGCGAATCGTTGTCGTCTAGGCGTCCCTGAGGGAGCGAGGCTCCCTGGCCATAGGGTAGTGGGGCCTTGATGCTTGTTGATCCTTTTGCCTTGTAATTAAGACTTTTAGGATGAACCCTCCCTTACCAATGCTTGTTCTGTTGGTATCCTTTTGTATGCTCTTGCCGTTCCTGGAGTTCTTCGTTTGTTCGTGGGGTAGTGCTTGCTTGATGAGGCCAGTGGCGGCTCATGCTTTCTACTTGCAGGGACTGTCCTCCTGAGCCGTTGAATGCTTCTGTTAAGGGGCCGAGTGACCCGGGCCTGCATCCTCGCGAGATGAGGTTATAGGCATGCTGCTTGAGGAGGTGGTTCCTGTAGGTGACGCTCATGAGACACCACTGGCAAGGCGCCTCTTAGCCCCAGGACTGAGCTATTACGCTGCGAAATCTGCTGGAGTATGATCACGTGGGTCTTTTAGTGCATCAGGAGAGTAGCTCCCGGCTCTCGCAGGGGATAACTTAGGACTTTGGACCTTAGGTGGCCCAGGCGGTTCTACCATATCCTGCCAATCACATCGGAACTGAGTAGTTCGGTTGAAGAGGGATTCATGCGCACACTCTTGTGGAGGGATTTGGTGCGGCCCACTCTCTTTGGTGGGACGCAACCTCGCGAGGCTTTGGGGCACCCTTGTGTCTTAGCTATGCGGGGGAAAATATGCTGCGCACTTGCCATGGGAAGGGAGCGAGCCTGGATGCGGATTTCCAAGTGTGGGCCTGCTAGCTGGGTTGTCTCCGCTGGTCTCCAGGTAGAGCGCTGCATGACACGGTAAAATCAACAGCTGTGATTCAGAGGGACTTCGCCTCGCGTACCACATCCAGGGTGCCTTCCAAGGGGATGAATGTGGCGTGAGGAAGCCTGTTGCTGGGGACCGGAAAGGTACTTATGTGAAGCATTTTGAGCGCTAGGTCCTGCAGGTGGGGTAACTTACTGCCGTTTAGGCCTACAAGTTTAGAGCTCACACTCTAGGCCCTGCGAAGTTACCCGCTGGTGAGGGTACCACCGGGGTTGCCCCGTAAGCTTATGTAGGAGAAAACCGTAGGGAAAGTGTTGGATCAACTGGCCTCTGAGGAAGGGTCCAGCGGCCCACAAGAAATTTTATTTTTGTTTTTGAAGAGATAGGAAGCGTAGGTGACGTAACTTGCGGCCGAGGGACAAGCCATGAGTTCAGAGCTCGACACTTTAGGTTCTAGAAGAGCTCGGAGGAACAGGGCCTCATGATCCGTTGCTTCAAAGGGAGTTTTTCAAATATCAGGAACCGTGGGTGAGGTAACTCGTCGCTGGACCCAGTCCGTAAGTTTAGAGCTCACGCTTTAGCTCCTGGAAAAGCTTAGCGGAGGGAGAGTACCTCGCGAGCTGTTTTTCAAATATCAGGAACCGTGGGTGAGGTAATTGTTTGTCGGACCCAGCCTGTAAGTTCAGAGCTCACGCTTTAGGCGCTAGACAAGATTAAAGGAGGGACAGGGCCTCACGAGCCGAATTTAAAAGGGGTTTTTTCTTTTTGGGTCCAGGAGCTTGGGTGAGGTAACTCTTAGCCGGACCCAGTCCGTAATTACAGAGCTCACACTTTAGATCCTAGACGGTGAACGAGGGGGATGAACCCTCACAAGCTGCCCCATAGAACTTTTGAGGAGAGGGCCGTAGGGAAAAACACACGTACCGCTGGAGCTCAATACATGCGCCACGCAAGGGACACAAGCACCAGAGACCGTGGGTGCGGTAACTTGCGGTCGAGGAACATGCCATAAATTTAGAGCTCCACACTTTAGGCTTTGATGATGCCGGGGAGTGACCAGTGTTGGGCACTGTGCCTAGACCCCGCTCGCGAGGTGCATGTGAGGGAACCCAGTTAGGTATGATTTTCAGAGAAGACCTTTCCAAGGAAAAACCAAAATGCAAAGCGTGCACGGTGCACAAGATCCAAAAACTGCTGAGAGTTCAAGCTTATTACAACACCGCTCTGGCTTGCACGGGATTTTACTGAAAGTAAGGCTTCAAAGGGGATGAGTGTTTATCGAGTGTCACCTTCAAAAAGTCATGGAGTTAGGCGTGTTGCTTGGAGAGGCTTGTACGCCTTCCCGCTGTCGTGACCTCCGGCTCGACCGGTAGCCTAGCTGCCCTCTGGAGGGCTGCCAATGTTGTTCGTGTGCTGGGTGCAGTCCATCGGGAAGTCGGGAGCCCCCGGGTCAAGGTATTTTTCTAGATCCTCTATGGTACTCATGAGGGTAGGTGGCGGGAAGGCCCGGCCGCTCTAAAAGGCTCGAGTGCCGACCGGGACCAGCCCCTCACGAGGTGGAAACAGCACGACTGCTTCCCTCTTTGCCATGGCGTTCTCGTAGGCGGCCATCTGCCTCCTCCTCGAGGAGCCCCCGACGTAATCCAACACGTCCACGTCCTCAGGGTAGGCAGTGGCCTCCTCTTTGTAGGCGTGCTTGAGGGAGCGTAGGGCCTCCACTTCGTCACAGCGGACCACGATGATTCTGTCGTTGCCTCCGGGCATCTTGAGGACGTTGTAGGCTTGATTAGTTGCCGCGATGAATTTGGCCACCACAGGGTAGCCGAGGATGACGTTGTATGGGAGATCGATGTGGGCCACATTGAAGACGACAAGCTCGGTGTGGTAGTTGTCGGGTGTCCCGAACGTGATAGGGAGATGCACCTTCCCGATGGGCGTGGTGGTTCCATCCGTAACTCCGAAGAACGGCATGGTCGGCATGAGGCTGTCGTATGGCACCTGCAGCTGGGTAAACGTCTCAGTGGAGATCACGTTCAGACCGGTGCTTCCATACTTCGCGACTGCGATGTTGTCGATGGTGGGTGTGCAGATCATGGGTAGCGTTCCCATTGGCCTGGTGGAGACGGGGTGGTCGGGAGCGTGTAAGGTAATTGGGTACTGAGACCACCTGAGATTTTGGAACGGAACTCGCGGTCTGGCGGCGGCGACCTCGCGAGTGAGCATCTTGAATTGCCGGTTGGATACTGGGCCCTCAGAGCCACTTAGGATGCACGCGACAGCTCCTTGCGGCACCTGATAGCCCCAGGATCCTCGGTACAGCCTTTCTCCACCTGTGGAGGGTGCTGCTATGCGGCATTGGCTTGATGGCCCATTTGTAGAGTGTCACGACCCCCAGAGTTATTGTTCCAGTGCTCGCCCCCGTGGTGAACACCTCTCACCCTGCCACACTCACCACTAGGCTTTCCCTTCTCTGGCTGTTGCGCATGTCGTGGAGCTTCCTGAGCTCATATCTGTCATCGATGGGGTGTCTGTTCCTCTTGTGGAAGTGGCAGTACGCACTGTAATCCCGTTCCCCCTCGCCGTACTCCTCGCGAGGACTCTTCCAGTCCGACTCGGCGGCAAGGACAACAGCGGTCTTGCGCTTGGAATCCTTGTCCTTGCCCTTGGATGATCCCGAAGCCTTAGGGGTGGTTTCAGCTTCAGCGAGCCCGAACAACCGTCCTTCCTCTGCCTTAGGGCACTTTTCAGCCATGAAGAAGAGCTCGACAGCCGTGGTGAGGCTCTCTCCTTTGATGCCGATGGTCTCCCTCATCTTGACATCCTTCACGCCCTCAGAGAAAGCGGTGATGACGTTGGAGTCCGAGATCTTGGGGATCTTGTTGCGGACTCGGCTGAACCTCTGCAGGAAATTGAAGAGGGTCTCTCCAGGCTCCTGACGCACTTGAAAAAGGTCAAAGTATGTGAGAGGGTGCTCGTAGCTTCCCTAGAAGTTCGTGATGAAGAGGGAGCTGAGTTCGGCCCATGAGTCGACGGTCTCCTCTGGCAGGTTCATCATCCTAGTGCTGGCTGTATCCTTCAGGTACAGGGGAGCCAATTCTCCTTGATGCGATTGTCTCCTCCCGCGGCCTGGATGCCCATGGTTTAGAGCTACAAGAACTCGCACGGGTTGGTCGTTCTATCGTAACATGCCGGCGTATCCGGGCGGAACATGTGCGGCCAGACCATGCAGCGTAGCGCCTTTGTAAGGGTGAGGCAGCCGTTATCCTGCACCACCGTGCCGTTGGTGAGGGCTGCGTGGTTTTGCCGGCCTTCTGCGGTGATTTCCTCAGTGAGAATATGCTCACGCTCACGCGGTGGGGGCACGACCGTGGGGGGCGAGACGATCTGGTAGCTATGGGCCATCTGCGGGGTCGCCTGGTCGGGCATGAGGGCCCCATCACGGCACTGAGCCGGACACGAGCCCCCAGCCCCCAGGGCGGGATCCTCCCCTCGAGCCCCCTAATCTAGCGGGGAGAGTGTGGTGACGTGGAGGAAGTCAGCTGTAACATCCCAAAAATATTGATCAAGATTATCAAGTTCCAATCATCAAAATTAGGGTTAACAAAAAAAATTGTTAATTAAAATCATATGAATGCATGTGTGTATGTGATGATTGTATGAATGGACTTGTGTGATTGTTATGAATAGCAAGGAATGGTTTAAATATGAAAACCACATCATCTAAAACATTTCCAAGCAGAAAAAATCAAGAGAAATTCAAAAACAAACAAAATGAGCTAATGGTCATTTTTGCCAATCTTGGTGACTAGACCACTTTGAGTGTTTCTAGTCTAAGATTTCAAACAGAAATAATTTCAATTATTCTCACCCCTTGCTAGACCAAGTAAAATAGAACCCAAGCCCACCAATCAAACTCCTAGACACGTTTTGCAAATTGATTCAAATGACAATTCAAAATTGAATCAATATCATATGTGAAGATCACTAATTCTCAAAAACCAACCAAACCAGTGCACCTTGACCATTCCAAGCAACCAGAGACTACCTAGTATGTGACTAGTACACCCACCAATTTTCATCAAAAAATTCAAATTCAAATATCTTTCGGCCATTTCATCAAACACCTTGCAAACACCAAACAAACAACACATCAAACACTATAGTGAGCTTTGTCTGTGCCTAACTTGTTCCCTCTCTAGCTCACAGCACACTCTCAGTAGATGATCAAACTAAATAACTAGCCCTAGCTCACTATAAGCTTGACATTGTCATCAATGGTGAGCATGCCCGAGCCCAAATGTCCACCCCATTGTCGACAACAAGCTATAAGCAGATCCAATGGCCAAGCACTGCCAGCCCCTGGATGACTCAGACCGAGCGTTCCCAGCCTCTCTGCAAGCATGCAGAGAGCGCGCCAGAGCGTCGCACTCGACACGCAAGCACAAACAAGGCGCCGCCCTCGCCGCTTGCGTGCGTGATCACCACCGCCCCAGGAACCACCAGGACATGCCCGTTCATCGCCGCGTGACCAGGAGAGCCCGTGTGCCATTAATATGCCCGTCGGACCCGCCCAGAGCATCGCAGCGTTCCGAACAAATTGCACCGCCCCACGCCTCGCCACCATTACGTTGAGCTTCGCTAGGGAACACAGTACCGTCCCTACCCCCAGCCATGCTGTTAGCTCACTGTGACGATGACCACGACGAGCTCCACCCGCGCCCTTTGGTCCCCTCGCTGCACAATAAATAGAGGCCACCCCCGTTCAATTTTAGCACACCATCACACTCCCCTCTCTCTCAGAACCACCCCACCTCATCCCCGGAGCAAGGCGAGCAGTAGGTCGCGGGAATTTCGCCAAAGTCTGCCGTAGAGGAGGAGAAGAGGCGTCGTCGATTGGAGCCGCCCCAAGAGGAGCCACCGGTACCAGGAGGTTCGCCGTCGTCGACTTCGTCATTCGCCCCCATCACTGACCGTCGCCTGAACCCCTGTGAGCCCCCACAGACCCCCACTGTCCGCACTAGGGTTTAGTCTCGCCAGAGCTGCCTGACAGAGACGACAAGCCCCAACCATTAGATTAGATATTGATTGCACGGTCTAGATTGCCCCATACCCCTTCGCACCCCCTGTCTCGCTGACTTGTGAGGACAGCCACTTAAACCCACCCGCGCGCTGTGCGCAGTGGGTTGGCCCAGTTACACTCCCGCGCAACCCAGTTAGTTTGAATTTAGATTTTCCATTTATTTTCAAACATAGTTCTGTCTCTAGATTCAAAAATCAATTCAGATAGATTCACTGAACCAAATTGCATGAAACCAATTTTGTTAGGAAGGTATTGAAATTCTTAATCCAAGCCCGTTGCATTTAACCCATTTGAAATTGTAGATAACCTATAGTAAAAATAACAAGGCAGAAGCTTTTCCGCATTGAAACATTTTTCAAAATTCAACCACAAAAGCTTTTGAGTTGATTCCAACTCTCAAAAATCACATTTAACAAGACCCTTCTGAATATATAAAAATATCTAGGTTTACTTGCAGAAATAATGGACAAGTAATAAAAGAATGCCCCATAGGCATTTCTAGTCACTTTATTTAATTAAAATAAAAAGTTTAAACCTTATTAAATTGTGACACCACTTTAAATCACATTCCCAAGTACTTAAATATGTGGTGATGACATGTGTCAACATGATCCCATGTTTTAGTTGGAGAGTATTAAATCTTAATTAGTTTTTCAATGAGTAGAAATTAATTTTCTAAAATAAAATAAATAAAATTATTGCCTTAATATTCTTGATAATAGTGATGATGCTAAGTCATCTAGTGTGAACCTTTGTGTGCTAAATAGAAGTAGTTAAGAATTGTTTGGTGATTGTGTATGTCGTATTTATTTATAGACGCTAGTACCGACCAAGGATACGAGGAGGAAGGAGAATACTACGAGGAAGAAGCCGAGGAGAACTTCAACCACTGCTCTGCACAAGGCAAGATACCACTTGCATGTTACCTATTCAAGCTAACACTTGCAACTGTGAAAACTATATAACCTATGCAATGCATTAGGCATTCCTTGATTATACAAATTGATGATACCCAATCCTAGTTTTACTTGCAAGATTAGTTATTTTATTTCTTTATCAAATCTTTCTATTTGAGTTTACCTAGTGTATGGTAGATTTTAGAAAGATTATTAAAGGTAGCATAAAGAGCATAAAACTTGGCCTAAGTTAGATAAACATTGATGTCATCCTGAGGCATGAGATTGAACTTAGATAAGTCACACTTGGTTACCACCCCTCATTAGTGTTTATCCCCCACTTGTATTTGCTAGTGCTAAGCATAAAACTTGATTACTTTAGATGGGATTACTTGGTGAGAATGATAATGAAAACCTTAGAATGATGAGTCATTCTACTGAAATGTTTTGACATGTGTTCTTGAACACCAGATGATTTTTGATCATGAAAATGTTGAGGCATGAGCCTTATCCCTTTTTAAAACTGATGGTTGTTTGGATGCGATACAATTCCAATTTTACCGTACAACCACAATACCCGAAATTTGGGTAGGGCTTGACTGGAAGTTCATATACCTTAGTATTGGTTCCCTTGTGGCCAAGGTTTGAGCTGAGGCTACCTTGTGAAGATTGTCCACCTATGCAGTTCCCAAGATGACAGTTGGTCATGGTTGGGAGGCCAAACTCATAGGAGAGGTGCCTATACTAGGGCGTGTAATTAAAAGATTAGGATTGATTATCCTCATACTGAGTATGGTGAATTCAAGATTGTTCCTAACAGATGTATCGAATATTGTGGTGAAAGTGTACCACCTCTACAGAGTGTCAAACTATCCGAATAGCCGCCTCCGCGGTTATGGACAGTTGGAGTGGCCATACTGTTCCGTCGTTAGATGTTTTCAAAATGATTTGTGAAATGAATCATGACTTTGACTTGACCACAACAGGGTTGTGATATGAAAACTCAAGTTCCCACTTAGGTGTTATAAAACTTTCAACTAGCTTTCTTTGCTTCTGAACTCAGTTAAGGTAAATCTGGATTTTTGCAAAACAACCTAGAGCTTAGTATTTCCAACCCAAAACCACTTCACTTGTTAGTATTAGTTTGAGAGTACTTAATGAGTACTCATGGTTTTGTCCCTGGCTATTCCCGTGGCCAGACTATGAAGAGGACTATCAGGAGGATGGACCGCAGGAAGGTTACCACAACTAGGATCATCTCCCATCGTCAGCATTGCCTGTGACCATGAAGATGGAGCTTCGCCCATGCTACCTTTATTATTACGTTATTCTGCTACGTTGATTGTGTTAAGACTGGATCATGTGATCCCTTATTTGTTATAAGACCTTATGTATGGTTTGTAATGGATGATGTATTGTGATATCCAATTTGTTATGTCTCGCAAAAATGGTAATCCTGGGATTGCGATGAATGGCATAACAGGCATCTGGGATTAAAAATCCGGGTGTTGACAAGTTGGTATCAGAGCCATCCTGACCCTAGGAGACCATAGTTTAGAATAAATGTTTGAATCAAAAACTTAGTTTCAAAACAAAGGAAATGAGTATTTATAAAAACTTATTCTCATTCTTATCACTTAGATTCTTTCATGAAAAATTCATGTTGCTAAAAAATTCATGCAAACCTACATAAAATTTGACACACTTGATCACTCTACTAACTTACTCATCCTACATTCTTATAGATGGATGTGAAGTATAGAAAGTTCTATCAGTTGGGAAATGGAGGAGATCTCATCTTTGAGCGTGACTTGGACCAGCTTTCGGAACTTCTAGAGCGTCCGCACCCCGAGTTCTTCAGAGCTCATCTCAATGATTAGGAAGGAGAGGAATTGCAATGGCTGATTGTTGCAAGTCTCTAAGGAAAGATTGAAGCCCCCACCTCAAAGGGAATTTAGTTCACCATTAGAGAGAACAACTGGCTCGATGGACTTTACAGGGCCATGTAGGAAGCGCTTGCCCGGCTGTGTGCGCAGAATATCAATCAGATCAAGGGTACCCGCTTTGAGTTCTGCCCAAGGCGTGATGTTATGGGACAGCCACTGGAGGCACCATATCACCCTGAGCTGAAGAATCAAGTGGACCATCTCAGCCTCATGATGTATGACCGGCAGAAGGAGTTGGACAATGCCAGCTCCTACGCCAATCACAATTATGCCATCACTGTCCAGAAGGACCAGACCATTGCCATGCTAGTGAAGGATCACCAGTCTCGTCGCCGTCAGCTTCATAAGAAGGAGCGCATCATTGCCTGCCTTCGCCATAGGATCACAGAGTTGGAGGAGACCGTCCACGAGAGGGACATGCAACTTGAGGAGAGGGAGAATGCAGGAGAGGATATCTGTGGAGACCCCTACTCCTATCTCAGTGACGATGATGACTTTCTGGAGGATCAATCCATGGACTTCTTCACCGATGAGGATGACTTCGCCTTCATTGATGATGATGAGGATGATGAGGACACCGATTCCGAGGAGTAGTATCACTTGAGAACTAGCGTTAGTGAGTTGTATCCGGTTCCACTGTATTGTAGTTTCACAGAATGGTTCTTAAAACCATCTGTTTTCCTTGTTGTGGTGTGTGTTTGTATTGTGTGTATGAATGGACAAAAATGAAGTTGCTAGAAAAATGTGAGTCAAACTTCAAAAAAAATTCAAAAACAAATCCCCGAACCTTAGAAATTTCCCTCTTTTCTCATCATCTATCTCAATCTTCAGATGCCTCGTGGAGGAAGCACTTCGTCCCCGGACCCAATGTTGCAGATCTTGCAAATTTGGTTTCTAACCGTGAAGCTGAAAGAGTCGAACATCAAGCCAACTTAGCCACCCTTCAACACACAGCTCAGATGTCCAACAACAACAATCAAGTCCATGGAAACCAAGACAACCATGGATCCAAGCTCAAGAACTTCCAGAACACCAATCCACCTATCTTCACTAAGTCTGAAGAGCCCCTAGATGCCGATGATTGGCTGCAAACCATGGAGAACAACTTGGAAGTCACATGAGTGGAGGCTAATGAGAAAGTACTGTTTGCCACCCACTATCTGGCCGGAGACGAAAGAGCATGGTGGAACAGCATTCGCGCCATGAATGGAGGGCAGATGATGACTTGGGATGAATTCAAAATCAAGTTTAGAAGAACCCATGTGCCACAGGGTTTGATCAAGAGGATGAGAGATGAATTAAGAGAACTGAAGTAAGGGAGAATCACAGTAGTTGAGTACCGTGACAAATTTTTGTAATTGTCTCAATATGCACCTGATGAGATTGACACTGAAGCCAAGAAGAAGGAGAGATTCCTGAATGGTCTGCATGATGAGATGCAAGCGTTGTTAGTCAATATTCCGTTTGCTGATATTGAAGCCATAGTGGATTCTGCCATTCAGATGGAAGGCAAGATTAACCAAGCCAATGAGAACCTCAAGCGTAGAATGATGCATCAACCAGGAACCCACCATACCCCAAAGTATCGCCCCAACCCATCTCCAGGATGTGCCCCAAGAAACAATAGACCCCCGATGAACCATCCAACCTATCCCAACCGTGGAGGAGGAAACCCAAGGCCCGGAGGAAACCACAACAACCCCGGCAACCCTAGAAATTTCAATCGTGCACCGCCCAAGTTCAACAAAAACAATGTCGCCAATAACACTAATACTGCCCCGAGAATTGGAAACAATGTTGTGCCTGTTGCAGCAAAGGACAAGTCCCGAGTGACTTGTTATGAATGTGGAACCAAGGGTCACTATTCCAATGAGTGCCCCAATAAGATTGCGACAGCCCCCCTATGAAAATGCCCCAGCTCAGCAGCAGCGTCGTGTTCAGCCCGGAAGAAGGTTCGCCCCAGGGAATTCGCTCAACCGCAATGGCCGTCTGTTTCTCATGAATGCTGAAGAAGCCCAAGAGACACCAGATGTCGTGCTGGGTATGTTTTCTGTTAACTCAGTACTTGCAAGAATGTTGTTTGATTCTAGAGCATCGCACTCATTTGTTACCAAATAATTTGCATGCACTAGTAAGATTCAACGAACAAAATTGAAGCATGTTATGATAGTTCAAATACCTGGTTCAACCACCAAAGGTAGAAAAATTTGCAAGGCCGTACCTATCCGAATCCATGGCATAGATTTTTATGCTAATCTAATAGTACTCGGAACTAAAGGTTTGGAAGTTGTACTAGGAATGGATTGGATGTCGAAACATAAAGGATTAATTGACTGTGCCAAGAAAGCCATAACCATGACCAGTACAGCCGGAATATCAGTAGAGCATGTATCTAAAACCTTGCCCCGTCAATTCAAGTGCGACAAGAGTCTAGCCCAGCCAACCATTGACCAAGTCAGAGTAGTCTGTGAATACCCCGATGTATTTCCAGATGTTTTGCCTGATATGCCCCTAGATCGGGATATCGAGTTTATCATTGAACTAATCCCTGGAACCATACCCATAGCCTAGAGACTTTATAGTATGAACCCATCTGAATTAGTGGAGCTGAAGAAGCAACTGGATGCTATGCTGGAGATAGGACTGATTGAACCAAGTGCTTCGCCATGGAGATCACCTGTTTTATTTGTTGACAAGAAAGATGGAGGTAACCGTTTGTGTACGGATTATCGGAAATTGAATGATGTCACCATCAAGAACAAGTACCCCCTGCCGAACATAGAAGATATGTTTGACCAGTTGACCGGTGCCAAAGTGTTTTCTAAGATTGATCTTAGAACTGGTTATCATCAACTCAAGATTCGTGCAGAGTATATTCCAAAGACTGCTTTCACCACCAGATATGGATTGTATGAGTACACTGTCATGTCGTTTGGATTAACCAATGCCCCCGCTTATTTCATGAACCTCATGAATAAGATTTTTATGGACTTCCTGGATAAGTTTGTCGTTGTGTTCATCGACGACATTCTGATCTATTCCAAATCAGAAGAATAACATGAGCTACACCTGAGGACCATCCTTGGAACCCTTAGGGAGCATCAGTTGTATGCCAAGTTTAGCAAATCTGAATTCTGGTTACATGAGGTAGGATTCCTCGGACATATCGTATCAGCCGGAGGATTTGCTATTGACCCTGCAAAGGTGAAGGATGTTGAAGATTGGCAAGCCCCAACCACTCAAACCCAAGTTCGTGCATTTCTTGAATCATCAGGATATTACCGCAAGTTTGTAGAAGGATTCTCGAGCATCGCAAGACCCATGACCCAATTGTTGAAGAAATATAAGAAGTTTGAATGGACTGACAAATGTGAAGCAAGTTTTCAAGAGCTCAAGAAGAGATTGATATCAGCCCCAATCTTGATCATGCCGGATATCACGAAGCCCTTTGATGTGTATTGTGACGCATCCAAGATCGGTCTCAGATGTGTGTTGATGCAAGAAGGCAAAGTAATATCTTATCTATCCCGACAACTGAAGCAGCATGAGCAGAATTATCCTACCCATAACCTTGAACTAGCAGCCGTAGTTCTAGCCCTGAAGGCATGGAGGCATTACCTCATGGGAAACCATTGTGAGATTTATTCGGATCACAAAATCCTGAATTACATTTTCACTCAGAAGGAGCTGAATATGAGGCAAAGGAGATGGATAGAGGTAATCAAGGACTATGATCTGGACATCCACTATCACCCCGGTAAAGCCAATGTGGTAGAAGATGCCCTTAGCAGATTATCGTGTCGCTTGAACTCCATGATTCTGAAGGAGCAACCAAGTTTGCACAAAGAGATGGAAGTTTTTAGAATGGACTTAGTAAGTGAAGGATTTTTGGCTAGCATAGAACTTCAACCCACTTTGATCAATCAGATCAAAGAGGCGCATAAAGGAAATGCTAGTATCGACAGAATCAAACGCCGCATCGGTACATGCAAAGTACCTGGATTCACCGAGGATGAAGAAGGAGTTTTGTGGTACAAAGGACGTGTCTGTGTACCTGCAGATTCCGAGTTAAAGAAAGCTATTTTGAAAGAGGCCCATGATACCCTTTATTCTATCCACCCCGGAGGAACAAAGATGTATCAGGATATGAAGGAGCGATTTGGGTGGCATAAAATGAAGAGAGAAATCGGAAGCTATATAGCCAAGTTTGATATTTGTTAGAGAGTTAGGGCGGGACATCAGAGACCCGCAGGACTGTTGCAACCACATTGCAGATTCCGGAATGGAAATGAGATTCAGTTGGAATGGACTTTATCACCGGTTTGCCTACATCTAGTAGGGGAAATGACTCTATTTGGGTCATAGTTCATAGACTGTCCAAAGTCGCCCACTTCTTACCAGTCAAGACCACTTACCAGAGTTCGAAGCTAGCAGAGTTGTACATTGCTAGAATCATCAGTTTGCATGGAGTCCCCAAGAACATTGTATCAGATCGAGGAACTCAGTTTACCTCGAGATTTTGGAAGAACGTCTAAGAAGGATTGGGAACCCGACTGGATTTCAGCACAGCTTATCACCCTCATACTGATGGAAAAACGGAGCGAGTATATCAAATACTCGAAGATATGCTGAGAGTCTGTGTACTGGAGTATGGATCAAAATGGGAAGATTGTTTGCCATTCACAGAATTTTTGTACAACAACAGTTATCAAGCCAGTTTGCAAATGGCCCCATTTGAATTCATGTATGGAAGGAAGTGTTGTACCCCTTTGAATTGGTCGGAAGTAGGAAAAAGTCAGATTTTCGGACCCGACATCCTACGTGAAGCAGAAGAGAAAGTTCACAAGATTCGTGAGAACCTCAAGACCGCCCAATCCAGACAGAAGAGTTATGCCGACAAGAGACGTCAAGACCTCCCTTTCAATATCGGAGATTTTGTGTATCTCAAAGTGTTGCCTTTGAAAGGAATGCAACATTTCCAGCTCAAAGGAAAGTTAGCCCCTAGGTATATCGGACCTTTCAAGATTCTGAATCATTGAGGAGAAGTATCATATCAACTAGAACTTCTATACAAGATATCAGCCGTGCATAATGAGTTCCATATAACGTTACTTCGCAAATGCCTAGAAGTCCCGGAGAATACTGAAGTTTTCAAGAACATTGATCACCAAACCATAGAGATCAACGATGACCTGACGTATCCCGAAGTACCTATCCGTATTTTGGAGGAATCTTTTAGAACCACCAGTACTTGGAGTATCAAGTTTCTCAAGATCCAGTGGAGCAACCACACTGAAGAGGAAGCTACCTAGGAACAAGAAGACTACATCAAGACAGAGTTTCCTGATCTCTTTATATCCTAGTTTTCTTTCTCTTCTTTCTCAAATCTCAGGACGAGATTTTGTTTAAGGAGGGAAGGTTTGTAACATCCCAAAAATATTGATCAAGATTATCAAGTTCCAATCATCAAAATTAGGGTTAACAAAAAAATTGTTAATTAAAATCATATGAATGCATGTGTGTCTGTGATGATTGTATGAATGCATGAATGGACTTGTGTGATTGTTATGAATATCAAGGAATGGTTTAAAGATGAAAACCACATCATCTAAAACATTTCCAAGGAGAAACAAATCAAGAGAAATTCAAAAACAAACAAAATGAGCTAATGGTCATTTTTACCAATCTTGCTCACTAGACCACTTTGAGTGTTTCCAATATTTCAAATAGAAACAATTCCAATTCTTTTCACCCCTTGCCAGAACAATTAAAAGATAACCCAAGCCCACCATTCAAACTCACATAAACATTTGGCAACTTGATTCAAATGACAATTCAAAATTGAATCTATATCATATGTGAAGATCACCAATTCTCAAAAACCAACCAAGCCAGTGCACCTTGACCATTCCAAGCAACAAGAGACTACCTATTATGTGACTAGTACACCCACCAATTTTCATCAAAAAATTCAAATTCAAATCTCTTTCGGCCATTTCATCAAACACCTTGCAAACACCAAACAAACAAAACATCAAACACTATAGTGAGCAGTGTTTGTGCCTAACTTGTTCCCTTTCTAGCTCACAACACAGTCTCAGTAGATGATCAAACTAAATTAACTAGCCCTAGCTCACTGTAAGCTTGACATTGTCATCAACGGTGAGCATGCCCGACCCCAAATGGCCACCTCATTGTCGACAGCAAGCTATGAGAAGCTCTAGCCTCGCCAACCTTGTCTGGGACACAAACCACCGTCCACTGCCACCCCATGTCCAATGCACAAGCACTGCCAGCGCCTGGACCACTCAGACCGAGCGTGCCCAGCCTCTTTGCAAGCATGCCGAGAGCGCGCCAGAGCACCGCACTCGACACGCGAGCACATACCGCACGCCGTCCTCGCCACTTGCGTGAGTGATCACCATCGCCCCAGGAACCACTAGGACATGCCCGTTCATCGCCGCATGACCAGGAGAGCCCGTGCGCCATTAATATGCCCGTCGGAACCGCCCAGAGCATCGCAACGTTCCGACCAAATTGCACCGCCCCATGCCTCGCCACCATGCCGTTGAGCTTCGCCAGGGAACACATCACCGTCCCCTACCCCCAGCCATGTCGTTAGCTCACTATGACGACGACCACGACGAGCTCCACCCGCGCCCTTCAGTCCCCTCGCTGCACTATAAATAGAGGCCACCCCTGTTCAATTTCAGCACACCATCACACTCACTTCTCTCTTAGAACCACCCCACCTCATCCCCGGAGCAAGGCGATCAGCAGGTCGCCGGAATTTCGCCAGAGTCTGCCGTGGAGGAGGAGAAGAGGCGCCATCGAGCCGCCATAGGAGGAGCCACCGGTACCAGGAGGTTTTCGACTTCGTCGTTCGCCCCCATCGCTGACCCTCTCCTGAGCCCCAGTGAGCCCCCACAGACCCCCACTGGCCGCGCTAGGGTTCAGTCTTGCCAGCGCTTCTCGACGGAGACGACAAGCCCCAGCCGTTGGATTATATGTTGATCGCACGGTCTAGATTGCCCCGTACTTCGCACCATCCTATATCGCTGACTGGTGGGGACAGCCACTTAAACCCACTCACGCGCGCTGTGCACAGTGGGCTGGCCCAGTTACACTCCCGCGCAATCCAGTTAGTTTGAATTTAGATTTTCCATTTAGTTTCAAACATAGTTCTGTCTCTAGATTCAAAAATCAGTTCAGAGATATTCACTAAACCAAATTGCATAAAACCAAATTTGTTAGGAAGGTACTGAAATTCTTAATCCAAGCCCGTTGGATTTAACCCATTTGAAATTGTAGATCACCTATAGTAAAAATAACAAGGCAGAAGCTTTTCTGCATTCAAACATTTTTCAAAATTCAACCACAAAAGCTTTTGAGTTGATTCCAACTCTCAAAAATCACATTTAACAAGACCCTTCTGAATATATAAAAATATCTAGGTTTACTTGCAGAAATAATGGATAAGTAATAAAAGAATGCCCCATAGGCATTTCTAGTCACTTTATTTAATTAAAATAAAAAGGTTAAACCTTATTAAATTGTAACACCACTTTAAATCACATTCCCAAGTACTGAAATATGTGGTGATGACATGTGTCAACATGATCCCATGTTTTATTTGGAGAATATTAAATCTGAATTAGTTTTTCAATGAGTATAAATTACTTTTCTAAAATAAAATAAATAAATTGCCTTAATCTTGGTGATAATAGTGATGATGCTAAATCATCTAGTATGAACCTTTGTGTGCTAAATAGAAGTAGTTAAGAATTGTTTGGTGACTGTGTACCTCGTATTTATTTATAGACGCTAGTACTGACCAAGGATACGAGGAGGAAGGAGAATACTACGAGGAAGAAGCCGAGGAGAACTTCAACCACTGCTCTGCACAAGGCAAGCTACCACTTGCATGTTACCTATGCAAGCTAACACTTGCAACTGTGAAAAATATATAACCTATGCAATGCATTAGGCAAGCCTTGATTATACAAATTGATGATACCCAATCCTAGTTTTTCTTGCAAGATTAGTTATTTTATTTCTTTATCAAAGCTTTCTATTTGAGTTTACCTAGTATATGGTAGATTTTAGAAAGATTATTAAAGGTAGAATAAAGAGCATAAAACTTGGCCTAAGTTAGATAAATCTTGATGTCATCCTGAGGCATGAGATTGAACTTAGATAATTCACACTTGATTACCACCCCTCATTAGTGTTTATCCCCCACTTGTAATTGCTAGTTCTAATCATAAAACTTGATCACTTTAGATGGGATTATTAGGTGAAAATGATTATGAAAACCTTAGAATGATGAGTCATTCTACTGAAATGTTTTGACAGGTGTTCTTGAACACCAGATGATTTTTGATGATGTTAAATGTTGAGGCATGAGCCTTAGCCCTTTTTAAAACTGACGGTTGTCTAGATGCGATACCATTCCAATTTTACCGTACAACCACTATACCCGAAATTTGGGTAGGGCTTGACTGGAAGTTTATATACCTTAGTATGGCTTCCCTTTCGGACAAGGTTTGAGTTGAGCCTACCTTGTGAAGATTGTCCACCTATGCAGTTCCCAAGATGAAAGTTGGTCATGGTTGGGAGGCCAAACTCATATGAGAGGTGCCTATACTAGGGCGTGTAATTGAAAGGTTAGGATTGATTATCCTCATACTGAGTATGGTGAATTCAGGATTGTTCCTGACGGATGTATCGAATATTGTGGTAAAAGTGTACCACCTCTGCAGAGTGTCGAACTATTTGAATAGCCGCATCCACGGTTATGGACAGTTGGAGTGGCCATATTGTTCCGTTGTCAGGTATTTTCAAAATGATTTGTGAAATGAATCATGACTTTGACTTGACCACAACAGGGTTGTGATATGAAAACTCAAGTTCCCACTTAGGTGTTATAAAACTTTCAACTAGCTTTCTTTGCTTCTAAGCTCAGTTAAGGTAAATATGGCTTTTTGCAAAACAATCTAGAGCTTAGTATTTCCTACCTAAAACCACTTCACTTGTTAGTCTTAGTTTGCGAGTACTTAAAGAGTACTCATGGCTTTGTCCTTGGCTATTCCCGTGGCCAGACTATGAAGAGGACTATCAGGAGGATGGACCGCAGGAAGGTTATGACAACAAGGATCATCTCCCATCGTTAGCATTGCCTGTGACCATGAAGATGGATCTTCGCCCACGCTACCGTTATTATTATGTTATTCCGCTGCTTTGATTTTATTAAGACTGGATCATGTGATCCCTTATTTGTTGTAAGACCTTATGTATGGTTTGTAATGGATGATGTACTGTGATATCCAATCTTTTATGTCTTGCAAAAATGGTAATCCTGGGATTGCGATGAATGGCATAAAAGGCATCTGGGATAAAAAATCCGGGTGGTGACATCAGCGATTCGGTCGCACCACTTCTCCTTGCCTGGCTCGGCCGGTAGGTGGTCCAGGAGCTCCTGCACCATGCGCTTGGAAGCCTCGGGCGTGATACGCTCGTTGTGGACGCGCAAGGACACAGTGCGGGACAACGAAGTGGCGCCAAGCGAGGAGGATGAGGACTCCCGTGAGGGGCGGTAGGTGGAGCCTCCATCGTCCTCGGTCCACCGGTCCTGATCGGAGGAGGCACGTCGTGGGGCCGACTCGGCCTGGGACCTGCTCGCCGCGTAGCGGAGCAAACGTTCGGTGTGGGTCTCGACGCGGGTCGACATGCGAATGAGGTCGAGGATGGTCTTGAAAGCGCACCTCAGCCCCCTACCCAGTGTGCCAAATGTCGGAGATTTGTCCTGTGAAGGAATTAGGGTCCAACTATCCCTTGGTTCGAGATGGGCTAAACACGTGTTCCCAAGGTACCTTGGAGACCGTGCCGATAATGGAGTGAGAACCACGACATAGAGATGACACCGGTTTTTTTTGCCCAGGTTCAGGACCCTCGTGAGGAGGTAAAGCCCCTACTCCTGCTTTGTTGTATTGCTCGCTTGGTTTCGCGAGGGTACAAAGGATGGATTTCTATGGTTTAGATCGCTGAGGATCTATCCAATCTAAGGTAGGAGGATGGTACTTTATATAGGGTGTCATCGATCTTCTTCCCCAGCCCATGGGCAAGAAGGGCGTCCATAGTGCTGCTCCTCGAGGACACGGTCTAGGAGGCTACTTTGTGTGGACTTGGTTCAGCTTGTCCGGCTAAGCTCCATCCCCCCTGACTTGTATTCACCCGCACCCTCTGATTTTCCCCCTCCTATCACTGAAACGGCAATAGAAGGAGTCGTCCACCACGAGGTCGATCGTCCTTTCCCTGCAAAAAGTAGGGGTGGACCGAGTCTTCTTTACCAAGACGGCCAGCAGCGCACAGGCGCTATACTTCCTGTCGAGGCCATAGCTAGAACTCTGCTGGACGAAGTTACTACCCTGCCTCGCTATCTGTGGCTCAAAGTCAATGCAGGGTGACATAGCAGATTCTCTCCGGAGATTCACTCCCTCGTGAGGCATATGCCTCAAGTGGCTCATTCGGTCGTGTCCCCTCCTAAAAGATGTTGCCTCTTGAGAATGGAGATCCCTTGGTTGCCACGGCTCTGACAGGCACGTACCGACGGTTATTAGGACCAACGCTTGATAAAAGAGAGCCTACAAGAGGCCGCAATGCCTCTAGAGGCGGATCGGGCGGGCGTCCCCTCGTGAGGCCCCACTTCTCGAGGATACACCCTGCAAAGGTGGACCCTTCCCCTGCGGTGCTCCACCGCATCGTTCGGCTTTGGACCTCTGGAGCATTCTCCGAGGCCTTTTGATAATCCCACCAGGCGGCCAGCAGGCATGCAGGTCCCTACAAGGGGCACAATAGCTCTGCGCCCTCCCTTCACCTCGGTAAAGGAAGGGTTGGTCCGCTACCTTTTCTGCAAAGAAGGGACAAACAACCCCAGAAAGGCAGGCACCCAAATTTGCCGTTTTGGTGTAAGGGAGACAACAAGCAGCGCCGAATGAGGACAAGCTAAGAAAAATATGGACACCTTACCAAGGGACAGAGAAGCACCTACGCCCAAGACCCGGTACACCAAAAAGCAGTCTTGTAGACCAGGGCCTCGACAAGCGACACTGTGGTAGCCTTTCCTGCCCAAAAATTGGGGGAAGAGGCCCATCACCGCCCTATATAAGGGGCCCTTCTCCTACCTTAGAATGGGTTGATCTTTAAGATCTAAAAACCTATACTTTCATCCTCCATTGTACCCTTGCGAAGCAAGTGAGAAATACAACAAAGCTGGAGTAGGGGCCTTACCTCCTCACGAGGGTCCCGAATCTAGGTAAAAAACCCCTGGGTGTCATCTCTCTGTCGTGTGCTTGCTCCACCGTCGCTGATGCTCCTTAGAAGCATGTGTTCTGCCCCCTCTCAAACCAAGGGATCATTGGAGCGTAGTTTCCTTCGCTGGACAAATCTTTGACATTTGGCGCTCTAGGTAGGGTGCTGAGGCGTGCTTTCGAGACCTTCCTCAACCTCGGAGATATGTATGCTCATGTTGAGATCCGCGCCAAGCGTGCCCTCCGCCGCGCGGCGAGCAAGGCTCAAATGGAGCAGGCCCTGCGACACACCTCCTCCGAGCAGGCCTGATGGACGGTGGATGAGGGAGGATCTTCCTACCACCTGTCGCGGGAGCCCTTATCCTTCTCGTGTGGTGCCACATCGCTCTCCCTCACCATGTCCTTGTGCGGACACACCAAGCATATCATGCCGGAAGCTGCTAAGCGCATGGTGAAGGAGCTCCTGGACCACCCGCCGGCCGAGACGGGCAAAGGTAGGTGGTGCAACCAGATCGCCGAACTACTCGAAGTCGCCACCCTCTCCTCGGAGGGGATGGGGGCTCTAGATGAAAATAGGTCACCAGGGGCTGGGGGCTCGCTTCTGGCTCCTGCGTCAGGGATCCCAATCCCGACCACATCACTCGTCCAGTGGCCAAAAGCTGCCATATTATCTCTGGCAACGGCTGCGCCACATGGGCACGAAGACCGTATCATAAGAAATAGCCGCCACGGGTCAGCAATGCCGTGTGGCCCTCGCCCACGGCAAGGCAGTGCAGGCCAATGGCTGCCTCGCCCTCACCAAAGGGTGCCGCCGAGTGGTGGGGTGGCACAAGTTCCGCCTGTAGATGCCAGCGCACTATGACGGAATGATCAAACCCTGCAAGTTCCTGCAGCTTTACACCACGGGTATGGAGGCCGTGGGACATGACGACCGCTTCATGGAAAATTTGTTCTACATGTGCCTGAAAGACACAACTAGCACCTGGCCGATGAATCTTCTAGAGGGATTGAAAGTGTAAGATGGTTAACCTAGAGGGGGTGAATAGGTTTCTACAAATTTCTTTATAATCTTTTGCAAGGTTTAGGCTTTGCGGAAAATAATTGTGCCTAAATGAAAACTAGGTGAGGCAACCTAGATGATGATACAAGATACTTCAAGGTCGCAGGTTATCACAAAGTAAACAACACAAGTAAGAGGTTCGGTTCAACAATAACCGAAGCACACAGAGACGAAGATGTATTCCCATGTTCACTCCCTTTGGGAAGGGGGCTATGTCACGTTGGGGAGGTTTGAGGTTCCACGAAGGATTCCCCAATACCACAAAGGCTCACCTTCTTCTTCGAGCCTATCCCACGAAGGAATAGCTCACTTACTCATGGTAGACTTGAAGGTAGTCTCCAATCCCTCAGAAACATTCCACAGAGCAAATCACAAGCCGAATGGCTCCGAGCGACCCTAGCCGCCTAGGGTTTCCCACAAACCCAAGAGTAAAAGCTAAATCTATGAACTCAAAGGGGAATGAACTTTGGCTTGGTGGAAAGTAGATCGGGACCTCCTCATCCTTTCTATCAAAGGTATTTGGATTTTGTTGGGTAGAATGGGAGATCCTCAAGCTTTTGTGTTTGAACAATGGAGAGAGAGAGCTTCAAGAAAGGATATGAACTGGAATGCCTAACCTGCTCAAGGTGGAATAAAGTATATTTATACTCCAATAAGAAAATCTAGCCATTTCAAGCATTTTCGCAGGATTCGGTTTTAAGTTCGGTTGGATCGGCCCACACACCAGATGGTCCGGTTCTTAGCCCGGAAAACTGGAACCCATCCGGCTTTGGTTACTGACACCAGCCTCAGTTAGACTAGGTATAAGTAAACCGGTAAACCTGGTTCTAGTTCGGTTTTCCGGTCCTGACACCGAACAGTCTGGTCTGTGAGTTGGTTCAACCAACATGTACACCGTATTTGCAGAAAAGCTTGATAGATAGATTTTCTTCTCCTCTCTCTTTGGTGATGGATCAAGTAGGTGTATGGGATGTGTATATGGCTTAGGAATTCATCCCCAACAATCTCATCGAGAGAAGCCCTCTTAATAGTTCAAATTCCCTAACAGGACCGAAGTTACATAAAAAGGAAAACTCCGGTGGAAAGCTTTGTTATCAAAATGGGAGGGGGTCTCCGATGACCGTCCATCACACCATCGGACTAAAACCTGTGTATGTCACTAGAAGTACCATTAGTCCACTCTAATTACGGTGTCATTGTCAACCAAAAATAGTAGAGGGTAAAATACCCTTTCAATCTCCCCCTTTTTGGTTGGTGATGACAAACCGAGCTAGATTTCACAAGGATATCATAAACAACGATTAATGGGGCGAATTCAATAAGGACATGCGTAAAGCTCCCCCCGTAAAGTATGCACTTGGTTGAATTTGCGATTGAATGCAAAGTGCACCTAAATAGCATATGAAGAGCTTCCCACATTCCTTCAGGAGATCATGCATGACAAGACAAGATATAAAGCATGGAGATCTAAAAATAGCTAGAGAAATAATAACTATAAACATAGTCATAGCACAATATAAATATCCATGGTTCATACACGTAGCATAGAATTTTCCAATAGACGAAATGAAAGAAAATAGTTCACACACAAAGAGAAAGCACAAGGCCATGAGAAGCAATGAGAAAGCAAGGGGCATTGTGCTAACGATGAACTTCAGAAAACTCAGGCAACGAAACCGTAGATATATAGTAGAACTCTACTCTTATCCCCCATTGGCATCGAGACACCACAAAGGAAGATAAGTAGAGCGATGCTAACATATCCCATCTAGAAGAACGTAGGAGGCGGAACAGGGACATCTTCCTATTCAGGTAGCTCCTCACTATCATCATCATCATCATCATCAATGTATTCATTATCTGAGCCATGAGGAGCAGCAGAGGAACCACTGGGACCAACATGAGGAAACCGACCAGGAAAGTAGCCATAGAACATAGCATCATCAAGTGGCGGCATCTCGTAGTTAACATAAGGAACATGAGTCATCTTGGGACCATCCGATGGAGGAGTGACGTTATGGGTCGCGAGAAACTCATTGTGCCGGCGTCGAGTATCCTGGATCATCTCTAAAGCCTTATGGCTCACATCATAGGAAGAACGACACATATGAAAAAGCTTCTTGAAGAACTTGGTAGCACCTCTGTTGTGCCTTGGGTGAGAGGAAAACTCACCAATATGATGACAAGAACCAGCCCTAGTAGAAATGTGCGGCCGAGGGTAGTAAACAAGTTTGGTGTGCTGTTCAGGAGGCCGCATCTTAGGAACCTCAGGAGTTTGGGCACGGAGACATAGATTAAGCATTTCTTGTTCCTCTCGCTTGCCCACCATCACACCAGGCATCACAACCCAATTGAGAAGCTTCTGTGTGGTGGTGTGCAACATGGCAGTGCCATTGGGATGGCTAAAGAGGGACACTTGGATGCAATCGGTGGCTCACGCAACGGGTTGGTCACGGTGAACTGCAAACACATCGATGTACCCAGGTTCAGGGCCCTCTTAGCGAGGTAACACCCCTACTCCTGCAAGATCTACTATACGCGGGGGGAACACCCTGTACAAGTGCTCTTGGAGTTGTTTCCTTAGCGACTATTGATGTCTAGAGGAAGAAGAACTAGAGGCAAGCTCTTGCTACTACTGATGTTACTTACCTAGAACCCTAGATCTACCCGCCCTTATATACTGGTCCAGGGAGGTAGATACAATTTGGGTTCTAGGGTTTACTGTTTGGATATGGGTGTACAGGGCAGGGCCGGCTGCAGGGTCCAGCCGGTGGGCCAGGATCCTGTCAGCCCTTCTTTAGTGTCAACTACTTCTTTAGAGGTCACCCGGGCTTCCTTTGTAGCGTCATCCTTGCTTTAACGGTCACCCGGGACTCCTTTGGCGGTTAGACGACCGCTTTACTTTATCTTTGTTGGGTAGCGCCAGTCTTGCCGGCTCGCCAGCCTGTTTGATGACGCGAGGCACCAGAGGTGTACCCCGCAAGGAGCGTCTCCCCCTCTGCGCTTTCCATCAAATCCGAGGCTAGCTAGGTGGAAGCGGCCACCCGACCGGTTCTTCTTGTTACCCAGCTAGACGGGCCAGCCGGGAAAGGTTTAAGCCCAGCCGGGCAGTACTAACCGACTGGCTAGAGTTGTCCTGCTTGGTGTCCAGGAGGCCTACACCTTCTGGAGCCGGCCTACTTAGGCCCGGCTTTCCCCATCCGGGGGTTATCCCCCCGACACTAGTCCCCGAGCGCGTAAGGACTTAGCCGGTGGGAAAAGGTCTTGTGAGATCCTTTGTTTCTTGATGTAGTTTGTTGATGAAGTTCGGCTGCAGCTTTTTCATTTTGCTTTCAGGCTGGGTTCAACCGGCTGCGGAATCGATGGCCACCCGCTGGGTGTAAAAAACGAAGGAAGTGAACGTCTAGCGAAGCTGGAGCCAAAGCGTCAGTTGGACGAGGTCAGTGCTATCGTCAGCCACGACTATTGCTCTAGCGCACGTCACGTCAGTTGGACTCCGCGGCGTTGTGCCAGTTGTTTGGTAACTGCACAGGCCACTTGCCGCAGTAGTTTCTCGTGGTGAGCGCGCACGCCTCGCCCCTGGTAACGCCTGTGGATCTTCTGCACTGGGTTGTGCTGGAACAAATGATCCGAAGCCGTAGCATCGCGGGCCTGAAGCATCGCGTGGCCATGTGTTGCGCGGGAGCTGAGGAGACGACGGTTCCCTCCCGTGGAGATAAATAGTTCCCTGGGGGAACAAGGCATGTACTTCGTCTTCCTCCAGCTCTTGCCTCCCTATCCTTCTGTGCTCCTTCCCACTTTGCCTTTGCGCCGCCCATTTGTGGTCGTCAGAGCTGCCAGCAGCCATCCGTCATGGCCACTCCACTTGCCTACATGCTATCGAAGCAGAACGGAGGTTGGTGCGGGCCCTTTAAGACCGCCAATCTCATGTATAAGAACTAGCAGGGGAAATTTATCCCCTTGTCGCGTTTGGTGAAGCACCGGATCGTGCCGGAGGGGGGCGGGTGCCTGACCCCCAGGCAGGGGAGCGCATCGTCTTCCTCGCCCACTTCGCCTGCGGCTTCATCCTCTCCGTCAACCCCTTTCTTTTTCAATTATTCGTGTTCTTCGACCTCCAACTCCACCACCTTGGCGCCAACGCCATCGCGCAGCTGTCGCATCATGTGGGATGTTGCGAGTCATACCTTGGGGTGTGGCCCAAGGTGCCGAACTTCCTCAAGTTCTTCCACTTCAAGACCTAGAACACCATCAAGGAAGGCCCGCTGACGGAGACAGGATGCTGCGACGTCTACCCGCGGCCCTCGTTGCCAAATCCATGGTTTGACTTCCCCGATACCGTCAAGCTGTGGCAACGCTCATATTTCTATGTGAGCAATGCCACAGAGGTTGACTGGATCTTCCTGCCGCCCTTCGTCAACGTGCCCTCGACGCAGAAGGCCTGGACGGTGAAGGGGATGGGGGCCCAAGCAGACATCGACCAGATGGCCGCCCAGGATGGAGGCGATGGTGGTGACGGAGCGGCTCACCGCTTGGGATATCACGCTGTCGTGGATGGCACGCCACGTGCTTCCTCTGTAGAAGCGGTCTCACAAAATGTGCCTGCCGCCTTGGGTGAGTTGTCCTTATTTCTCTTCTTTTGTGTTTGGCCATCTCCCTGGTAGCTTTTCCTTGGGTGCCTTATGCTCCCCTTTTTGAGTAGTTGTTTATGGCGTAGCATGTTGAGGAAGGTAACAGCAACGTCATGCTCCCCACCTTCCTGCCAGACCGGAAGCCGCCGAAGTACCCCAGACAGATCCTGAAGGATTTCTCGTCCGGCAGGACGATGGTCCCTCGGATCCTCGCGGTAACTTCTAGGTACATCTTTTGCCCTTGTTTTTCCCACGGGTCTTGTGGTTGAATGTTGTGTTGGCGTTGATGTAGCCGAGGAAGAGGCTGGCCGGGAGAAGGCTGTAGAGAAGGCCCAGGGGAAGAGGGCGGTGTCCGTCGCCACGCCGGCTACCGCAGAGAAGAAGTGGATGCACCGAGCACGCCCGGCTGCCGCCGTGCTGTCCTTCGCCGGGTGAGTGTTCTCCCTATTCCCCCTGGCTCCTTTCCTTGCTCTCTGCTGAGACTTTCTTGTTTTTTCCTTTCGCAGCGAGGCGATGTCGCTGGATGGCTCCGGTGCTGCCACCGTTGCCCCTCCCCCGCCTCTGGTAGCTGAGGAGGATGCAGCCTCTCCGGCTGCGGGGTCTCCGGCTATGCCTGCCTCGGCTGCGCCCACCCGACGACCCAGCATGCGTCTCCTCTAGGCTCCCCGGCCGCGGGAAGTGCCGCACCATGCGCCCGTGACTTTGCAGGTTGCAAAACTCTTCGTGGCCTCTCAGGGCCCCGAGACCCCTCTCCTCCGTCCTATGTCTAGCGTGAACCCAGCTTGGAGCGATGCTCCAGCTAGTTCTGCCAGGCCAGTCGTGACGGAAGTGACGGAGGAGGCTGCGGCGATGCAGGTGGCTACGACGGGCGGCGGTCAGCCGGGTGCCTCTGGCTCGGTGGGGAGGGAACTGGTGGTGGCCGCGCCTTCGGGCGCTGCTGCAGATGAAGACGAGGTTGTGGTGACCGGCTTAAGGCCAGCTCCAGCTGTGCTTACGCCGGGTTTAATTCTCGCACAGCTCTCGGGCGCGGCACCCGTCTCCCTCGGCCAGGTTCCCCACGTGGTTGAGGAAATGGAAAAGGGCCTTAGCGAGGCCAAAATTTTGTCTGTTTTGTTGGAGGTAGGTGTCTCTCCCCATTTTCTTTTCTTGCAGCCGGTTTTTTTAGCCGGATTTCTACTCATTTTTCTTTACTTCCTTCTCTTCACAGAAAGTGTTTTCAGAGTCTGTGAAGAATACTCGGGAATTGGGGCGTAAGATTGCTTCTTCTGACCTAGTTTGGCGATTGGATTTATTTTCCCCCTTTTTGTTGACCATCGGGTATCCTCCTACAACCATGATCTTGGATAAGGAGAGGGAGGTGGAGTGCCTCAAGGCTCAGGTGGCCCTGCTGGAGGAATCGAACAAAGTTCGGCAGGTGCAGTTCGACCAACTGGCCGCAGCCAAACACAAGTTGGAGGTTGTTGTGGAGAGGAGCAAGAAGGTGGCTGACACCCAGGGGGAGGCACTAAAGACCTTGGAGAAGACCTCTGCCCAAAGGGAGGAGACGCTCAAGGTTCTCCAGTCCCGGGAGAAGGATCTGACTAGGCAGCTTGAGGGAATCGCCGAGCTGGTCGTCAGTAAGTTTGAATAGGGGTTCGTAGCATGGAAAACAAAAAAATTCTACCGCATGCACACAAACAAACCAAGATCTATCTACTAGATTGAAGCAACGAGTCGATTAGAGTACTCACCCTCGAAGATTCCAAAGCGGTTAACGAGAGGCTCTCGTGGGTGATGTAGTCGTACACTTGCCGATCTCAAGATCGCGTAGACGATCCTTCCGGCGCTGCGTTCCGGCAGCGCTTCCGCAGTCAATCACACATTTGGTACTCGATGAAGACCTTCATCTCCCTTGTTCCAGTAGGCAGCGGAGATTGTAGTTCTCCCCTCGCGATTCCGGCAGCACGACGGCGTGGTGTCAGAAGTAGAGGGAAGATCCCGCAGGGATTCACCTAAGCCGGTGCGAGTTATGGTGGATCTAGGGTTTACGGCGATCTAGGTTTAGAAGGTCGGAGAGGAGGAGGAGGTGTCGACGGTGGCTAGGGCGACGACGATGGACCGGCGGAGGCGCAAGGTGATGGCAGCTTGGGCGGCGACGCACGGTGGGGAAGGGCTAGGGCTTGTGGTCTTTGGGGCAGCCCTACCCTCTATTTATGAGAGGGGGGCAGCCTTGGGAGAGGGTAATTTGAATCCATACCCAAACCCAAGTTGGATAGAATGAAGGACTCTTTCCTTCTTCCACTAGGAAACTATTGTTCCAGTTTGACTTCTCAAACCTCCCTTTTGACTTTCATTTTAGAGCTTTAATTTCTCTCGTAAATGCCCAACCAAGTGACCTAGGATATGATCCAATCATTCCACTTACCCATGAAACATTCATGGACCATTCCCCTTCCGGTCCATGAACCTTCTAGACCCTTCTAGAACCTCTCCGATGAAAACATCGAAATCATTCCCGAACTCCGGAATCCGACTTTCCTTATATGAATCTTATTCTTCGGACCATTCTGGATCTCCTCGTGATATCCCGGATCCTATCCGAGACTCCGAACAACATTCGGTTTCCCTACTTACATTCCATATCTACTAAACAACATTGAGTCCTTAAGTGTGTCTCCCTACGGTTCATGAATTATGCGGACATGACCGAGACACTTTTCCGATCAATAACCAATAGAGGAATCTAGAAATTCATATGGTTCCCATATATTTCTATGATTACTTTGCAATCGAATGAACCACTTACATACGATACCAATTTCCCTTTGTCTCACGATAGTTTACTTATCCGAGGTTTGATCCTTGGTATCTCTGCATACCTAGTTCAACCAAGTTACCGATAAGTACACTTTTCTTGTTCCCGTGATATGTGATCCCTTGTGAGCCAGTCACATGCTTGCAAGCTAATTGGATGACATTCTACCGAGAGGGCCCAGTGAAGGGATACGGGTAGGCTACCCTAGCGCAAATCAAAAATTTCTACCGTGTAAACTAGGATTACTGTTGTCATAGATCACAGGATTACCACTAGACGCGCAGTTGCGGAACTTGATGAAGTGCGTCGAGGCAGTGCAGACGATCTAAGTCTCCTCCTCGTTCTCGTACCACGAGCAGCTCTCCTTGCACGGCTCGTCCAAGCGCTACAGATGCAGCGCCTCCGAGGTATCCACACGTACAGGGTGGAAGCGTCAGACGCCGGACTGCTAGGTCCGCGCGTGTAACACAGGTGTGAGGAGTGGCGGCTGGGTGGAATGGTCTAACCCTGGTCAGCTCGCCCCACCCTCTCTTATATATGCATCCCTAGTGGGCTTCTACATTAGCAGCCCATTAGTAGCCTAAGCCTGGTCTAATTCGGATCCAATCCTCATTAGGCTTCCAACCCCTTAAATGTGTGACCCTATAGGTTCATATACGTATAGACATGACACGAATACACTTATTCTTCCAATAGTTGGTAGTGGCCTCAAGCAAGACGTTCCAACTCCTAAACTCATACAAAGATCATATCGGACGAACCATCACAAGGTTTAGTACATGTCTTCCCCTTTGCCTTACGATATTTGGTCTAGCTCCAAGCTGACCTCTCTTTCTCGATACCGTGATTCGGAATCCCTTTACTAGGTTAACTCTTAAACTTATCTAGCATGGCCATGCATTTCTGGATCCGATCACTCGAGGGGCCCAGAGATATCTCTCTCAAGTAGAGAGGGGCAAATCCCATCTTGATTGACCATGCCTTGCAGCATGCTTCAGGACAAACCCGAAATCTACCTTTATGACTACCTAGTTACGGAGTAGTGGTTGATAGCCCCAAAGTAGGTCGATCCACATCTCAAGTACATGCGACAATCTCAAGTCTAAGGACAAAACGTACACGATGTGTAGAGAGAGCTGCAAGTCTAATTTCCAGTATCATGTTGGGTCAGTCCAACCCCATGTTCATAACATGTGTCCACATCATTGGTTTGACATCTCCATGTCTATGACTTGCGAAACATAGTCATCAACCAATCGATGTGCTAGTCTAATATTCACGTGTGTCCTCACATGAACTCCGACTAGGGACAACTATTAAATAACCGTACAAGTAAAGAGTTTCACAAATAATTCACATAATTGCCAATCAATACAAGTTGCCTGATATGGATATTCAAGGAACATTACAATAACTCATGGATACATATGCAATATAATCATCTCTATGATTGCCTCTAGGGCATATTTCCTTCAGTCTCCCACTTGCACTAGAGTCAATCTAAAATGTATCTAATACCAATTGCTCTTGTTTGCGCTTCATGTGCGGGCTGCGGGAGAGGCTTAATCAAGGGATCAGCAACATTTGAGTCCGTATGTATTTTGCATATCATGACACTACCATACTCAACGAACTGACGAATCTGATGGTAACGCATGCGAATATGTTTGTTATTCTTGTGTTGTCTAGGTTCCTTGGCTTGTGCAATAACACCATTGTTGTCACAATAAACGTCCAAGGGATTGGACGCGCCCCGAACCACACCGAGAGCGACCAGGAAATTCCTAATCCAAACAGCTTCCTTTACAGCCTCCTAGGCAGCAATATATTCAGTTTCTGTTGAAGAGGATGTCACTGTATCTTGCTTGGAACTTTTCCAGCTCATAGCACCACCATTCAAGACAAACACATAACCTGATTGCGATTTCGAATCATCTGAGTCGTTAAGGTAACTCGCCTCTGTGTAACCCTTTACACTGAGTTCATCCTCACCTCCGTAAACTAGGAACACATCCTTAGTCCTTTTCAAGTACTTAAGGATGTTCTTTACCGCTGTCCAGTGACCTTCACCTGGATCAGCCTAGTATCTTCTCGTAACACTTAAAGCATAGGAAACATCTGGGTGAGTACATATCATTGCATACATGATGGATCCAATAGCCGAAGCATATGGAACCCTACTCATGCGCTCACACTCATCAGTAGTCGAAGGACACCGAGTCTTGCTGAGTTTAATGCCGTGAGACATGGGCAAGAACCCCTTCTTAGCCTCTTCCATGCTGAACCGTTTCAACACTTTGTCAATGTATGTACTCTGGCTTAATCCAGTTAGCCCTCTTGATCTATCTCTATAGGTCTTGATGCCTAGAATATATGCCGCTTCTCCCAAGTCCTTCATCGAAAAACTATTTTTCAATGAGGTCTTGACAGACTCGAGCATAGGAATGTCATTTCCAATCAGCAATATGTCATCTACATATAAGATTAGAAATACCAGCGCTCTCCCACTTTCCTTCTTGTAAACACAAGGTTCTTGTTTGTTTTTGATGAAGCCAAACTCCTTTACAACTTCATCAAATTGAATGTTCCAACTCCGAGATGATTGCTTCAGCCCATAAATGGACTTCAGAAGTTTGCATACCTTTTCAGCATTGTTTGGATCGACAAAACCTTCGGGCTGCATCATATACACGTCCTCAGTAAGGATTCCATTTAGGAAAGCCGTCTTGACATCCATCTGCCATATTTCATAGTCGAAATGTGCAGCAATGGCTAGAATTATCCGTATAGATTTAAGCATCGCTATGGGCTAGAAAGTCTCATCGTAGTCAACTCCTTGAACTTGTTGAAAACCTTTTGCAACAAGTTGAGCTCTATGGATGTGAACATTTCCATCAATATCAATCTTCTTCTTATAGATCCATTTGCACTCGATGGCTTTAAAACCATCAGGCAGGTCAACCAAGTTCCAAACTTGATTGTCACCCATGGACTCTATCTCGGATCTCATGGCGATCAGCCATTTCTCAGAGTCTGGGTCCACCATCGCTTCTGCATTGGTCGTAGGCTCATCATTGTCTAACAATATTAATTCCCGCGCTTTGCGGAGCCTCGCCGACCTTCCTTGTTGTGGTGCTTCTGTTTCCACGGGTTCCTCAACTTGTTCTGATACAATAGAATCACTCGTAGAAGAATCCCCAACTGGCTCATCTTGAACTTCTTCAAGTCGCACCGACCTTCCACTTGTTCCCTTTGTGAGAAACTCTTTCTCTAGGAAAACACCGCTATGAGCGACAAACACTTTGCCCTCCTCTCGGTTGTAGAAGTAATACCCTAAGGTTTCCCTCTGATATCCCACAAAAATGCACTTATCCGATTTGGGTGTTAGCTTGTCCGACTGAAGTTTCTTGACAAATGCATCACAACCCCAAATCTTTAGAAAAGACAAACTGGGATTCTTTCCAGTCCACATCTCATATGGTGTCTTAACTACGGATTTAGATGGTACCCTATTAAGTGTGAAAGCTACCGTTTCTAGAGCGTAAACCCCAAAATGACAATGGCAAATCCGACTTGCTCATCATCGATTGAACCATGTCCAACAAAGTTCGATTAAGCCGTTCGGAGACCCCGTTCCTTTGAGGCGTTCCGGGCGGCGTAAGTTGTGGAACAATTCCGCAAATCTTAAGATGATCGCTAAATTCGTGACTCAAATATTCACCTCCACGATCAGATCACAAGGCCTTTATTTTCTTGCCACGTTGATTCTCTACCCCACTCTAAAACTCCTTGAACTTTTCAAAAGTTTCAGACTTATGCCTCATTAAATAGACATAACCATATCTACTGAAATCATCAGTGAAAGTAATGAAGTAGTGATATCCTCCTCTGGCTGTCGTGCTCATTGGTCCACACACATCAATATGTATGAGTTCCAACAAGTCTGTCGCTCTCTCGGGTAAACCCGAGAAAGGCGATTTGGTCATCTTTCCAAGTAAACAAGCCTGACATGTCTCGTATGATTCAAAATCAAACGAAGTTAGAAGACCATCACCATGGAGCTTCTTCATGCGCTTTTCACTTATATGCCCCAAACGACAATGCCATAAATAGGTAGGACTCAAATCATTAGGCCGAAGCCTTTTAGCACTAACATTGTAAATAGATGCATCATTAAGATTTAAAATAAATAACCCATTCACAATGGGAGCATTAGCCATAAACATATGATTCTTAGAGATTACACAACCATTGTTTGCACTCGCGAATGTATAACCATCCGTCATCAAACATGAAGGTGATAAATTTTTTCGACCCATACTAGGAATGTAATAACAATTATTCAACTCCATAATAAATCCTGACGGAAGGTGAAGTTGCATGACACCGACGAACAATGCAGCAACCCTTGCTTTATTTCTGACGCGAAAATCCACTTCGCCTTTCTGCACTTCTCTAGTCCTTATTAGCCCCTGCATCGAATTGCAAATATGAGCAACTGATCCGGTATCAAATACCCAAGAGTTAACATAGGAATCAGCGAGAAGAATGTCCACAACATTTATAACAAGCATACCTGAGTGGGAAGTACTCTTACTTCCACTCTTCTTCAAAGAAGCCTGGTACTTGCTACAGTTTCTTTTCCAGTGGCCATGTTCATGACAAAAGAAGCACTCAGTGTCATCTGCAGGTCCAGCCTTTTGCTTGGGTGCAGACTTAGGGATCGTATCGTTAGCCTTTCCCTTCTTCTTCCAAGAAGTACCCTTTTCCTTGAAGCTAGGCTTGTTCTACACAGCCATCACATGGCTATGCCCTGCACACTTCTTCATGTCACTTTCTGCTGTTTTAAGCATCCCACATAATTCATTAAGGCCCTTCTCCACCCCATGCATATGGTAGTTCGAAATGAACTGCCCATAGCTGGATGGAAGAGACGCCAAAATGAAGTCAGTGGCCAACTCTTGGCCTAGTGGAAAACCAAGATTTCCCAAAGTCTGACTGTAACCAACCATTTTGATCACATGGGGGCCTACAGCTGCTCCCTCTGCCAGCTTGCATTCGATAAAGGACTTGGCAACATTGTACCTCTCAGTCCTTGCCTGATCTTGGAACATGTCCTTAAGCGCGACGATCATATCGTACGCTTCCTGATCCTCAAACTTCTTTTGGAGTTCAGGTTCCATGCATGCAATCATAAGGTAGCTAACCTCAAGAGAATCATCACATGCTCTCTTGTAGGCATTCTTGAGGGCAGCAGATGCATTATCAGCAGGTTCATCGGGGATTGGGGTATCCAGAACCGTTTCCTTTTTATCAGACCTGAGAACAATTCTCAGGTTACGGACCCAGTCCAAATAGTTTGTTCCATTTAGTTTATCTTTTCAAGAATCGAACGCAAAGAGAAAGGTGATGTAGTGTTTGGTGCCATTGATCTACAACAGAAAACATGCAAAATACTAAGCCATGTAACCATGAAAGAGTAAAACATATTAAACAATTTAATAGCATATACTCCCACTTAAATCAATATCCCTCTATTGATACTAAGTGATTCAAGATCCACAATTAACAATTCGACTAGTGAGCTTTAGCATCACTGCTAGAAGACAAGGTAAATCGGTAAGCAACACTTGCTAATCATATCACATATGACTCTTGTTGTTGGGTGACATCTCTATGTCAAAACTAGGCGCCCAACCTTTATGCCCCATGGTCCTTAACTGTTAAGATGACCTTGTCAAGCTCACCAACCCTTATGCGTGTAGGTATCCGATACAATCCCATCCAACCAAGGAAAACTGCGGCACCCTAATTTCATAGGCCCACCAACGATTGTACAGGACATAGGATGGTGCAAGGTTTGGTTGGGAGGGCATGGTTTAACTTAAACTTTCTGAGGGGATCGTTCTACTTCTATCATCTAAGCATGCATAGTAGTAAAACACATAAGAATAGCATTCACATAGATGTGACACAGTATGGCCCATTTTCTCATGGTGATCTCCATCACCATAGAACCTGTCCACCATGATGATCTCCATATTTATGTTCCATGTGATCCATCTTCCAAGTGATGAGTCCTCCAAGAACTAATACAATCTATTACTCCTAACAGCTAGTAATCAAAATTACATAGTATTGGGATCATCACAAGTTGGCACGCAGACCATTACAATGAATGACAATACATATGGCTCCAGCCGTGTTGCCCTACTCAAGACACGCATGTCATGATAAATTTCATACATGCATCACATACATATATGGGCCATACTGATCACACACATCCAGCAAAAAACAAGTTATGCATAGAATCGCATTCTACCGAATCATGTGAACTCGCAGCACCTATTTACCTTAACGAGATACAAAAGGGGCTACGATTAAGGGGGGTCTCCCCCTGCGGGGTTCGAAGGGGCAGTGCCCCTCGCGGTATCATTACAATTTTCATTAAGGATTTTGATAGGCAAATCAAATTTACCATAAACCGTCTGTTGTTTCGATCTGATCAAACTCCTTTGATCACGGTACAACGATTTTAGATCTAGGTTCCGATTCGATCAATCATATTGATCTTCGCGTGATTCAGCAGGATTTATGTGTCACTGTCTACCCCGATGGAGGAAGCCGACCGGTAGGGGTAAGTCGTTTGACAACCTCAGAATCACGATCACGGAAAGCAAGATCATAGATCAATCCTGAACCACTGCAATACAAACGATCACATCATTCATATCAATCTGCATGTCACCATATGCAACCATCCCGAACCTATAACTGAACAACATCGGCTCTGATACCACTGAAGGGATACGGGTAGGCTACACTAGCGCAAAGAAAAAATTTCTACCGCGTAAACTAGGATTACTGTTGTCATAGATCACAGGATTACAAAAAGACGCGCAGTTGCGGAACTTGATGAAGCGCGTCAAGGCAGTGCAGACGATCTACGTCTCCTCCTCGTTCTCGTCCCATGAGCAGCTCTCCTTGTGCGTCTCGTCCAAGCACTACAAATGCAGCGCCTCCGATGTATCCACACGTACAGGGTGGAAGCGTCAGACCCCGGACTGCTAGGTTCGTGCGTGCAACATAGGCGTGAGGAGTGGCGGCTGGGTGGAATTTGTCTAACCCTGGTCAGCTCGCCCCACCCTCTCTTATATAGGCATCCCTAGTGGGCTTCTACATTAGCAGCCCATTAGTAGCCTAAGCTTGGTCTAATTCGGATCCAATCCTCATTAGGCTTCCAGCCCCTTAAGTGTGTGACCCTATAGGTTCATATACGTATAGACATGACACAAATACACTTATTCTGCCAATAGTTGGTAGTGGCCTCTAGCAAGACGTGCCAACTCCTAAACGCATACAAAGATCATATCGAACGAACCATCACAAGGTTTAGTATATGTCTTCCCCTTTGCCTCACGATATTTGGTCTAGCTCCAAGCTGACCTCTCTTTCTCGATACCGTGATTCGGAATCCCTTTACTAGGTTAACTCTTAACCTTATGTAGCATGACCATGCATAGGGGTGGACATATAGCTCGAGGCTCGGTTCGGGCTCGTCAAGGCTCGGCTCGGGCTCGACTCGGCTCGGAGGTTGAACAAGCCAAGCATAAAACCTGAAACTCAGGCTCGAGGCTCGACAAGCCCGCTCGATCAAGATCGCAAGCCGGCTCGAAGGCTCGATGTAATTAAAAAATTCGCCATGACCTTTGCTAAAATTGTACCAATTCACAATTATGATCAACAATTCATCATGAATACATGCATAACATAGTATACCAAGATTCAGAAAGTATGAATGGTGATAACAAGTGCATATGTCACAAGTTCACAACATAAACGTCCATTCCGGTACATAGATATTGTCATACATAACGAACACAAACATATAATGATAGTGGCATACATCACAATCACAAACACATGCACTTAGTTCGACAAGTAGAACATCTGAGCCCAAAAGAACCATCATCTCGATCATTTCATCTTCCTCCATCCTTGTTGCATGTTGATTCTACAGGACACAAACAAAAGAAAATCACATTCACTCTATTTTAAGAGTAGTTGGCTGCTATATAAAAAGTTTTAGGAGGAAACACACGAAATGAAGACAAACTATTCAATTTTTTTAGTTAACTTGATATGTACAAAAAGGTCTAGCAACTAAAGATACAAAAAAATCACTATATACACATTTTTGCTTCAGTTTTAGTGTTGCCAAATAAGTTCCAGCAACTTAAAGAGACTAAAGTGGCACTAATTACTCCACTTCCATTGAACTATGCTGATGTACAAAAGAGTCCAGCAAGTAAAGACTAGAAGGCACTAAAAATTGTATGTTTTGCATCAATTTTCTTGCTGTACAAAAAATTACAGCAACTAAAAAGACCAACATGCACTCTAAGTTTTGCTTATTAGTACTTACTAGTTGCTCCCCACCATGCTTTTTGGAAATGGAATGAACTCGACATCATCCACATCATCTGGTTCCTAAAAGATTGAAATGGTAATGTTAGATATGCATAAGAAATATGATAGAGAATTAAATCATTAACAATAACACACATACCGGTCCCAACGAAACTTTGTTGTCATTGTGGGCACCCTTAATCCAGCTAGAAGCACACACCAACGCCTCCACCATCGCTGGCTTTAGAGAACTCCTGTAGTCATCTAGAACTCGACCCCCTGGTGCTGAAAGTTGACTCCGAAGACACGGACGTGGCTGGTATGGACAAGAAATTCTTTGCCATCTTTGCTATAACAGGGTATCTATGTGCATTCAGCCTCCACCATAACAGCACATCAAATTTTTTGTTCAGCAAGCTCTCATTCTCCTCATCAAGATACTTGAGAAGCTCATTCTTTGATGTCTCCAAAGAAGTTTCATTTAAGTACGAGGTAAACTGGCTAGCACTTGAGGGTAGAGAGGAACTTATATCCATAGTTGAAGATGATGATGCACCTGATCTATAAGAATCAGCTTTCTCATGACGGTGATGCATATCATAAGTTTCATACAACTTTGTCAACTCGATGTCAATCAGATTATATTCAGCGAGGGCTTTGCCTTGTTCATAGATCATTCTAAACCCCCACTTAATGTACTTCAGTTTGTACCTTGGGTCAAGAATGGTAGCAATTACCATGACATTATTGGGCTCTTCCCAATACTTGTTGAATTTGTCCATCATTGCCTCTCCCATAACTTTCAAAGGTGGATTCTTTGAGTCACATGCCTCTTTAAGCGCAATCTTGACATTGACAACGTGAGGATAAAATATGTTGGAAGTAGGATATGTAGAGCCAGAAAATGCAGTAGAAACCTCAGCCAAAGAAGCAAGTATTGGTGTAACGGTATTGAATAATGCCCATTCATCATTTGAGGGCTTCCATTTATAGTTTGCATCGCTATCCGAATAAGAATCTAATGCATCTCTATAGGCAATGGCTGTTCTTAACATGTGGTAGGTTGAATTCCATCTAGTGGTCACATCAAGTTTCAGCCCCTCACCTACTGTGATTGCAAGAGACCGACAAATTTCTACAAACTTGTGCAATCGCGATACCGACTTCTTGATGTACTTGACAGATTCCCTCACATTGTTTGTCAAAGGTGTAATGGTTGCAGTCCCATCGGTCACCACCAAATTAATAATATGAGCACAACAACGAACATGGAAATATTTTGGAACAAAACAATAGGAGCTTCTAGCAGCAAACATAGCCTTCAAATTGCGGATTGCTACATCATTGTTGGTTGCATTATCTAGAGTGACCGAGATGATTTTACCTTATATCTTCCATGCAGCCACACACTCAAACACAGCTTGGGAAATCACATTTCCACTATGTGGAGGGTCCAACTCCACGAAATTCAGCACACGGCGTTGCATGTTCCAATCCTTATCGATGAAGTGTGCAACTAAACACATATAGGAAAGTGTTTGGTTGGATGTCCACAAATCAGTAGTTAAAGCTATGTTATCCACACCTTTGAGAACCTTCATAAGGCTATCTCTCTCAGATTCAAACACCTTTAAGCATTCCTTTCTAATGGTTTTTCTACCAATAAACTCATACTGTGGATTTAAATATTTCATGACTATGTTGAACCATGTGTGCTCTACCATCTTAAATGGATAATCATGACAAATCAGCATCTTAGCAATTAACTTTTTAGCTTCCTCTTGACTATACTTCCTAGAAGGTTGCAAAACAGGAATACCGGTATCATTTGCATTAGATGGCTGAAAGTTGAGAAGGGTTTGAGTAGCCACCTTTGCCATTGCAATCTTGTAAGCGGGACATACTTTGCTGTAGTGCCGCAACAAATGTGAAGTGGCTCCTCCATTCTCCTTGCTGTAGGAGAAATACTTTGTGCAATACTTGCATTGTGCCATAAGCACCTCGACACTTGGATCCTCTTTGGATGGCTGAGGAACCTTATCGAAGTGGTCCCATACCTTTGACTTAGACTTGCCACTTGGTTGAACAATAACCTTCGGACCAACCTTCATTCCCTTGTGTCGCTTCTTCCCTCTCTGAGAATTCCCACCATCATTATCCATAGAATTCCCATAATCAGATATGTCAATATGACCATCAACAAATACATCATCTTCAGACATGTCATCGTTCTTATCAAAAGAATTTTCCTCCTCGTCGGACTCAATTGTTTGAGGCTGCACCTGCACACATGAGACATTTACTAGTATCACAAACATGAAACACCAAGAATTCAAGACACATGAAACATCAATAACTACCGGTTGTGGTGGACAAGCTGCTGTTGCCGGCTGCGATGATGTCGTTGTTGTCGGTTGCGAAGATCCTGGTTTAGTTGCAGCGATGCCGAGTAGAGCAGCTGTCTTGGATTGCATGGCTTTGTTGTATGCACGCCTCTTTCCCTGGTCTGGACGTGCCTGTGATGCAGCACTCTCTCTTCCTGGTTGCATCTTGTTTCTACAACAACAACATGATAGGAAATAATTACTAGATGCCACCCAAATTATTTAACTAATGAAGCATGACACCCAAAATAGTTGCTATCAGTGCATAATAAGCATGACACCAAATTTCATTTAACTAATGAACTTCAAAACATTGTAGGACATCATTACAGAAGCATTAGTACTAGAAATTAAAACAGCCCAAATTAAAACATTGTAGGAAACTAGGAATAGGCCTAACGAGAAATTATAGATCGTAGGGGTAGGGAATATGCTCACTTGCTGTGGACGAAGCACTGCTGCCGGTGTGGGCGTGTGGCTAGGCGGACAGGCGGAGGGGGGAGGGCCGACGGCCGGCGGGCAGAGGGCAGAGGGCCGCCGGCGCCGCTAGGCGCTAACCCTAGCTTCGCCCCTAGATCTTCTCCACGCCGCGCGAGACCAAGGGAAGGGGAGGTGAACGTGCTCAGGAGGGGTAGGGGCAAGGGAGTGGAGCACCTGGGGCATGGGGATGTCGGCGGTGGCCGGCGACGGGCGGCGCGCGGTGGGACTCGCTGGCGGCGCGAGATGGGGGCGAGCAGGGTCGGGGCGTCGGGCAGGGCAGGCTCGAGAGCGGGGTCAGGGCTGCACGCACGGGACGGGTCACGCCTCACGGGGTGGGTGGGGTGGGTCGGGCTCGTGGGGGCAGGGAATTGGTATGAGCTTATTTAGTTTTTCGGCTCGACGAGCCGCGGGCCTAGCCGAGCGAGCCGCGAGCCCTCTTTTTAGTACATTTTCAGCACCAAGCCGAGCTTGGTCTTGGATCGAGTTTACCGAGCCTGGCCGAGCCGAGCCGCGAGCCGGCTCGGCTCGGCTCGATTCCACCCCTAACCATGCATTTCTGGATCCGATCACTCGAGGGGCCCAGAGATATCTCTCTCAAGTAGAGAGGGGCAAATCCCATATTGATTAACCATGCCTTGCAGCATGCTTCAGGAAAAAACCAAAATCTACCTTTATGACTACCCAGTTACGGAGTAGTGGTTGATAGCCCCAAAGTAGGTCGATCCACATCTCAAGTACATGCGACATTCTCAGGTCTAAGGACAAAACGTACACGATGTGTAGAGAGAGCTGCAAGTCTAATTGCCAGTCTCATGTTGGGCCAGTCCAACCCCATGTTCATAACATGTGTCCACATCATTGGTTTGACATCTCCATGTCTATGACTTGCGAAACATAGTCATCAACCAATCGATGTGCTAGTCTAATATTCAAGTGTGTCCTCACATGAACTCCAACTAGGGACAACTATTAAATAACTATACAAGTAAAGAGTTTCACAAATAATTCACATAATTGCCAATCAATACAAGTTGCCTGATATGGATATTCAAGGAACATTACAATAACTCATGGATACATATGAAATATAATCATCTCTATGATTGCCTCTAGGACATATTTCCTTCACCCAGAGTATATCTATCCGTCATATGGATGGACAAATCCCACTCTTGAGCCATGTGCCTCAATACATACTTTCCAAACACTCAATGCCACCTTTATAGACACCCAGTTAGGGTGTGGTGTTTGATGTCATCAAAGCATCCTTCCGGTGATGGTGATTAGCATGATCTCATGGTCAAAGGAATTAGGTTACTATGTATCAGAAATCTTATAGCAAACGAACTATTGAGATGACTTGATCTTTATGCTACGCTTATCTATAGGAGTATGTCCATCATACCATTCTCCTAATGATATGATCTTGTTGTCAATAACATCTCAATGTTCATGATCGGGAAACCACGATCATCTATCAACCAACAGGCTAGTATTACAAAGAGGCTTTACCAGGGACTCTAATTTATTTTACAAATCACACAAGTATTAATGTTTCCGGTTAATACCTTATAGCATGAATGTAAACATTTATCATAAACACAAAGATATAATAATAACCACTTTTATTATTGCCTCTAGGGCATATCTCCAACAGTCCCCCACTTGCACTAGAGTCAACTAATCTCGATTACATGGTAAAATACCAAACACCCATGGAGGTTTGGTGCTGGTCATATTTTGCCCCCGGGAGAGGTTTAGTCAACGGATCCACCACATTTAGATTAGTGTGTACTTTCCAAATCTTTATGTCACCATCTTGGACATGCTCTCGAATAGCGTGAAAACGTAGCTTGATGTGCTTCAACTTCTTGTGTGACCTTGGTTCTTCCACATTGGCAATGGAGCCCATGTTATCACAATAGATAGACATTGGGTCCAGCGCACTTGGAACCACACCGAGCTCTGTAATGAACTCCTTCATCCATATCGCCTCTTGTGAAGCCTTCGAAGCAGCTATGTATTACGATTCAGTGGAAGATCTCGCCACAACGCTTTGCTTTGCACTCCTCCAGCTAACTGCTGCACCATTAAAAGTAAATACGTATCTAGATTGTGATTTAGAATCATCCGGATCAGTGTTCCAACTAGCATCGGCGTAACCATTAACAACGAGCTATTCATCACCTCCATAAGAAAGAACCATATCCTTAGTTCTTCTCAAGTACTAAAGGATATTTTTGACCGCTGTCCAATGATTGTTGGGGATATGCTATCTGGGTATCCTCATAGCATGTCACCTATCCGGATAACCCGGGTGGCCCACAGTTGGTAGCATGGCCTATGGCCTGCTGGGCGGCCCAGTTAGATGGATCCAGAAGGGAGGCCCATGCCAGATAAAGGAAGGCTACGGTGGAGTCACCAACGTACCCGGAGCCTTGGAGTGCAAGATACACAAGACTAGTAATAGACGGTGTAGGACTCTGTAACCTATCCGGCTAGGAATTTTCCCTGTAACCCTAGGACCTGGCGACTATATAAGTCGGGCCTATGGGAGCCTTTAGGGCATAGATTCAGACAACCTCGCACAACGAACTAATCCCTGTAACTCGGCGTATTGCCCTTATAGTGATTTATAGCAGGAGTAGGATTCCGCCACCGTTGTGGGATCTGAACCTGGGTAAGCTGTGTTACCTCATACCCGTCAACCATCCGCCTTACCCCATGTCTCTAAACACGCACTGTGAGGACCCCCTCCATGGCGTACTCGTCGGAAATACCACGAAAGTTGCGCCCACCATGGGGCAAGAGGCGCTTCAGGCTCTTCAGCGGGCGAGGACCAAGATCTTCGCGGGAATCGGTGAAACCGTAGCCATCGGTCGCGTTCTCTTCTCCGGCAACATTCCGATCGTCCCACCTGACGAGTTATGGATCCCGGCGAAGACGAACCCTACGTGGTGTTCGATCGTTCCTATCGGAGACATCCACCTCTTCATCGGCGAAACCAACTCGGGCACTAGTTCCCTGGGAGTCAGAGGAGCATCAAGGCCCGCACGGACCGCCTACGGGCTGGATACGTCTGTGGAAGGATCGATGTCGGATCTCTCTTTGGAGTTTGCCGGCAAAGATCGGAAAGCACCAAGGCCCGCACGGACCGCCTACGGCCAGGATACGTTCGCGGAAGGATCAATGTCAGATCTCTCCTCGGAGTTTGCCGGCAAAGATCGGAAAATTTCAAGGCCCACCCAAACCGCCCCTGTGTAGGATATAAAGGTGGAAGATCACTGCAAATCCGCCGGCTTCGTCCGTGCGTCTGGACGTCAGAGATCCAAGTTCGTCGACGTGGTTACCATCTTCGATCTGGCGCGTTGCGTTCAGAGAGAAGGCGAAAACCCCCGCGATTACCTGGCTAGGTGGCTCCGTATACGAGCCGATCTGGCCCACTACCCCGATGATAACGCTTTGTATCACTTCGTGGAAGGACTGGAACGTGGCACGCTTCTCCGACATTCTCTAAGACAGGCAGCAGGCAACAGGACATCTTACCCTCGAAGAGATGGTGAGCACCGTCAACAACTACGCGGAAGCTGACGCAGCAGCCCAGATGGCGCTTGCGCTCAGGGATGGAGAACCTCCAATTCAGCAACCGCCACCACCGCCTCCCGCCTCCATCGTCGCAGCAGCACCACCACCTCCAGTCATCATCGAGGCCGTCGCACCTCCACCGCCTGTCATCGAGGAATTCCTGGCACCCTCTGACTCTGTCATTGACGCGCTTTATGCTGATTTCAGTGCAGATTCAGAGGAGATAGATTTCAGTCCAGAAGAGCTAGACTCAGCTATGTAGGAGAAGGAGGAGGAGTTTTCGCGTGACGAGCAACCCAACAATGCCATCACGTCTCGAGGGGTGTTCGTCACCATTGGGACGGCGATGGATGAAGATCAACCCGGACGATCTCCGCCTACAGCACTAGAAAAGGGGAAGGGGCCACACATTGCTGCTGATGTTGATCGCGCAAAGGTCATGCCTGCTCCGCCTAACCCAGTGCAGCAGTCGCAGGAACTCGGCACCGGCCCGAGCAACAACAACACCGCAAACTTGCCACCTCCAGCATCTACGTCTGCAGCAGCCAAGTTACTCCAGCTGATAGAGTGATGTACGACAATCTCCTTGTCGAGCCACTAACCGTTGCTCATATTCGGAACGTGACCCAACTTGACTAGAAGCACCAGCAACTGCTGGAGGAAGCGCAAGACATCGCGGAGCAAGGTGCTAAGCTAGATCGAGATCTGGTCAACGCGCAGAAGTCCATAGAGAAAGCTAGAGCAATAGAGGCCGAGTACAAGACTTTACTACAACAGCAGAAGGCTAAGAAAGCTCCGGCTCGCATCATCAACGATCCTGGTGTGCGGCGTAACCTAGGATGGGCCCCCTCGAATCCGGCACAGGCCAAGCCATACATTGACAGTGAAGGCAAGCAGGTGATGCCCACCCCACTCCTTAACCTCGCCGTCGCCAAGACCCTTCTGGAGCAGGGTAGATCGCTTGAGGCAGTGGAACAGGTCTATGACCTAGTGGCCAAGGCGGTGAAGCAGTAGGAAAAGGCCACCTCTCAGAGGCTCGAGTCTGACCCAACGCTTTGCCAGTCTAGCTAGTACAAGCCACCAAGAGACAGACCTCCTCTTGATGTCGGATCCCAGACGGGTTCATCAGAACGAAGATGGAGGGACGCGCGCAATAGGAAGGATGCCATCCCCATATCCTCCGACTACGGAGAAAAGGCCCGACCTCATCGCCCCGATCTCCCTGACATCGCGAAGATTACAAGGCTCACCATCGTACGGATATGCCCCCACCAAAGCAGTGCGGCATCGTCATCCGCGACAACACGGATCAGACCCGTCATGACGGAGAACACAACCACGGGCACAGGAGCAGGTCACACCACGACCCTCCACGTCCGACAAGCAACTGTGACAGGCGTGAGGCGTCGCGGGAGGGTAACAGCAAGAAGGCTAACCGACCTCCGCCTCCGTCACCACCAAGCAGTCACCATGGCGGAGGAGGCCCGCGTCGTTCACGCAGCCCATCCCCTGTTGACAAAAAGAAGAACAACCCGGAGCCATACGATGCACGTTCGCGGATCGATAAGATCCACGAGGTCCGGGAAGGACCATACCTGGGACCACGTTGCTTTGGACCTGCAATACGGTACGCAACTTACCCCAAAGGTTTCCGGATGACAAGACCATCAAGCCCTATGACGGCACCGCCAAGCCAGCCACATGGTTGCAGGACTACGACAACGTGGTGGAGATTGCCGGAGGCAACCCCAACGTCACCGTCAAGTACCTCCCATTAATGTTGGTGGGCACGGCCCATCAATGGATCGACGACTTGCCGGAGAAATCTATCTACAACTGGCTGGACATGCAAGAAGCGTTCACCAAGAACTTTGAGGGTACATACAAGCGTCCCTGCATTGTGGGCGATCTACAGTGATGCGTGCAAGAGAAAGACGAGACATCTCGCGCCTACCTCTTCCGCTGGCTGAATATGAAGAATTCCTGCGCAGGAGTGCATGCTCAGACCGCCATGGCCTCCTTCATCGATGGGTTGGAAAGGGGCACGTTGCTCCGACATAAGCTGAAGCGCTTGCAGGACAATCACCAGCTTGACTTGAACCAAATGATTTAGTTGGCTAGTGAGTTCGTAGCTGCCAACGACGATGCTCGCGGCTCCTTGCCGGCAACAGCCGTTCCAACTCAAGCTCGGAGGAACAGCAGTACAAAGCGGAAAACCGCTCCGGAAGAAAAGCAACCTACCGACATGGTCGCTATGACTTTTACAGGACGAGGAGAAGGCGGACAACATGGCCGAGGAAGGGGAGCTGGTCGTGGGCAGCAACGAGGAAGTGAAACTACCTCGACGCTGCTCCGCGTTCCCCAAACCTACGAGGAGTACCGCGACATGCCGTGCCTCGTACACCTCGATGCCAACGGCAAGGCCACCCATACCAATCGACACTGCAAGTTCATCAACGACCTTAAGGAAGACCCGGTGTCCGGCTACAAGCGAAGTCGGAAGAACAAACCGCGAGGCAAGGGCAAGGGGAAGAAGAAGGAGGAGGAGTCCAAGGATTCAAGTGACATGGACAAAGACGTTGACCCCAAGCACGCCGCCAAGAGCGACGACAAGGGCAAGAACCCCTTCACAAAGAAGGCTCCAGTCTACCACACTTTCCTTGGCACCCCCACCGTCCGACAACAGAAGACCTCTCTAAAGATCCTGATGGCTACTCTCCCCCTAGTTCCCCGGTACCTGCGCTGGTCGGAAGTTCCAATCACTTGGGACATGACGGACCACCCAGACCTTATACCTACGGAGAACCAGTACGCCATGATCATCAACCCCTTGATTGACGGCGTGGAGTTCACCAAGTGTATGGTGGATAGTAGAAGCAGCATCAACATCATGTACCTGGATACACTGCAGAAGATGAACTTGACGGAGGAAAACCTAAGGCGGACAAACACCATATTCCACGGCGTAGTTCCTGGTCGGGAGGCTCGGTCCCTTGGGTGCATTACACTTCAGGTTGCCTTTGGTGATGTTAATAATTACCGCCAAGAGCGCATGACCTTCGAGGTGGTCCCCTTCAAGAGCGTGTACCACGTCATATTCGGCTGCGACATATTCCACACGTTCATGGCCAAACCATGCTTCGTCTACAACAAACTCAAGATACCCAGACCAAACGGTATCATCACCGTATCCGGAAGCTTTACCAAGGCAAGGGACTGCGAGATTAATGAAACAACCGTTGCAGAAGCTGTCCTCTACAGCGAAGAATTCAAGGTGATCCAGAGCAAGGTCGATGACTCAGAGGTGCCCGCGTCGAAGAAGCAGATCTCCAACTCCGCTCCTGCGTTCAAGGCCGCCATCGAGACCAAGCCGATGGAACTTGTGGTAGGCAATGCCTCCAAGGTCACCGCCATTGGGACGAACCTGGATCCCAAATAGGAAAGCGCGCTCGTCGAGTTCCTCCGTGAGAATAGGGACATCTTTGCCTGGCAACCTGCCGACATGAAAGGTGTACCTAGGGAACTTGCCGAGCACAGCTTAAACATTGATCCAAAATGCAAACCAGTGAAACAACCTCTACGACGCTTCGGAGACGAGAAGAGACGCACCATTGGCAAAGAGATAGCTAGGTTACTTAAGGCTAGATTTATCCGATAAGTCCTTCACACCCGATGGGTGGCCAATCCTATACTTGTCCCCAAAAAGGGAACCAATGAATTAAGAATGTGCGTTGATTACACCGGCTTGACCAAAGCATGTCCCAAAGATCCGTTTGCTTTGCCTCGCATTGACCAAGTCATTGACTCGACAGCTGGCTCAGAACTTTTGTGTTTTCTCGATGCATACTCAGGATACCACCAGATCGAGATGAGTAAGTCGGACCAATTGGCCACTTCGTTCACTACCCCCATACGACACGTTTTGCTATGTCACGATGCCCTTTGGGCTGAAAAACGCGGGTGCCACGTACCAGCGGACAATGCAACGTTGCCTGCACGACCAAATTGCTCGGAACGTTCACGCCTATGTGGACGATATAGCAGTGATGTCTAAAAGGTCAAACGACTTAATCTCCGACTTAAAAGAAACCTTTGATAATCTCCGGAAATACAACATGATGCTTAACCCTAAGAAGTGCGTCTTCGGGGTTCTAGCCGGCAAATTGTTGGGTTTCATCGTTTCACAACGCGGAATCGAGGTCAACCCGGAGAAAATCAAAGCCATCTTAAACATAAACTGTCCAGCATGCCTAAAGGACATTCAACTACTAACAGGTTGTATTGCAGCAGTTAGTCGGTTCGTCAGCCGACTTGGAGAGAAGGCTCTGCCGCCGTACAAGTTGCTGAAGAAGGCGGACAAATTAACGTGGACGGACGAAGCAGATGCATCATTGAAGTAGCTCAAGGAGATTCTTTCCTCAGCGCCCATCCTTGCAGCACCCGAACCTGGAGAGCCCCTGTTAATATACATGGCGGCAACCAGCCGGGTAATCAACATCGTCGCCGTGGTAGAGAGGAAGGAACCAGGCTATGAGCACGGAGTTCAACGACCAGTTTACTACGTGAGCGAGGTCTTGACAGAGTCCAAGCAGAGTTACCCGCACTACCAGAAGATAGCTTATGGAGTATTCCTTGCTTCTCGGAAGCTGAGGCATTACTTTCGAGAGCACCCAATCACAGTGGTGAGCAAGACTCCACTGTCCGACATTATCAATAACAGCGACGCTACAGGAAAGGTCGCGAAGTGAGGCATTGAACTTGCCGCCTTCAAGATCACCTACAAGAGACACGGCGCTATCAAGTCACAAGCCTTGGCTTATTTTGTTGCAGATTGGACGAAGATGCCAGATGCTACTCCGTTCACTACTAGGAAAATGCTTATAGGTAAACTCAGTACTAGTGGCCCACATATAAAACGATGCGCCACATATATATACTAGTCATGCACCCCTTAATGGTGCCCCACTAGTATTCGAATAGTAGTGACACACACGTAAATCGATGCGCCACTTATATGTGTTGTACGACCTGTATTGGGTGCCTCCAATTATAAGCGGCGCACCAGATAAGGGTGGGTCACTAGTATCTTCAATACTAGTGGCCAACCCTTATGTGGTGCGCCACTTATAAGTGGGGGCACCAGCCTGGTGGTAGGTGGCAGTTCAGTAGTGGCACACCGCATATTGGTGCCTCACTAGTATACTAACATGGTAGGTTTTTAAGCACATGTCATGTACCACCTCCCATTTCCCCCTTCTCTCCTCTTCAAAGAAGTAGATCGACTTGTTCTTATTTTATAATTTTCTTTTTATGGTTTTTATCAATATTTGACATCTAAAATATTAAAATTATGTTTTATAGTTTATATTATATTTGGACCATGTTTCCATATTCAAAATGTATCTTTTGTCAAGCTTCATGCAGTAGCCAACGCAACCAAAAGTCCGAACTGATGGAAAGGACTAGTGCAATCCACTTATAGACTTCAACACCCCCTCTCACGTGTGACGGAGAGAAGTCAGCACGTGTAACCGAAAAAGAGCGACGGCGCGCGAACTCACGTATGACTCAAGAGGCCTATACGTGGACACAGAGGGGTCAAAAGCAATTTTAGGATAAATTGCGAAAGCCAGGACTTGAACTCGAGACCTTAGGCTCTGCTACCATGTCAAACTTTATGCAGTAGCCAACGCAACCAAAAGTCCGAACTGATGAAAAGGGCTAGTGCAATTCACTTATACACTTCAACACCTTTATTATAGTACTGGACAATGTTTTTATATTTAAAATATACTTTAAAAAATGGCCACGAGAATCGAACCTGGGTCGCCACTTTCAGATTAGTTGGAGCAGGTGGGCCATGTAGATATTGTTAGCAGAACACCCTCTGGATTCTTTTTTTTTGTCTTAGTAGACCTCTTATAATTATAATCTAGTTAAGCGCAGAGACGGCCCTTTCCCTCTTATTCGGTCAAACACTGCCTCCCTGGACTGCCGCGAAGCCGCCGCCGTCGTCTGTCGCTGTCCACTGCTCGAAGACGCCGCCACTCCTACCTGCCGCCGCGAGCACCGTTGAGGTGAGCGTCGCTCCCCTCCCCCATACCCCTCTCCCCAATCTCACCTCGCTGGAGCTCGTGGTCGTGGGGAAGTGCTGCTGGAGCCGTTCCCTCCCCTCCCTCCTGCTTGTCTTCCCCCACCTCCCTCCTGTAAAGTGCCTCCTTTTCCTCTGGCTAGCGGCGCCCCCTCCCTTCGCCCCACTTCTTTCCTAGATATAATCTAGAGCGTGGTGTGTCGTGTGCGGCCGACGATTTGGAATCTCGACATCTTCGGACGAGCAGCGAGCAACTGCAGCTGGGGAATGCGGCAGGAGGCCAGCAAGCAGCTCATGATTTTGGTGGCCGGCCTGCGCCTTGGTGGCCAGCATCAATGAATCATACTATTCATGAAGTGTGTTTGTAAATGATTAATGCTTCATTGTTTTTTGATTGTGTGATTAGAGAAAATTTATGTTAATAATCTGTTGCACTTTTGCTTTTTGACCTTGCTTACAATAATCTGCAACCGATTCATCTTGATCATGCTATTTTGGAGTTAGTACGTGCTAGTTTGGAATCACAGCAAGGAAAAACCTGTACCTTTCCACTCATATGTATCTCTGATTGATCCAAATTCACCTTTTTGTATGACTGACGATGAAAGGCAGCTGCATGTAGGTGCACTTGTTGAGGAATCACTCGTTTCTTGCTTCTGATTGTGGCATGGAGATTCTATTTTAACTTGCTATACATGGTAGGATCATGCTGTAACAATAGATTTGTTGCGATACTAATCCAGAGTCAGGTTAGTAATGGAGATCGGCTGTTACTAGTTGAGTGGCAATCTTTTGTCTAGTTCGTGGGAATAGACTGCCTTCTATACACTTTTTATTCAATGCATCGTTCAGGTTAATTCTAAGCACTAATTCGTGATTTCGAGGGAACCAAATGATTTCGAATGGGCGCCGTTCTTTTTCAAATTTAGTGGATGCAATTTCTCTATATGGTGTTCAGTTTGATCCTGAATTTTGGTTTCAGTTTTGACCATGTCATGTTCTTGCGTGTACTTGTTCTTGGCACGGGAAGTTTGTGTTAATTCATTTGAAGCGAGATAAGAGTTGGTGTAGCACAAGTCGGACTTTCTTATACCTTCAGGCTCGTGCATCTATATAACACTGTATTTTTTTTATTCTGAACATGACCAGGTACTATACTAGTGATTTCAGTTAAGCATTTTTGAATAAGTTCTTTTACAACTAAGCTACTGTTGGAACTAAGTTCTGTTAGACTGTCCTGGTACTGGGAGTGTGTTAACTGAATTTTGTGTAAATGTGCACATGCAACACTTTGTGGAAGTGACTGGATGGTGGCACGTGCGCATGGTGGACCGGAGCAGCGGGAGGACGGCGCCTGCGCCTGGGAGCACCAGGGCTACCGTCAACTTCGACTTCCTCCCTGACCAGCACCACGATGACCACAAATGACTAGTATGTAATCTGAATTTAGCAGTGAGTAGTTGCTCTGCTGTGTGAGAATTTGTTGATGGTTGTCTAGTAGCTTAACACAAATTTAGTTAAGTGAACTAAATTTTTGTAGATGATTGTTTGCTTCATGCTGAGACGAACCCATACTATCCTTGCTGAGATGATTGTTTGCTTCATGTAAAAAATATCTAATAAAAGATTAACATCATGCTACTATTGTAAGAACGACAGATAGTTGTTGCTGTAAAAGATCTAGTAGATCGCAATGATTTGTCACTCAAGTCCTAATAAGTTGAGCTCTGATGTTTTAAAAAGAAAGAAAACGTCATGATTGCAATTGGGCATCAAAGTAGGTAAATGAAGCCGTTCAAAGTATTATTTTTTGTGACCCGGCCTATTAATTTTGAATCAGAAACTAGCACTAGTGAGCATTAAGGTATAACAAAGTCGAAATCAGCCCATAGTATAGATATATCCTTGCTAACCTACATATGGATTAACTTGTATAAGCTGTTGTACAACTGAGTTAGAACTTGAAGCTAATACTAGTATCTCGAATTCTATCTATATCTGGCTAACACAACACATTATATCCTGTTTTAAGTAGTAGTAGTCGGTAGCTTCTCCGGTAGTTATATACTTATGTATAGCAGCTCATATACACAATCATATGTATGTACAACAGCTGATATGTGTATGTAGAGCACAGGCAGAAGCTAGGTAGAGGAACCACCGGAGGAACCAGAACTGGATGAAGACCTACATCGTAGTCCTCACCGACTACCACTGTGATTGCGGTTCTAGGGTATTTGATGGTAGTTTAGGTGACTATCTCCATTCACTTGAAAATGATAGCTACTCGATTGGTCTCGAGAGATGCACTTGTGTAATAATTTGACACTTGTCTCTATTTTATATTCTAAGTAATGTGATGAACTATAATTGTCTTGATCTTATCTCTGTTTAGGTCAATTCCATTATGTGATCAGTTTATGTCTATCTGTATATCGTACTATGTTTGAACCGTATAACCGTGTATAAATACCTATACAAAGTATTTAAAAATTGAATTTCAAAAAATATAGTAGTGACCCACCAATTTTCCTACTAGTGGCCCACCTGGATGGTGCGCCACTAGTATCTATTATTAGTGAGGTATTGTGGGGGTGCGCCACTAGTATATATATTATAAGTGAGGCACCACCAGGTGTGCCACTAGTAAACTTTACTAGTGGCGCCTCTCTAGTGGCGCACCACTAGTGGGCCACTAATGTCCAAATTCGGTGCCTCACTAGTAGGGTATTTCCTAGTAGTGGTTGCCGGAACCAGAGTATTGGGTAATGCACTTTGACGGATCAAAGCTGCTCAACGGCTCGGGGGCTGGTGTATTGCTACAGTCAACAACAGGAGACAAGCTACACTACGTTCTGCAAATCCACTTCGAGGCTACAAACAACATGGCGGAGTATCAAACACTCATTCACGGACTACGTGTAGCCAAGGATATTGGCATCAAGCGCATAGTTTGCTGTGGAGATTCCGACTTGGTTGCCCAGCAGGTGGCTGGCACCTGGAATGCGCGGAACCCTATGATGGTGGCATATCGAGACGAAGTGGACGAGATAGCCAAGAGCTTCTTGGGCTACGAAGTCAAGTATGTACCTAGGGAGCAAAACGAGGCGGCTGATCTACTGACTAAGCTTGGATCAGGGCGCAAGTAAATTCCGCCAGGAGTTTTCCTAGAGCACCTGCGCACACCATCTGTGAAGGGAGCCGACATCGACAACCCGGATAGAGCTGACTCTTTCGTCAACATGGTGACTAAGGTCCCTCCGGCTTGGACAAAACCGTTCATGGAATATCTCGAACACGGAACTTTGCCCGACGACGAGCAAAGGGTTATACCATAACTAATGGGCAACTCTACAAAAGGAGCACTACTGGTGTATACCTAAAGTGTGTTTCTCAGCTAGAAGGTATGGAAATCCTACGCGAAATCCATCTCGGAGATTGTGGGCATCACGCCGCTCCTCGATCATTGGTCGCAAAGGCCTTCCAGCAAGGATTCTACTGGCTGACCACGAAGGCGGACGCCGACAAGCTGGTTGAGACATGCATGGGATGCCAGTATTATGCCCGAAAACCACATGTTCCTGCTGAAGAACTACGAACAATACCAATAACTTGGCCGTTTGCAGTCTGGGGGCTGGACATGGTGGGACCGTTACAAACGGCACCTTGTGGGTTTACGCATCTGCTTGTAGCAGTTGACAAATTCACTAAATGGATAGAAGCTAAACCCATTAGAAAGCTTGATGGGGCAACTGCCCTCAGGTTCGTCCAAGATCTAGTGGTGAGATTTGGTCTCCCACGCAGCATTATCACCGACAACGGCAGCAATTTATCACTCGGAGAAGTGGAGGCTTATTGCTGGGAGAAAGGCATCCGACTTGACTTTGCATCTGTGGCACACCCACAATCCAATGGTCAGGTTGAGCGAGCCAATGCATTAATTCTGCAGGAAATCAAGCCACGTCTTGAGGCACCGCTACATAGAGCAGCTGGAGCCTGGGCGGCAGAATTGCCATCTGTGCTGTGGAGTTTGCGAACTACACCCAACAGATCCACCGGCTACACCCCTTACTTCATGGTATATGGAGCAGAAGCAATCCTACCTTCCGACATACTTCACGATGCACCAAGAGTTGCCGCCTACGACGAAGATGACGCTGAAGAATCCAGACGCCTAGATGTGGACCTTCTCGAGGAAGAGCGCGTTTTGGCATGCCAAAGATCCGCCATCTACCAGCAGAAGCTACGCAGCTACCATAGTCGCCGCGTTCGGCATCGCTCGTTTAAAGAGGGGGATTTGGTGCTCCGACTTAAGCAGAAGAAGTCACACAAATTATCCCCGCCATGGGAAGGACCGTTCATCATAAGCAAGGCGCTACTCAATGGGTCTTACTACCTCGTTGACAATCGTGAACTAAAGGATAGACTCAACGAGGATCATAAGTGTAAGGGGCGTGACCCGGATGATGACTACCCGGAGCTTGATCGACCATGGAACATAGCACAGCTACGTCCTTTTTACACTTAGCATTTTTTATCTAATTGTGTACCTCTTATATGATCAATGAAATAAAGCTCTCTGGTTCACTCATATTTCTGAGTGTTTTACCTCCTTTAGTGTTCATTTTTGGATCATGTAAAACCTTTATGCACAAGCCTTGCGTTTGCACTTGTGAAAATTCCTCCTACGGGCGTTAGCTTAAGTTTTCTGGTCTACACGTTCTTTGTCGTTTCTATGTGGATTCTGGAGTAGTGACTTTCGGCACTTATTGTCGGCGATTTTGTGCTCAGGTTATTGACGGTGCCATTGGGCATCATCACCTCAGCGCATGGTTCCGACAACAAGTCTTCCGACTCACGAAAGGTCAAGCATAAAAACCAAAGTAATGGATAAGCCAGCATTTGCTTAAAAAATATATACATGCTGAAAACTAGTTCTTAAGTAGCAGGAAATAACAACCATTGTTTTCTGCCTTAAGTTACATCAATAAGTTTTTCCCGCACATACACCAAAGGTGAAACAAATAATGCAAAGTTGTTCTTCATTCCTTTGGCGCAGGAGACTTAGACGCAGCGACGTCACCAACCGGAGAGCCACCCTCGAAGTCGGCGCTATGGTTGGACTCGGAAGAATCTTGGTTGCCGCTGTCGATGGTGTTCATGGGCACGAAGACGTCGATATCCACCAACTCGGCAACTTTGGTGTCATAAACCGCGATAGACGACAAGATGGCTTCGTGATTAATCTCTTTACCATCGCCGTCGACGTCGGGGATGCCAAAGGTCACCCTGTCGATGTTGGCACCTTCGTAGTGTGCCTTCACCATTGACAACGCCATCCTCGCGCCAGCCCGTGCACATGAAGCTTTCCAGCTTGTGACACGCTCGGGGGCTCGGCGCAGAATCTCCGAGTACTTCGCCACGGAGTCCGATGCCTTGATGTGTATCTGGAGGGGCTTGGCAATCTCTCTGGCTTGGGTGATGGCGGTGTTGATGAAGTTGCCGGCAAGAACCATGCATTCCTTGTCGGAAGGAGGCGATCGGGTTAAACCCATGGAGATGTAAGTTCCGACAAGGAGCTATGAGTTCAATAAATTCAAAGTATCCAGACTACAGAAATACAAGGCGGAGGAAACTTACTGAAGATGCTGGCCTTAGCCTGCCAGAGGGTGTCCGCCAGGGATTCTTTCTCTTGTTGGAGGAGCTTTGCTGTGGTTGGTTTTGCTCATCAGTAGCTTGCTTCTGATCTTTTAAGATCGCAAGCTCCTCCTTCAAGCGATTGATTTCTACGGAGGCGGAGTCCTGCAGGGCCTTCATTGAATCCTCATGCATTTTAAGCATGTCTTTCCTCTCCTCCCTAAGGATCTTGTTTTCGCTGTCCAGCTGCTGGATGTGCTTAGACTGCTCGACAATGTCCTTGGCCTTGGCAACATGTTCTGAAAAGTCGGAGAAAACAAAGTACACAGTAAGTACTCGGAGAATGTAGGCACAAAACCAAGACGGAATGCGCAAAAAGAAAACAGACTCTTGTTTTTGATGATCTGTTCCTTCAAGATGGCAGTTTTACCCTTTTCGGCTTCAAGATCTGCGCGCATCTTCTGGTACTTGTCATTGGCCATACCCCTCTGAGCATTCTCGTTCTGTGGAAAAAAGAACAAAGTTAAACCATTGTTTAGTCTACTTGGAGCATCTAGTCGGAAATTTTCCACCTAGAAGATCGGGGGCTACAGCGAGAGTTTTGGACTTAACAATATGCATAGCTTTCTTTAAGTATCTAGTCAGAACTAATTTAGTTGCAACTAGAAGCTTGGGGGCTACTGTATAAAGTTTTCAACTCAGATATATGCTTAGCTTTCTTTAAGCATCTAGTCAGAACTAATTCAGTTACAACTAGAAGCTTGGGGGCTACAATGCTGAAATTTACAAACACTGTGTATGCTACTCTTAAAGCATCTAGTCGGAACATTTCATTCCATCTACATGCTTGGGGGCTACAATGAGAAGTTTTCTAGCTTAGTCACTCTTAGAGCATATAGATGCAAAACCTATGGTTTTCCGTCTACATCCTCCGTGGCTACAATAGGATACTCATATGAAATGCAAAAGGCAAAGTAAAACTTACAAGTGCAATGATCTTGAGGTTTGTAGCGCTCTCGGCTAGCATCTTGCCAAAGGAGATGCTATTTCCTCACAATATTTCTTCTTGTCGGAGGAGCTCCTCAAGACCGCATGTCGGAGATGTCGGTGCTGTTCCAGGAACCAGAGTTGTGTTGCTCGGCGTAAGCGCCGGGTAGACTATCTTTGGGAACTCAAAAGGTTTCTGGGGAGCAAGGGCGCCGCCTTCGGCAGAAGTACCAGCTTCCACCACCGCCTTGCCGCCACCGATGGCATCCTTAGCCAGAGCTTCAGCCATTTGTTGAGCGGTGCTCTCCTGCGTTTCTTGCTCGCCGACAACAGCGAGTTCGGTAGAGGCGCCAGAATCCACTTCCATGGTGGAAGGGCCTGATGCCTCCTTAGCTTGTGAGCTTGTCGGAGCAGACGAAGGCTTGACGGCAGGAGTAGCAGGGGCGATGGCGGGAGAGGCGTCGCAATGCAGCATGTCCTTGATATTTCAAGAAGCCCCCGGTGTTTTGGAGGTCTTCTTGAGGCTGGTCGTGGCTTTCTTCCTGAAACGTGCGAAATGCATAAGTACAGGAGCAAGACAGATAAATAGACAATGTCGGAAAATGAGAAACTTACACGAGTGGGGGTGCTTTGGCAAAGGGGATCCCGGTAACTTTTCTCTTTTCCGCCTCCAGGGCGGCGGTAGTCTTCTTGGAGGCTCCACCCTCCATCTTCTTCTTGCCTCCGTTGGCAGCGTCAGAGGTGGAGCGCTTCCTCTTTCGCGCCAACGGGACCTCGTCGTTGGACACGACCATGACTTCCTTCATCTTTGGATCGTAGATTTGGGCAGCCAGGTTGCCCTCCTCCAGATCGCTAAGATGTTAAGTAAGAAATCACCGTGTTAGATAAGATGGTGTTTGCAAGACGGAAGAACTGGAGCACATGTCGTACACGGAAAATAAATACCTACCTTTGGGCACTTGCCGTCTACGAACATGTCGTAGGTGATGGTGAAGCCACGCTTTTTATCCTTCACCTTGACGATGTCCTTAAGGCGGAGCTTGACGGAGTCGCTCGAGAAGTTGTCCACGGAGATGCGGAGACTATCCCTTCTATCGCTGGTATACTCGTGCATGTACTTCGCACGGTTCTGCATAGGTTGGATTCGCCTGATGAACCAACACATGGCTAGGTCCAAGGCGGTTAAACCCGTCTCTACGAACCATTCGATCCGCCTTATAGCACGAGAAGCGTCGAGATCGGAGGGAAGGGAGGCTTGAGATCTCCATGTGGAAAATTCAGCGGCGGCTCCGTCCACAAAGTCCAGGTACGTTACTTCTCGGCCAGCCAGAGGAATGTCTGGGCCGTAAAAGTACGTCCGTTGCCAATTCTTGCAGGACTCGTGGTCGACGATGTCGGGGAACCGCCGACCAGGTCGAATCTTGAAGCTTATGGTGCCGCAATTCCTAAGCTCTTCCTTGCTGTGTCCGGCTTCATGTTTGACGGTGAAGAAGTACACGAAAAGGTCTAACCTAGGCCTTATCCCTAGATATCCCTCGCAAAGTGCCGCGAAGTTGCTAAGCACTAAGATACTATTGGGGGAAAGGTTCTGGGGATGGACCCTATAGTGATTCAAGACAGAGAGGAAGAAGTTCGAGATAGGCAGAGAAACGCCACGTACCAGCTGAGCTTTGAGGTACACCTTTTCTCCGTCTTGGGGAGAAGGTGTCACCTCGCCGGTCGGCGCCGCCTGCCAGGCGAGCCCTTCCGTCGCAGGAAGGTAGCCTTCGGCGATCATCTCTTGGATATCACGGTCAGTGATATCCGAGCCGCGCCAGTCGCCCTTGTGCGAGTCTGGTTCCTCCTCTAACGGCTCCAGCGTCGCCATATTAAGGTCACCGCCGGTGGACTCGATGACCGCCGATGCAGGGATGACTAGCCCCTCTGGAGGCACGATGATGGAGCTCGCTGGCTTCGCCGCGGCTTCGCTCAACGCCGCCAGGGAGGGAGAAGCGTTGCTGCTGCTGGCCATGGAGTGAGGATGGACGCAACTGGTGTGGATTGGAAACTAGGGTTTTTTCGTGAGTCAGGCGCGGAGAGCTCGAAGGGGCGTGCACTGGAGGAAGAAGATGATGCGAGGAGAATGAGGTAAAAAGTGGAAATTTCCCCACGGTTACTATTTATCATCCTCGGCGTCAAGATTCGTGTAGCTTGATCGGACGATTGCCGCGTAGACGACGTGTTCGCGAACGTGCGCGGAAATTTCGCCACGTCTCCAACCGTCGCCGCCAACGGTTCGTATCGCTCGCGCGGGAAAATCGGACATGATTGCGTTCTATGCATGTGTGAGTTACGAGGCGTCGCTGACCTAAGCCTACGTCGTCCTAGCTGACATGGGTAGATGAGCCGTCACATCGAAGATTCCGACATAGCATGGCATACATAAGATGAGCCGTCACTTTAATATCTGCTAGTCAAACTAACAGCATATGCAATGTCGGGTCTAGTACATAGCATGGCATACATAAGAGATCCTATGGCTGAGGCATAGGGAGTATTACTCATCCTTTCTCTATCTTCTGCCATTGCAGGACTTTGAGTTTTAATCAAGGTCGTATTGGGCAACATGGGCAAGAACCCTTTCTTGCTATCTTCCGTTCCAAACCTCTTTAGTACTTTGTCCAAATATGTACTCTGTGACAATGATATTAGGCGTCTTGATATATCTCTATAAATCTTTATGCCTAATATGTAAGCTGCTTCGCGAAGATCTTTCATTGAAAAACTATTATTCAAATAATCCTTGACACTATTAAGAAGGTCTACATCATTCCCAATCAACAATATGTCATCTACATATAGTATTAAGAATGCTACAGAGCTCCCACTCACTTTCTTGTAAATACAAACTTCTCCATAAGTTTGTATAAAACCAAAGCTTTTGATTACCTTATCAAAACGTTGATTCCAACTTCGGGATGCTTGCTTCAATCCATAAATGGACCGTTGAAGTTTGCATACCTTGTTAGCATCTTTAGGATCGACAAAACCTTTGGGTTGTACCATATACAACTCTTCATCAATGTCTCCATTGAGGAACGCCGTTTTGACATCCATCTTCCATATCTCATAATCATAATATGCAGCAATTGCTAACAAAATCTTCACATATTTTAGCTTCACTACCGGTGAGGAAGTCTCATCGTAGTCAACTCCTTGAATTTGTCAAAACCCTTTTGCGACAAGTCGAGCTTTATAGACAGTAACATTACCATCAACATCTGTTTTCTTCTTGAAAATCCATTTGTTCTCAATAGCCTTCCGGCCATCCGGTAAGTCCACCAAAGTCCATACTTGGTTTTCGTACATGGATCCAATCTCGGATTTCATGGCTTCTTGCCATTTATTGGACTCTGGGCTCATCATCGCTTCTTCATATGTCGCAGGGTCATCGGTGTTGTCCACCAACATGACACTCATAATGGGATCATACCAATCAGGAGTTGTACGAGTTATCGTTGACCTGCGAGATTCCGTAGTAACTTCATCCGAAGTTTCATGATCAACATCATTAGCTTCCTCTCTTATTGGTGTAGGCGCCATAGGAACTACTTCTGGTGCTGCACTACTCGCAAGTTCGAGAGAAGGTTCAACAACCTCGTCGAGTTCTACTTTCCTTTCAGTCACTTCTTTCGAGAGTAACTCCTTCTCTGGAAAGGATCCATTCTTGGCAACAAAGATTTTTCTCTCGGATCTATGATAGAAGGTATACCCAATAGTTTCCTTCGGGTATCCTATAAAGACGCATTTTTCCGCTTTGGGTTCAAGCTTGTTGGGCTGTAACTTCTTTACATAAGCTTCGCAACCCCAAACTTTAAGGAACGACAATTTAGGTTTCTTTCCAAACCATAATTCATACGGTGTCGTTTGAACGGATTTAGATGGTTCCCTATTTAAAAGTGAATGCGACTGTTTCTAATGCATAACCTCAAAACGGCAGCGGCAAATCTGTAAGTGACATCATAGAACGAACCATATCTAAGAGACTTCGATTACGACGTTCGGACACACCATTACGTTGTGGTGTTCCCGGCGTTGTCAATTGTGAAAGTATTCCGTATTTCTTCAAATGCTCGCCAAACTCGTAACTTAGATATTCACCTCCACGATCAGATCGTAGAAACTTAATCTTTTTGTTACGTTGATTCTCTACTTCACTTTGAAATTCCTTAAACTTCTCGAAAGTTTCGGACTTATGTTTCATGATATAGATATACCCATATCTACTCAAGTCATCCGTGAAAGTAAGAACATAACGATAATGACCACGCGATGCTACACTCATTGGGACACACACATCGGTATGTATGATTTCCAATAAGTCCGTAGCCCGCTCCATCATACCAAAAAATGGAGTCTTAGTCATTTTACCCATTAGACATGCTTCGCATCTTTCAAGTGATTCGAAATCAAGTGATTCAAGAAGTCCATCGAAATGGAGTTTCTTCATACGTTTCACTCCAATGTGACCAAGATGACAGTGCCACATATAGGTCGAGTTATCACTCAATTTCAAACATTTAGCTTCAATGTTATTGATATGTGTATTACTACAATCGAGATTCAACAAGAATAGACCATCTATCAAAGGTGCATGTGCATAAAACATATTACTCATATAAATCAAATAACCATTATTCTTGGACTTAAACAAGTAACCATCTCGCAATAAACAAGATCCGAATATAATGTTCATGCTCAACGCAGGCACCAAATAAAAATTATTTAAGTATAAAACTAATCCCGATGGTAGATGAAGAGGTAGCGTGCCGACCGCGATCACGTCAACCTTTGATCCATTTCCAACGCGCATCATCACCTCGTTCTTCGCTAGTTTCCATCTATTCTACAGCACTTGTTTCGAGTTACAAATATGAGCAACCAAACCAGTATCAAATACCCAGGAACTACTACGAGTACTAGTGAGATACACATCAATAACATGTATATCGGAAATACCTTTCTTCTTGATGTTGCCGTTCTTCAAATCCGCCAAGTACTTAGGGCAATTCCCCTTCCAGTGACCTTCTCCCTTGCAGTAAAAGCACTCAGTATCAACCTTAGGCCCAGCCTTGGTCTTCTTCGCCGACGCGATAACTTTCTTACCGCCCTTCTTGAAGTTTTCCTTTTTCTTAGACTTGCTTTGCTTCTTGAATTTGGTGGTCTTATTGACCAACAACACTTGGTGCTCTTTCTTGATCTCCACTTCTGTAGACTTTAACATGGAGAATAGTTTGGGCAACGACTTGTCCATGTTTTGCATATTGTAGTTCATCACAAAGTTCTTGTAACTTGTAACTTGGTGATAGTGATTGGAGGACACAGTGAATCCCCAAAGCATTAGGAATCACTATACCCAAGCTTTGAAGCTTGCTTGTGTGCCCAGACATCTTAAGCACGTGCTCATTGACGGAGCTGCCCTCTTCCATCTTGTAGTTAAAGAACTTTTCAGAAGCCTCATAACTCTCACCTGCCGCGTGAGCCTAAAATATCATTTTGAGTTCACGGACAATATCATGTGGGTCATGGTTCTCAAGCCTTTTCTGAAGCTCCGATTCCAAACCATACAAGATAGCACACTGAACTGTGGAGTACTGATTCTTCCAAGCGAGGAAAACATTCTTTACCTCATCGGTAGCATCAGCTGCAGGTGGGTCACCCAGCGGTGCATCCAGCACATAGGTCAAATTACCAGCATTGAGGACAATCCTCAAGTTGCGGAACCAATCCGAGAAGTTTCTTCCATTGTTTGTCAACTTTTCTTTCTCTAGGAACGTATTAAAATTGATGGTAGGGGCCGCCATTGATCTACAACATATTTGCAATAGTTTAGACTAAGTTTATGACAAATTGAGTTCTAATTAATAGTTAAATTAATCTAGGTGAACTCCCACTCAAAACAATATCCCTCACATTGTTTTAGTGATCACACGAACCAAATCCACCACATCAAAATCTATCATCACGAGAGTTGATGTAGCTTCAATGGCGAACAATCAACATGTTCATCATATCTACTATATGACTCATGCTTTACCTTTCGGTGATCCGTGTTCCGAGACCATGTCTGTACATGCTAGGATCATCAAGATCAAACCTTAGCTTCCGCATGAGGAAATCTGGCTTGCTCCCGTTGTATACACTCGTAGAATCTAACACACCCCATCATCACATGGTGCTTCGAAACAACGAGCTTTAGCAACGGTGCCTACTAAGGATGAACACTTTATAACTTGAAATTTTGTGAGAGGGATCATCTTATAATGCTACCGCCGCGAACTAAGCAGTACAAGATGCATAAAAGGATTAACATCACATGCTATTCATAATATGTGATATGATATGGCATTTTTCTTGTGCTTCTGATCTCTATCTTCAAGCACAAACATGATCTCCATCATTACCAGTATGGCGTCAAGGTCAATGGCACCGCTTCATGGTTGTCGTCCACCAGCATCAACTATTACAACTACTTTGAATAATAGACACGAAGGTCTTAACGGAATTGAAAGACAACCATATGGCTCCTGCCGGTTGCCGACTTACAATAAGGAACATTGCATACATCATATATAATCACAATCATGGCCATATCACATCACATCATACCCCCACAAAACAAATTTAGACGCCTCTAATTTTCTTTGCATCTTTTACGTGGTTTGGAGCTTTCAATAAGTGCCATTCTAACTTACGAACAAGAAACACAACGTCGATACTAGTATTGTCAATCACCCGTTGTAAATTGAATCTTAACTATGTTGGAAGAAACAGGTACCCGCAAAGCCACTTATGCAATACTAGTTGCATGTCAAGCGTGGAGCAAGTCTCATGAACGATGTCATGTAAGGTTAGCACGGGCCGCTTCATCACAACATCCCGCAAGATGCAAAGTACACAAGAAGAAATCGACAACAAAAGCATCAACGCCCACAATGACCATTGTGTTCTACTCGTGCAACAGATCTACATATAGACACAGCTCTGATACCACTGTAGGGGTTCGTAGCTTGGAAAACAAAAAAATTCTACCGCATGCACACAAACAAGCCAATATCTATCTACTAGATTGAAGCAACGAGTCGATTAGAGTACCCACCCTTGAAGATTCCAAAGCGGTTAACGAGAGCAGATTCTCGTGGGTGATGTGGTCGTACACTTGCCCATCTCAAGATCGCGTAGACGATCCTTTCTGCGCTGCGTTCCGGCAGCGCTTCCGCAGTCGGTCACACGTTAGGTACTCGATGAAGACCTTCCTCTCCCTTGTTCCAGCAGGCAGCGGAGGTTATAGTTCTCCCCTCGCGATTTCGGTAGCACGACGGCGTGGTGTCGGAAGTAGAGTTAAGATCCCGTAGGGCTTCTCCTAAGCCCATGCGAGTTATGGTGGATCTAGGGTTTCCGGCGATCTATGTTTAGAAGGCTGGAGAGGAGGAGGAGGTGTCGGCGACGACTAGGGCGACGACGACGGACCGGCGGAGGCGCAAGGCGGCGGCTTGGGCGGCGGCGGCGCACAGTGGGGAAGGGCTAGGGCTTGTGGTCTTTGGGGCAGCCCTCCCCTCTATTTATGAGAGGGGGGCAGCCTTGGGAGAGGGGATTTTGAATCCATACCCAAACCCAAGTTGGATAGAAGGAAGGACTCTTTCCTTCTTCCACTAGGAAACTATAGTTCCAGTTTGACTTTTCAAACCTCCCTTTTGACTTTCATTTTAGAGCTTTAATTTTCTCTCATAAATGCCCAACCAAGTGACCTAGGATATGATCCAATAATTCCACTAACCCATGACACATTCATGGACCATTCCCCTTTCGGTCCGGCGAACCTTCTAAACCCTTCTAGAACCTCTCCGATGAAAACATCGAAATCATTCCCGAACTCCGGAATCGGACTTTCCTTATATGAATCTTATTATCCGGACCATTCCGGATCTCCTCGTGATATCCTGGATCATATCCGAGACTCTGAACAACATTTGGTTTCCCTACTTACATTCCATATCTACTAAACAACATCAAATCCTTAAGTGTGTCTCCCTGCGGTTCGTGAATTATGCGGACATGACTCAGACACTTCTCCGATCAATAACCAATAGAGGAATCTGGAAATTCATATGGCTCCCACATATTTCTACGATTACTTTGCGTTCGAATGAACCACTTACATATGATACCAATTTCCCTTTGTCTCACGATAGTTTACTTATCCGAGGTTTGATCGTCGGTATCTCTGCATACCTAGTTCAACCTCGTTACCGATAAGTACTCTTTTCTCGTTCCCGTGATATGTGATCCCTTGTGAGCCAGTCACATGCTTGCAAGCTAATTGGATGACATTCCACTGAGAGGGCCCAGCGTATATCTATCCGTCATATGGATGGACAAATCCCACTCTTGATCCATGTGCCTCAACACATACTTTCCAAACACTCAATGCCACCTTTATAGCCACCCAGTTACGGTTTTGGTGTTTGATGTCATCAAAGCATCCTTCCGGTGATAGTGATTAGCATGATCTCATGGTCGAAGGAATTAGGTTACTATGTATCAGAAAGCTTATAACAAACAAACTATTGAAATGACTTGATCTTTATGCTACGCTTATCTATAGGAGTATGTCCATCATACCATTCTCCTAATGATATGATCTTGTTGTCAATAACATATCAATGTTCATGATCGGCAAACCACGATCATCTATCAACCAACAAGCTAGTATTACAAAGAGGCTTTACCAGGGACTCTAATTTATTTTACAAATCACCCAAGTATTAATGTTTCCGGTTAATACATTATAGCATGAATATAAAAATTTATCATAAACACAAAGATATAATAATAACCACTTTTATTATTGCCTCCAGGGAATATCTCCAACAGTTTGCACTTCCTTGCCTCTTCTATATTGCGGTTAATCAATTTGTCTTTGGCTGCTTACTCCTTCAACCGACTGCAGCTCACTACCTGGAGTCGACCGATCAAGCTCTCTAAAAGCTGCCGGCAGAGGAGGCTGGCTGCGAACTGACCGCCTGGGACCTGGTGAAGGTTTTGGTGGAGGAAAGTGATGACCTTCGCAATGTCGCCAACGACTTCTTCCAATATGTCTGGCCGGAGGCGGGTGAGTCACACGACATTGCCAGCTTGGCGCTCGCGCTGACCCGCGGCATTGACGTGTTGGAGATCCACAAGGAGTGGGCGGCGCGCAGCGGCGTGGAGATGGCCCTGGCCCTAGTGAAGTCCTGGTATCCAGATGCGGATCTGGGTGTGCTCACTCGTGGCTTCAAAGTCGGAACCAACTACGAGAGCCTCCGCGAGAGAGTCCCGACGATCAGGTCCCGTGGAGTAAAGATCGGCATGTATGTGGATCGGGAGAGCGACTTCCGCGACCCCTCTGAGCCGATGCCGTCCCACTGGATATCGGATCCTGCAAGAGCCGCCAATGTTGCCTCCTCAAGCCAGGTACCTGTGGCCGGCACCAATCTGCCTCCTTCAGCCGGATGCCTGTAGTCGGCGCCAACACTCCCTCTACCAGCCCGAGTCCTACTCTAGCAGCCGATGCTCCCTCTGCTAGCCCAACTCCTGAGCCTTGATCCCTGGTATGCCAGGAGTATTTATGTCTTGGAAACTTCCTATGCGTCAGTCCTGTCATGTGGTGAAATTTGTTGTAAGAATGTGTCTTCTGCGCGAAACCTTCGTGTTTCACTTATCTATTTGATGTCCCTTTTGGCTTGAGTTAAATTTGCCTCTTTTCTTTCTAGACGTTTTTGTCCTTTGCGTTTTTTATGCGAGTTCGCGGTAGCGTGATCATTGCGTGTAGTCCTCGAGGTTCGGGCCGGCTGGAGTAGCCAGCTATGTCGAAGATCTTTGCCACCTTGTCTATTCTGATGGGTGCGCGGGAGCGCGCCCACTAGGTGTAGTCCCCGAGGTTCGGTCCGGCTGGGGTAGCCAGCCGGGTCAAATCTCTTTGCTACCTTGTTTATTCTGATGGGTGCGCGGGAGAGCCTCCAAAGGTCATTCTACATGAAATGGTGGCCCAATCTATGGATCCTAGGGGTGGAATCACCCTAGGAGAGGAGAGGATTGGAGGGTGGGTGGGGCAATGGAGGAGGTAGGGGACGGGGGAAGTGAAGGGTAACTGGTGAAGGGAGGAAGGAGGACCAGGAAGAAGGAGTAAAAAGATCTGAAACTCAGTTTTAAGTTTGGTTGAACCAAGATCCAAACCGGACGACCCGGTATATAGTTCGGAAAACCGGATCACAACCGGGGTGCAGTACTGACCCTTGAGGTACTACCAATGGGTTACCAAGAAAATCCCCATCGCCAATGGCCTTAAGTTTTCGTTCCAGGTAACTCATTCGAACAAGGAGATTGGAATTAGCCTTTGCCTTTTCAAGGGAACTCTTGGCCATGATATCCCGAAGCTCCTTGACCGAATAAGTCTTATCCTCCTCATCATCGGAGAAAACCAACTTTTTATCTTAGGCGGTAAAGCCCTTAAAATATCCCTAGGGTCTGATACCAATTGAATGTGTAAGATGGTTAACCTAGAGGGTGTGAATAGGTTTCTACAAATTTCTTTATAATCTTTTGAAAGTTTTATGCTTTGCGGAAAATAAGTGTTCCTAAATGCAAACTAGGTGAGGAAACCTAGATGATGATACACTATACTTCAAGATCGAAGGCTATCACAAAGTAAACAACACAAGTAAGAGGTTCGGTTTAGGAATAACCGAAGCACGCGGAGACGAAGATGTATTCCCGTGTTCACTCGCTTTGGGAAGAGAGCTATGTTACGTTGGGGAGGTGTGAGGTTCCACGAAGGATTCCTCAATACCACGAAGGCTCACCTTATTCTCCGAGCCTATCCCACGAAGGAATAGCTCACTTACTCGTGGTAGACTTTAAGGTAGTCTCCAAACCCTCACACACTTTCCACGAAGCAAATCACAAGCCGAATGCCTCCGAGCGAACCTAGTCGCTAGTGTTTCGCACAAACTCAAGAGTAACACGCTAACTCAATGAACTCAAGGGGGAACGTGAGTTGTCTTGGTGGAAATGTAGATCGAGACCTCCTCTTCCTTTCTACCAATGGAATTTGGATTTGGTTGGGTAGAATGGGAGATCCTCAAGCTTTTATGTTTCAACAATGGATATAGAGCGAGAGGTTCAAAAAAGGATATGAACTGGAATTCCTAACCTACTCAAGGTGGAAGAAACTATATTTATACTCCAAGAAGAAAAACTAGCCCGTTAAAGCATTTTCGGAGGATTCGGTTTTAAGTTCGGTTGGACCGGCCCATACACCGGATGGTCCAGTTCTCAGCCTAGAAAACTAGAACCCAACCGGGTTTGGTTATTGACACCAGCCTCGGTATAAGTAAACCGAGAAACCCGGTTCCAATTTGGTTTTCTGGTCATGACACCGAACAGTCCGGTCTGTGAGTCGGTTCAACCGACCTGTACACCGGATTTGCAGAAAAGCTTGATAGATATATTTTCTTCTCCTCTCTCTTTGGTGATGGATCAAGTAGGTGTAAGGGATGTGTATATGTCTTAGTAATTCATCCCCAACAAGCTCATCGAGAGAACCCATCTTAATAGTGTGGAGTTCGTAATAGGACTCAATTTACATAAAAAGTAAAACTCCGGCCCAAAGCTTCATTATCAAAATGGGGGGGGGGGTCTCCGATGACCTTCCATTACACCATCGGACTAAAACCTATGTAAGTCACTAGAAGTACCATTAGTCCGCTCTAACTACAGTGTCATTGTCAACCAAAAATAGTAGAGGGTAAAATACCCTTTCAGGAATCCATCGACTCTTGGGCGGACCTTAGTCCCTTTTCATCACCAACTTAAAGGGGCCTTACGAGTGCCCACTCACTTACCACGACCTCCACTAGGTACGCTAGAAAATCGGAGATACCCTCTTCATGGTCATGTAGAGGTTCAACCGAGTCCGCAACAAGATCCCTAAGATCTCAGACTCCAACGTCATCACCGCCTTCTCCGAGGGTGTCAAGGACATCAAGATGAGGGATCAGATCAGCATCTGAGGTGAGAGCCTCTCCACGGCTGTGGAGCTCTTCGCCATGGCTAAAAAGTGTGCCAAGGCAAAGGTAGGGAGAATGTTCGGCCTCACTGAGATGGAGACCACCCCCAAGGCCTCAAGCTCATCCAAGATCAAGGACAAGGACCGCAAGCACAAGACCGCTATTTTTTGGCCACGGAGACAGACCGGAAGAGTCCTCGCGAGAGGAGCGGCAAAAGAGAGTGGGACGATAGGTCATACTGCCACCTCCACAATAAGCATGGGCACCCCACTAACGACTGCTACGAGCTCAAGAAACTCCATGACATGCACAAAAGCTAGAGGAGGGGAAGGCATGGCGGAGAGCGAGGCGACCCGAGGGGTGGTAACCAGGGGGCGAGCGCTGGAACAATAACTCTGGTAGCCGCGACGCCCCTCAGGCAGGTCACCAGGGTAACACCACGCACCAACATCCCCACCACAAGATAAAGGACATGCCAAGGATACCGTGGGCTACCAAGTGCCGCAGGGTCCCATAGCCTGCATCCTCGGCAGTTCCCTTGCTTTGACGTCCAACAGGCACTTCAAGATACTCACTTGTGAGGTTGCCGCCGCCAGATCAGTGGTTCCATCCCCAAAGCTCAAGTGGCCCCAGTGCACCATCACCTTTGACGCCCGTAGCCACCCCACTGCCACCAGGCCTGTGGGCACTCTCCCCATGATCTGGACCCCTACCATCAACAACATCACCGTCGTGAAGACCCACATCCATGGAGGTGGAGGCTTGAACGTGATCTCCACCGAGACGTTTGCCTAGCTGCAAGTGCCCTACGACAGGCTAATGCCGACCATTCCGTTCTCAGGAGTGACCAACGGGGCCACCATATCTATCAGGCAGGTGTGCCTCTCCGTCACATTCGGGACACGCGACAACTATTGCATCGAGCTCATCGACTTCAACATGGCCCACATCAGCCTCCTGTACAACGTCATCCTCGTCTACCATGCGCTGGCCAAGTTCATGGCGGACACTTACCACACCTACAAACTTGTCAAGATGCCTGGAGGTAATAGCGGGGTCATCACGGTCTGTTGCGACAAGGTAGAAGCCTTGCGCTTCCTTGAGCACACCTACAAGACTGTGGCCGCCACCTACCCTAAAGACTTGATGCCCTGGACTATGTTGTAGGCTCCACGAGGAGGAAGCAGATGGTGTACTAATAAAACGCCATGGCCAAAAGGACGCCAGCTGCTCTGTTCTTGCCTCGCTAGGAGCATGGCGGGATCAGTGCCCACATACTAAAGAGGGACTTAGGGCCTCCACCACCCACCCTCGCGAGGGATGGGGTTTCTCCAGAGAACTGCGTCGACCCAGGGGCTCCTGACTTCTCGGTGGACTACACTTAGTGCGTGTACAACATCGACTGCCTCCCCGATGGAAGCTAAGCTATCAGCTGAGAAGGAGTACAGGACTGCTGCAAGGTGTACAAACCTCTCCGAACGGCACGCCTAACTCCACGAATTTTTGAAGGTGACCCTTAAAAAACTCTCATCCCTTACAACTTTATGTCCTGTAAGACCCCATGCGAGCCACGGAGGCATTGTAATAAGCTTGAACTTCTGGCAGTTTTCGGAATCTTGTGCTTCGTGCACACATTGATGTTTGGTTTTCCCTTGGAAAATCAATTCTCCAAAAACCGCGCCACCTGGGTTCCCTCACATGCACCGAACGAGCAGGGGGATAGTCACGCTGCTCATCACCGGGTCACTCCTCGTCAACATCAGAGCCTAAAGTGTCGAGCTCTGAACTTACGAACTAGTTCCAGCTATAAGTCACCTCACCCACGATTCCTGGTGCATGATACCCTCACGCGGTGCCTGCATGGACCTCCAGTGGCACACATCTTTTCCTTATGACCCTCTCTTGGTAAGGTCTATGGGGCGGCTCTTGAGGCAAAGCTCTCTAACGAACAAAAAGTACATGACCTAAAGTTTCGAGCTTTGAACTTAAGGACCGGGTCTGACGATGATTCACCTAACCCACGATTCCTGGAACCTGGAGTTCTCGCATGTCATATGCGCATGATTTCACAGGTGTGCGTTTTCTTTTGCCCTACGAGGCGGCTCGTGAGGCACTGCCCCTCCAGCGGCCCAAGCTCTTAGGACCTAAATTGTTGACCTCTGAACTTGATGACCGATTTCGGCAGTATGTCACCTCACCCATGGATCAAGATCAAATAGTAATAAAAAATATATCAGTGCAACAAGCTCTTGAGGCACTGTCCCTCCGCGGCCCAAGCGATCAGGACCTAAAGTGTCGAGCTCTAAACTTACTGACTTGTTCTAGAGGTAAGTCACCTCACCCACGGTTCCTGAAAAACCGTCATGCTAAACCTACAAACCCTCTAAAAGGGCTAACAAAATAAGCACTTACCCTATGTCGCTCTCCTCGAGAGGATTACGGGGTGGCTCGTGAGGTACACCCTCTCCAACGGCCAAATCTCTCTAGGACCTAAAGTGTCGAGCTCTGAACTTACGGTCCAAATACGGTTGTAAGTTACCTCACCCACGGTTCCTGGCCTTTAAAAAAATCAAAAATCCTCGTGCTAGACCGATGGTCTTCTCCTCGAGAGGCCTATGGGGTAGCTCGCAAGGCACTGCCCCTCTAACAGCCAGAAATATGCAAGATCTAAAGTGTTGAGTCCTGAACATACGGTTGTATTTTGGAGGTATGTCACCTCACGTATAGTCCACAATGATCAAAAACTCTCCGCACGAGCATATGTTTGGCCTGCCTCTACATGCATGCTTTCTCTACAGTCGTCTCCTCGAGAGGCTCCACGAGGGACGCATGAGGCAAATCCCTATGGTGGCGTGGTCACTCGACTTGTGGCCTAGAAAGGGACCAGCAACAAGTTACCTCACCCGCCATAAGGCGCCTACATTTCAACACTCTTCCTGGGAGGAGGCTCACGAAACAAGGATACGCACAAACCTCACACGGTTGGCTCCGCTCAGGAAGCCGACCCTAAAGGCACGCAAAAGCTCATCGTAGGTCACTACGCATGATGCACGACATAACCACCAAGGCCACTGGCTAGAAGCACTCCGCGCGAGAGGCGCCCTTCTGGCGCCACCACTAGAAGCCATCTGATCAGGTGCGGCCTCCACAAGCACCCCCTCACAAGGACTTTGTCTCTTGGCGTCACCCCCTTAGTGGGTCCACAGGGGGCTCGCGAGGTCCACCACCTAGAAAGACAATGCATCCGCTGGCGCCGGGTCCGCCGAATTGGCGTCGCGCTATGAAGACACACAAAACTCCAAGCACTACAACAAAAGCATTAAGAGGAGAAATGACAAGTGCAAAGATTCGCTCACAAACATCCATAACAATCTTCCTTGTAGTCCAGCAAGAAGACAAGAAACTAAAAGGATACTAGGTCTACACTAGCAAAATACATACGGCCGCAAGGGCGTGGCGATTGCTGTGGCAAGGACCCTTCCCCATACCCTCAGGGGAGGTATAGAGAGTAGGTAACCAGGCATAGAAGAGTGTCAAACACCATGAGAGAGAAGTTTCCTCTGCTGGTGTAGCGGAACCATAGCACTAAGGTGCGCCGGATACGGTGGGCGATGTGGAAGCAATCCCAACCGTCAGAGAAGTATATCTCGTCAGATAGGAGGGTCACGATGCATACCCTCCACCTCTCGTGCCCGGCAGAGTGCCACAACTCCACCTCCTGAGGAAGGTCCACCATGACCCCAAGGGAAAAACGCGAAGGGAGCCTCACCCTTGCGTACAAGTCAGAGTTCCCGAGGATGATGACAAAGTCGATCACCTGTGCAGGCTCGAGATTGTATTCTATCTTTATCACCACAGGAGGGGGAAGCGCGATTATGGGTGAAAAGGGCCCTGATTCGACGCTGGATCTTCCACCACGCCCCCCGCAGCGGCCAGGACCGCTCCCACATGGACGGCCGTGACCGCGCCTTACCAGAGCCTCACAGGCGGGCGCTTCTGCACCCAAGGTCAGGGCCATGGCACGGGCGGCATCGGCCGCCGTGTTTCCCTTTACCGGTCCCACGCGGGAGCCCACCATTGTGCTTTACGAGAAGGACCGCCTCCATCTCGGCCGGATCACCCTCGACCTCAACCATCTCCACGATGGGAAGGGAAGGATAAGCCATCAAGGAGGAAGGCACTTTGGCTCAGGTGCTCAAGGAAGGGAAAGAGGAATGGTGGCATGGAGTGAGAAGAACACGCAATCGCCCCAATATAATAGAGCCAATTGAAAAGGCACATCATTGCGCCTGTCATGCGATAGCAACTACAAGGCCTCACATGCCGTTGTATCATGGGAACAACTCCTAAGGCGGACGCAACATGTCCAGGATCACTGACCAATATCCCGCGGTCGCTTCAGCTCCATAGCCAAGATGATGCCGTGGCATGTCCGTGTTGACCATGAACGCACTAGGACCCACCAACCGTCCTAGGACACTTGCCCCTTCGAGTCCATCAGAGGACACGTGCAAGCCAACCAGCCGGGGGCTATAGTTAAGGACCTGGCAACCGGGTGCCATGTCCTGACAGTTATTAGGCCCAACGCCTACTAAAAGTGAGCCTTCAAGAGGCCATAATGCCTCTGGAGGCAGATCGGGCGGGCGTACCCTGGGGAGGCCTCGCTTCACTAGGAGACACCCTCTAGAGGTGGACCCTCCCCCTGTGGTGCTCCACCACGCGGTTCTTCTTTGGATGCTTTGGAGCATGCTCTAAGGCCTTTTGGTAATCCCACTAGGCGGCCAGCAGGCATGCGGGACCCGACAACGGGTACAACAGCTCTGCGCCCTCCCTTCGCCTTGGTAAAGGAAGGATATGTCTGCTACCTTTTCTGCAAGGAAGGGACTGACGACCTCAGCAAGGCAGGTGCCCAACTTTGCCGTATTGGTGTAAGGAAGATAACAAGCAGTGTTAGATGAGGAAAAACGAAGCAAAAGAAGGCCACTTTACCAAGGGATAGAGAAGCATCCAGCACCCAAGACCCGGTCCATCGAAAAACAGTCTTGTAGACTAGGGCCTCGAGGAGGGACACTGTGGTAGCTCTTCCTGCCCAAATATTGAGGGAAGAGGCCCATCCCCGCCCTATATAAGGGGACCTTCTCCTACCTTAGAACAGATCAATCTTTGAGATCTAGAACCCCAAACTTTCATCCTCCATTGTACACTCGCGAAGCACACGAGCAATTGAACAAAGCAGGAGTAGGGGCCTTACCTCCTCACGAGGGTCCCGAACCTAGGTAAAAAACCCTATGTCATCTCTCTTTCGTGTGCTTGCTCCACCGTTACCACCATTGTTGAGGCTCCATAGAAGCGCATGTTCATCCCCCTCACGAACAAAGGGATCGTTGGACCCTAGTTTCCTTTGCGGGACAAATCTCTGACATTCTGTAAGAAAAAAATCAATTAAGTGTAGAGAAGACAATACATACCATGGTGTTGAACCCAAGGTATGAAAAAATTATCAGCATTTTACACTTCAATATCAAAGGACATGTCTACTCTATCATATGAAAATGTGAGAACATCATTCTGCTCAATGTTATAAGCTGCACATAACCCCCTCCAATATGGCCCACATAATGCTACCAACCTCCCTAAATTGCCGTCATACATCACATAGAAGTAGTATTCTTCACTTCTTCTGTATTTATCATGGCAGTCAATCCGATCACGGATCTAGGTCAGATGTGGACCAACATAGAATTGTCTCATATGATCAACGAAACAACTAGTAATACCCTAAATTAATTTGTGAAATAGAAAAAATACAAAAGATCGTGAACATAAAGAAGTATATATATGTCAATTTTAAATAAGATCAGCAACATCTGAATATGCACATGTATATGGCAATTGACAATACTCACAAATCCCTCTGAAAAATACGGTGATATCACGCTCATTCTAAAATACATCATATTGTCTAGTTTTCCGCTCCCACACCAGGTAGGTTGCTATTGACATGTCACACATTTGTTTTGAGACGTTCCTTTTTTATGAACAAAAAAATTACAAAAGATCAGGACAATAAATGATATGATGATACTAATACCATCTCTAAACACTACTTCTACCAGTGTAAAAAATCTACAATTCTATAAGTTACTAATGATGTGCAAACTATACTAATCTGCAATTCTGCACACATATATCGAAGAATGTTATTCACAAAATCTCAGCAGAAATGACACCAACAAAAATGTAATCCCCTGGACCCTAAGCTCTAAATCACAAGCCGGTATAACCCAAAAGTGTATAAGGTTTCCTACCATGGAGGCCCAAGGAACACCCACATGTAGGTCCCGTCTAAGCGGAACATGGCACGGTATCGGCCAACCACCCTATCAACTTCTCGTGGTTATAGCTTCATGTGCGAGAGATGTAGCCGGCTGGACTATGAGTCAAGCATACAAAAATGAGTATGTATGCCAACGACATACAAGAGTATATAAGAGCCAAACCATCTAAAAGAAATAGAAATATTGCAACGCCATATGGTAAGATTCAAATATCCTAGATAGATATAATATTTTAGGATACATCCTCATACATCACACATCAGAGTATCAAGCGGAAGCAGAAAACAAGATCCGAGTATGGATAATTAGCAAATTGGCATAAGATGCCCTGAAATTAAGCACATCCGACCACAAATCTCATTTATCTTCTTGCCTCGGAATCTCTACAACTGATGATCGTTGCCACCTTCATGAGTATCCTCGACCCAGTACCATTCCTGTGATTATACCTGTCCATCTGAACAATATTTATCGTGTGATATCCTAGGGGCTCATCAAGTCTTTATGCATCTAAAGGGAGCAACCTGAGGATGACGCAATTACCACGAAAATAAAGCCTAGCAGTTCTATAGAGACACACTAAAACATCCGCCTAGCCAATAATAAATGGATGTTGATTAAATAAATAACAGTTAATTACCCAATAGATATTTATCAACAAAAGTAAGCATCACTCTCCCACCTCGCCTTTCCTAAACAAGAAGGATGAAGAACATCCCATCCGTTGTCATTTTTATTAATCATTCCAATAATGTTGCACTATTACTAGTCAAGTTTAATCATATTAAAAGCGGTACTTTAGTTATGCTTGTCTATGATCGAGAAACTGTCCTCCAAGTCATCCATAACCATGGACACGACTTTCAGAAAGATTTATCCTGTAGGGGTACAGAAATAGCAACACACGCATGATCAACCTCAGAAAAACCAAATAAAAACCCAACAAGGCATCACGAAAAAGCATTCGCAAGATTCAAAGATGATTTCAGGGGGAGACCCCACTAAGAACCTTGCAACAAAGTTGGACGGGTCCGAGATGGACCCGATGTTTGTGTTAATATAAATGACTAGGAACCCGAAATTATTACTAGGCTTGTCGATACCACGAAAACACTCCGTAATACAAAACATTACAATATTAAATGCTTCTCGAGCAACAGTAGTAAATAATGGCATAAGACATGATAGTAATAACATCCTAAACTAATTGTGGCCCCAAGAAATTAAATGTGACACAAGCTAGGACTAAGGGGATTGATGGACCCACATGTAGAAAGTGCGATAGTCAAGGAACATGTATCGAGTACTCAGGGTCCTATGGGAGACAAGTGAGCATAAAGAACCAAATAGCAGATATTGCCCATCAGTGCCTTTTTCTTTAGTTATCCCATTACTACTTCATTTAGTTGTTTAGGTACGTCATTATTCAAAGTCTCTTCACAAACCCTACACATGCAATTCTACGACTCGCATGGATCAAATAACTCCTATAGTAATGGATAATAGGTTGAGGGAAGAAGCTTCAGTGGGGTTTAAAAGTAAATTCTAGGCAATACTTGGGATTCAATCTAATTTGTGATGTGATTCATGATGCAAAAAAATACAAACGAAAATAATAACTATATGTAGTGCAAGCATGGGGAATTTCTTGCCTGAAGGATGAGTTTTAGAATAGTTGGGATCCGGGTAAAACTCCTAAGGCTCCTGATATTCTCCTTGCCCGATATTTATCCATATAAAAACCAAACACACATGGGGCCAAAGTAAATACATTTCATAATCATATGAATCATATGGAATAGGCAAACAAGGTATGCCAAAATGGAATGATGTACAATTACATGGTATAACATAGCATGGCATGGGTGAGGTGCGTGGTACAAGAATAAAGCATTTTATTTAGTTTTTGGTCACATTTTGCTTGCATAAACCTTTCTTTTACTTTAATATTAATATGATGCATGGTTCTATTCATATCAAGGAATGCATAGTTAGAACGGGCTCGCTGCACTGATCATTTTAGACATATTATTTATCAAATTCGGAGATATGAAATTAATGTTATGCAATTATTAAGAAATAGCATTTATTAGCAATTAAATCATTTCACAATTTGAAATTTCTCAAATGATATTTTAAATATAATATTCATATTTCTCATGTTTTTCTAATTCAAAATCATATATTATACTTAATATTTAGAATTATAAATTTAAAACAATATTTAAATCAAATATATCAAAAGTGGTCAAATGTTATTAGTTTGAATGTTTGAATTAGTTTTAAATAGATTTGAATTTACATATGGATTCATATTTAAAATATAAACACTTTTCAAATTAAAATTTTATTCAAATTCTAAATATTTCAAAAGTTATTAACAGATCCATTTAAACAGATTATGAATTCAGTTTTGAATTTGAATTTCAAAAAGGTACAGAGTTTTGTTACTCAGCGGAATCCACCCACTTCCACTGATGTGTTGTCCATCAGGGGCGAGCGGGGCCACAGGCGTGTGAGCCAGCATGACGACGACATGTGTGTGATCTGGAACACGTGAAGGACGCCACGTTGAATCCCAACAAGACTAGGTGACTTTTTGCAATTTTGCTTGAACGATCGAAGCTGGAGCAGTTGATAGGTGGGCCAATGGTGGACTACGCGTTGGTTCACAGATTCACTAGGGGCCTCGGTGCAAACTGACTATGCTGGGCTCTGAGAGACCTGCACGCGATGACGGAGTACACCGGAGTTTGGCCGGACTTTCGTCGAAGATGACGAGCGCTACGGTGTGGACCTCACGATGCCGCAAAAAAAGAAAAACATGGAGTAAGCCTAGGACAGAGGTTTCATTCAGATGCAAACTCCAGAGATGGCTGTAATAACCTAAAAAACCAAAGGAACATAGGAGGCCATGTGTCGCTGCTGTCCTCTGCAGTTTCACGAGGTGAGCGTGCTGGTGGTGACTACACCGGCAGGCATGCGCACAGGGTGTTAGGCGGCCAGCAGTGGCGGTATGACACATGAGGGGGAGGAAGACCATGTCTAGGAGGACGGTGGAAGCTCACCTAGGGATCTGGTTAAGGCGGAGGCAGCAGGGTGACGTGGTCGTCGACATAGCTTGGTGGCAGCAATGGTGGCAAGGTGATTTCTAGCGAGGCAGCGGATCCTCCTACTGGTTTGCGGCGCCAGTAGCTTCTGCTCCATCTTCCCTGACGCCCATGCCCCATTCACCTTTCTCCTCGATGCCAGAGATGTGCTATCCGAAGCTAGAGTTTAGACAGAGATGAAGATGGCCATGACCATGGTGGTAGGGAAGGAGGGGAAGAGGGTGGATGGTGCTGGGGATCTATCCTAGGCTGGGGTAGATAAGGAATGAGAGGGAACACAACACATGGGGTGGGGGTATGGTTTTGCAAAAGCAAGAGAGGGAAAGAGGGAAGACTGAGGTTGTAGCTAGGGTTTTTCCTTTTTCTCTCTTCCTTTCTTCTTGTCTTGTAGTTAGAAAGAGGGAGAGAGGGATTGGTCCAGGTCCGGGTGGGGTGATTGGGTTGCACCAGATCAAGGAGGGGTACTCGGCTAGGCTAGGGTTTAGGAGAAAGAGAGATATATGTTGGTATAGATGATGGATCTAGTTAGCTAGGTGAGAGAGGAAGAGATCTCATGTAGCTAGGCTAGGTAGATAAGGGAGGGGGCTTGATCTCGAGTTGGGGTAGTTAGGTAGATAGGTAAGAGAGGGAAGATATATTATTTAGATGGTTTCCTTATATGAAAATCTTGATTGGTTTGATTTTGAATAAACCAAAATAAATAGAAGAAACCTCATAAAGATACAAGCGCAAATGCAGTCCAAAGTAACATGAGGGAAAACAATAAGGAGGATTGGTTCTAGGAGAACTATTTGAATTGTTTCAATAGGATTTACTTCAATTAAAATTAGACCCATATAACCAAAGGAACACAATATGTGATATAGTCTTGGTTATTTTGCATGGACCATGCATAAGGAATAAGTGGGCACTTTATAATTGTAAAATCAATTATATGGTTTCATGTGATTGCTATCCATGCATGCAATACTTGATTGAATGTGGCTTCACCAAAAGAAGCAAAGCTTGCTAGCATTTGAGATTGTTTCACTCATGTACACATGTGACACCCATATGACCAAGCCAGTGTGTATTTTCCACTAGATTCACTTGTAGCCAAATGTAGCACCACATATGAGCATAATTGAATAAAACCCTATGGAAGCTTGCAAGAGAGGATTCTACCTACATGGCATGCAAAGGTGGACATGAGGCTCCACATACTTGACATTGTGAAAACAATAGAAATCATATATGGGAGCATGTAGATTTATAAGTGGCTCCATCTTATTACACATTAGATAGACAAATGCCAAAAGAAAACCAAGTGCTCATATATAGTTTGGATGGCGGGATTATAAGCTGGTGACAAAGAAAGGTGGTGGATTAGTAAGAGATATGCCCACAACTCAAGTTGGAAATGAAGCAATTTATCAAGAAGGAAATACAATATATAAAGAGGCAAATACAAGTGATTCAATGTATAATGCATATTGAATAATAGCCAAATAGAGGGGTTTTTATATGATGCTCAAATGCAAGGTGGCATGGTGACATGAGAATGATTTAATGAATGACATGTAGGAAGTAGCATTTTATTATTATTCATCTAGCATTACAGTTGTTAGACAGATGATATGCTACAACTCTCCCCCACTAAATAAGAATCTTGCCCTTAGATTCCTAGGAAAAGAAAAGAACATGACGAGAGATGGGTGCTAGGACGAATGTGATCCTTATGTTCTAAAGATCAGGCATAACAGAATGGTGCGACCACTACACCTTGTAAAACATGGTAGACTTGTTGCAAGTCTATCATTCTGCTTCTTAACAACAAAGGACTTGAAGAGATGCACAAGAAGCAATCTTCTTACTTCAAGATGAAGGATCAGACACACCGATAGAATGAAACATCAAAACTGCACATGAAGATGATTCTTTCTTTCGTTGAAAGAAAGGAGGGACTTTGGATATGTTAACAACCACTATGAAAATAGCATTTTTTATTTACATAAATTTAAGAAATGAAGTTTGGAGAAACACTATTGACTTCAAACAATATAGTCCCTTGATACCATTGGAAATATTTGAATTCCTGAATTCTCGAATTAGTTTATTCTTGCACCGTTAAGGACCAAGGATCATGCACAGGATGTGTGTAGATTTATGTCCTCAAGAAAGAGTGACAGAAGTTTATGGTGGAATCCTGAAAAAGAAGTTGAAGATCTGTAGATATTGCCAATATTCTTATTGCTTTCCTTAACCATGAGGTTATTGCGATATGTTTTGCGATTCATGGAATCAACCATAATTGGCTTTACAAAGAAAAGTATTTCCGAAAATAAGTTAGATATAACTTCCATCCATCTTGTATGACAATGTAGAATGCCGGTCGAATGTAGAAGAGAGAGAAGATTTTCCTTTATTCCACCCAATCTTTGAAGATTTTGCTCCATCTCGAAATAGATGAGAAAACCAACATGATATTATTGATTACATTCTCGAGAGAACACTTTAGAAACACAAGGACGGAGGTAAAGTATAAAGAGATAAAGGCCACTTCTAACTTCCGTGGAATGAGTGAAATCGCATTAATCCACAAATTCAATATACAAGAGCGAATGATAAGAGTAGTGGTATGGTAGCTACTCCATCCCGCACCCAAGACATTACTCCATACACGAATAAGAAAATGATGCAACCTAACTCTGGATTTTTTGGCTGAAGGTCTTGATAAGAACTCATGAAGATCCACAAGAAAACAAAGATTTGATACAAAAGATTCATCAGATCCAAAGTAGATAACATGATGATGTTTTCATCGTGTCAGAAGTCGCAAACCATCGGAAATATATGAATGAAGATAACGAGATAGAGGAAAGGTTCAACATATAGATCAAGGATAGCACCAAACTTTGAATAGAATAATTGTAGAAGATCTAGGAAGTCTTCGTTTCGTCCGGTGGCTTAAGGATAGAAGATAAAGCAATAGGATTTCAAAAGACTTCTTGACGAGTCGGAGATCAAAAGAATTTGTTGTCCTTGAGAATATTTGAGAGAGATTTAGGTATCTTGGGAAATCTTCAGCAGAATGATCATGATAACTTGCCAAACAAGGAAAAACTCCAGAGTTGGTAGAAATATGATGATGGATGAGGATTAACAATTGATTTTGATGATTCCCGGATTGTAGCAATGTCTATAGAAGAAGGACGTGATCGAGATAGGTGAATTTAAAAAGTTGGGAGTTACACTTTGAGAACTTTGCACATGTGTGGTTTTCTCGAAGCTTGCGAGGGTGAAAAGAGGTTGTTCTTCATGTTCTTCCATTGATATAGAATAGGCGAGAATATCGTCAAGATATACCACCACGAATTATCCACATAAAGATAAAGGATTGGCGTTTAGAAAGATGCCTTCAAAGAATAGATTATCTGGCCCTTCAGATAAGAAATGAGATGCTGCATTCTTCACCTTGTTAACCGGGACACCGGTTAAAATGAAAAGAGATTTTGGTAAGACCTGATTATAACTCATACCTTTAAGCAAAGCTATCATAGCTGCAATAGATTAGGTTCTCTTGCAGATATTGAGTTCAAAAAGATGTGAAGCCAGATAACTAGATGATAGACCATCGTAGTACCTTAAGAAACCTCCAGATTGAAAAAGATACTTGAATATGATATTAATATGATCACTCTATAACTCAAAATCACAAGGGGTAACAGCTATCATTTGGAGGATAAGATTGATAGTAGTTGACCATATTCCACTCAAGATAAGCGTCATATAGCTATACCAAGAACCAAATTATAATCACAAGAATCGGATTGACAAATGTTATGTATCTAGTCCAAAATAATTTGAAGATAAAGCAAAAACTCCAGATTGAAGCGCCGGTAGAAAAATATAGAGTTAGCAAGGACATGTCAACAAAAGAAGATAGATGGAGCATCACACACGATTGAAAGGAGTGTGGAAACACAGATGTATCAAAGAATTTTTTTCCGCATTTTCCTCCATTAAAATACCAATAGATGTGCAAAACAACTTAACAGATAGAGATTAGCAACTCCACATTCTGTGAAAGCATGCAAGAAGGACGAACACCTTTAACAAGATCGCGTTAGTTTACAAGGAATCAGATAGATCGCGTCGGTTTGACAAAAGCCTGTCAGTATGGAATGTACCAAGAGTTGATAACCAAAGGCTGATTGCGACAAAAAGGTAGTATGCAACAGATAGACAAATGATTTAACACACATCTTATGGCACTACAAAAACCCCAAACATGTGAATCCTAGTTTGAATTTTTGGAAGCGGATTGATAAACGTTGCACTTCCTTACCAGAAAACGTTGGGTGGGTGGGAAAGAAGAAAAATGGAAACAATCCTACTCTCAAGTTTAGTTTTTCCCTAATATACATAACTACCAAAAATATTTGGTAGACTGACAACGACCATCTTGGCTGATACCCAGAAGGGCGAAATGGTTCTGATACCAGATGTAATCCTCTAGACCCTACTCTCTAAATCACAAGCCGGTATAACCGAAAGTGCATAAGGTGTTCTACCGGGGAGGAACAAGGGCCACCAACAAGTAGGTCTCGTCTAAGCGGAACAGGGCACAGTACTAGCCAAGCACCCTAGCCACTTCTCATGGTTATAGCTTCATGTGCGAGAGACGTAGCCGACTGGACTGCGAGTCAAGCATACACAAATGAGTATGTATGCCAATGACATACAAGAGTACATTAGAGCTAAACCATCTAAAAGAAACAGAAATATTGCAACGCCATATGACAATATTCAAATATCCTAGATAAAGATAATATTTTAGGATACATACTCATACATCACACATCAGAGTATCAATCAGAAGCAGAAAACAAGATTCAGGTATGGATAATAAGCCAATTGGCATAAGATGCCCTGAAAATAAGCACATCCCACCCACAGCTCACAGATCTCCTTGCACCGGAATCTCTACGCCGTATGATCGTTGCCACCTTCATCGGTCTCCTCGACCCAGTACCCTTCCTGTGAGACCCTAGGGGGATCATCAAGTCTTTATGCATCTAAACGGAACAACCTGAGGGTGCCGCAATTGCAGCGAAAATAAAGCCTAGCATTTGTATAGAGACACGCTACAACATCCGCCTAACCAATGGTAGATGGATGTTTGTTAAATAAAACAATTGTTAATTACCCAATAGATATTTAACAACAAAAGTAAACATCGCTCGCCCACCTCCCTATTCCCAAACGAGAAGGTGGAAGAACATCCCATCCATTATCTATTTTATTAATCATTCCATGAATATTGCACTATTACTAGTCAAGTTTTAGTCATATTAAAAGTGGTACTTTAGTTATGCTTGTCTATGATCGAGAAACTTTTCTCCAAGTCGTCCATAACCGTGGACATGGCTTTCAGAAAGATTTACCCTGCAGGGGTGCACAAATAGTAACACACGCATGATCAACCTCGGAAAAAACCAAACAAAAACCCAACGAGGCATCACAACAAAGCATTCGCAAGATTTAGAGATGATTTCAGGGGACCACCCCACGAAGAACCCCATAACAAAGTTGGATGGATCCGAGATGGATCCAGAGGTTTGCGTTAATGGCTGTAAACGACTGGGAATCCAAAAGTGTGACTGTGCTTGTCGATACCGCGAAATCACTCCGCAATACAAAATAGCACAGTAGTAAACGCTCCTTGATTAATAGTAGTAAATAAACAGTAAAGCATGGCATAAGTATAGGATAGTAATAACACCCCAAACTAATTGTGGCCTCAAGAAATTAAATGTGACTCAAACTAGGACTAAGGGGATTCATGGTCCCACATGCCGATAGTGCGACAGTCAAGGAACATGTATCAAGTACTTGGGGTCCTACGGAACACAAGTGAGCATAAAGAACCAAATAGCAGATATTGCCCACCGGTGCCTCTTTCTTTAGTTATGCCATTACTACTTCATTCAGTTGTTTAGGCACCTCATTATTCAAAGAATCTTCACAAACCCTAGACATGAAATTCTACAACTCGCATGGCTCAATCAACTCCTTTAGTAATGGCTCATAGGATTGAGGGAACAAGCTTCAACGGGGTTTAAAATTAAAGGCTATGCAATACTTGGGCTTCCATTTAATTCATGACGTGATTCATGATGCAAGAATAAGACAAATGCAATAGGTACAATATGTAGTGCAATCATGGGGAATTATTTTCTTGAAGGATTAGTTGCAAAATAGTTGGGATCCGGGTAAAACTCCCGAGGCTCCTGATATTCTACTTGCTCGGCATCTATCCGGATAAAAAAACACACATGGGGCCAAAGTAAATACATTGCACAATCATATAAATCATACGCAACAAGCAAACAAGGTATGTCATGATTGAATGATGCACAATTACATGGTATATCATAGCATGGCATGGATGAGGTGTGTGGTACAAGAATAAAGCAATTTATTTAGTTTTTAGTCACATTTTTCTTACAGAAACCTTGTTGGTCTTTTAATATTTATATGATGCATGCTTCAATTTATATCATGGAATGCATAGTTAGAACAGGATCATCACGCTGATCATTTTAGAGATATCATTTGTCGAATTCGGAGTTACGGAACTAAAGTTATGCAATTATTAAGAAATATAATTTTTTAGCAATTAAAGCATTTAGAAATTTGCTCAAATGATATTTTAAATAGGATATTCATATTCCTCATGTTTTTCTGATTCAAAATCATATATTATACTTAATAGTTGGAATTATTAATTTAAAACAAAGTGGTCAAATGTTATTAGTTTGAATAGATTGAATTGGTTTTGAATAAATTTCAATATATAGATGCATTCATATTTAAAATCTAAACACTTTTAATATTAAAATTTTATTCGAATTCGAAATATTTCAAAAGTTATTAACAAATTAATTTAAATAGATTATTAATTCTGTTTTGAATTTGAATTTGAAAAAGGCAGAGACTTTTGTTACTCAACTGTATCTACCCACTGACGCTGACGTGTGGTCCATCAGGGGAGAATAGGGACACAAGCGCACGATCCAGCATGGCAGTGACATGTGTGTGATATGGAAAAGGCAAAGGATGCCGGGTTGAATCACAACAAGATTCGGTGCCTTTTTGCAATTTTGCCTGGACGGTGGAAGCTGGAGCGGCTGACAGGTGGGCCAATAGGTGGATTGCGGGTTGGATTACAGATTAGCCAGGGGCCTCAATGCAAATTGACCACATTGGGCTCTAACGGAATTGCACGCGATGGTGGATTACACCAGAGTTCGGGCGGACTTCCATCAAAGATGGCGAGCGCTATAGTGTAGATCTGGCGATGCCGCAAAAATGAACAACACCAAGGAATCCTAGGACACAAGTTTCATTCAGATGGCAACTCTGGAGATGGTCTACAACAACGGGAAAAACCAGAGGAACATAGGAGGACAGGTGTCGCTGCTGTGCTCTGCAGTTTTGCAAGGTGCGCACACTGGTGGTGACTATGATGGCGGGCATGCGTGAATGGTTATTGGCGGCAAGCGGTGGTGCTAAGAAGCACGAGAGGGAGGAATACCATGTCTAGGAGGACGGTGGAAGCTCACCTAGGGATCTGGTGAAGGTGGAGGCAGCGGATACAAGTCATACCTCAATTACCATTATGTCTACATCAGTCAACATCAGCGGAACTTCATCAAGTGTAGAGCATGAGCCATGCCTTAACCTACAAGCAATTGACTGGGATAATGTCCTAGCTCACATAGTCGTCAACGTCAGCTTCTTCTTCCTTACTTCTAGAATCTGACAAAGTTAATAGCCAGGGACAATACCTGTGAGTACTTTGAATGTACTCACAAACCACCTTAAAATATCATTAGTAATTAAAGGATATGCATTATGGCTATGGTAATAGGAGGGCTCCATGAGGGGTTCATTTCTAAAATAGTTTCTCTTGTAGATATAACATCTAGAGGTTTTCGTTGAAAACTTTTGTAAAACATTTTGAAAGTCTTTTTTAATTTTTTTGGAAAACACTAGGATTGGGTCAACCATTTTTCTTTATTCCGTTCATCTCATGACCAAACTCCTTTCCTTCCTTTCTAACCATCCCATGGTCCAAACACTTCCAAAGACTTTGATTTTCCGAAATCCTTTCTGAAAACAAAACCAGCACCACTCTACAGCAACCTTTCCAACCGTCCATGACCATGGACACGGCTATTCGAATATATTAACACTCGGCAGAGGTTGTACACTTTACCCACATCATCCGATTACCCTTCCCTGATCACCTAAGGATCGTGGGTCGAATAACCGATCGAGAGTCTCCGGATGCCCACTCCAATATAAGTTCCTACCCTATGATAGTTGTTTCCCCTCAAAACCGGGATGCCCTGTACATTTCCATAGCCAACCGGAGAGCTTTTCCCACTTCACTAAGTGTGCGCTTGCAATGAGAGGCTCATAGTAACGCGCGGAGGACTGTAGACCCTTTGTTCCTTCTCTCGGGTGCTGAAGTACACTAGAGAGACCCGGAGAAGGTCCACCCTCTAGGACTTTGAAATACCATGTAGTAGTTGTGAGGCAGCTTATACCGGAGTAAACAAAGATCAAGTCCAGCCTTGTCCCATTTCAGAGTAATGTGGTTGCACGGGTTAATTGTTCTTGCAAAACTGCAAAGAACTGGGTGTGTTTTTGTAAATGTTTTTCCTCTATCCTTCATGTAGCCTTTTGTAAATGTTTTGTAAATGTTTTTGTAAATGTGTTGTAAATGTTTTTCCTCTATTTCAGAGTAATAAGTTTTTCCTCTATCCTTCATGTCTTCCCATCCTATAGCTTTGTTTCGGCCAAAACGGGGTCTCCAAAGGGATATGGTGTTATACACCATCTACCATACTAGGGTCAAGTAGGTGTCGGCAAGGGGGTTGTACTTAGTAGTACAAATATGTAATGGTTTGGAGGAGCCAAAGATTCCCACATATAAAACATAGCATAGTAAAGCAATGCAATTTGCAATAGATAAGTAGATAAAACATGCATAAGTAAAATAGTAGGACAAGGTCTTATGAGAAAGAAGGTGGCTTTGCTGGGATTAGAAATATGGAAATATGTCCCTGGACTTATTCTTAGAATACCACATTATCCAGTAATAATAACCATCATCTTCGATCTGCGATATAATTGCAACTATCCTCGTCAGAAAATCATACATGTAAACAAACAAGGGTACAATCAACACAAGGTATACAATCACCAATACTATACATCAAGCAAACATACAACACATTACTAACTTTAGTAGGTTTTGATAGATTCATTTCATAGCACTTGAAATTACAATAATTGCCTTTGTGGAATTTCTTTTATGATTTAATTGTCCAATACCACCTAATAAAGGGGTTTTGAACTAAGTCTTATGTATGTATGATATAAATGTACAAAAATGATGTCACCATCTAGGTACTAAAATAAAAAAGCCACAGAAATTGGTTTTACTATTTTATCACTTTTCTTTAATTAGTTAAGAATTTTCTAGTAGAATAAACTCTAGTTTTAGGAGATAATTCACAAGAAAATATCTGTTCGTCCAAAAATTCATAGCTCTTATAATTAAGTAGGTTCTGATGGACAGGTTCAAGGAAAGTTGGTATCACTTCAAAATATTTACTAGAATGCCCAGGGGAAATTCCCAAAGTCAATTATAGAGGGTATTTGTCTTTTTAACCGGATTTAATATACAAAGGATTTTTGTATGAATCTAAGGACACATAGTAGGTACATAAAATACCTTTATGTAGAAATTGGATTCATAATTTTTAGAGTTGTAAAGCTCCTGTAGTGATTTATCTACTAGAATAAGCCTAGATAGAGAGGTTTAATTTACCATAATTCAACAGAGGTTCAAAAATTAGCGATCTCATTGTTTTGGATATAAATTTGTATACTTCATCCATGAGATTTTACATGTGGTCAATTTCATTTTTGTTTTGGCCTAGAGAATTTTCTAACGGCCTAGAGATTTTACGTACTGTTTCGCTTGGCATAAGACCAATGTCATGGTATTGCCGACGAGTACGCCATGGAGGGGTCCTCACAGTGTATGTTTAGAGACGTGGGGGAAGGAGGACGGTTGACGGGTACGAGGTAACACAACTTACCCAGGTTCAGATCCCACAACGGTGGCGGAATCCTACTCCTGCTATAAATCACTATAATGGCAATACGCCGATTTACAGATATAGGTTCGCTGTGCGAGGTGTGAGTTAATTGGTGCCCTAAGGGTCCCATAGGCCCGACTTATATAGTCGCCAGGTCCTAGGGTTACAGGGAAATGTCCTAGCCGGACAGGTTACAGAGTCCTACACCATCTATTACTAATCTAGCGTGTCTTGTACTCCAAGGCTCCGGGTACGCTGGTGACTCCACTGTAGCCTTCCTTTATCTGGCATGGGCCTCCCTTCTAGATCCATCTAACTGGGCCGGCCAGCAAACCATGGGCCATGCTACCAACTATGGGCCACCCGGGTTATCCGGATAAGAGACATGCTATGAGGATACCCATATAGCATATCCCCAACAGTAGCCCCCGGAGAACTCCAAGATCTTGCGCCGTCTTGCCTCTTCATGTTGAATGCTTCGTCTAGATGGATGTCGGCAAATCGTCAAGCAATATCATGTAGTCCTCCCAAAGAACCCTGCAAGGTTTTCTCCGTCTTCAACTTGTAAGTCGGAGAATTGCTGAATCTTCTACCGTACTCTTCCGTAGCCGGACTAGATCCGTCCATGCTAGAATCTTCCGATGTGATGGTTCATCTGCCTATGTCAGCTAGGGCGATGTAGACATAGGTCAGCAACGCCTCGTAACTCACACATGCAGAGAATGCAATCATGTCCATTTTTCTCGCGCGAGCGATATGAACCGTTGGCGGCAACGGTTGGTACGTGGCAAAATTTCCGCGCACGTCGCCTACGCGGCAACCATTCGATCAAGCTGCACGAATCATGATGCCAGAGATCATAAATAGTAACTATGGTGGAAAATTTACTTTTTCACCTCATTCTCCGCTGCATCTTCTTCTTTCTCAGGCAAGCGTCTCCTCGAGCTCTCCGCGCCTCGCACGAAAAACCCTAACTCCCAATCTCACCAGTCACCTCCGAACATACCCAATGGCCAGAAGTAGCTCCTCCCCTTTGATGGCGGCGTCGGGCGAAGCCGCAGCGAAGCTGGCGAGCTCCATCGTCGTGCCCCCAGAGGGCCTGGTCATCCCTAGGTCTACGGTGGTCGAGGCCACCGACGGCGACCATAATCCAGCGGCGCTGGAGCTGCTGGAGGAGGAGTACGACTCCCACAAAGGAGACTGGCGCGGTTCAGACATCACGAGCCGCGACATCAAAGATCTAATTGTCGAAGGTTACCTCCCCGCGACGGTGGGGCTTGCCTGGCGGGCGGCGCCGGCCGGCGAGGTCACACCTTCTCCCCAAGACGGAGAAAAGGTGTACCTCAAAGCACATTTGGTATGCGGCATCTTCCTGCCCATCTCTAATTTCTTCCTCGCTGTCTTGAATCATTACCGAGTACAGCCACAGAACCTTTCTCCCAATAGTATCCTAGCGCTTAGCAATTACGTGGCGCTTTGCGAGGGTTACTTAGGGATTAAGCCTAGGCTAGATCTCTTCATATATTTCTTCACCGTCAAGCGTGAAGCCGGAGCCAGCAAGGATGAAGTTAGAAATTGTGGCACCACTAGCTTCAAGATCCGGCCTGGCCGGCGCTTCCCCGACATCGTCGGCCACGAGTCCTGCAAGAACTGGCAGCGTACTTACTTCTATGGCCCAGGTATCCTCTGGCCGGCCTAGAAGTAACGTACCCGGACCTTGTCAATGGAGTAGCCGCCAAAACTTCGACATGGAGATCCCATGCCTCCCTTCCCTCCGACATCGACGCTTCCCGCGCTATAAGGCGGATAGAGTGGTTCGTAGAGACGTATTTAACCGGATGGTACCTAGCCATGTGCTGGTTCATCAGGCGGATCCAGCCTTTGCAGCACCGATAGAAGCTGATGCACGAGTATTCCAACGGTAGAAGGGATAGCCTCCGCATCTCCATGGACAACTTCTCGAGCGACTCCGTCAAGCTTCGCCTCAAGGACATCGTCAAGGTGAAGGACAAGAAGCGTGGCTTCGCCATCACCTACGACATGTTCGTAGAGAGCAAGTGCCCAAAGGTAAGTGATTATTTTCCGTGTATGACATATACTCCAGTTATTTCGTCTAGCCATTACCATCTCATCTAACATGTTGGTTCTTTACCTTAACAGCTTAGCGACATAGACGAGGATAGCATGGCATCTCAAATCTATGATCCAAAGATGAAGGAAGTCACCGTCGTGTCCAACGACGATGCTCCGTTGGTGCGAAAGCAGAAGAGCTCCACCTCTGACGCTGCCGATGGAGGCAAGAAGAAGAAGAAGAAGAGGACGGAGGGTGGAGCCTCCAAAAAGACTAGCGCCGCCCTGGAGGCAGAGAAAAGAAAGATTATCAGGATCCCCTTTGCAAAAGCACCCCCTCTTGTGTAAGCTTCTTTCCCTCCGACATTGTACATTTGTCTGTCTTGTTCCTGTACTTATGCATTTTGCACGTTTCAGAAAGAAAGCCACGACCAGCTTGAAGAAGACCTCTAAAACTTCAGGGGCTTCTAGAACCATCAAGGATATGCTGCATCGCGACGTATCTCCCGCCATCGCCCCTGTCACTCCCACCGTCTAGCCCTCGTCCCCCTCGACAAGCTCACAAGCTAGAGAAGCATCCGACCCTTCCGCCATGGAAGTGGACTTAGGCGCCTCCACAGAGCTCACTGTTGTCGGCGAACAAGCGACGCTGGAGAGTGCCGCACACCAAATGGCTGAAGCTCTGGCTAAGGATGCCATGGATAGCGGTAAGGAGGTGGTGGAAGGTGGTACATATGTCGAAGGCGGCGCCACCACACCCAAGAAGACTATCGAGTTTCCGAAGATAGTCTATCCGGTACTTACGCCGGGTAGCACTTCTCTGGTTCCTGGTGCAGCGCCGACATCTCCGACGTGCGGTCTTGAGGAGCTTCTCCGGCAAGCAGAAATCTTGCAAAGAAACAGTGCATCCTTCGGCAAGTTGCTAGCTGAGAGTGCTACCAACCTCAAGATCATTGCACTTGTAAGTTATATTTTCCTTTTTGCATTTCATATGAATATCCCACTATAGCCCCCGAGGATTTAGACGGAAAACCATAGGTCTTTGTGTTTAAATGCTCTAAGAGTGACTAATCTAGAAAACTTCTCACTGTAGCCCCCAAGCATATAGGTGGAATAAATTATTCCGACTAGATGCTTTAAGAGTAGCATGCAAAGGGTAAAACTGCCTTCTTGAGGAACAGATCATCAAGAGCAAGCATCTGTTTTTCCTTTCTTTTTCGTATTCCAACTGGATCTTGTGTATTTTCCGAGTACTCACTGTGTACTTTGCTTTCTCCGACTTGCAGAAACCATTGCCAAGGCTAAGTACATTGTCGAGCAATCCAAGCATATTCAAGAGCTGGATAGCAAGAACAAGATCCTTAAGAAGGAGAGGGAGGAGATGCTGAAGATGCATGAAGAATCAATGAAAGCCTTCCAGGACTCCGCCACCGAGGAGATGAACCGCTTGAAGGAGGAAATCGCGATCTTAAAAGATCAGAATAAAGCTGTCGATGAGCAGAATCAACGCCATCATGAAGCGTATAAGATCCTCCGACAAGAACGGGACTCCATGGCGGATACCCTCTGGCAAGCTGAGGCCAGCATCTTCAGTAAGTAATTATCCGTCTTGGATTTCTGTAGTCTAGATACTTTTATTTTTTGAACTCATGCGTTCCTTTGTCGGCAATTCACAACTCCTATGGGTTTAACCCAGTCGCCCCCTCCGCCAAAGGAATGCATGTCCTTGCTGGCAACTTCATCAACACCGCCATCGCGCAGACCAAAGAGATTGCCAAATCCCTCCAGATTAACATCAAGGCGTCGGACTCTATAGCGAAGTTCTTGGAGATCCTACGCCGAGCCCCCGACGTATTTCAAGCTAGAAACCTTCATGTGCACGGGCTGGCGCTAGGGTGGCATTGTCAATGGTGAAGGCACACTACAAGAATGCCGACATCGACATGGTAACCTCCGTTATCCCCGACGTAGACGACGAAGGCCAAAAGATAATCATGAATCTATCTTGGCATCGCTCGTGGGTTATGACACCAGAGTCGCCGAGTTGGTCGACGTTAACATCGTTGTGCCCATGAACACTGTTGAAGACAAAGGCCAAAGCTCCTCCGAGTCCCTCAATACTGCCGACTTCGAGGGAGGTGACTCTCCTGCTGCTGGTGATGTTGCTTCCAAGTCGCCTGCGCTAGAGGAATAAAAAACAAATTGTAATATTTGTTTCCTCTGTAACATGTTATGCAGAAAAACTATGTGTTAACTTAAGGCGGAAAGCAATGGTGTATGTCCTACTACTTAAGAACTATTTCCAGCATGTATATATTTTTTAAGCAAGTGCTGGCTTATCGATTACTTTGGTTTTTATGCTTGACTTTTCGTGAGTCGGAAGACTCGTTGTCGGAACCATGCGCTCAGGTGATTATGCCCAATGGAACCGTCAATAACCTAAGCACAAAATCGCTGACAATAAATGTCGAAAGTCACTACTCCAGAATCCACATAAAAACGACAAAGAACGTGTAGACCAGAAAACTTAAGCTAACGCCCGTAGGAGGAATTTTCACAAGTGTAATCGCAAAGCTTGTGCATAAAGGTTTTATATCATCCAAAAATGAACACTAAAGGAGGTAAAAGACTCAGAAATATGAGTGAACCAAAGAGATTTATTTCATTGATCATATAAGAGGTACACAATTAGATAAAAAAGGCTAAGTGTAGAAAGGACGTAGCAGTGCTATGTTCCATGGCCGATCAAGCTCTGGGTAGTCATCATCCGGGTCATGTCGCTTACGCTTATGATCCTTGTTGGGTCTATGCTTCAGTTCACGATGGTCAACGAGGTAGTAAGAGCCATTGAGTAGCGCCTTGCTTATGATGAACGGTCCTTCCCATGGCGGGGATAATTTGTGTGACTTCTTCTGCTTAAGTCGGAGCACCAAATCTCCCTCTTTAAATGAGCGATGCCGAACGCGGCGACTATGGTAGCTGCGTAGCTTCTGCTGGTAGATGGCGGATCTTTGGCATGCCAAAACGCGCTCCTCTTCGAGAAGGTCCACATCTAGGCGTCTGGATTCTTCAGCGTCATCTTCGTCATAGGCGGCAACCCTTGGTGCATCGTGAAGTATGTTGGAAGGTAGGATGGCTTCTGCTCCATATACCATGAAGTAAGGGGTATAGCCAGTGGATCCGTTGGGTGTAGTTCGTAAACTCCATAGCCCAGATGGTAATTCTTCCGCCCAGGCTCCAGCTGCTCTATGTAGGGGTGCCTCAAGACGTGGCTTTATTCCCTGCAGACTAAATCCATTGGCTCACTCAACCTGACCATTGGATTGTGGATGTGCCACAGATGCATGGTCCAGTCGGATGCCCTTCTCCCAACAATATGCCTCCACTTCTCCGAGTGACAAGTTGATACCATTGTCGGTGATAATGCTATGTGGGAGACCAAATCTCACCACTAGATCCCGGACAAACCTGAGGGAAGTTGCCCCATCAAGCTTTCTAATGGGTTTAGCTTCTATCCATTTAGTGAATTTATCAACTTCTACTAGAAGATGCGTAATCCCACATGGTGCCGTCTATAACGGTCCCACCATGTCTAGCCCCCAGACTGCAAACGGCCAAGTTATTGGTATTGTTCGCAATTCTTCAGCAGGAACATGTGGTTGTCGGGCATAATACTGGCATCCCATGCATGTCTCAACCAGTTTGTCGGCGTCCGCCTTCGTGGTTAGCTAGTAGAATCCTTGCCGGAAGGCTTTTGTGACCAACGATCGAGGAGCGGCGTGATACCCGCAATCACCGAGATGGATTTCGCATAGGATTTCAATACCATCTAGCCATGAAATACACTTAAGGTATACACCAGTAGTGCTACTTTTGTAGAGCTGTCCATTGATTATGGTATAGCCCTTCGCTCGACGTACTATTTGCCGTCTTTCGACTTTGTCGTCAGGCAAAGTTCCGTGTTCGAGATATTCCATGAACGTTTTTGTCCCAGCCTGAGGGACCTTTGCCACCATGTGGACGAAAGAGTCAACTCTATCTGGGTTGTCGATTTCTGCTCCCTTCACAGATGGTATCCGTAGATGCTCTAGGAAAACTCCTGGCAGAATTTGTTTGTGCCCTGATCCAAGCTTAGACAGTAGATCAGCCGCCTCATTTTTCTCCCTAGGTACATACTGTAACTACCTCGGTGAATTACGCTCCTAGTACAAGCCTGGATGATCAGAAATGGTTGAAATAGTACGGTGGGGCCCAAATGCCACTCACAGGTAGACCTTTCGGCCGTCCCAACCATTTCCAAACATCGGGACAAGAACGGGCGGCGTAATCGGCAGGCGAAGGGATCAACTACATACACAAATGAGTATGTATGCAAGCGACCATACAACAGTACATCAGAGTCATCCCATCTAAAAAGAAAGGAAATATTGCAACGCCATACGGCAAGATCCAAATATCCTAGATAGATATAATAGTTTAGGATATCTCCTCATACATCAATCAACAGAGTATCAAGCGGAAGCAGAAGACAAAATCCGAGTACGGATAAGAAGCAAATCGGCATAAGATGCCCCATAAATAAGCACATCCCGCCCACAGATCTCACGGATCCCCGTTCCCGGAATCTCTACACCGAATGATCGTTGCCCACATCGTCCGTCTCTTCCACCCAGTATCCATCTTGCGAGTGTACCTGTTCATCTGAACCAATAATTTATCGTGTGAGACCCTAGGGGTACTCAGCAAGTCTTTATGCCTCTAAAGGGGACACAACCTGGGGTGACGCAATTGCAGCAAAAGATAAACCCTAACAGTTCTATAGATACTCGCTAACCATCCGCCTAACCAGAGATAGACGGATGTCCGTGAATTAATAACAACAGTTATAACAGTTATAAAGGTAATCTTAACAGATCCATCCTCCTCCTCGCTTACCGACGAGGAAGCGGATGAACAACCCCCATCCGTTGGCAGTTTTATTATCCATTCCATGAGTGTTGCACTATTTACTAGTCAGGTACCTAGTCTAGTCAAATTAAAAGCGGTACTTTAGTTATGCTTGTCTATGATCGAGAAACTGTGCTCCAAGTCGTCCATAACCGCGGACACGGCTTTCAGAAAGTTTTACCCTGCAGGGGTGCACAAATAGCAACACACACTCGATATGCCTCGGAAAAACCAAATCAAAACCCAACGAGACAGTCACGACAAAGCAATTACAGGATTCAGAAATATTTCAGGGGGCCACCCCTTTAAGTAGATCCCGCAACGAAGCCGTCCGGCTCCGAAACGGGCTTAAGGTTGTGGAGGCGGCTGTAAACGACTGGGAACCCGAAAGTGTGGCTGGGCTTGTCGATACAGCGAAATCGGGCCACGATCCTAAACAGTACAGTGTGCTCCTCGCACAATCTTAAATAAAGCAGTAAGGCATGGCATAAGTACAGGATAGTAAATAAAACCTCAAACTAGTTTTTGGCCCCAAGAAATAAGAATGAATCAAGCTCTGGCTCAGGGGGGTCCATAAGCCTCCCGGATGTGGATAGCGCGAATATTCTTGGAACAGGAATCAAGTACTCGGGGTCTTACGGGACACAAGTGAGCATAAAAACCAAATAACAGATATTGCTCACCGGTGCCACTTTCATTAGTTATCCCATTACTACTTAGGTTAAGTTGTTTAGGTACCTCGTTATCCATCAGACACTCACATACCCTACACATGCTGTTCTACGACTCGCATGGCTCAAACAACTCCTGTAGTAATGGCTCATGGGATGGAGGAACAAGCTTCGGTGGGGTTTAAATGTAAAGGCTATGCCATACTTGGGATTCAATTTAATGCAATCACGACTCAATGATGCAAGAATAAGAAAGAGGCAATAGGTACTATATGTATGCAAGCATGGGGTAGTGCTTGCCTGACAGCTCAGTTGAAGCAAAGGATGGATCTGGGTAGTGCTCCTGGTTCTCTTGATATATCCCCTGCTCAGCGTCTATTCGGAGAAGAACCAAACAAACAAGGGCCAACATAAATAAAGTGCACAAGCATATGAACAAATGCGACAAGCAAACAATCATGCCATGATGAATGATGCACAATTTGCATGGCAATAAAGTAGCATGGCATGGGTGAGGTGTGGCATACAAGAATAAGTCATTTTATTTAGTTTTGGCCCCAATTTAAACTCATTTTAGTTGCTGTACACTTTATATTTATATGATGCATGCTTCAAAACAACCCAAGGAATGCATAAACAGAAAGGTCTCGTCGAGCTAATCATTTTAGACATATCATTTGTTAAATTTGGATTTATAAATCAAAAGATATTAATTATTTAAGACAAAAGGGCATTTTATTGTAATTTAAATAAACTTGGAATTTTAATTGTTCAAAATATATTTTGAAGGCCATATTTGAAATCCTCCCATTTTTCTGATTTGAAAACATATATTATTTGTATTATTTGGATTAATATTTGAAAAGTTATTTGAAAACAGAAATATATTTGAATTTGAAATATTTAGAAAAAGATTTGAATTTAAAACAGATTTCGGAAATACTTTTTATACCCAGACAGACTCAGCCACTGTCGCTGACAGGTAGGGTCAGCTGCTGACTGGGCAACACGCGCGCAGAAAACCTTTTTGCACCGTGGCCTATTCTAGCCTAAGCGGATGACAAGTGGGCCCGACAGTAACTGCGGCCCCACGTGACAGCGAAGCCCAGGGTGGACCACGTGGCGGTGCTAGGGGAGCGCGGGTTGAGCTTTACGAAAACCTGGGATCCTTTTTGCAAAAATGCCACGGGAGGCTGACGGTGGGCCACGCGGGAGCGCGGGTTGATGCAACAAAAATTGCAGGGGGGTATGCGCAAAAGCGACCGCGCGGTACTGTGGATCTTCTCTGAAACTGTCTGTCGACAGATCGATGCCGACGCACAGAGCGCAGCGCACGGGGGAATCGAACTGGGGACCTGGCAGCGCGCGCGGGGGCGGCAGCCACTGGGCTAGGTGGGGGTTGATGTCTGGGAGGAGGGCGAGGCTAGATGAGGTGCTACGCGGAGCGCGAGCGCGCAGACGCCGGCGAACCTGACGCTCCGACGGCGTTCGACGAAAAGCACGACGGCGCTAGGGCGAGATCGGCCAGAGGGGGTTGTCTAGGAGGGTCGTGGGCTCACCGGGAGCTTGCTGGTGACGTCGGATCGGGTCGGCGAGCAGAGGAGCGGCGATGATGCAGAGGTCCCGCGAGCTAGGGTTTCCGGTGGCGCGGCGCTGGTACTGGCGTCTCCGGTCCTCCTCCTCCTCGACGGCGAGTGCAGGGCGGTGCAGGGGACCTTCCTCGCTCTTCCAGGCCTCTTCACGGACGCGTGGCTCGACTGGATCGTCGGGACGGAGCAGAGGCCGATGGTGGCGGCGTCGGGGGTGTAGACGGTGGTGGTGAAGAGGGAGGAGGGAGCAGGGCGCCGGGGCAGATCTGGAAGAGGCCAGAGGCGAGAGAGAGGGAGGGTAAAGCGAGTGAGCGGCGTGGGTGCCGTGTGGGAGCAGGTGGAGATAAAGGTGGCTTCGGCCACCTTTTACTCTCTCCTTCCCACGTGCTCAGGCAGGGGCAGGGCAGGCAGGGGTGCAGCTGGGGCTTACAGGTGGGGTAGGGCAGGCCAGGGTCGGGGTGGTTCGGGCTGGGGCCCCTAGGGCAGAGAGAGAGCAAGAGAGGGAGAGGCTCGGGTTAGATTGCTCTAGGGTCGGGTTAGGGTTTGTGTTAGGGTTGGGGGGTAGCTAGGTGGGGTTTGGTCAGGTGGGGCGAGCTGGGTGGGGCCAGCTAGGTGAGAGAGAGATAGAGGCCGAGAGAGAGAGAGGTAGGGTTAGGGTTTAGCTTAGAGCTAGGTTAGAGGGGATGGTAAAGAGAGGAGAGGTGAGGTAGGGTGGTGATAGCTAGGTGATTAGGGTGATGGGGTGGTGGCTTGGGGTTAAAGGAGATTGCATGCTCCAACTAGATCAAACAACACAAGAGAGGGGTGTGGTGATGATGGTCTTAAGCAAGCTCAAACAAGATCAAGCTAAGAGGAGAGAGAGATGTGGTTTAAATGCACTCAAAATTCAAATAAAGTCCAAAGAACAAGCAAAAGGGGGGGCTTGCATGGCCCATGCAAACATTTATTGCCATGTTGATTATTGTGAGAACAACATTAATACATGGCGTTATTATTATGCATCCCCAAAAATTGGAGTAAGGCCCAAGCAAAGGAATTTAGAAAGAATTCCAAGTGGAGTATATGGAGATGATCACATTGGATTATATTTGGGACTTGCTAGTGTGTATATGCCACTAGGTATTTAATAAGCCCACAAAAATATCCCAACATGATGATAACCCCAAAACAACACATAAGGTAGCTAGAAATAGGGTTCCACCCACAAGGCATGCAAAGGTGGCCATGTGGCTCTCATATATCAATAATGTGAAAACAAAATGATGCCAAGATGAGAGCATGTGGAAAAGAATTGGATCCATCCCAACCCACATGAGCTAGAGGTAAAACTAATAAGTGCCAAGCTCATATTTAGTTGGATGGTGGAATTATAAGGTGGTGAAAGAAAAGGTGGTGGAGTTAATAAGAGATATGCCCCCAACTCAACTTGGGCATTTAAACAATATATCAAGAACCAAATACAATATCAAGAGGCAAATACAATTAATAATTCATATGAGATAAGAACCAAATGGAAAAGGGTTTTATATGATGCTCAAATGCAAGGTGGCATGATGACATGAGCATGATATAATTATGATGCAACAGTTATATGTAGGAAGGTAGCATCTATCTAGACTAGGCTAGTAGCATTGCAATTGTTAGACAATTGGGATGCTACAACTCTCCCCCACTAAACAAGAATCTCGCCCCGAGATTCCTAGGAAAAAGAAAACCACACAAAGAGAGGCGGGTGTTCGGAACGAAGGTGACCCTCACGTTCCCAAGATGATGAAGAACGGAATGGTGCAACCACTACACCTTGCAAAACTTGCTAGACTTGTTGCGAGTCTTGCGTTTTGCTAGAGAAACGACGGGTAGAAGAGTTGAAGGATGGTCGTGAGACAAGAAGGATATGATGGACATAGCTCCGGTCTTCTCGAGAAACATGATAACAGAATAGAACCACTTGCGAAAGAAAGGACAAGATGATGTATCATGGATAAAGAAAGACACGCCGTTAAGATTAAAGATTTACCGATATTAGAGAGGATGGATCTTTGTCGCGCCGGAAGAAAAGAGCTAGGTTGGAGAGGCTTGAATCACTATGACAATAGCATCGTATCCTCTCGGATTGGGAAAGGAAGTTCGGAAACAATATTGCCTTCAAACAATAGAGTCCCTTGATTTCAACAGAAAGATTTAGATAGACATCGTCGGATTAGATTCTTGTTGCGCCGGTAAGAACCGAAGGATCACGCAATTGAGGTGCGCGGATATAACTTCCAGAGATGGATGTGAAGCCAGATTACCACAGAAAAGATTTGATGGAACAGAGAGAGATAGCTTCCTTTCATCTTGTTTGGGGATGTAGAGCACCGGTAGAAATACGAGGATCGAAAGGAGTTTGCGTTTGTTTCCACCAGATAACAGAAGATTTGCTCCGTGTAGGAAAAGACGAGATCACCAACAAGAGATTATTGATTACTTTCTTCGAGAGAGCACTCCGGAAAGACAAGGACGGAAGTAAAAGTATCAAGGGATAGAGGCCACTTCTAACTTCCGTGGAATGAGTGAAATCACATTAATTCACCAATTCAATGTACGAGAGCGAATGATAAGAGTAGTGGTATGGTAGCTACTCCATCCCGCACTCAAAGCATTACTCCGCACATGAATAAGAAAACCATGCAATCCGACTACCGAAACAGACTGAAGGTATTGATAAGAAGAGCTCATAGAACTCCGTTAGAAAACAAGGATAGATGCAAACGATTCACCGGACCCAAGATAGATAAGGGTGATGATGTTGTCGTCCTGTCTGAAGTAACCAGCCACCGGAAAGATAAGAAGGAAGATCACGGAGACAACTGCAAGATTCAACAGCTACAGAAAGATAGCACCACTTGCACAGAAGGATTACGAAAGATCTGAAAAGTCTTCATGGCCTCCGGTGGATTGAGCGTAGATGATAGAACGAGAGGGTTTCAAAAGATCACTTAACGAGATAGAGGTGAAAAGAACTCCATGTTCTTCTTGAAAAGATTGAGAGAGATTTAGCAGTCTTGAGGAAACTTCAGCGAAATGATGATGATAACTTGCCAACAAGGAACAACTCCGGATTGGTTGAAGATGGAGGATGGAATTAACAATGGACTTGCTAATTCCAGAATTGAAGCAATGTATTTAGCAGAAGGACGTGGCCGAGATAGGTGACTTCAAGAAGCCAGAATTGACGCTTGGAGAACTTTGCACACAGGCAGTGCTCACGAAGCTTGAGAGAAAGAGACACAGATGATCTTCCATGTCCTTCCATTGATATGGAATAGGCAAGCATATTATCAACATATACCACCATGGATTAACAGGATATTCCCAGAATATCAAGTTCAAGAGGCGGGAGAAATGAACAAATGCTCGAAACACTTTCTGAGCTCAACGCTCTTTGAAAGATCAACGTTACGAGCACGGGTTCGTGTTGAAGGAGACGCACTGGAAGAATAGAGTATCTGGTCCTTCGGAAGAACAAGAGATGTCACCTGGTTCACATTGTCGATCGGATCACCGGTTACAAAGATAAGGAGATCTTGGATAAGAACCGATGATATAGCTTTGCTTATGGTATGAGCTATCAGAGACGAAAAAGATGTGTAGATATGGAGTTCAAAAAGATGTGAAGCATGATAAACAGATGATAGACCGCCGTAGTGCTTTGAGAAACTCCGGATTTCCCAGGATACTTGAATAAGCATAGATAGGATCACGGTGTACTCAAAATCACAGGAGTATCTTTGGCAAACCGGAGTGGTAGCATTTTCCATATTCCAATCGACACTAACATGAGTGGAATATAGCTATGCCGAGAACCAAATTACAATCACCAGCATCGGATCGACACATGTTATGTAATTAGCCCAAAAGAAAAGAAGATGAAGTGCAAACTCCAGGATTAAGCGCCTGTGACAAAAGAATGAGTTAGCATGGACATGCTGATAAAGGGAGATAGATAATGTTTCACACACGACTAAAAAGGAGTGTGGAAACACAGATGGATCAAAGAAAAATTTCCCGCATTTTTCGGCATTAGAATACCAATAGATGCGCAAAACACTTATCGGGAAGAGATTAGCAACAGATGCTTACACCGAAAGAGGAGTTGCTAGAAGGAAGAACACCCTTAAGAAGATGGCACCGGGTAACAAGGAGTCAGATAAATCGCGCCGGTTTCCAAAAGCCTGTCGGTATGGAATGTACCAACAGTTGATAACCAAAGGCAGATATAGATAACATGTTGGATGCAACAGATAGACAAGGAATTACACACACACACACACACACTTTCTATGGTACTACGGAAACCCAGAACACGTGAATCCTAGTTTGAATTTTAAGAAGAGGATTGAAAACGTTACACTTCCTTACCAGAAAAGGGTGGGTGGTTGGGTAAGAAGAAAAGTGGAAGCAGTCCTACTCTCGCGTTTTGTTTTTCCTTAGTATACATAACTACCAAAAATATTTGCTAGACAGACAACGACCATTTGGCTGAGACCCTGAAGGTCGGGATGGCTCTGATACCAATTGTAACTACCTCGGTGAATTACGCTCCTAGTACAAGCCTGGATGATCAGAAATGGTTGAAATAGTACGGTGGGGCCCAAATGCCACTCACAGGTAGACCTTTCGGCCGTCCCAACCATTTCCAAACATCGGGACAAGAACGGGCGGCGTAATCGGCAGGCGAAGGGATCAACTACATACACAAATGAGTATGTATGCAAGCCACCATACAACAGTACATCAGAGTCATCCCATCTAAAAAGAAAGGAAATATTGCAACGCCATACGGCAAGATCCAAATATCCTAGATAGATATAATAGTTTAGGATATCTCCTCATACATCAATCAACAGAGTATCAAGCGGAAGCGGAAGACAAAATCCGAGTACGGATAAGAAGCAAATCGGCATAAGATGCCCCATAAATAAGCACATCCCGCCCACAGATCTCACGGATCCCCGTTCCCGGAATCTCTACACCGAATGATCGTTGCCCACATCGTCCGTCTCTTCCACCCAGTATCCATCTTGCGAGTGTACCTGTTCATCTGAACCAATAATTTATCGTGTGAGACCCTAGGGTTACTCAGCAAGTCTTTATGCCTCTAAAGGGGACACAACCTGGGGTGACGCAATTGCAGCAAAAGATAAACCCTAACAGTTCTATAGATACTCGCTAACCATCCGCCTAACCAGAGATAGACGGATGTCCGTGAATTAATAACAACAGTTATAACAGTTATAAAGGTAATCTTAACAGATCCATCCTCCTCCTCGCTTACCGACGAGGAAGCGGACGAACAACCCCCATCCGTTGGCAGTTTTATTATCCATTCCATGAGTGTTGCACTATTTACTAGTCAGGTACCTAGTCTAGTCAAATTAAAAGCGGTACTTTAGTTATGCTTGTCTATGATCGAGAAACTGTGCTCCAAGTCGTCCATAACCGCGGACACGGCTTTCAGAAAGTTTTACCCTGTAGGGGTGCACAAATAGCAACACACACTCGATATGCCTCGGAAAAACCAAATCAAAACCCAACGAGACAGTCACGACAAAGCAATTACAGGATTCAGAAATATTTCAGGGGGCCACCCCTTTAAGTAGATCCCGCAACGAAGCCGGCCGGCTCCGAAACGGGCTTAAGGTTGTGGAGGCGGCTGTAAACGACTGGGAACCCGAAAGTGTGGCTGGGCTTGTCGATACAGCGAAATCGGGCCACGATCCTAAACAGTACAGTGTGCTCCTCGCACAATCTTAAATAAAGAAGTAAGGCATGGCATAAGTACAGGATAGTAAATAAAACCTCAAACTAGTTTGTGGCCCCAAGAAATAAGAATGAATCAAGCTCTGGCTCAGGGGGGTCCATAAGCCTCCCGGATGTGGATAGCGCGAATATTCTTGGAACAGGAATCAAGTACTCGGGGTCTTACGGGACACAAGTGAGCATAAAAACCAAATAACAGATATTGCTCACCGGTGCCAGTTTCATTAGTTATCCCATTACTACTCAGGTTAAGTTGTTTAGGTACCTCGTTATCCATCAGACACTCACATACCCTACACATGATGTTCTACGACTCGCATGGCTCAAACAACTCCTGTAGTAATGGCTCATGGGATGGAGGAACAAGCTTCGGTGGGGTTTAAATGTAAAGGCTATGCCATACTTGGGATTCAATTTAATGCAATCACGACTCAATGATGCAAGAATAAGAAAGAGGCAATAGGTACTATATGTATGCAAGCATGGGGTAGTGCTTGCCTGACAGCTCAGTTGAAGCATAGGATGGATCTGGGTAGTGCTCCTGGTTCTCTTGATATATCCCCTGCTCAGCGTCTATTCGGAGAAGAACCAAACAAACAAGGGCCAACATAAATAAAGTGCACAAGCATATGAACAAATGCGACAAGCAAACAATCATGCCATGATGAATGATGCACAATTTGCATGGCAATAAAGTAGCATGGCATGGGTGAGGTGTGGCATACAAGAATAAGTCATTTTATTTAGTTTTGGCCCCAATTTAAACTCATTTTAGTTGCTGTACACTTTATATTTATATGATGCATGCTTCAAAACAACCCAAGGAATGCATAAACAGAAAGGTCTCGTCGAGCTAATCATTTTAGACATATCATTTGTTAAATTTGGATTTATAAATCAAAAGATATTAATTATTTAAGACAAAAGGGCATTTTATTGTAATTTAAATAAACTTGGAAATTTAATTGTTCAAAATATATTTTGAAGGCCATATTTGAAATCCTCCCATTTTTCTGATTTGAAAACATATATTATTTGTATTATTTGGATTAATATTTGAAAAGTTATTTGAAAACAGAAATATATTTGAATTTGAAATATTTAGAAAAAGATTTGAATTTAAAACAGATTTCGGAAATACTTTTTATACCCAGACAGACTCAGCCACTGTCGCTGACAGGTAGGGTCAGCTGCTGACTGGGCAACACGCGCGCAGAAAACCTTTTTGCACCGTGGCCTATTCTAGCCTAAGCGGATGACAAGTGGGCCCGACAGTAACTGCGGCCCCACGTGACAGCGAAGCCCAGGGTGGACCACGTGGCGGTGCTAGGGGAGCGCGGGTTGAGCTTTACGAAAACCTGGGATCCTTTTTGCAAAAATGCCACGGGAGGCTGACGGTGGGCCACGCGGGAGCGCGGGTTGATGCAACAAAAATTGCAGGGGGGTATGCGCAAAAGCGACCGCGCGGTACTGTGGATCTTCTCTGAAACTGTCTGTCGACAGATCGATGCCGACGCGCGGAGCGCAGCGCACGGGGGAATCGAACTGGGGACCTAGCAGCGCGCGCGGGGGTGGCAGCCACTGGGCTAGGTGGGGGTTGATGTCTGGGAGGAGGGCGAGGGCTAGATGAGGTGCTACGCGGAGCGCGAGCGCGCAGACGCCGACGAACCTGACGCTCCAACGGCGTTCGACGAAAAGCACGGCGGCGCTAGGGCGAGATCGGCCAGAGGGGGTTGTCTAGGAGGGTCGTGGGCTCACCGGGAGCTTGCTGGTGACGTCGGATCGGGTCGGCGAGCAGAGGAGCGGCGATGATGCAGAGGTCCCGCGAGCTAGGGTTTCCGGTGGCACGGCGCTGGTACTGGCGTCTCCGGTCCTCCTCCTCCTCGACGGCGAGTGCAGGGCGGTGCAGGGGACCTTCCTCGCTCTTCCAGGCCTCTTCACGGACGCGTGGCTCGACTGGATCGTCGGGACGGAGCAGAAGCCGACGGTGGCGGCGTCGGGGGTGTAGACGGTGGTGGTGAAGAGGGAGGAGGGAGCAGGGCGCCGGGGCAGATCTGGAAGAGGCCAGAGGCGAGAGAGAGGGAGGGTAAAGCGAGGGAGCGGCGTGGGTGCCGTGTGGGAGCAGGTGGAGATAAAGGTGGCTTCGGCCACCTTTTACTCTCTCCTTCCCACGTGCTCAGGCAGGGGCAGGGCAGGCAGGGGTGCAGTTGGGGCTTACAGGTGGGGTAGGGCAGGCCAGGGTCGGGGTGGTTCGGGCTGGGGCCCCTAGGGCAGAGAGAGAGCAAGAGAGGGAGAGGCTCGGGTTAGATTGCTCTAGGGTCGGGTTAGGGTTTGTGTTAGGGTTGGGGGGTAGCTAGGTGGGGTTTGGTCAGGTGGGGCGAGCTGGGTGGGGCCAGCTAGATGAGAGAGAGATAGAGGCCGAGAGAGAGAGAGGTAGGGTTAGGGTTTAGCTTAGAGCTAGGTTAGAGGGGATGGTAAAGAGAGGAGAGGTGAGGTAGGGTGGTGATAGCTAGGTGATTAGGGTGATGGGGTGGTGGCTTGGGGTTAAAGGAGATTGCATGCTCCAACTAGATCAAACAACACAAGAGAGGGGTGTGGTGATGATGGTCTTAAGCAAGCTCAAACAAGATCAAGCTAAGAGGAGAGAGAGATGTGGTTTAAATGCACTCAAAATTCAAATAAAGTCCAAAGAACAAGCAAAAGGGGGGGCTTGCATGGCCCATGCAAACATTTATTGCCATGTTGATTATTGGGAGCACAACATTAATACATGGCATTATTATTATGCATCCCCAAAAATTGGAGTAAGGCCCAAGCAAAGGAATTTAGAAAGAATTCCAAGTGGAGTATATGGAGATGATCACATTGGATTATATTTGGGACTTGCTAGTGTGTATATGCCACTAGGTATTTAATAAGCCCACAAAAATATCCCAACATGATGATAACCCCAAAACAACATGTAAGGTAGCTAGAAATAGGGTTCCACCCACAAGGCATGCAAAGGTGGCCATGTGGCTCTCATATATCAATAATGTGAAAACAAAATGATGCCAAGATGAGAGCATGTGGAAAAGAATTGGATCCATCCCAACCCACATGAGCTAGAGGTAAAACTAATAAGTGCCAAGCTCATATTTAGTTGGATGGTGGAATTATAAGGTGGTGAAAGAAAAGGTGGTGGAGTTAATAAGAGATATGCCCCCAACTCAACTTGGGAATTTAAACAATATATCAAGAACCAAATACAATATCAAGAGGCAAATACAATTAATAATGCATATGAGATAAGAACCAAATGGAAAAGGGTTTTATATGATGCTCAAATGCAAGGTGGCATGATGACATGAGCATGATATAATTATGATGCAACAGTTATATGTAGGAAGGTAGCATCTATCTAGACTAGGCTAGTAGCATTGCAATTGTTAGACAATTGGGATGCTACACATACTTGACCTCGTAACCCAAGAAGCTCTTGGATATCTCGTCCACTTTGTCTCGATATTCCGCCATCATAGGGTTCCGCGCATTCCAGGTGCCAGCCACCTGCTGGGCAACCAAGTTGGAATCTCCACAGCAAACTATGCACTTGATGCCAATATCCTTGGCTACGCGTAATCCATGAATGAGTGCTTCATACTCCGCCATGTTGTTCGTAGCCTCGAAGTGGATCTACAGAACGTAGTGTAGCTTGTTCCCAGTTGGTGACTGTAGCAGTACACCAGCCCCCGAGCCGTTGAGCAGCTTTGATCCATCAAAGTGCATCACCCAATACTCTGGTTCCAGCAACGGAGTAGCATCTGGCATCTCCGTCCAATCTGCAATAAAATCTGCTAATGCTTGTGACTTGTAGCGTCGCGTCTCTTGTAGGTGATCTCGAAGGCGGCAAGTTCAATGCCCCACTTCGAGACCCTTCCTGTGGCGTCGCTGTTGTTGATAATATTGGACAGTGGAGTCTTGCTCACCACTGTGATTGGGTGCTCCTGAAAGTAATGCCTCAGCTTCCGAGAAGCAAGGAATACTCCATAAGCTATCTTCTGGTAGTGCTGGTAAAGCTGCTTGGACTCCGTCAAGACCTCGATTACATAGTAAACTGGTCGTTGAACTTCGTGCTCATAGCCTGGTTCCTTCCGCTCTACCACGACGACGATGCTGATTACCCGGTTGGTTGCCTCCATTTAAATTAACATGGGCTCTCCAGGTTCGGGTGCTGCAAGGATGGGCGCTGAGGAAAGAATCTCCGTGAGATGCTTCAATGCTGCATATGCAGCGTCCGTCCACGTGAATTTCTCTGCCTTCTTCAGCAACTTTTAGAGCGGCAGAGCCGTCTCTCCAAGTCGGCTGACGAACCGACTAAATGCTGCAACACAACCTGTTAGTCGTTGAATGTCCTTTAGGCATGTCAGATGTTTTATGTTTAAGATGGCCTTGATTTTCTCTGGGTTGACCTTGATTCCACGCTGGGAAACGATGAAGCCCAAGAATTTGCCGGCTGGAACCCCGAAGACGCACTTCTTAGGGTTAAGCATCATGTTGTATTTCCGGAGATTATCAAAGGTTTCTTTTAAGTCGGAGATTAAGTCATTTGACTTTTTAGACATCACCGCTATATCATCCACATAGGCATGAACGTTCCGACAAATTTGATCGTGTAGGCAACGTTGCATTGCCCGCTGGTAGGTAGCACCTGCGTTTTTTAGCCCAAAGGGCATCATAACATAGAAAAATGTGTCGTATGGAGTAGTGAACGAAGTGGCCAATTGGTCCGACTTCCTCATCTTGATATGGTGGTATCCTGAGTATGCATCGAGAAAACACAAATGTTCCGAGCCAGCCGTCGAGTCAATGACTTGGTCAATGCGAGGCAAAGCAAACGGATCTTTGGTGCATGCTTTGTTCAAGCTGGTGTAATCCACGCACATTCTTAATTCTTTGGTTCCCTTTTTGGGGACAAGTGCAGGATTGGCCACCCATTGTGTGCGAAGGACTTCTCGGATAAAACTAGCCTTAAGTAACCTAGCTATCTCTTTGCCTATGGCGCATCTCTTCTCATCTCCAAAGTGTCATAGAGGTTTCTTCACTGGTTTGCATTTTGGATCAATGTTTAAGCTGTGCTCGGCAAGTTCCCTAGGTACACCTTTCATGTCGGTAGGTTGCCAGGCAAAGATGTCCCTGTTCTCACGGAGGAACTCGACGAGCGCGCTTTCCTATCTGGGATCCAGGTTCGTCCCAATGGCGGTGGTCTTGGAGGCATCGCCTACCACAAGTTCCACCGGCTTGGTCTCGATATCGGCCTTGAATGCTGGAGAGGAGTCGGAAATCTGTTTCTTCGACGAGGGCATCTCTGAGTCATCGACCTTGCTCTAGATCTCTTTGAATTCTTCGATGTAGAGGACAGCTTCCGCGTAGGCTGCTTCATTAATCTCGCAGTCCCTTGATTTGGTAAAGCTTCCGGATATGATGATGACACCGTTTGGTCCGGCTATCTTGAGTTTGTTGTAGACGAAGCATGGCTTGGCCATGAAGGTGTGGAATATGGCGCGGCTGAATATAACATGGTACACGCTCTTGAAGGGGACCACCTCAAAGGTCATGCGCTCTTGGCGGTAATTATTAACATCGCCAAAGGTAACCTGAAGTGTGATGCACCCAAGGGACCGAACCTCCCGACCAGGAACTACGCCATGGAAGATGGTGTTGGTCCGCCTTAGGTTTGCCTCCGTCAAGTTCATCTTCTGCAGTGTATCCAGGTACATGATGTTGATGCTGCTTCCACTATCCACCATACATTTGGTGAACTCAATGTCATCAATCAAGGGTTTGATGACCATGGTGTATTGGTTCTCCGTAGGGATAAGGTCTGGGTGATCCTTCCTATACCAAGTAATTGGAACCTCCGACTAGTGCATGTACTGGGGAACTGGGGGTAGAGTAGCCATCAGTATCCTCATAGAGGTCTTCTGTTGTTGGACGGTGGGGGTGCCAAGGAAAGTGTGGTAAACTGCCTTCTTCTTCTCAAAGGGGTTCTTGCCTTTGCCGTGTGCTTGGGGTCAACATCCTCGTCCATGTCACTTGAATCCTTGGAATCCTCCTCCTTCTTCTTCCCCTTGCCCTTGCCTCGTGGTCTGTTCTTCCGACTTTGCTTGTAACCGGACTCCGGGTCCTCCTTGAGGTCGTTGACGAACTTGCAGTGTCGATTGGTATGGGTGGCTTTGCCATTGACATCGAGGTGTACGAGTTATGGCATATCGCGGTACTCTTTGTAGGTTTGGGGAATGCGGAGCACTGCTGAGGTAGTTTCACTTCCTCGCTGCTGCCCACGACCAGCTCCCCTTCCTCGGCCATGTTGTCCGCCATCACCTTGTCCTGCAAAGGTCATGGCGACCATGTCGGGAGTCTTCTTTTCTTCTGGATCGGTTTTTCGCTTTGTACTGCTGTTCCTCTGAGCTTGAGTTGGAACGGCCATTGCTGGCAGAGAGCCGCGAGCATCATCGTCGGCAGCTGCGAACTCACTATCCAACTGAATCATCTGGTTCAAGTCAAGCTGGTGATTGTCCTGCAAGCGCTTCAGCTTATGTCGGAGCAACGTGCCCCTTTCCAACCCATCGATGAAGGCGGCCATGGCGGTCTGAGCATGCACTCCTGTGCAGGAATTTTTCATATCCAGCCAGCGGGAGAGGTAGGCGCGAGATGTCTCGTCTTTCTCTTGCACGCACCGCTGTAGATCGCCAAAAGTGTAGGGACGTTTGTACGTACCCTCGAAGTTCTTGGTGAACGCCTCTTGCATGTCCAACCAATTGCAGATCGAGTTCTCCGGCAAGTCTTCAATCCATTGACGTGCTGTGCCCGCCAACATCAATGGGAGGTTCTTGACGGCAACGTTGGGGTTACCCCCGGCAATCTCTACCGCGTTGCCGTAATCCTGCAACCATGTAGCTGTCTTAGCGGTGCCGTAACAGGGCTTGATGGTCTTGTCAATCCGGAAACCTTTGGGGTAAGTTGCGGACCGTATCGCAGGTCCAAAGCAACGTGGCTCCAGGTATGGTCCTTCCCGAGCCTCATGGATCTTATCAGTCTGCGAACGTGCATCGTATGGCTCCGCGTTTCTTTTCTTCTTGTCAACAGGGGATGGGCTGCATGAACGACGCAGGCCTCCTCCTCCATGGTGACTACTAGGTGGCGACGGAGGCGGAAGTGGCGGTGGGTTAGCCTTCTTGCTATTACCCTCCTGTGATGCCTCACGCCTGTCGCAATTGCTTGCTGGACGCGGAGGGTCTTGTGTCCCTAGTTGCGCTCTCTGTCATGACGGGTCTGCTCCGCATTGTCATGGATGACGATGCCGCCCTGCCTTGGTGGGGGCAGATCCGTACGATGGTGAGCCTTGGGGTCTTCTCGATGTCGGGGGGAGCGGGGAGGTGGCGATGGGCGATGAGGTTGGGCCTTTTCTCCGTGGTTGGAGGATATGGGGATAGCATCCTTCCTGTTGCGCACATCCCTCCTTCTTCATTCTGATGAACCTGTTTGAGACCCGACATCAAGAGGACATCTGTCCCTTGGCGGCTTATGCTGGCTAGACTGGCAAAATGCTGGGTCAGACTCAAGCCTCTGAGAGGTGGCCTTTTCCTGCTGCTTTACCAACTTGGCCACTAGGTCATAGACCTGGTCCACCGCCTCAGGAGATCTATCCTTCTCCAGAAGGGTCTTGGCGACAGCGAGGTTGAGGAGAGGGGTGGGCATCACCTGTCTGCCTTCACTGTCAATGTATGGCTTGGCCTGTGCCGGCTTCGGGGGAGCCCATACTAGGTTTCGCCGTACACCAGGATCGTTGATGATGCGAGCCAGAGCTTTCTTGGCCTTCTGCTGCTGCAGTAGAGTTTTGTACTCGGACTCCATTGCTCTAGCTTTCTCTATGGATTTATGCGCGTTGACCAGATATCGATCTAGCTTAGCGCCTTGCTCCGCGATGGCCCGCGCTTCCTCCAGCAGCTGCTGGCGCTTCTCGTCAAGCTGAGTCATGTTCTGGATATGAGCTACGGTCAGTGGCTCCATGAGGAGATTACCGTACATTACTCTATCAGCTGGAGTAACTTGGGCAGCAGCAGACGTAGATGCTGGAGGCGGCAAGTTTGTGGTGTTATTGTTGCTCGGGCCGGTGCCGAGTTCCTATGCTGTTGCACTGGATTAGGCATAGGTGGCATGACCTTTGCGCGATCAATGTCGGCAGCAACAGGTGGTCCCTTGCCTTTGTCCAGAGCTGTAGGCGGAGCTCGTCTAGGTTGATCTTCATCCATCGCCCTCCCAATGGTGACGAACACCTCTCGAGATGTGACGGCGTTGTTGGCTTGCTCATCGCGCGTGTACTCCTCCTCCATCTCCTGCATGGCGGAGTCTAGTTCCTCTGGACTGAAATCTATCTCCTCTGAATTTGCACTGAAGTCGGCGTAGCGCGTCAATCACAGAGTCGAAGGGTGCCAGGACTTCCTCGATGACGGGAGGGAGGGCGGGGGGTGGAGGTGCAATAGCGGCGACGATGACTGGAGGTGGTGGCGCGACTGCGGCGATGGCGGCCGGAGGCAGTGGTGGCGGTGGCTGAATCGGAGGGGCTCCGTCAATGAGCGCAAGCGCTGTCTGAGCTGCTGCTTCGGGCTCCGCATAGTTGTTTACGATGTTCACCATGCCTTCGAAGGTAAGGCGTCCCGAAGCCTGCTGCTGCCTTAGAGAATTCCAGAGAAGCGTGCTATGGTCCAGTCGTTCCACAAAGTAATACATGGCATCATCATTGGGGTAGTGGGCCAGATCGGCTCGTATACGGAGCCACCTGGCATGGCAATCGCGGGGGTTTTCGCCCTCTCTCTGAACGCAACGCGCCAGATCGAAGATGGTAACCATGCCGACGAACTTGGATCTCTGCTGTCCAGACACACGGATGAAGCTAGTGTACTTGAAGTGATCTTCCACCGTTATATCCTGCACAGGGGCGGTTTGGGTGGGCCTTGAATTTTTCTGATCTTTGCCAGCAAACTCTGAAGAGAGATCCGACATCGATCCTTCCGCGAACGTATCCTGCCCGTAGGTGGTCCGTGCGGGTCTTAGTTCCTCCGACTCCCAGGGAACTAGTGCCCGAGTTGGTTTCGCCAATGAAGAGGTGGATGTCTCCGATAGGAACGATCGAACACCGCGTAGGGTTCGTCTTCGCCGGGATCCATAACTCATCGGGAGGGACGATTGGAACGTTGCCGGAGAAGAGAACGCAACCGATGGCTACGGTTTCGCCGATTCCCGCGAAGATCTTGGTCCTCACCCGCTGAAGAGCCTGAAGCGCCTCTTGCCCCACGGTGGGTGCCAACTGTTGTGGTATTGCCGACGAGTACGCCATGGAGGGGTCCTCATAGTGCGTGTTTAGAGACGTGGGGGAAGGCGGATGGTTGACGGGTACAAGGTAACACAGCTTACCCAGGTTCAGATCCCACAACGGTGGCGGAATCCTACTCCTGCTATAAATCACTATAATGGCAATACGCTGAGTTACAGAGATAGGTTCGCTGTGCGAGGCGTGAGTGAATTGGTGCCCTAAGGCTCCCATAGGACCGACTTATATAGTCGCCATGTCCTAGGGTTACAGGGAAAACTCCTAGCCGGACAGGTTACAGAGTCCTACACCGTCTCTTACTAGTCTAGCGTTTCTTGTACTCCAAGGCTCTGGGTACGCTGGTGACTCCATCATAGCCTTCCTTTATCCGGCATGGGCCTCCCTTTTGGATCGATCTAACTGGGCCACCCAGCAGGCCATGGGCCATGCTACCAACTGTGGGCCACCCGGGTTATCCGGATAGGAGACATGCTATGAGGATACCCATATAGCATATCCCCAACAACCAATGCCATGAGATAGGTACATGAAACACCTACCAGGGGCAGTTGTATTTATTCAGTTTGCACTTATGAAACTCACTGAAGTAATTATTTACTAAAACAACCACATGGTTGTATTTTATTTACTTGGAAATATCTGTGACTTATTATGCCATAAAACTTGCTCTGCATGTTTGGAAAAACATGTGGTTATATGGGAAAATTTTGGATCTAGGCCTCCAATAGCATTTTCCATTTTATTTGGAAATTAAACCAACTGGCTAAATTTAGTGGTAATACAATTAAAAAGAAAAAGAGGAAAGGGCCACATGGGACAGATCTCAGCCGGTCTAGGCCGGAAGAGGCGAATCCGTCCCAACCGGATACAGACCACGCGCACGGGTGTGATTCAAATCGCAGGTGAGCCAGTCCCGCCTATCCGCAGTAGTGGGGGTGAAGGGGTATGGGGAGCTCCTAGCCGCTGGATTAGATCTAGATCTGCGGCCAGGGCTCACCGTCAACCTCCCGATGGTGGTGACGGGGATGAAACCCTAACACAGAATGTCGATGCACGGGGAGATCCCCTGAGGGCTCTCAAGCGACCGTGGAGGTGACATGGCGAAGCGACATGTTGAGGGGACTCCAGGGATGGGCGGGATCGGCAAATTCCTTGACTAGATGTTGCTCGTGCGAGAACGACCATGAGGTCGCCGGAGTTGCTCCTAGGGTTGCTGCATGTCAAAAACAAGGGTAGGGTCACTCAGAGGAGAAATGGGAGCTCAGGAGAGCACATGCAGAGGGAGAGAGCGAGAGGGGGAGGATCTATGCTCAATTTCTTGAGCAATGGCCGGGGGGGGCATTCTTTTCTTCTCTCGGCTAAACCAGAGCAAGGGAAGGGGAGTGGAGCTCAATGAGAGTGAGTGGGAGGGGGATGAAGCAAATGAGCCAAAGAGTGGGGGTGGGGTGGCCTGAGCCCTTTTATTTCGAGTGGAGGGGCTCATGGTGGACAAGGTCCATGATGAGCAAGGGAGAGTGGGAAAAACCAGGGCTGGACTTGCTGTGGGCGTGTGGGGAGTGGTTTCTGGTCTGGCTCAAGGAAAAAGAGAGAGGGTGGTAGTAGTTGCAAGTAAATTTGAGACAAGAAAAGACAAAAGGCATTGATTTTCCTCTTATCCAAGCACTAAAATACAAGGGCATAACTGAGCTAGAGGAATTGCTACAGTGTAGCTCTACCAGGGGGTGAGGTAGTGTGTTTTGTAAATTTGTCTAACCAAGTTGGGGAAGGTTTGATGGGGTTTTGTTTAAGTAATTTGTTTCGTTTGCTCATTTGGTCAAATCGATAGACAAGAAGGAAATGTAGGAATTTGATCTTGGCAAGGTGAGTGAATGATGCTGGTAGATGGATGTGGTCAAGTTACTTCTCTAGGATTTATTTGGTATTTCATAAGGAATTTTAGTCCTCTTAATATCATTTAATCAAATACTGATGAATAGGTTTTTAGAAGCTCATTTGATATTTTCACATGGTACAAGTGTGGTTTTTTGTGTGAGATAGTCTTAAATACCCATTTACACATTGGATGATTTTCCTAGAATTTATTGGGTAGTAAATGTATTTTCCCTCATTTAGTACTTGTTTCTTCCATTTAAGAAAAAGGGCAAAAAGAAATAATAAGGGATATCAAAAATATTTATTTTTGAGATGGGAAGATATGATATGATATATATGTATCAAGTGTTCCTTGAGTTGGCCAAGTGGTTTGGAGAAAAACCAACTTTCCTTTATATGAGATTTTTTTGGAGATTTGGTCAAGGAAGGAAATAATTAGTTTTAGGGCAAACTAATTATGGATAAAATTTGAAAAAATTATATTCCCAAGTAAAATGATTTTAACTTGAAGTATCCATCATTAGAAACCTTCGGTTTTGCAAAAAAGGTACTTGGTGTTTGAAAGAAGAAAGGATTTGATGATGTAGCGCAACATTATCTTTATGCCACCTAAACTTTGTGGGATAAGTGAACTCAGAGGTCACCTTGATGCAAGGGATAGATGGACCAAATTATTTAGAGTATCAATGTGCCCAGAGTTGGGCTTGATTGTATTTGAGGTGGTTTAGAAGTGGTGGAAAACTTTGTTGAAAGTAAGGATGCCATATCAGTTTTATCATGAAGCCTCATAAACCATGTGGGTTTAAGAAGCACAAATCTCCAACGGAAACAAGTTAAGGGTGGATTAATAGACCATGGTTATTATATCATAACCATGCAAATATTTGTTCAAGGTAAGGTAGCATGGGTAAGTGAGCTTCTGCCAAAGTAGGCATGATGATGTGATTTGGAGGAATTAATATTTTATTACCTGCAAAATCATCAGGGACAAGAGGGTCAAAGGATGATTTACTCAAGGGAATGAGATGGATTTGGAAGTACTTATTATGGTCTTCAATATGGTTCAAGTTCATATCCAAAAAGTTACAAGGGTTGAGAACAGCAAGGACTCAAAGAGGTGATGATGATAATAGTTTTAGACTTCATTTTGGTAGATATAGGGTTTTAGACGAGATTGCAAGAGTAGATATTTTTGAGAGAAAGCTAGGTTCCAAACTCATGATCAAGTGGATGATGTTGAAATTTTGATTTAGTAGAAAGTATCCATTCTTGAATTTGGTATTGTTTGAGTTGGAAACTATTAGAAGGGTTTAACCCTAGAGTGATCTAGTTAAGAAGGGAGGGGGTAACTTTAGTGACTAGAGATCAGATCAAACTTAGGGGATTTTATTAGGATTTGTATTTTTCATTTATATTGATCCTAAAGGATGAGATCATAGGGTGGCTAATGCTACTTCATAAGCATACAAGTCATCACACATATCAGATCAAAGGAATACATCAAACAACCGATCTAGGTAGTTCATCTTATCAAACTTATCAAACTACTACTAAGGTTACCATCAAGCCTAGCTTGAGGTAAGGTTGGGTATGTTGAAATGTTGGAGTTTGAATAAGGTGAGAGCCCTTGGTATCTCTACCAATAGTAAAATTCAAAAGCTTTATAAAAAAGGTTTTAGAAAAACCTAGAGGTAAGGGTAGTTGGATGTTTTGTCTTGAAAAAATAAGGAGATTATATTACATAGCTCTCCATAGTTTTGTTAAATAGAATCTAAGAAATAGTTGTTGTTAAAAGGACATCTTGGCTCATGTTCTTAAATTCCAGAACATTTGAGAATATGTAAAACAAGACAAGATAGTTTTGTTACATAGCTTTTGTCAACTGAGGGTGAGGTAAGGAGTATATCATCTGCTACTCAATAAGATGCATAAGCACACAAAAATAAACAAACAAATACTGCATTATTAAAAAAGAAATGTTTTTGTCCCCCCTGAATTTTGCATTCTTGAAAACAAATCATGGTTGTTGAAATTTGGATGTTACACATGTAGATTTAGAAGTGGCTCCATCTTTTTACACATGAGCTAGAAAAATGCTAAAAGAAAACCAAGTTCTCATATATAGTTAGGATGGTGGGATTATAAGGTGGTGACAAAGAAATGTGGTGGATTAGTAAGAGATATGCCTACAACTCAACTTTGGCATGAAGAAAGTTATCAAGAAGAAAATACAATATATCAATAGGCAAATATAAGTGATACAATATATAATGGATATGGGATAAGATCCAAATAGATGGGTTTTTATATGATGCTCAAATGCAAGGTGGCATGGCGACATGATCATGATATAGTGATGATGCAATGAATGACATGTAGGAAGTAGCATTTTATTATTATTCATCTAGCATTACAGATGTTAGATAGATGAGATGCTACAACTCTTCCCCACTAAACAAGAATCTAGCTCCGAGATTACTAGGAAAAGAAAAGAACATGACGAGAGACAGATGCTCGTACGAAGGTGATCCTCACATTCTCAAGATGATGAACAATAGAGTGGTGCGACCACTCCAACTGCAAAACATGCTAGACTTGTTGCGAGTCTATCATTTTGCTTCTTAACAACAAAGGACTTGAAGAGATGCAAAAGAAGCAATCTTCTTACTTCAAGCTAAAGGATGAGACACACCGATAGAATGAAAGATCAAAAATTCATGTGAATATGATTCCTTCTCTCACCAGAAGATAGGAACAACTTTGGATACACTATGAAAATAGCATTGTTTATTTCCATAGATTTAAGAAATTAAGTTTGGAGAAACACTATTGCCCTCAAATAATATAGTCCCTTAATATCAATGGAAATATTTGAGTTCCTGAATTCTCGGATTAGGTTATTCTTGTGTCGTTAAGGACCAAGGGTCATGCAAAGGAGGTGTGTAGATTTAGGTCCTCGAGAAAGAGTGCTACAAGTTTATGGTGTAATCCTGAAAAGAATTTGAAGATCTTTAGATATTGCCAAGATGCTTATTGCTTTCCTTAACCTTGAGGTTATTGCGATAGATTTTGCGATTCATGGCATCAACCATAATTGGCATTATAAAGAAAAGAATTTCCAAAAAGAAGATAGATATAACTTCCATCCATCTTGTATGACGATGTAGAACGTCGGTCGAATCAAGAAGACGGAGAAGATTTGCCTTTATTCCACCCGATCATTCAATATTTTGCTCCATCATGAAATAGACGAGACAACCAACAAGGATGGAAGTAAAGTATGAAGAGATAAAGGCCACTTCTGACTTCCTTGGAATGAGTGAAATCGCATTAATCCACCAATTCAATGTACACGAGAGAATGATAAGAGTAGTGGTATGGTAGCTACTCCACCCCTCACCCAAATCATTCATTAAAGATGTTAGACAGCTGGTATGCTACAAAAAGATCTACAGAAATTGAATCCAAACTAAATCTAAATATCCCAGATTCAACAAAATCTGCAAATACTAGATTTACTGAAGAGATTTGATGAAGCAATCGTCGATAAAACTCTATGGATTTGATGAAGAACTAGTACTATATACGCTGCTCCTGAAAACCCTATGGATTCGATGAAGAACTATTACTATATTCATCGAGCTTTTTTCTCCTGAAAACCCTACAGATTCATCAAGCGGCTGCTCCTGAAGATCCTCACCGCCGGGTTATACTCCAGTGAAGGGTATTCTTACATTTTTGACAAGCCTCGCCGCAGGTTATTCCACGACTCATTGCGTCCCTTACTCAGCCGTCATCCCGTGGATACTACAGCTCCCTTGCATTCATGGAGAGAATACGTGTAAGATTGGGCTGTGCCATGCACCTACAATAGAAAGAAGAATGGATAATAAGTCATGCACCTGCTGCTGGAGGATAGCTCGCCAGAGGCAGCGATGGGGAATGCTCTCTCTCTATAAGAACTACATCCGTCTTGTCCACTCTCTCTCGCTATGTGCCTCTTTGTCTCTGACAAAATGGAGCCAAAATAAAGACCAAACAAATTCCATAAAAAGATGCGTCTAGGTCTCGAACCAGCGATCTAGAGGTTCCTGAATGGTGGTTCCACCTAAGATAGACCCCACATGTCATCTAGACACAAAAAGTTTCTACGGATGACTTGTGGGACTCACCGCCTTGCCACCCACACACTCACCTGAATCTCCCCACCCCCCGGAGATTTCGAAATCAGAATTAAAATCCAGTCCACCACACGTGCTTGCTGCTAGGCCACCTCTATCTCTGCGTCTATGGCATCGAAGCTCCCATACGTTCGCCGTATCTCTGTCGTTGTATGCGTCCGCACTCCATGGATGTCTGCCGGGAATCACTTTGTAGCCAATGTCTCCGCACATGTGTCCACGCGTTACATACCCTTTCGTGCTCCATCTCTGTGCTCAAGTCGCCGATGCTGCCCTTTTGTCCTTCTTCTCTGTGTCTGCCAAGGTAAAAAATTCTACCATTTTCTAACTATTCATGATACAAAATATTGTTCAACACATGGATATTACATTGATTGTTCATTGTTAAGAAATTTTTTCTACAAATGATTAGTTTTTTCTGAAAATGTGATTAGTTTGTTTGATTATCCAACATATGGATAGGAGCTGGATGTAACACCCCCGGGATCAGGGCTAAACATACCCCAGACCTCTCCCTGACAAAAGCTTAACCTTTAGATCGAGGATATCCCGTGAAAAATGGGTAACACACCAGTGAGCCTATGACACAAAATTATTACATCGAGCTTATAACTGAGAAAAGAGCCAAATTATTACAAGAAGAGGTCACTAACCACAAACATCAAACAACAAAAGTAAAATTATGCTATTAAGTACTACAAACTTAACAAATGGCCTAAGAGGCCTGAAGCATAACGATGACGTCCCAGCCCGTAGATTCCAGGCTGCCGGCCGGGAACCCCAAGCTACTGGTCGATGTCGATGTCGTACCAAACTCGTCTTCAAGGGGAACACTTACTATGCTATAAAAGTATCAACAAAGCAAGGGTGAGTATAGGGTGTATACTTATGGAGGGTGGAGTTGTTTTGCATAAATCCATCTTTGTTTATAAAACAAGATGGGGAAGAAGCTTGTCTAATTAGAATATTTTAAAAGGGGATAAGAGAGCAACATGTCCAAAGTATTTATCATCATCATTGATATCCACCAAGTCATCATCATTTGAATCCTAACTAGGATCACCCCCTCGTATAAATGAGGAAACATCCTTAAGCACAGGTTGATCTGCCAAGTTTGACGATTAGGTTATAGTTCTCTATGATCATAGAATCTGGTCACCAAGCGTTCATAATCGTGTACACAACTTTTCAAAAATATTTAACCGTACAGGGGTGTACAACTTTACCCACACATACCAACCGACTCATAATGCCAAGCTATTAGCCCTCTTCCTTGGAAGGTTGGCAGAGGCTAGTTGGCCATGACCTTTACCTCTCTTTTCGCCGAGACCATGAGTCACGCCCTAAGGATGGTTCCGCCATAACGGGTCAAATCCCAAAGCGGCCATCGACCCCAAGCAACCCCGGCCACACCTACCTACCTGTTATGATGCACCTTCAGCCGCCAAATCATTTAAAACATTTTCAATGCGTATGTCGAATGGAACACCCGAACTATGTGAATCATGGAATCTACTAGGCAAGTTAGTCAATCAAGGGGTTCCCAAGCCCCATGTGGTTGTACGCTCATCTTGGTTCCAAAGGCAAGAACTCATTTCCTAATGGTGGCGAGCATGGGACTAGAAAAACCACAACCCACCGTGGCCTGCCATACAAGCCTTAGCATGTTTAATCTCATATCACCTCTGATCTCATCTCTTCACGTTCTCATGTCATACTAGATTCTCTACATCTTATACATCATCTGGATGAACCAGCTCTGATAGCTATGCATGGCTAAGAAGGACACATATATAAGCTCTAGCAGTGCACACACGCCAAATCTAGTTATGCTAGGAGAAATGGATAAGGTAATATAAGCTCAAAGGGAGTAATGCGATAGATAGGATACTCTATCTATCGATGCAAGAACACATTAGAAACGTATGCAGCATGGCAAGAATTGAAATGCTTTCGAAATCGTAGGATTATATCATGGTGGGGATATGCTTGACTTTGCTAGTTGATAACCAATAAGAAGATCTTCGGAAGCCTTGTACTTGAGTTAATTATAGTTGGTCAAGATTTGTTCTTGTGTTTTCGATGGTATTAATCTCTGGCTTCAATCTCGATCTCGATATCGTATTCTACCGGAAAGAACCGAACACCAGAAAGAAAGGGAAATAATCAACACATGGCATCGATGCATTGCTCAAACAAGGATGATGATATGACAAGTTAAATTGTACTGTAATGAAACCCTAAAATATGCTCGGCAATTCAAACAGGGTCCGAGGGTTGCAAACGCTAGAACAGACAAACCTCAGAATCACCTACGAGGGTTCATTTAGTTCTTCTAATTAAACTTGTTCTGAAAGTTGTTGATCAATGCATGATTATAGCTTAAACAAATAGATCTCATTTTTCTGAACATTTTGATATATTATACATATTTTTTTGTCTTATGGATTAAAAGTTATTGAATTTACAAGTTTTATTCATTTTCAAAAATTATTTAAACTATTTTAAATTGATTTACTGCATCACTATTACGTCAGCACAGGGGTGGGGGTCGTTTTTCACCGAGGCAGAACTTAGCCAAAGTGGCTGACCGGTGGTCCTCAGGGCCATGTCGGATGCCACGCAGGCAAAGTGGGAACCGGGGCTGACCGCGCGCGCTGGCTTCACGATGACGTCAGCACGACGTCATGCCGGCAGTCGCCTCGCAGATCGACGGCGGGAACGGCACATGAAGCGGTGCGGGGCTGCATGGCTTGGCCAAATCGAACCAGTGCATCGAGGTGGATCTAGAAATGGCGGCAACGCCCCTGTATGGTCACCAGAGAGTGGTCTACGATAGGGAGCGGCGGTGCTGCTTGCATCATGGAGGCTAGCGGCGCCTACGGAGCATGAGTAAGACGAAGGGGAGGTCCAGGAGGACCGGCGACTCACCCTTGATGCGTGTGCAAACTCGGCGAGCGCAAAGGAGCTCGGGAGCAGCGGTAATGGCGATGGCGATTGGCGTCGGTGGAGAGGAATAACAACTCGATTCCTTCGATTGAGGGTGCACACGCTTCCATGGCTTGGCTAGGAAGGACCAAGAGGATGAGGCGGAGGTGCTGGTGTGCTCGACTGGCCTCGGGGCAGCGCGGAACGGCGGCGAGCGGCGGAGCCCAAAGCTAGGATTTTGGGTCCTAGAGAGAAGAGGAAGAGAGAAGTCGCTGGGGACAGAGAAGATATTGGAACGAGGAAGAGGCACCCATGGCGGTCTTATCCTTCTCCCAAGCTCGACGGACGGTGAGGATTAGGTGGTGGGATCGACGGCGCCTGTGATGACACCCAGCTTCTTGGCATCGGGGACGAAGACGACGAAGGAGGGGTGAAGCGTTATGGGCCTGGGTGGGCCATGCTGGGCCGCTGGCCTGCGCTCGCGAGCGGCAGGGAGAGGAGAGAGGAGAGATGGGCCGGCATGGGGAGCTCTAGCTGCATGTTTTTTTATAAAACCTTTTTTCCTTTTCCTGTTTTGCCTTATTCCATTTTTACAAACCATTTCAAAACTGTTTTGTATACTTTTAAAAATACCAGAGGCTTTGAAATATATGAAAATATTGCAGGGGCCCTTTTATTCAATTTGTGGTCCAAACATTTTGTTTTTTCAAAATATTCAAAACCTTTGAATTTATTTTCAAATAGAGGAGGAAAATTAGGGTTTAGGGTTTGCATTTTATTTTATTTGCATGAATTTTACAAGATGATGCTCATGAATGCATAATCAAAACTTAAATACTATTTAAGTAAACTGGGGTGTTACAGCTCTATCCCCCTTACGGGAATCTCGACCTGAGATTCCTAAGGTAGGAACAGAGAGGGAGAAGGGAACAAGGTCACTTCTAAAGATAAGAGGGAAGCACACCAAACAACACAGAGTACCTCATGGTCAACTCATGGATGGAGTGTTCATAAACAATTATGAGATGGTAACATGAACCACATCAAGGTAAAGGAGGAAACAAGAGGATAATGTTTCAAGTTGTTAGATAGATGGTCTTCATAAGGATTGAGATCATGGAGCTCACAGAAGAGTTTAAGCGTATGAAAGGAAAGATTCCAAAAGAAAGAACGTAACCAGAGACTTTGATAGGGAATCTCTACTAAATGACTTAAGTAGATATTTCAGGTTGCAGAGATATGGATCAACATAACCAATCTATTGAACTACTTTCAAAACAGACGGGTCACTCTTTCATTCAATAGAAGGCCAAGACAGAGAAGTGTTTTGGTGGAGAGGACTCATATGAGTCACAAGGGACATGTAATAAGAGAAACTACAGATTACCAAAATCATAGCCACTCTTAAAACATGACTGAGAACATGAAGGGAACTCTTTATTCATCCAGGACTATCAGGATCTTTGCCAAAGATCATGATATTACTTTACAACACCAGATGAATAGGTAAGAAGATTCCTGATGACACGAGAAGAAAGAAACTTCATTATCAGACTTCAATTACTTGGCACAATAAAATATTTGCCAACATAAATGATCTGGAGGATCGACCGAGGGACATTTAGCAACTCTACTTTAAATGTTCTCCTTGATGTTCGAGAAAAAGGACATCAAGTAAAGGTAGGACTTCGGATACAAAGGAAACCATAAGCACAACTCCTATAATAGATCATAGGAGAAGCCTCATGAAGAGTGGTTGTTATTGCTGATTCAAGAGGATATGACAATAGGTCTTTCTGGCTAATTGTGTCAACCGTTACATAAATCTCACCATATTTACAAAGAGACCTATGTAAAAATCTTGAGGAACACCAACCATCGTTGCTTCTTGAGATTCAACTTTGGTTAGGTGGAATGATAATTCAGACTCAGAATGTCCGAACGAAAAGTTTGCAACATTTAGCACAAAGGTAAATTTACTAGATTCTCAAGATATGGACTTCAATTACTACCATCTTGTCGAAAGACAACTGCACAAAGATAATTACTAGCAAGAAACACACATGTGTACTTAAGGAGAGAAAGATAACTCTTCTCGAATCCATGGCGACATCTTTCAACAACTGCACATGAATTATAGAAGGTCACTTCTAACATCCAGAACGCATACTTCGAGATGACCCAAAAATGGTTCTCAAAATCTTCCAACATTATTGCCAATTGTTCCATATGAATCTAGTCTAACAGAGGGAATATAACGATGTCATCGATGTGCTCAATAACAAACATATAAAAACACTCTGTTAAGATGAACTCATATGTTGCATGAGCAAGGAAAAAGTATTGGTCAGATCAAAGGACATGAGGATGTACTCAAGTGAAACATAACGAGTAAAAACGTCATCAAGACAGTCCTTGGAACTGAGTTTGATTTGACGATAAGCCAATTCAAATCAAAGGTGGGGAAGATAACATATCGATGACGGAAAATACTATCTTTCTTCAGCGCGAGCAAAGCTAGATATTCCTTTAAGATGGACTAGATCAGTTTAATTTTTATCTTGCAACTCTCCAAGTTGATGTTTAAGCTAAACCAACTAGTTCAGGGTTATCGAGTACGGATCCTTGGAGAGAGGAGCAGTTTGGAGAACTCACTTGCATAAGAACTTGACAACATGGTCATGTGGCCACACAGAGATACTTCTAGTAGACATCTAGAATATCACGAACCAACGATATGTCACTTAGTTCGAGAGGAAACCTGCTTAGTAAGGCAACAATACATAGTCTCAGAGTTTCGAGATGAGCCTAACTCTTTGAATGAAGAGAGTGCACCAGAATAACAGACGTGGTAGCAAAATCATCCTTTGCTTAATGATAGGGTTAACCAATCACGCTAAGAATGATTCAAATGTCCTTTGAAATATAAGCAATCATAATTTCTAAGGATTTCAGATGGCCACATTATTACACACACATGTCACTCACGAGCAGGAAACCTCGAGGAAGGGTGGGTAAAGATGTGTGGGAGTACCACTTTGTTAAGGGGTCATGAAACTTAGGACGACCTGTTAGTATAAAAAGAGTGTGATACTTTAAGGTAGGACAGATATAAGCTATTTAACGCCTCTTAATCTGCGAACTACAACACTTTGACCTAGTCCTAGATATGACGAGGTACTGGAGTTTTTTTCTCCTAGACATTACGAAATGGTTTGCCTTGACGGACCACAAGAGTATCTTTCATCAGAAGAGACCAATGCACATTTACTACTAGGATACCAACTGGTAGAAAAATATCAGGAAGCTACAAGAGAGGAAGAACATGCTCAGGATAGAATCCCGAGATGTGGATGCGTAAGTTAATAGTCTGCCAAAGACCAATGGAGAGAAGGAAAGGTGTGGCAGAGTCACGAATATAGAAGTGAGACTCACGAGGAGTACCATTGTCGTGATATATTTGGTTCCATTAAACAACATCTGCCATAGCTAGTGGTAGGGGAAGTCCTTAGTTGTCACAATTCAATCGCGACAAAGACCACAAGCTTGAAGACCAGAATTGTAGTACAAGCCATCCTAAGGTAATGTGTGAACATTAACAACAGGGTCAATGAAATGGATCTTGGGTAAAAGGTCAGCTTCATCTCCCAAATTCACAATGCCATAATCCAGCACAATCAGGGATCTTCGATTCAAGTCCAAGGGTTAAAACCTGAGAAAGTAACTACTACTTGAGTGACATAGAGTTCACTAGAAGGTAGTAATCACGAGATAGCTTCTAAGAGAAGAGACAACTTCTAAAGTACCCAAGCAAATAAAAAAGGAGGCACACAAGGCGAAAGGAATCCTCGAAACCTAGAATAGAACATTATGGAACCTATAATTCAATATTGTCGGCCCACAGGATAGAGAAATCATGATATAAAGGAATCTCTCAGTAGAACAGAGCAAAGGGAACAAGGAACTCACAAAACACACAACTACAGAAAACTCAACACTAGGTCAACTGGTTGAGAAACGACATTCCAAGAAGTTACCTAAGCTTTGAAAGACTAGAAGAGATATCAAAACTTTTGCAAATCAAGTCAAGATAAGATCACCCAAAGTTAGAGCAAAACTTTATAAGGATTAAAGAAGCAAACTAGAGTTTTCGCAAATACTTTTTAGCTTTAAAGTATTTTGCACAAGTACTAGACTCAACATCAACCAATAGCAAGGTTTTCCAATGGTCAGTACTGCTCTAATGCCAAAACTTGTAACACCCCCGGGATCAGGGATGAACAAACCCATACCTCTGTCTAACATAATCTTAACCTTGAGCTCGAGGATATCAAGTGAAGAATCGGTAACACATCAGTGACCCTATGACACAAAAATTATTACAACAAGCTCATAACTGAGCGAAGAGCCAAATTATTACAAGCAGAGGTCACTAACCACGAACTTGGAACAACATAAGGCAAATTATGCTATTAAGTATAGCAAACTTAACAAATGGCCTAAGAGGCCTTAATCATAATGATGACGTCCCAGCCCATAGATTCCAGGCTGCCGGACGGGAACCCCAAGCTAATCGTCGGTGTCGATATCGTACCAAACTCGTCTTCATGGGGAACACTTACTCTGCTACAAAAGTATCAACAACGCAAGGCTGAGTACAGGGTGTACTCGACAAGACTTATGGAGGGTGGAGTTGTTTTGCATAAATCCATATTTGTTTATAAAACAAGAGGGGGAAGAAGATCGTCTAATTAGAATATTTTAAAAGGGGATAATAAAGTGACATATACAAAGTATTAATCATCATCATTGATATCCACCAAGTAATCATCATCTGAACCCTAACTAGGATCACCCCCTCGTACCCATTGGGAAGCATCCTTAAGCACACGTTGATCTACCAAGTTTTACGATTAGGTTATAGTTCTCTATGATCTTATAATCTGGTCACCAAGCGTTTATAACCGTGAACATAACTTTTTGAAAAGATTTAACCCTGTAGGGGTGTACAACTTTACCCACACATACCAACGGACTCTTAATGCCAAGTTATTAGCCCTCTTCCTTGGAAGGCTGGCAGAGGGTGGTTGCCCACGACCTTTACCTTGCTTTCACCGACACAATGAATAATTCCCTAAGGATGGTTTCGCCATAACGGGTCAAATACCGAAGCCAGTCCCTAGAGATGTGAGGTGAGGTTGGTTCCACTAGGGGATCCATCGATACCAAGCAACCCCGACCACACTTACCTACCTGTTATGATGCACCTTAACCCGCTAAATCTTTCAAAAAGTTTTTGCTGAGTATGTCGAATGGAACGCCTGAACTATGTGCTCATGGAATCTACTAGGCAAGTTAGTCAATCGAGGGGTTCCCAAGCCCCGTGTGGCTATACGCTCGTCACGGTTCCAAAGGCAAGAACTCGGTTCCTAGTGGTGGCGAGCATGGGACTAGAAAAACCACAACCCACCATGGGCTCCCATACAAGCCTTAGCATGTTTAATCTCATATCATCTCTAATGTCATCTCATCATGTTCTCCTGTCATACTAGATTCTCTGCATCTAAAACATCATCTAGATGAACCAGCACTATTAGCTATGCATGGCTAAGAAGGACACATATATAAGGTCTAGAAGTGCACACAAGCAAACCTAGTTATGCTAGGAGTAGTGGATAAGGTAATATAAGCTCAAAGGGAGTAATGCGATAGATAGGATACTCTATCTATCGATAAAATAGCACAGTAGAATCATATGCATCATGGCAAGAATTGAAATGCTTTTGAAATCATACCATTATATCATGGTGGGGCTATGCTTGCCTTTGCTAGTTGATAATCAATAAGAAGATCTTCATAAGCCTTGTACTTTACTTGATTATAGTTGGTCAAGTATTGTTCTTCTGTCTTCGATGGTATTGATCTCTGGCTTCAATCTCGATCTCGATATCGTATTCTACCGGAAAGAACCGAGTACTTGAAATAAAAAGAAACAATCAACACATGGCACCAATGCAATGTTCAAACAAGGATGATGATATGACAAGTTAAATTTTATTGTAATGAAACACTAAAACATACTTGGCAATTTAAACAGGGTCCAAGGGTTGCAAACCCTAAAACAGACAAACCTCGGAATCACCTACGGTTGTTCATTTACTTCTTCTAATTAAACTTTTTATGAAAGTTGTTGATAAATGTATTAATATAGCTTAAACATATAGATCTCATTTTTCTAAACATTTTGATATATTATACATATTTTTCTGACTTCAGGATTAGAAGTTATTGAATTTACATGTTTTATTCATTTTCTGAAATTATTTTTAAACTATTTTAAATTTATTTACTACATCACTATTATGTCAGGACAGGGGTGGGGGTCGTTTTTCACCGAGGCAGAAGCTAGCCATATTGGCTCACCGGTGGGCCTCAGGGCCATGTCGGATGCCACGCAGGCAAAGTGGGACCCGGGTTTGGTTGACCGGGGCTGACTGGAACATTCCAAAAATGTTGAACAATGATTATCAAATTCCAATCACCAAAATTAGGGTTAACAAAAACTTTTGTTAATCTAATCAATATGAATGCATGTGTGAAGGTGATGATTGTATGAATGCATGAATGGACTTGTGGGACTGATCTAAATAGCAAGGAATGGTTTAATGATGAAAACAACATCATCTAAATCATTTCCAAGCAGAAACAAATCAAGAGAAAATCAAGAACAAAACAAATAAAGCAAATGGTCATTTTTGGCAATCTTGCTCACTAGGCCACTTTGAGTGTTTCTAGCCCAAGATTTCAAACAGAAACAATTCCATATCTTTTCACCCCTTGCTAGACCAAGTAAAAGTGAATCAAAGCCCACCTTTCAAACTTACAAAAACTTTTGGAAACTTGATTCAAATGACAATTCAAAATTGAATCTATATCATATGTGAAGATCACCATTTTTCAAAACCCAACCAAACCAGTGCACCTTGACCAATCCAACTAACCAGAGACTCCCTAGTATGAAACCAACACACCCACCAAGTTTGAATCAAAAATTCAAATTTGAATCTCTTTCGGCCATTTCATCAAACACGTTGCTGGAACCAAACAAACAAACCATAAACACTATTGGGAGCAGTAATTTTGGCCTAACTTGTTCCCTATCTAGCTCACACTACACTCTCAGTCAATCATCTAACTTGTTTAACCCCTCTAGCTCACTGTAAAGTAGACCATGCCATCATTGGCAAGCATGCCGAGAGCACCCTTGCCACCCCAATGTCACCAGCTAGCTAGAAGCTTCTCTAGCCTCGCCAACCTTGTATGGGACACTCTCCACCGTCCACCGCCACCCCCTGTCCAAGTCCAGAACCTTGCCAGCCATTAAACCACATGGAAAGCTCGCGCCTAGGAGCGAGCCAGAGCGCCACCCGTGACACACGCCCAAAGACCGTGCGCCGCCCTCGCCTCGTGCAAGAAGGATTGCTACCACCCCAGGAACACCCCAGACACGCTTGTTCGCCGCTGTGCGATCCATATCACCTGTGCACCATTAAAACAACCATCAGACCCGCCCAGAGCGCCATGATGTTCTGACCGTCTCGCACAGAGACCCGCCCAGAGCGCCGCGTGACCATGCCGTTGAGCTTCGCCAGGGAGCACATCATCGTCCCCTACCTTTTCCTATGCCCGTAGCTCGCTATGACGACGACACCGACGAGCCCCGCCCGCGCCATTCGGTCCCCTCGTTGCACTATAAATAGAGGCCTTTCCAGCACGAATTCTCCACACCATATCACTCCCCTCTCTCTCAGAAGCACCCCACCTCACTCCTGGAGCAAGGCGAGCAACACATCGCCGGAATTTGGCCGGAGTCTACCGCGGAGGAGGAAGAAAGGAGCCAGCGATTGGAGCCGCCCCACGAGAAGCCGCCGGTACCAGGAGGATCACCATCGTCGACTTCGTCGTTCGCCCCCTTCACCGACCATCGTCGGAGCCCCGGTGAGCCCCCGTAGACCCCCACTGGCCACGCTAGGATTCGACCTCGCCGCGTCCTGTTCAGGCGTGGACGATGAACCTTAGCCGTAGATCTAACTTCTAATCCTACGGCCTTAATCGCCCCGTACCGCTTTGCCACTCTCTATCTCACTGACGAGTGGGGACAACCACTTAAACTCACCCGCGTGCGCTATGCATAGTGGGCCGGCCTAGTTAGCATCCCGCGCGACCCAGTAATTCAAATTTAGATTTATTCTTTTAGTTTCAAACCTAGTTCTGTACCTAGATTCAAAAATCAACCCAGCTCGATTCACTGAACCAAAATGCATGAAACCAATTTTGTTAGAAAGGTACTGGAATCCTTAATCCAAGCCCGTTTGATTCAAATCATTTGGATCATCTATAGTAAAAATAACAAGAAAGAAGCTTTTCTGCACTCAAACATTTTTCAAAATTCAACCACAAAAACTTTTGAGTTGATTCCAACTCTCAAAAATCACATTTAACTTGACATTTATGAATATATAAAAATATATAGGTTTACTTGCAGAAATAATGGTCAAGCAATAAAAGAATGCCCCATAGGCCATTCTAGTCACTTTAATTAATTAAAATAAAAAGGTTAAACCTTATTAAATTTTGACACCACTTTAAATCACATTTCCATGTACTGAAATATGTGGTGATGACATGTGTCAACATGATCCCATGTGTTAGTTGGAGAATATTAAATCTTAAGTAGCCAATGATTAGAAATTACTTTTCTAAAATAAAGGAAATAAAACTATTGTCTTAATCTTTGTGATGCTTGTGATGATGCTAGATCATCTAGTGAAAACCTTCGTGTGATAAATATAAGTAGTTAAGTATTTTTTGGTGATTGTGTACCTCGTATTTATTTATAGACGCTAGTATCGACCAAGGATACGAGGAGGAAGGAGAATACTATGAGGAAGAAGCCGAGGAGAACTTCAACCACTTCTCTGCACAAGGCAAGCCTAATACTACCACTTTACTTAGCAAGCTATTGACTTTGCAAGTTACCCTTGCATGACAACTATGCAAACTAGATGCCTTAAGCATATGTGATTACACCCATTTGATGATACTAAATCCCAGTTTTACATACAAGCTTAGTTATTTTATTTATTTATCAAAGCTTTCTAGTAAAGTTTACTTGGTAATTTACAGAGCCTAGAAAGATATTCAAAGGTAGCATAAAGAGCATAAAATTTAGCCTAAGTTAGATAATATTGATGTCATCCTGAGGCAAGAGATTGAACTTAGATAAGATACACTTATTTACCAACCCTCATTAGTATTTACCACCACGTGTAGATTCTAGTGCTAAGTATAAAATTTGATCAACTTTAGATGGGAATACTTGGTGAAAATGGTTATGAAAACCTTAGAATGATGAGTCATTCTACTAAAATGTTTTAACATGTGTTCTTGAACACCAGATGATTTTGATGATGAAAATGTTGAGGCATGAGCCTTAGCCCTTTATAAAACTGATGGTTGTCTGGATGCGATACCATTCCAATTTTACCGTACAACCACAATACCCAAAATTTGGGTAGGGCTTGACTGGAAATTTATATACCTTAGTATGGGTTCCCTTGCGGCCAAGGTTTGAGATGAGGCTACCTTGTGAAGATTGTCCACCTATGCAGTTACCAAGATGACAGTTGGTCATGGTTGGTAGGCCAAACTCACAGGAGAGGTGCCTATACTAGGGCGTGTAATTGAAAGGTTAGGATTGATTATCCGCATACTGAGTATGGTAAATTTCGGACTGTTCCTGACGGATGTATCGAATGTTGTACTGAAAGTGTACCACCTCTGCAGAGTGTCAAACTATTCGAATAGCCGCATCCGCGGTTATGGACAGTTGGAGTGGCCATACTATTATATCGTCAGATGTTTTCAAAATGGGTTGTGAAATGAAATTCAAGTTTCCACTTAGCTGGTATACAATTTTCAACTAGCTTTGTTTTCTTCTGAACTTAGTAGAGATAAATCTGGCTTTTTGCAAAATGACCTAGAGCTTAGTATTTCCTATTCAAAAACCGCTTCACCTGTTAGTATTAGTTTGCAAGTACTTAAAGAGTACTCATGGCTTTGTCCCTGGCTATTTCCGTGGCCAGACTATGAGGAGGACTACCAGGAGGATGGACAGTAGGAAGGTTATGACAACTAGGATCATCTCTCATCGTCAGCATTGCCTGTGACCATGAAGATGGAGTCTCGCCTACGCTACCGTTATGATTACGTTATTCGACCACTTGATTTCTATTAAGACTGGATCATGAGATCCTTTATTAGTTGTAAGACCTTATGTATGGTTTGTAATGGATGATGTACTGTGATATCAAATCTGTTATGTCTTGCAAAAATGGTAATCCTGGGATTGCGATGTATGGCATAACAGACATCTGGGATTAAAAATCCGGGTGTTGACACCGACCGCGCGCACTGGTATCACGATGACGTCGGCACAACATCACGCCGGCGGTCACCTCATAGATCGACGGCGTTGGTGGTGAGGAATAACGGCTCCATTCCTTCGATTGAGGGCGCGTGCGCTTCCGTGGCTTGGCTAGGAAGGACTAGGAGGACGAGGTTGAAAACACTAAGTTTTTGTTTAACAAAAACACCCAAGGAACCACCAATAGACATTGGTAAACCTTTATCCTTGTTCAACCACAAGTTTTAACTTAGAGAAATTGGGATGAGGAGATCCTTGATAATTTCAATGTCTTTGAAGCTCAAATTGTCCGTTGCCGAGGACACGGCTAAGTACTTAGATTTTACCCTCTTGAGAGGTGGTGCACTTTCCCCACAAGACCCGACATGCATCGAGACGAGACTTTTCAGAAGCATTCCCTTAGACCACCATGGACGCGTTCCATCCTATCAACCCTACCACCAACTGTCCATCTGGCTAAGTTCTTGCAACCTAGTTGGTCAAGCCAGAGCCCATATGACATGTGGTTGCACTAGAAGCTTCTCAACACTAAACATCTCAAATCTATTTATTCTTGAGTGGCCATCCACAAGTGTGATACACAAGGTAAACCATATACTTGGGTCTTGTGTAACCACTCAACATAAAACAATCTTCCCATTCCACCCAGGTGATTAATTCACATAGTTGTTTTATTAATCGAAACATAGTCATAGATTTTTCATAACAACATAGCATGAATAGTCCACCATTATGTTCTACTAGCTAGGCTAAGCATGCTAATATAACAAGTCTCCTAACTTAGGATATTTCTACTAAGACAATATATATAGGATTTCCCAAGGCATAACGTATACTTAGAAAAATCTCCATGCAAATCCTACTCAAAATATCACTAGTGCATAGTTAAAATAATAGTAAAAAAATATGAAGCATCACTTTCCTTGGTAGTTGGGGGAATAGGAACAATCTCACAATCACAATCACCACAATCATCAAAATCTACACATAAAATCATAACACCAAATTCACATTCAATATACAAACAAAAATATATATGAATGCATGCAAATGGAATGGAATAATTTTCCACACAAAAAAATTCAAACTAACAATACTGAACAAAAAGTAAGCTTTCTATGATCTAAATAAACCTAAATTTACTCTAAATTTTTTTTCTAGACAATTTATATAGCCAAAATAAGCCTACAAATGTTTCTATATAAAATCCTAATTTTACAGAAGCAAATGGCCAAACCAAGGACATAGTTACAAATATCTCATTTTTCTGAATCCATTGATATAAAATTTGTAATTTTTGGACAAACATATCAAAAGTTATTGAATTTACAATTTTGAATATCTAATAGATCAAAAATCAGATTTTAAATCTAATCTAGTGACACGCAACGCTTCCTGATTGATGCGTACCGGTTCGCGTTGGATCACGCTTCTGCGCTGTTGGATTTAAGTTAGATCTAACGCTCTATATCTAACCATACCTGTTCGATAAGCGATCTAATCTAAACCGCTAGATGCAGATCTAAAGGCCTAGATCTATCTGACCAAAGTCTGGCGGCGCGCATGGACCTGGCGGCGGAGAAGGCACTATCAGTGACATACCGGCAATTCTAGGGGGTGGTTCCGATGCTTACCAAAGTCGCGTGGACACGCTGAAGCTCAACGTGTGTTCGGCTTGGATAGGGGCGCACAGAAACGGGCTCAGGAGCTCGTCGGAGATGGTGCTGGCATCGAGTGCTCACGAATTGCGACGGAGTCGACGACCTAGGACGCAGACATGCAAACGAAGGGCATTAGAATTTGCGCAAAGTCGCGGTGAACACGATCGCATGAAGCAGAGGCCAAGGGGTGCTCGGAATTTAGCTAGATTTCTCGCCGGAGACGAATGATGTCTCGGGTGCTTGCAGTCGTCAACGGGGACGGTGACCTGGGTTGGTTTGGGGGAAAACAAAAGGCATGGTTATATGCACAAGGACCTAACGAACAAGTTTGTATGAACGAGAGGCAGAGGGGAGCACGGAGCTCACCAGAATACTTCACCGGAGTTGCTCGGTACTGCGGCAGTGTGAGCTGAAATTGCGAGAGCCTGGCGGCGCTTGGGGCTTGTAGTGTGAGGGGAAATGGTCGTAGAGGTGTGGGGATTATGTAGGCAAAGCGGGGGAGGAAATCACACGCTCATTCATCGCCAATTAATCGAAATCAATCACGGCAGTGAATGCGGGGAAGAAATGGCGGAGGGCCTAGTCGCGGGCAGGATTTGGGGACGACGACGCTGAGGTGGCAATGGGCCCAATGGTCAGCGGGTGGGGGGGTGTGCGCGCGGGTGAGAAAGAGAGAGGAGAGGGGAAAACCACGGGTGGGCTAGATGCGCCGCGGGTGGGTGCTGGGCCAGTTGGCTGGCTCGCTTCTATTTTTTTCTTCTTAGCCTTTTTCTTTTCTGTTTTGATTTTCCAAATAGGTTTTGAATAACCAAATCAAATCCAAACCAATTCAAACCTTCACCAAATTTTGTATGGTGATCCTAGTATCCAAAAGTGTGACAAACACATAAATCCACTCAAAATCATTTTGAGGTGATAAAATAAAATAAAATCCATGCACCATATGTATATAATAAAGGGGTATAAATATGGTTCAAATAGGGTTTTTGCTTTGAAATTGTTTGTGCAAGATCAATATGACATGATGCTATGAATGCAACATAGGTGTGGGTGATCTTTCCGAAGGTCATCTTCTCTTTCCCAAGTTGCTTCTTCCTCGGTATGATGATTCCACTGTACTTTGCAGAATTTGATAGTCTTAGTACGAGTAACTCTTTCTGCTATCTCGAGAACCTTGATAGGTTTCTCATGTAAGTAAGATCACTCTCTAACTGAACCTCTTCCAAAGGTATAGTGTCCTTCAATGAAGTTTCTTCCATCTCCGGATGACACTTCTTCAACTGGCTCACATGAAACACATTGTGAACTATAGACAGTGATTCAGGCAATTCTATATCATAGGCCACTTCTGCTTTGCGGCTCAAAATCTTGAATTGTCCAACATATCGGGGTGCCAATTTTCCTTTGACTCCAAATCTCTTCACACCACGAAGTGGTGAGACTCTAAGATAGGCTCTATCACCTACTTCATAGGTGACTTCTCTACGCTTTGGATCTGCATAGCTCTTTTGTCGGGATTGGGCTATCTTAAATCCATCCTTTACCATTCTGACTTTCTCTTCAGCTTCTTTGATCAGTTCTGGTCTGAATAAATTTCTTTCTCCTACCCCATTCCATAGTAATGGCGTAGTACACTTCCTACCATAAAGGAATTCAAATGGAGCCATCTCTATGCTCGATTGATAGCTGTTATTGTAAGAGAATTATGCATATGGTAGACTTTCATCCCAACTAGATCCATAATCAAGCGCACAAGCTCTTAACATATATTCCAAAATTTGATTGGTCCTTTCTCTCTGTCCATCAGTATGAGGATGAAATGTTGTACTGAATTCTATCCTTGTTCCCAATGATTCATGCAGTTGTCGCCAAAAATGCGAAGTGAACTGAGTTCCTCTATCAGACACAAGACTCTTAGGTACTCCATGCAGACATACAATCCTATTCATATAGATTTTGGCCAATTTAGCACTTGTGTAAGTAGTCTTCACGGGTATGAAATGGGCCACTTTAGTTAGGAGATCGACAACAACCCGAATAGAATCATATCTGGATCTGTTCCTTGGCAGTCCGGTGATAACATCCATACCAATATTATCCCACTTCCAATCCGGTATAGGTAGTGGTTGTAATAACCCTACTAGTTTCTGATGTTCTGCCTTCACTCTACTACACACATCACACAAAGCAATGTGCTCTGCAATATCTTTCTTAAGATTGTTCCACCAAAATATTTCCTTCACATCCATGTACATTTTGGTGTTACCTGGATGAATAGAATATGGTGAATTGTGTGCTTCTTGCAGGATCAATTTCCGAAGCTCCGGATCTTGTGGAATGCAGATATGCTTTCCATACCATAAAGTTCCTTGTTCTTATTCACGGAATCCTTTCGCCTTTCCTTTACTAATTTTAATCTTAATCTCTTCAATTTCCTTGTCCATCTTTGGGCTTCTTTGATCTGATCCAACAGTTTCTGTTGAACTTCTAATGACATGAGATATCCTTCAGGCACTATCTCCAATCTTAGCTCCTTAAATTGGGCACACAAATCATCTGGCAATTCTCCTTTGGTGAGACCATTCACATAAACTTTACAGATTAAAGCATTCGCTACAAAATTTTCTTTATCGGTATGGTATTGCAAACTCAAGTCATCCTTGATGAGCTCTAGCCACCTTCTTTGTCTCATATTGAGTTACTTCTAGGTGAAAATATATTTCAAACTCTTGTGATCCGTGAACACTTCACAACGCTTTCCCAAAAGATAATGTCTCCATGTTTTGAGTGCATGGACAATAGAGGCTAACTCTAAGTCATGAGTAGGATAGTTTACTTCATGAGTTTTGAGTTGTCTCGAGGCATAAGCCACAACTTTTCCTTCTTGCATCAAAACTCCACACAATCCTTGGTGAGATGCATCACAATAGACTTGAAAGTCCTACTCTAAATCTGGCAGACACAAAACTGGTGCTGACACTAGTCTTTTCTTCAATTCTTGTAAACTGGTTTCACAACATTCTGTCCAATCAAACATCTTCCTTTCTTAAGAAACTCCGTCAATGGCTTAGCTACTTTTGAGAAATTCTCAATGAACCTTCTATAGTATCCTGCCAAGCCTAGGAAACTACGAACTTCCTTAACTGACTTGGGAGATTCCCACTCAGTTACAGCTGACACCTTTGCGGGATCGACAACTATACCATCTCCTGACACAATATGTCCAAGAAATCCAACTTCATTCAACCAAAATTCACACTTACTAAACTTGGCATACAACTTGTGCTCCGTGAGTTTCTCAAGTATCAAACGCAAATGTTCTTCATGTTCTTCTTTGCTCGTAGAATAGATCAAAATGTCATCGATGAATACGACGAAAAACTTGTCAAGAAACTACATGAATACCTTGTTCATCATGTTCATGAAATAAGCTGATGCATTTGTTAGTTCAAATGGCATCACAGTATACTCATACAATCCATACCTAGTGGTAAAATCAGTCTTGGGTATGTCTTGCTCCTTTAGGGTTAACAATGATCACTAAAATTAGGGTTAACAATGATCATTGTTTTATATTCATACAATCCATAACTCATCAAACTCTAATCACTAAAATTAGGGTTAACAAAAACTTTGATTAATTTAAAAACATATGAATGCATGTGTGTATGTGATGATTTGATAAATGCATGAATGGACTTGTGTGATTCAAATAAATAGTAAGGAATGGTTCTAAGATGAATATAACATCATCTAAAACATTTCCAAGCAGAAAAAAATAAAGAGAAAATCAAAAACAAATTAATTAAAGCAAATGTTCATTTTTGCCAATCTTGCTCACTAGGTCACTTTGAGTGTTTCTAGTCCAAGATTTCAAACAGAAACTTTTCCAATTATTTTCACCCCTTGCTATACCAAGTAAAAGTGAAGCAAAGCCCACATTTCAAACTTGTAGAAACATTTGGCAACCTCATTACAATCACAAGTAAAAATTGAATCTTCATCATATGTGAAGATCACACATTTTCAAAACCCAACCAAACCAGTGCCCCTTGACTAATCCAACTAACCAGAGACTCCCTAGTATGTGCCTAGCAAACCCACCAAGTTTGGATCCAAAATTCAAATTTAAATTTCTTTCGACCATTTTATCAAACACCTTGCTGGCATCAAACAAACAAACAACAAACACTATAGTCAGCAGTGATTTTGGCCAACCTTGTTCCCTCTCTAGCTCTCACTACACTCTCAGTAGATGATTTAGCCCAATTAACAAGCCTTAGCACCTCTGTGAGCTTGGCATAGCCATTAATAGTGACCATGCCGAGCCTAAATTGCCACCCACATGTCGACAGCGAGCTAGGAGAAGCACCAACCCTAGCAAGCATGTATGGATCACTGACCACCGTCCACCGCCACCCCCTGTCCAAGCCTCGAGAACTGCCAGCCCCTAGACCACACTTCCCGAGCTTGCCAAGTCTCTCTGCGTGCAAGCCGAGAGCGCGCCAGTACGCCACACTTGACCAGCGCCCACAGACCGCGCGCCACCCTCGCCGCTTGCAGACATGATCGCCAACAGTCCAGCACCCTGCCAGACAACATTGTTTGCCGCCGCGCGGACCATCTACACTGTGCGCCATTAAAATCACCGTCAGACCTGCCCAGTGCGTCGACGCGTTACGACCGACCAGCACCGCCCCATGTCTCGCCACCACGCCGTTGAGCTTCGCCAGGGAGCACAGCACCACCCCTACCATCGCCCATGCCATTATCCCTCTATGCCATCGACCACGACAAGCTCCACCCACGCCCATTGGTCCCTTTCAACCACTATAAATAGAGGCCTCCCCCGCTCGTTTTCTTCACACCAATTCACTACCCACCTCTCACTGCTCACACCCACTCACTCCCGGAGCAAGGCAAGCACCAGGTGGCCGGAATTTCAGCGGAGTTCGCCGGTGGAGAGGAGGAGAGGCGCCGTCGATTGGAGCCGCCCCAGGAGAAGCTGCTGGTACCAGGAGGATCGCTGTCGTCGAATTCGTCGTTCGCCCCGGTCACTGACCATCGCCTGAGCCCCGGTGAGAATCCCATGACCCCCACCTTCCGTGCTAGGGTTCTGTCTCACCGTTGCTGCCCGACGTGGACGATGAACCAGAGCCATTCAATTAGAGTTAGATCGTGCTGCCTAGATCATCCCGTACCGCTTCGCCCCTCACTATCTCACTGACGCGTGGGGATAGCCACTTAAACCGCCGGCGCGTACGCTGTGCGTAGTGGGCCGGCCCAGTTAAACATCCCGCGCGACCCAACAATTCAAACTTAAGTTTATTCATTTAATTTCAAACACAGTTCTATACCTAGATTCAAAAATCAACCCAGCTCGATTCACTAAACCAAAATGCATGAAACCTATTTTGTTAGAAAGTTACTGGAATGCTTAATCTAAGCCCGTTGGATTAAAACCATTTAGATTTATAGATCACCCATGGTAAAAATAACAAGGCATAAGCTTTTCTGCATTCAAACATTTCTCAAAATTCAACCATAAGATCTTTTGAGTTGATTCCAACTCTCAAAAATTACATCTAACCATACCTTTCAGAATATATAAAAATATATAGGTTTACTTATAGAAATAATGATCAAGTAATAAAAGAATGCGACATAGGCATTTCTAGGCACTTTAATTAATTAAAATAAAAAGGTTACACCTTATTAAATTGTGACACCACTTTAAATCATATTACCATGTACTGAAATATGTACGGATGACATGTGTCAACATGATCCCATGTTTGAGTTGGAGAATATTAAATCTTAAGTAGTTTTTCAATGAGTAGAAATTACTTTTCTCAAAATAAAATAAATAAGACAAGTGTTTTAATTCTTGTAATGTCAGTGATGATGATAGACCACCTAGTGTGAACCTTTGTGTGATGATTAGAAATAGTTAAGTGTTGTTTGGTGATTTTGTACCTTGTATTTATTTATAGACGCTAGTACCGACCAAGGATACGAGGAGGAGGGACAATACTACGAAGAATAAGCCGAGGAGAACTTCAACCACTGCTCTGCACAAGGCAAGCCTATACTTGCAACCTTGCAAGCTAACACTTGCAAGATACCCTACCTATGCAAGCTCATATGTGATTATACCCCTTAGACACACCATCCTAGTTTTACTTGCAAGCTTAATATTTTCTTTTCTTTAATAAAAGCTTCTATCAAAAGTACTTAGTAACTTGTAGATTCTAGAAAGAAAATTGAAGGTAGCATAAAGAGAATAAAACTTGGCCTAAGTTAGATAATCTTGATGTCATCCTAAGGCATGAGATTAAACTTGCTAACTCCCACCTGATTATTACCCATCATTAGTATTTTACCCCACTTGTAGATGCTAGTGCTAAGCATAAAATTTGATCAACTTTAGATGGGAATACTTGGTGAAAATGGTTATGAAAACCTTAGAATGAGGAGTCATTCTACTAAAATTTTCTTGACATGTGTTTCCGAACAATATATGATTTTGATGATGAAAATGTTAAGGCATGAGCCTTAGCCCTTTATAAAACCGATGGTTGTCTAGATGCGATACCATTCCAATTTTACCGTACAACCATAATACCCAAAACTTGGGTAGGGCTTGACTGGAAATTTATATACCTTAGTATGGGTTCCCTTGCGGCCAAGGTCTGAGATGAGGCTACCTTGTGAAGATTGTCCACCTGTGCAGTTCCCAAGATGACAGTTGGTCCTGGTTGGGAGGCCAAACTCACAGGAGAGCTGCCTATACTAGAGCGTCTAATTGAAAGGTTAGGATTGATTATCCGCATACTGTGTATGTTGAATTCAGGATTGTTCCTAACGGATGTATCAAATGTTGTGGTGAAAGTGTACAATCTCTACAGAGTGTCAAACTATTCGAACAGTCGTGTCCGTGGTTATGGACAGTTCGAGTGGCCATACTATTCCCCGTCAGATGTTTTCAAAATGACATATGAAGTGATTTATGACTTTGACTTGACCACAACAGATTTGTGACATGAAATGCAAGTTCCCACGAAGGTGCTATAAAACTTTCAACTAGCTTTCTTTGCTTCTGAACTTAGTAGAGGTAAAACTGGCTTTTTGCTAAACAACCCTAGAGCTTAGTATATCTTATTCAAAACCCCTTCAATTGTTAGTATTAGTTTGCGAGTACTTAAAGAGTACTCATGGCTTTGTCCCTGGCTATTCCCATGGACAGACTATGAAGAGGAGTATCAGGATGACGGATCGCAGGAAGGTTATGACAACTAGGATCATCTCCCATCGTCAACATTGCATGTGACCCTGAAGATGGAGCTTCGCCCACTCTATTGTTATCATTACTTTATTCCGTTGCTTTAATTGTATTAAGACCTGGATCATGAGATCCTTATTTGTGTAAGACCTTATGTATGGTTTGTAATGGATGATGTACTGTGATATCCAAATCTGTTATGTCTCGCAAAAATGGTAATCCTGGGATTGCGATTTATGGCATAACAAGCATTTGTGATTAAAAATCCAGGTGTTGACAAGTTGGTATCAGAGCCATCCTGACCATAGGAGACCCTAGTTAGAATGGACGTTTGAATAAAAAACTTAGTTTCAAACCCTAAAATAAGTGAGTATTTAGAAAAACTTATTCTTATTATTATCACTTAGAATTTTTCATGAAAATTCATCATCCTCAAAAACTCTTGAAAACTTACATAAAATTTGACACACTTGATCACTCTACTAACTTACTCATCCTATATTCTTATAGATGGACGTGAAGTACACCAAGTTTTATCAGTTGGGGAATGGATGAGACCTCATATTTGAGCGTGACTTGGACCAGCTGGCAGAAATGCTGGAGCGTCCACACCCCGAGTTCTTTGGATCTTAGCTCAATGATTAGGAAGGAGAAGATTTGCAATGGCTAGTTGTTGCAAGTCTCCGAGGAAAGATTGAACCTCCCACTGCAGAGGGAATTCAGTTCACCTTACGAGAGAACAACTGGCTCGATGGACTGGCCAGGGCAAAGCAGGAAGCTCTTGCCGTCTGTGTGGTCAGAGTATCAATCAAATCAAGGGTACCCGTTTTGAGTTCTACCCAATGCGTGATGCTATGGGACAGCCACTAGAGGCCCCATATCACCATGAGATGAAGACTCAGTTGGACCATCTCATCTTCATGATGTATGACCATCAGAAGGAGTTGGACAATGCCCGTTCCTACGCCAACCACAAGTACGCCATCGCCAATAAGAAGGATCAGACCATCGCCTTGCTAGTGAAGGATCGCAAGTCTTGTCTCCATCAGCTCGACAAGAAGGAGCGCATCATTGCCTGTCTTCGCCACTGGATCATGGATTTGGAGGAGACCATCCACGAGAGATACATGCAGTTGGAGGAGAGGGAGAATGCAGGGGAAGACCTTCGTGGAGACCCCTACTCCTATCTCAGTGATGATGATGACTTTTTGGAGGATCAGGCCATGGACTTCTTCACCAATGAGGATGACTTCGCCTTCATCGATGATGATGAGGACACTGACTTCGAGGAGTAGTAGCACTTGAGCACCAGCGTCAGTGAGTTGTATTTAGTCCCACTGTATCGTAGTTTCACAGAATGGTTTTTAAAACCATCTGTTTTCCTTTATTGTGGTGTGTGTTTGTATCGTGTGCTTTGCATTAATGAATGAAAACAAGTTGCTAGAAAAATCTGAGTAAAACTTTAAAAACTTTTAAAAAAAACCCTGAACCTTAGAAATTTCCCTCTTTTCTCATGATCTACCTTAATCTTTAGATGCCTCGCGGAGGAAGCAAATCAGCCCCGGAACCGATGTTGCAACTCTTGCAAATGTTGGTTTCTGACCGCGTAGCCGAAAGAGCCGAACATCAACCCACCTAGCCACCCTTCAACAAATAGCTCAGATGTCCAACAACAATCAAGGCCATGGAAATCAGGAAAACCATGGATCTAAGCTCAAGAATTTCCAGAACACCAATCCACTTGTTTTCACTAAGTCAGAAGAGCCCCTAGGTGCAGATGCTTGGTTGGAAACCATGGAGAACAATCTGGAAGTTGTAGGAGTAGAAGCCAACGAGAAAGTTCTGTTCACCACCCACTATCTGGCCAGAGATGCAAGAGCATGGTGGAATAGCGTTCGCGCAATGACAGGAAGTCAGCTGCTGACTTGGGAAGAGTTCAAAGTCAAGTTCAGCAGAACCCATGTGCCACCGGGTTTAATCAAGAGGATGAGAGATGAATTCAGGGAACTAAAACAAGGGAGAATGATAGTAGTGGAATACCGTGACAAATTTTTGTCATTGGCTAGGTATGCACCGGATGAGATCGACACTGAAGCCAAGGAGAAAGAGAGATTCCTGAATGGTCTGCACGATGAAATGCAGACAGTGTTAGTCAATATCCCCTTTGCTGATATTGAAGCTCTAGTGGACTCTGCCATTCAGATGGAAGGAAAGATCAACCAAGACAATGAGAACCGCAAGTGTTGCATGATGCATCAACCAGGAACCCACCATACACCAAAGTATCGCCCCAACCCATCTCCAGGATTTGCCCCAAGAAACAACAGACCCACGATGAACCGTCCGACCTATCCCAACCATGGAAACCCAAGGCCCGAAGGAAACCACAACAACCCCGGCAACTCCAGCAATTTCAACCGTGCACCACCCAAGTTCAACAACAACAATGCTGCCACCAACACCAACACTGCCCCAAGGACTGGAAACAATGTTGTGCCTGTTGCAGCAAAGGACAAGTCGCAAGTGATTTGTTATGAATGTGGAACCAAGGGTCACTATTCCAATGAGTGCCCCAAGAAGATTGCCACAGCCCCCAATGCAAATGCCCCAGCTCAGCAGCAGCGTCGTTTTCAGCACGAAAGAAGGTTTGCCCTAGGGAACTCGCTCAACCGCAACGTCCGTCTCTTTCTCATGCATGCTGAAGAAGCCCAAGAAGCGCCAGATGTCGTGCTGGGTATGTTTTATATTAACTCAGTACTTGCAAGAGTGTTATTTGATTCTGGAGCATCGCACTCATTTGTTACTGAAGAATTTTCATGCACTAGTAAGATTCAACCAACCAAATTGAAGCATGTAATGATTGTTCAAATACCTGGTTCAACCACCGAAGCTAGGCAAATTTGCAAATCCATCCCTATTCGAATCCATGGCATAGATTTTTATGGTAATCTAATAGTACTCGGAACTAATGGTTTGGAAGTAGTACTAGGAATGGATTGGATGTCCAAACACAAAGGATTAATTGACTGTGCCAAGAAAGCCATAACCATGACTAGTACATCTGGGATATCAGTCGAGCATGTATCTGAAACCTTGCCCCGTCAATTCAAGTGCAACAAGAGTATAGCCCAACCAACCATTGACCAAGTCCAGATAGACTTTGAATACCCGATGTATTTCCATATGTTTTGCCCGGTAGGCCCCCAGATCGGGATATCGAGTTTATCATTGAACTAATCCCTGGAACCGGACCCATAGCCCATAGACCATTTAGTATGAACCCGTCTGAACTAGTGGAACTGAAGAAGCAACTAGATGCTATGCTGGAAATTTGATTCATTCAACCAAGTGTGTCACCATGGAGATCCCCTGTCTTGTTTGTGGAAAAGAAAGATGGAGGTAACCGTTTGTGTATGGATTATCGGAAGTTGAATGATGTCACTATCAAGAAAAAGTACCTGTTGCTAAAGATAGAAGACCTGTTTGACCAGTTGACTGGTGCAAAAGTGTTTTCTAAGATTGATCTTAGAACTGGCTATCATCAACTCAAGATTCACGCAGAGGATATTCCAAAGACTGCCTTTACCACTAGATATGGATTATACGAGTATACCGTCATGTCTTTTGGATTAACCAATGCCCCCGTTTATTTCATGAACCTCATGAATAAGATTTTTATGGACTTCCTGGATAAGTTTTGCCATTTTTTTCATCGATGACATTCGGATTTATTCCAAATCAGAAGAAGAACATGAGCTACACCTAAGGACCATTCTTGGCACCCTTAGAGAGCATCAGCTATAAGCCAAGTTTAGCAAATGTGAATTCTAGTTAAAGGAGGTAGGATTCCTCGGACATATTGTGTCAGACAGAGTAATTGCCGTTGACCCTGCGAAGGTGAAGGATGTTGAAGATTGGCTAGCCCCAACCACTCAAACCCAAATTCGTGCATTTCTCGGATTAGCGGGATACTACCTCAAGTTTGTAGAAGGATTCTCGAGTATCGCTAGACCCATGACCCAACTGCTGAAGAAGGACAAGAAGTTTGAATAGACTGACAAATGTGAAGCAAGTTTTCAAGAACTCAAGAGAAGATTGATTTCAGCCCCAATCTTGATCATGCTGGATATCACGAAGCCCTTTGATGTGTATTGTGACGCATCCAAGATCGGTCTCGGATGTGTGCTAATGCAAGAAGGCAAAGTTATATCTTATCTATCCCGACAACTGAAGCAGCATGAACAAAACTATCCAACCCATGACCTTGAACTCGCAGCCGTAGTTCTATCCCTGAAGACATGGAGGCATTATATCATGGGAAACCGTTGTGAAATTTATTCGCATCACAAGAGCCTGAAGTATATATTCACTCAGAAGAAGCTGAATATGAGGCAGAGAAGATGGATCGAGCTAATCAAGGACTATGATCTAGACATTCACTATCACCCCGGTAAATCCAATGTGGTAGCAGATGCCCTTAGCAGATTTCTGTGCCGCTTAAACTCCATGATTTTGAAGGAGCAACCAAGTTTGCACAAAGAGATGGAAAATTTCCAAATGGAATTAGTGAGTGAAGGATTTTTGGCTAGCATAGAACTTCAACCCACTTTGATCAGTCAGATCAAGGAGGCGCAGAGAGGAAATGCTAGTATCGACGGAATCAAACGTCGTATCGGTAGGGGCAAAGTACCCGGATTCACCGAATACGAAGAGGGAGTTCTGTGGTACAAAGGACGTCTCTGTGTACCAGCAGATTCGGAGTTGAAAGAAGTAAAATTGAAGGAAGCCCATGATACTCTTTATTCTATCCACCCCGGAGGAACAAAGATGTATCAGGATTTGAAGGAGCAATTTTGGTGGCATAAGATGAAGCGAGAAATCGGAAGCTATATCGCCAAGTGTGATATATGTCAGAGAGTGAAGGCGGGACATCAAAGACCCGCAGGACTGTTGCAACCTTTGCAGATTCCAGAATGGAAATGGGAATCAGTTGGAATGGACTTTATCACCGGATTGCCTACTTCTAGTAGGGGAAATGACTCTATCTAGGTCATAGTTGACATATTGTCCAAAGTCGCCCATTTCTTACCAGTCAAGAGCACTTACCAGAGTTCGAAGCTAGCAGAGTTGTAAATCAATAGAATCGTCAGTTTGCACGGAGTCCCCAAGAACATCGTATCGGATCGAGGAACTCAGTTTACCTCGAGATTCTGGAAGAAAGTCCAAGAAGGTTTAGGAACCCGACTATATTTCAGCACAGCATATCACCCTCAGACCGATGGAAAAAATGGAGCGAGTAAATCAAATACTCGAAGATATGTTGAGAGCATGTGTGATAGAGTATGGATCTAAATGGGAAGACTGTCTTCCTTTCGCAAAATTTTCATACAACAATAGTTATCAAGCTAGTCTGCAAATGGCCCCATTTTAATTCATGTATGGAAGGAAGTGTCACACCCCTTTGAATTGGTCGGAAGTAGGAGAGAGTATGATTTTCGGACCCGACGTCCTACGAGAAGCAGAAGAGAAAGTTCACAAGATTCGTGAGTACCTAAAGACCACCCAGTCAAGAGAGAAGAGTTACGCCGACAAGAGACATCGAGACCTCGCTTTCAATATCGCAGATTTTGTGTATCTCAAAGTGTCGCCTTTGAATGGAATGCAGCGTTTCTAGCTCAAAGGAAATTTAGCCCCTAGATAAATCGGACCTTTCAAGATTATGACTCGTGGAGGAGAAGTATCATATCAATTGGAACTACCAGAGGATATGTCAGCAGTACACAATGTGTTCCATATATCGTTACTTCATAAATGCCTTGAAGTTCCAGAGAAGATCAAAGTTTTCAAGAACATTGATCAACGGACCATAGAGATCAATGAGGACCTGACGTATCCCAAAGTACCCATCCGTATCTTGGAAGAAGCTTTTAGAACCACTAGAACCCGAAGCATCAAGTTTCTCAAGATTCAGTGGAGCAACCACACAGAAGAAGAAGCTACCTAGGAGCGAGAAGATCACATCAGGACGGAGTTTCCTGATCTCTTTAAACCCTAGGTAATCTTCTTCCTTATTTTTCAAATCTCGGGATGAGATTTTGTTTAAGGAGGTAAGGTCTGTAACATCCCAAAAATATAAAACAATGATCATCAAACTCTAATCACTAAAATTAGGGTTAACAAAAACTTTGATTAATTTAAAAACATATGAATGCATGTGTGTATGTGATGATTTGATAAATGCATGAATGGACTGCGTGATTCAAATAAATAGTAAGGAATTGTTCTAAGATGAATATAACATCATCTAAAACATTTCCAAGAGGAAACAAATAAAGAGATAATGAAAAACAAATCAATTAAAGCAAATGGTCATTTTTGCCAATCTTGCTCGCTAGGTCACTTTGAGTGTTTCTAGTACAAGGTTTCAAACAGAAAATTTTGCAATTCTTTTCACCCCTTGGTAGAACAAGTAAAAGTGAAGCAAAGCCCACATTTCAAACTTGCAGAAACATTTGGCAGCCTCATTCAAATCACAAGTAAAAATTGAATCTTCATCATATGTGAAGATCAAACATTTTCAAAACCCAACCAAACCAGTGCCCCTTGACTAATCCAACTAACCAGAGACTCCCTATTATGTGCCTAGCAAACCCACCAAGTTTGGACCCAAAATTAAAATTAAAATTTATTTCGGCCATTTTATCAAACACCTTGCTGGCATCAAACAAACAAGCAACAAACACTATAATGAGCAGTGATTTTGGCCAACCTTGTTCCCTCTCTAGCCCAATTAACAAGCCTTAGCACCATTGTGAGCTTGGCATATCCATTAATGGTGACCATGCCAAGCCTAACTTGCCACCCACATGTCGACGGCGAGCTAGGAGAAGCACCAAGCCTAGCAAGCATGTCTGGAGCACTGACCACCGTCCACCCCCACCCCTTGTCCAAGCCTCGAGCACTGCCAGCCCCTGGCCCACACTGCCCGAGCTTGCCAAGTCTCTCTGCGTGCGAGCCGAGAGCGCGCTAGTACACCACACTCGACCAGCGCCCATAGACCGTGTGCTTCCCTTGCCGCTTGCATACTTGATCGCCAACACTCCAGCACCCCGCTAGACAACCTCGTTTGCCGCTGCGCAGACCACGCACGCTGTGCGCCATTAAAATCACCGTCGGACCCACCCAGTGCGTCGACGCGTTCCGACCGATCAACAACGCCCCACGCCATGCCACCATGCCGTTGAGCTTCGCTAGGTAGCACATCACCGCCCATACCGTCGCCCATGCCATTAGCCCTCTGTGCCGTCGACCACGACGAGCTCCACATGCGCCCGTCGGTCCCCTTCAACCACTATAAATAGAGGCTTCCCCCGCTCGTTTTCTTCACACCAGTTCACTACCCACCTCTCACTGATCACACCCACTCACTCCAGGAGCAAGGCGAGCACTAGGTGGCCAGAATTTCACCGGAGTTCGCCGATGCAGAGGAGAGGCGCCGTCGATTGGAGCCACCCCAGAAGAAGCTGGCGGTACCAGGAGGATCGCCGTCGTTGACTTCGTCATTCGCCCCCATAGTCGACCATCGCCTAAGCCCCGGTGAGCCTCCCACGACCCCCACATGATGCGCTAGGCTTCTGTCTTGCCGGTGTTGCCCGACGTGGACGATGAACCAGAGCCATTCGATTAGAGTTAGATCGTGCAGCCTAGATTATCCCGTACCGCTTCGCCTAAACCCTAAACCCTAACTGTCTCAATGACGAGTGGGGATAGCCAATTAACCCGCCCACGCGTGCGCTGTGTGTAGTGGGCCGACCCAGTTAAACGTCCAGCACGACCCAACAATTCAAACTTAAGTTTATTCATTTAATTTCAAACACAGTTTTGTACCTTGATTCAAAAATCAACCCAGCTCAATTCACTAAACCAAAAAGCATGAAACCAATTTTGTTAGAAAGTTACTGGAATGCTTAATCCAAGCCCGTTGGATTAAAACCATTTAGATTTATAGATCACCCATGGTTAAAATAACAAGGAAGAAGCTTTTATGCATTCAAACATTTTTCAAAATTCATCCATAAGAGCTTTTGAGTTGATTCCAACTCTAAAAAATCACATTTAACCATACCTTTCAGAATATATAAAAATATATAGGTTTACTTACAGAAATAATGATCAAGTAATAAAAGAATGCCACATAGGAATTTCTAGGCACTTTAATTAATTAAAATAAAAAGGTTAAACCTTATTAAATTGTGACACCACTTTAAATCACATTCCGATGTACTGAAATATGTGGTGATGACATGTGTCAATATGATCCCATGTTTGAGTTGGCTAATATTAAATCTTAAGTTGGTTTTCAATGAGTAGAAATTAATTATCTCAAAATAAAATAAATAAGACAAGTTTTTAATTCTTGTAATGTTAGTGATGATGATAAACCACCTAGTGTGAACCTTTGTGTGATGATTAGAAATAGTTAAGTGTTGTTTGGTGATTGTGTACCTCGTATTTATTTATAGACGCTAGTACCGACCAAGGATAGGAGGAGGAAGGAGAATACTACGAAAAAGAAGCCGAGGAGAACTTCAACCACTGCTGTGCACAAGCCAAGCCTATACTTTCAACCTTGCAAGCTAACACTTGCAAGATACCCTACCTATGCAAGATATTACTTGCTTGTTACTATACCAACTATATGCCTTAAGAATATGTGATTATACCCCTTAGACACACCAACCTAGTTTTACTTGCAAGCATAATATTTTCTTTTCTTTAATAAAAGCTTCTATCAAAAGTACTTAGTAACTTGTAGATTCTAGAAAGAAAATTGAAGGTAGCATAAAGAGCATAAAACTTGGCCTAAGTTAAATAATCTTGATGTCAACCTAAGGCATGAGATTAAACTTGCTAACTCCCACCTGATTATTACACATCATTACTATTTACCCCCACTTGTAGATGCTAGTGCTAAGCATAAAATTTGATCAACTTTAGATGGGAATACTTGGTGAAAATGGTTATGAAAACCTTAGAATGAGTAGTCATTCTACTGAAATGTTCTTGACATGTGTTTTTGAACACTAGATGATTTTGATGATGAAAATGTTAAGGCATGAGCCTTAGCCCTTTGTAAAACTGATTGTTGTCTGGCTGCGATACCATTCCAATTTTGCCGGACAACCACAATACCCAAAACTTGGTTAGGGCTTGACTGGAAATTTATATTCCTTAGTATGGGTTCCCTTGCGGCCAAGGTCTGAGCTGAGGCTACCTTGTGAAGATTGTCCACCTATGCAGTTACCAAGATGACAGTTTGTCATGGTTGGGAGGCCAAACTCACAGGAAAGGTGCCTATACTAGGGCATGTAATTGAAAGGTTAGGATTGATTATCCGCATACTGAGTATGGTGAATTCAGGATTGGTCCTAACGGATGTATCGAATGTTGTGGTGAAAGTGTAAAATCTCTGCAGAGTGTCAAACTATTCGAATAGACACGTCCGTGGTTATGGACAGTTGGAGTGGCCATATTATTCCCCCGTCAGATGTTTTCAAAATGACTTATGAAGTGATTTATGACTTTGACTTGACCACAACAGAGTTGTGACATGAAATACAAGTTCCCACTTAGGTGTTATAAAACTTTCAACTAGCTTTCTTTGCTTCTGAACTTAGTAGAGGTAAATCTGGCTTTTTGCAAAACAATCCTAGAGCTTAGTATATCCTATTCAAAACCCCTTCAATTGTTAGTATTAGTTTGCGAGTACTAAAAGACTACTCATGGCTTTGTCCCTGGCTATTCCCTTAGCCAGACTATGATGAGGATTATCAGGATGACGGATCATAGGAAGGTTATGACAACTAGCCTGTGACCCTGAAGATGGAGCTTCGCCCACTCTATCGTTTTCTTTACATTATTCCGCTGCTTGAATTGTATTAAGAACTGGATCATGAGATCCTTATTTGAGTAAGACCTTATGTATGGTTTGTAATGGATGATGTACTGTGATATCAAAATTTGTTATGTCTCGCAAAAATGGTAATCCTGGGATTTTGATGTATGGCATAACATGCATCCGTGATTAAAATTCCCGGTATTGACAAGTACTCTTTCACCACTAGTACACTATCTATGCCAACTCTCTTATGAGAATTTAGCTTACTCCCTTTGGATTCAAAGTTAGAGTTTAACGTAATCAGTTTCTTATCCTAGGTTGTGAGTGTAACAGTGCGATTGGCACAATCTATTACTCCTTCATACTTAGTCATCCAATCCCTGCCCAAAATTACATCCAATCCTTGGGAATCTAGGATTATCAGACTAACTGGAAACTTATACTTTCCAAACTCTATTACTAGATCATGACATCCAAAATTCACTATCATCTCTCCACCTGGAGAGATTACTTTAATATGACATCCAATGGTTTTAGTTGTAAGTCTATTTTTGTCTACAAATGCTCTTGATATGAATGAATGCGATGCGCCGGTATTAAAAAGAACAAGTGCGGGAAAGGAATTAAGCTTGAACTTACCCGCCACATCATCAGACTCCTCATAAATTTCTTCCATGTTGATGTGGTTCACTTAACCCTTATGAAACGGTTTTGGCTTCTTGGCTGCATCAGCCTTCTTTTTTGGGCATTCATTTGCATAATGCCCAGTTTTCTTGCATTTGAAGCATTCAAACTGACTGATATCCCTTTTAGCCGGCTGACTTCCATTCCCATTCCCACTGTGGTGGCTCTTGTGTCCACTCTTTTGATTCTGATATCCACCATTGTCATGACTACGGTGGTTCTTATTTTCACGGTGACGATTACTTTTGTGGTGGCTGTTATATTTCCCGTGTTTGTGGGATCCAGAACCTCCACTATCTTCTTCGTGGAAACGCTTGTGAGACGATCCTGATCCATGCTTATCAAAGTGGTTCTTCCTCTTCCTACTCTCCAACTATTTCATCTTGCTTTCCAAGATGGTGGCTTTGTCACATAGTGATTGATAAGTTGGAACATATGCAACAGATAGTTGCATTCAGTCCTTCAAGGAATTTTTCCTTCCTCTTAGCATTAGTGTCACATCCCAAAATTTTCCAAATTTTGAAATGTGAAAAATAAATAAACAAAAGAATTGATTGTTGAAATTTAGGGTGAAAAGAAACTTTTTGCTTCTAAACAGAAACATTAAAACCCTTCTTGAACAAAATTTGAATGAAAAGGGAATCCAACAAAATTTCAATCAAGTGAAATGCATTCATCAATGAATGTATCTTGAAATTTAAACACTTGGAAAAGTTAAATCTAAATCCCAAATCTTAATGAAAGAAATCACTTCCAAAGACCAAGTGCATTTTATGCAAGGAAAGAATCTTGAATTTAAACACTCAGGAAAAATAAGCAAAACCCTAAAACCCTAATGGAAGAAAATCATTTTTAAGATGTCTCTAAGACTATGGATTTTATAAATGATAAAAATGATAAACAAAAATAATATAAAACCATGGAAATTGGTTTCATTTAATTTGGAACCATGGTTAAAAACTTATGAATTTAATAAGATAAAAGGAAATAATTTCCAAGGCTAATAAAGCTCCTATCTAAAATCCATACCAAATCTTGAGCAATGTAATCCTAAAAGGATATAAAAAGATAAACAAATATTAAATAAAATTATACAAATTGGAATCACCAATTTTGGATCTATAAATAAAAATATAAGGATTTTATAAGGCAAAGAAAGAAATAAATAAATAAGGAATATTTAAAAGCTAAATTAAATCTTGGCCAAATCCATAACCAAATGGAATGAAATTTATTTAATAATAAAAAGGAATAAAAGGTTATTTAAATAAAATTTATATGGACTTGAACCATATTTGATTTGTATAAAGACAAAATTCCTCATAAAAATGATTAATTAAATAATGGGAAAATAATGGAAATTGCCAAAGTGGATTAATAGTTATGTAATAAACTTAAAAAGAATAAAGGAATAATGAAATAAAAATAATATGGATTTTGGAACCATTTTTAAAATCTTATTTAAATAAAGACAAGTGACTAATTTAAAAAAAAATAAACCATAAGAGAATAAAATAAATTATTCTAAATGGACTTTAAAACACATTAATAAACAGTAGAAACCTACTAAAAAGCTTTGAGAAACATTTGAATTTAAACAGATCATTTGAATAAAATAATATGAATGGGAAACATATTTAAACCTTATTTAAATAACGACAAATGTCTATTTTAAATAAATAATAATCCATAAGAGAACATCAGAAAATATTCTAAAATGGATTATTTTAGAAGAGGTTTGACAAAAATCTGAATTCAATTTGAGTTTGAAATCATTTGAATAAAATTAAAACAGAAAATAGAAAACAGAAAAGGAAAAAGAAAACAGAGAATAGAAAAGAAAACTGCCGAGAAACCCAACCCAACTAAGCAGGCCCAACTAGCCCTGCAGGAGCCCACGCGGGGAACACCCTCTCTCTGTTTCTTTTCTCAAGCGCAAGCCTACCCTCAACGCCACTGACCGCGTGACCCCACACTGCCATCTTGGCATCGTCTTCAACCCTGCGACCAGTTCTCCCTTCCTCGACCATTGTCTGCTTTGATTTCACGATGTCAATTCCCGTTGAATGCGCCTGTAACTCGCCCCGTGACCTCGCCCATTTAATCGCCCCTCTCCCCTCTCTCTTTCCCCTCACTCGCCGCACCCTCTATGCCACAAGGATGCCCCAATTTCCCCCTGCAACCACCTCTGCTCCGACGAGCTCCTCGTCGAATTCTGGCGAGCCTAGGCCGCGCCCGTTGCCCCAGTGCATACGATACTGACCAGAAGCCCCGTACGCATCCGCCGGTACCTCACTCTCGCTCGCGTGCACCCTAGAACGTCGCCTCCGACAACGCCCGAGCGCCGTCGCGGTCTGCAGCAACTCCGGCAATCTCCCTCGGTAATTCCTGACCGCGCCTCCCCCTCTCTTTGATGCACGCATACTCTCCTCTCCCTTGCGCATCTAACGCCGCCTTTATTTGGTCTTCCCGTGGCTTGTAGCTTCGACTCCGACAAGAACCGTGTGTGCCCGACGCCGTCGTGAACTCTGGCGAGGAATCGCCAGCAGCTCCGTGCGTCCCTTCATCTACGACGAGTACGTTGAGCTTCGGCACGTCACGGCGAATCTGGTAATGCTCTACTCCCTCTCCATTTCTTCCTAGAGTAGCCAGACCACTGCAGCCTGAGCTCTCCGCCGCTCACCGTTGCCCAGTGCCGCCCATCTCTGGTCGAGCCGTTGTGAGCCGTTAGATCCCAATCTTGCGGATGAGTTAGATTCAATTAAATGAAGTGGTACGTTAGATCTGCACCATACGCTGTAACTTAGATCCAACGCACCACACTGCGTGATCTGTGCGAATCAGTATCGGCCAATGAAAACATGACACATAACCCTGTCTTTCGTTTTAAAAACAGAAACATTTCTATTAGATGAATGATTTTGAAAAATTCATAACTTTTAATCTACATATCCAAAATTTACAGATTTTATATCATTGGAATTAGGAAAAAGAAACCTTTGCAACCATGCCCTTAGTTTAGTATTTTGCTTCTGGAAAATTAGTTGTTTTTGCAGAAACATTTCTAGTCCTATTTTGTGTATAAAATTTATTCTAATATTGATTTTTGAGTAAAACCTTTTGCAAATGGTTTGATTTAAACTCTCTGACCCTAAACACTAAGTTTTGTATTTAAAAATGTATTTGATTAACCATAGAAAATTATTCCTTTGATTAAAGGCATTTTGGGTAGAACAAAAATGTTGCTATTATTATAAAATCTTTTTTGGGTGAAACCTTTTGTAAATGGATTAGTTTTAAACACTTTGACCATAATACTAACATTTGTGTTTAAAAATATATTTGGCAAACACTAGAAATTATTACTTTGGTTAAAATCATTTCTAGCAAAACAAAAATGATTTAAATGGCCCATTTTCACTAACTTCTTTTTAAATGGTTTTTCCACTTTTATAAATGACCAATAGGTGTTTTAAAATGTTTATAACCTATTAGAAACCACCTTTACAACTAAAATAATCTTTTGCATGCTTGCATGCATTGTTTTGTTTTCTTTTTTTTATGTGGTGAATTGTTTGAATGCTAGTTTGAATTTGTGCCTTGATTGTATTGTAGTGAACTTTGAAGAGTGTGACCATTGCAAGATCGAGGAGTGAACCTATATTCTATACCAAAAAGGCAAGTGGTTCTTCATACATTTTGTCCTATTATTTTCCCTATGCATTAGTGATATTTTGAGTAGGACTTGCATGGAAAGTTTACTAAGTATGCTATGCCATGGGAAATCCTAGTAGATGATGCCTTAGTATAATTTTCCCTAAGTTAAGATTCCTACTACTATTATGCTTAGCCTAGCTAGTAGAAAACAAGGGTGGATTATATTCATGCTATGAAATATTTCTAAGTCTATGACTTGTGTTTTGTCTAATAAAAAAACTATATGAATGGATCAACTGGGTGGAATGGAAAGAAAGGTTTGTGTTGAGTGGTTACACAAGTCCAGTATACTGGGGAAACTTGTGTATCAAAAGTCAAGTATACTAGGGAAAACTTGTGTATCACACTTGTGGAAATCCACCTAGGAACAAAGAGATTTGAGATGTCAAATGTTGAGAAGCTTCTAGTGCAACCACATGGTATATGGGCTCTGCCAGGACCATATAGGTTGCAATAACTTAGCCAGATGGAAAAAAGGTGGTAGGGGGTGATAGGTTTGGACCGCGTCCATTTGGTATAATGGAAGGCATCTGAAAGATCTTGTCTCGATGCATGTCGAGTCTTGTGGGGAAAGTGCACCACCTCTTGATAGAGTAAATCTAAGTACTTAGCCGTGTCCCCGGCAATGGAAAATTTGACCATCAAGACATGGAAGCTATCAAGGATCTCCTCAACCCAATTTCTAAGTTAAAAGCTTGTGGTTGAGCAAGGGTTAAAGGTTAACCAGTTTTATTGGTTGTTCCCTGGGTGATTTTGACAAACAAAAACTTAGTGTTTTCAACTAACAAGGGAAACCTTATTTTGAGCAAAGAAAGCCTAAGCTCCACTTAGGCAAATGCATATAGATGATAGATATCACTATTCTACCATAGTATTACTTGCCAATACAATTCAAATGTATTGACCCTTGTGGCTGTAACTTATTATGTTGCAGGTTCGTTTGATGTTAGTGAAGTGTGTTGATTAGGATTACAAGTCTACAACCAACATGATTGCATGTGGCACTTTGAAGATGAACGACTCCATGCTATATAGTTATTTCTGCTGCAATGTAATGAGATAGCCAAATGAGCTATGTAAGATGTAATGAATTATTTTATTCCTGGTTATAAAGTTGTATTATGACCCTTGTTTCTTGACATTACATCTTAAACCGTGGATGCTAGCTATTTATCCAGGGACTAGCATTGCAATCACATGGATCCTTTACCTTATAAAGGTGGAGTATTACAATCAGTGTCAACATCATCCAATGGATAGTGTGCCATATTGTTGAACTCCTCAATATATTCTGCCACACTGCGGTGGCGTTGCTTAAGGTTGTGGAACTCTTTCTTCTTCAAACTCATCACTCCTGATGTGATATGAGCAGTGCGGAATCCATCCTCAAATATTCCCCAAGTCACATCTTCAATAGGAGTGGCGATTTGGAAATTATCCCACCATGTGGCTGTTGGTCCTTCAAGCAGATGTGCTGCAAATCTGACCTTTTCCTCATTAGTGCAGCCCACAGTGACTAAGTCCTTGTTCACAGAACGTAACCATTCATTGGCTACCGTTGGATCAGTGGTACCTGAAAACTTAATAGGCCTCAATCTCAGAAACCTTGTAAGCATATCAAAGGTTGGTGGGTTGTTTTGATTGTTGTTGTTGTTCTGGTTCTGATTTTGATTCACCATAAACTGGGTCATCATTTGCATCAACTGAGTCAGGGCTGTCATCAGCTGCTGCATCTCATTGCCATTGTTGTTATTGTTGTTAGGGTTGGGATTGGCACGACGGGGAGGCATATGTGGTTTCAATAAGGATAAGTAATTAGATATAACTCATAGATGCTAACATGCAAAATACATCACATAGAAACAATCACAAATAAGCAAGCACACCTTAGAGCTTAAACAACGTGAATAACAAGTTTTGGAAAAGTAAACACACTAGCAAAGTAATCAACATGTTGGATGATCAATGTGACTCGATAAATAAAAGGATGATAGATAGATAGATATATAGATAGGTAGCCAAGTAGTCAACACTACTCCACCATGTCAACCTCCTCGTCCACTAGAGCAAGTCCTTTTGTCTCCATTGCTGCCTTGTACTCCTCCATGTTGGTGTTCAAAGCGTCGACCTTCACCCAGAGGGCTCTCTTCTGCGAGCGCATCCTCTCTATCACTCCCTGCTATGTCTCTAGCTCAAGATCCTTGAGCTCTATCTCGGCCTTCATCTCATTAGTCCTCTTGTTCCTATACTGCACTCTCTTCTCTTGATTCTTGAACCTCTTGTCTTGCTTGTCGAACCTAGCCTCCATCTCCTTGATGCTCTCATCCTGCTCCGCGAATATCTTGTCCTTCTCCCTCAACTGGACTTGTAGCTCGTCATTTCTAAGCATGACATTGGTCCTATCGGTGTCAAGGTGTCTAACGAGGCTCTCTAGGTCCTAAAGGTAGAGACGCACTAGCTCAATAGTCTCCATAGTGGCATCATCATACACTACAGCCTCTCCCTCCTCGTCACGTCTCCCAAATGGGTGGAAGTAGAGGCCCCTGAGCTCGGTCGAGTGACGTCCACATAGACGACCAAGTAGCTCCTTCATGGAAACGTGGAGTCCCTTCTCCTTGTCCTCATGCATTAACTTGAAGGCAATCTCCTCGGTCGGTGGCTCCGACTGGCGTCCTGGCTGCGAGACTCGAAATCCCCATAGATCCTTCCTCTCGAACTTCGTAAGCTGAAGTCCCTTAGTATTAGGGAGGGGCAGGTTGAGCACACTAGTGAGCTCCACAATACGAGAACCAAAACGAGTTCCCTTGAACTCCTCGGTGGTGCTGATAACAAATCTAGGAATATATTGCATAGGTTAGAGAAAAATTATAAACAACACAAGTAAAGATAAAAACATAAGATAGTGAAACAAAATCCAAAATCATACATTCAACAATAAAACACACAAGTTATAGCATACAATAATCTATCACAAGCACTAAGGTTCAAATATAACTTAGACAAAAACTTGCCATACCACATGGGTTTGTATGATCAAATTATTAACGTGAGAAAACGACAAGTGTGGTGGTAAATCTATTGGTGTACGTCACAATTCTCACTCATATGCTAAGTCTATGATATCTCTCCTTAGACATTTTATGGCGGTCTCTAAGTCTTGGGTATACTTCTTCTCCTCTCTAAGGTCATTTTTAGTTTTGAGAATTCTACACTTGAGTCTTTCACCAAGATCCTTGATAGCATTCCAAGCTGCATTCCTTGCAGAGTCAAAGAATAACATATGCATTTCAGAGTTGGTAACATGCAGAATCCCACCTCTTTATGGTTGTCCTCCTGTTTTTATACAAGTGGATTTGTACCCACCAATATTCTTCTCCTTCATCCATCACTGGAAATCCCTTGTACACGGCTTCATCATGTATTCCCAATATAACCATCAGGTTTTTGAGTGCCTTGGGAAACTCCATCTCACATTCTAAGGTCATGGTAACGAGTGGTCCCTTCTTGACGTCTTCGTTCATGGCGGCCATCCACAAATAGAGGTGAGAAAGAATATTAGGAGAGGTTTACGAGAAGAAAAGAGACAAGTGTGTAATTTGCAAAGGGTTGCATTTTTTTCCTAGTGGTTTCCTTAGTCTAATCCATATTAGGGTCATAATCCTAAAGGCAACACAGTGCTCTGATACCATCTGTAAGACCCCACTATTTAAGGTAAAGGCCCCTATGATTGCAATGCTAGTCCCTGGATTGAATTGCTAGCAGTTTAAGATGAAGTACACAGATACAAAGGTCATTTATTACATCATAATATCCAAAGATACTTACTCCTTACAACTCAATAGCCTTAGGCTAATACATAGAGTTCACAATACTTAACAAAATAAGTAAAGTCTTCATCTTCATGTGCCACAGGCAAACATGTTGAGTGTAGACTCATAACCCTAGTCTCCATCAGAGTAACCTGCAACATCATAAGTTACAGCCACAGAGGGTAAATACATTTGGAATTGTATTGGCAAGTGATACCATAGTAGAATAGTATCATCTAACATCTATATGAATTTGGCTAAGTGTAGTTTAGGATGACTTTGCTCAAAATAGGGTTTTTCTTATTAGTTGAAAACACTAAGTTTTTGTTTGACAAAAACACCCAATGAACCACCAATAGACATTGGTGAACCTTTACCCTTGTTCAACCACAAGTTTTAACTTAGAGAAATTAGGATTAGGAGATCCTTGATCATTTCATTGTCTTTGATGCTCAAATTGTCCGTTGCCGGGGACACGGCTAAGTACTTAGGTTTTACCCTCTCGAGAGGTGGTGCACTTTCCCCACAAGACTCGACATGCATCGAGACGAGACTTTTCAGAAGCATTCCCTTAGACCACCATGGACGCATTCCATCATATCAACCCTACCACCAACTGTCCATCTGGCTAAGTTCTTGCAACCTAGTTGGTCAAGGCAGAGCCCATATGTCATGTGGTTCCACTAGAAGCTTCTCACTAAACATCTCAAATCTATTTATTCCTGGGTGACCATCCACAAGTGTGATACACAAGGTAAACCATAGACATGGGCCTTGTGTAACCACTAAACATAAACCAATCTCCCCATTCCACTCAGGTGATTCATTCACATAGTTGTTTTATTAATCAAAACATAGTCATAGATTTTTCATAACAACATAGCATGTATAATCCACCCTTGTGTTCTACTAGCTAGGCTAAGCATGCTAATATAACAAGTCTCCTAACTTAGGATATTTCTACTAAGACAATATATATAGGATTTCCCAAGGATATCATATACTTAGGAAAATCTGCATGCAAATCCTACTCAAAATATCACTAGTGCATAGTTAAAATAATACGAAAAAATATGAAGCATCACTTGCCTTGGTAGTTGGGGGAATAGGAACAATCCTCACAATCACAATCACCACAGTCACCAAAATCTACACATAAAATCATAACACCAAATTCACATTCAATATACGAACAAAATATATATGAATGCATGCAAATTCAATGGAATGATTTTCCACACAAAACAGTCAAACTAACAGTACTGAACAAAAATTAAACTTTCTAAGATATAAATAAACCAAAATTTACTCTAAAACAATTTTCTAAACAATTTATATAGCCAAAATAAAAATACAAATTTTTCTGTATAAAATCCTAATTTTACAGCATAAAATGGCCAAACCAAGGCCATGGGTTCAAAGAGCTCATTTTTCTGAATCCATTGATATAAAATTTGGATTTTTTTGACAAACATATCAAAAGTTATTGAATTTAGAAGTTTGAATATCTAATAGATTTAAAATCAGATTTTAAATCTAATCCAGTGACACGCGGTGCTTCCTGATTGGTGCATACCGGTTCACGTTGGATCACGCTTCTAAGCCATTGGATTTAAGTGAGATCTAACGCTCCAGATCTAACTGTACCTTTTCAATAATTGATCTAATCTAAACCGCTGGATGCAGATCTAACAGCCTAGATCTATCTGACCAAAGTCTGATGGCGGTGACGGCACTGCAGGTGACACGCCAGCGATTCTAGGGGGACAAGGGGGTGGTGCCAATGCTTACTAGAGTCGCGTGGATGCAGTGAAGCTCAACGTGTGTTCGGCTTGGATAGGGGCGCACGGACACGGGCTCAGGAGCTCATTGGAGACGGTTCTGGCATCGGGTGCTCACGAACTGCGATGGAGTCGACGACCTAGGACGCAGACAGGCAAACGAAGGGCATTAGGAGTTGCACAAAGTCGCGGCGAAAACGGTCGCATGAAGAAGAGGCCAAGGGGCGCTCGGAATTTACCTAGATTGCTCGCCGGAGACGAACGATGCCTCGGGTGCTTGGTTAGATGCGCAAGGACTTGACGAACGAGAACGGAGCTCACTCGAATACTTCGCCAGAGTTGCTCAGTACTGCAGCGGTGCGAGATGAAATTGCGAGAGCCTGGCGGCGCTTGGGGCTTGTAGTGTGAGGGGAAATGGTCACAAAGGGGTGGGGATTATGTTGCCAGAGTGGGGGAGGAAATCACGCGCTCATTCATCGCCAATTAGTCGAAATCAATCACGGCAGTGACTGCGGGGAAGAAACTTCAGAGGGCCTGGTCACGGGCGGGATTTGGGGACGACAACGTGACGTGGCAATGGTCCCCATCGTCTGCGGGTGGGGGGGTGTGCACGCGGGTGAGAAAGAGAGAGGAGAGGGGGAAAACCCCAGGTGGGCTAGATGGGCCGCGGGTGGATGCTGGGCCAGTTGGTTGGCTCACTTCTATTTTTTTTCTTCTTAGCCTTTTTCTTTTGTGTTTTGATTTTCGAAATAGGTTTTGAATAACCAAATCAGATCCAAACCAATTCAAACCTTCATCCAAATTTTATATGGTGATACTAGTATGCAAAAGTGTGACAAACACATAAATCCACTCAAAATCATTTTGAGGTTATAAAATAAAATAAAAACCATGCCACATCTGTATATAATAAAAGGGGTATAAATATGGTTCAAATAGGGTTTTTGTTTTGAATTTTTTTGTGCAAGATCAATATGCCATGATGCTATGAATGCAACAATATGAATTTTCATTTGATGAAATTTGGGATGTTATAGCCGCTCCTCATGCTACTTAGATTTAGTCACCAGTAAGTTCTTGTCATAGTAAGTACATGTGTATCATAGAGAACCACCAACAAGGTACCCCTTGCACATGATATAGGAGCTTTCCCATATAAAAATGATAAGGCAAGCATGCAATGAGAATCTCAGCAATCTTCTTATTTACCATGGGAAAATGGTGCTTTTTTATCTCTTTCCTCTTTTCTCATCTTTTTTTCTCTTTTTCTCAATCTCTATCTCTTTATTTATAAGAAGAATGCTTCATAGATTGCGCACTATGGTGATGATGCAAGTTTCCACCATGATTAGGCATGTCTTAAGATAGCGGCCCAGGTGTTTCTCTGACACATATACATAAATCCATGGACTTACAAGCTCCCCTTTTATTCACACCGACAACATCCGCAGACAAAATAGCATGATATCAACTGGGTACAATGTACAAGTGCAATGTTGAAAGAGTTCCCATGACAACATGGTTCTGCTAATTCCAACGTATAAGTGCAATCATATACAACATAGATGACATAATGGTTCAAGTTTATTATGGGCAAGAAAAATAAAGTATGTCATCAAGTTTGTGAGAGCTTTAATCACTAAGTTTCACATAACAAAGTGACTTTTTAATTGGATGGTAGATGAAACAAGAATATATTTGGAATGGTGTAACACACCTTGCATAGGAATTTATAGTGGACACTTTGGAATAACTTGGTTTTTTGGAGTTGGATGCATGAGTAGAGCTTACTCAATACTAGCAAAAGGCTGGGGGCGACCAACTAATAGAGTACTAATGGCCATAATCATGCAGAGCGACAAAACATTACTAATCAAAGCATAAAGTGGTACCACAAGTCAAAAACTAAATGATCATAGAGGCTAAGGTGACTTGTTCATAGTCAAAACATGGTGTGAGCATGTGCCAAGTCAACCCAAACAAAGCATCAAAGGAGAATACCACAATACTATGCTTATGTATGCTAAAACAATGCATGATTCTTTCAATGCACATTAAGCAATCCTAATTGTTTGAAAAAAGTCATGGTACAACAATAATCACTAAGAATAAGGTCAAAACAACATCTAGCATGACATGATAAAGTCTAACTCACAGTCAAAGCAAGCTCCTTATTGTACTACTAAGCAAGAACTTCCTACTCTTTTCCAATACCAATCAACTTATTTGAAACAACATGGCTAAAACGGGGGTCCAAAATACTTTATTCAAGCAAACTAATCACATAAAAACCAAAAAAAACTAAGACGCTCCAAGAACAACACAACTGTGCATGAAATAATAAAAACAAAGTGTCTAGAAAGACCTGAGATTTTTATTGATGAAGAAGGGGATGCCTTGGGCACCCCCAAGATTTGACGCTTGAACCTCTTGAATATTTCTTGGGGAGACAAGGGTGGCATCCCCAAGCTTTAGCTTTTGTCCATTCCTCATCTCATTACATCATTCTTCCTCTACACACCTGTAAATTTTCCTTCATACAAAACTTCACGCAATCTTTATTAGCAACATTAGTGCATTCAAAAGATAATAGACCTTTGGGGTTTAGTTTCAAAACAGAAAAACTTTCACTAAAGACACAAGCTACTGTAGGAATTCCCTCAAAAAGCTCAATTTGCCAAAAAGAACCCAAAAAGGAATCAATAAGAAGCAAATGCAAATAATGGCATAAATCTGTCAAAACAGACTAGCAGGTAGAACAAGATTTTTTGCAAGACCTTATCTTGCTCAAATGAAAAATTGTTGAACTAACGAAAGTTATCTAACAACCTGGGGTATTAATTCAGAAAATTAGAGCTCAATCCGACTTACAGAGATTTTACATGAATTTTTACAGTGAAGCATAAAAATCTATTTCGGGACAACAACTCTCCAAATCTTACTTCCCTCTCATTAGAGGTTATTCTTGGCACAAAAATAAAACAAAAAAGGATAAGGAGAGGTTATTACAAAAGTAATAACTTCCAAGACTCAATAAAACTATTGAGTTATCTCCCAAGAAGTACTTTTCTTTAACGCCTCTAAGTTAGGCACAAGAAACAAGAATTAAGTATTTTCAAACAAAGAAGTATTAACATCAAACCTTGAAATCTCTTCAATAAGGAAAGGTATCTCATCCAAATTAGTTTTATAGGATCCTTTCTCATCTCTCTTAGGTTAAATACTTTCATCAAATGGGTTTTTAGGAACAATCCAATCAAAATTCTTTTCTAAGGTCTCATGCATTACAACAAGTTTAAAGGATATGGGTATCTTAATTTCCTCTACATTGGGTTTGGTTTTATCCTACTTTTATAAAGTACCCATAACATCTACACACGAGCCTAGCATATTAAAATGGTCAAAAACCTTTTTGGCTTCCTTAGCAACATCTTTGAACTCTTTTAGCAAAGTTTTTACGATAAAACCTCTCTTTTCAGTATCCTCCTCTTGTTTTAGTTTAAGAAATATTTTTTGCATCATGGGGTTAAGATTAACAAACCTAGCCTCCAACATGTGAACTAAAGAAGAGGCAGTAATTTCATAATTAGGAGCAAGCTCTGCTAAGGATTTATCCTTAATAACCTCATGTTTGCTAACATGATTAAAGAATTCTTCAATATGTTCTTTCCCAATTATAGAGCCACTACCTATTGAAAGGTCTTTTAGGGTGAACTTGGGGATCAACATGGTGAGCTAGAGGAAGCTGACAACTATAGGAAGAACTAATTTTTGGTGTTTTTGATAAGAGAAAGCAAACCAAACAAAACTATTTTTTTTGGATTTTTTGATAAAAAGAGGCAACCAAAACAAGGCAAAAGAAACTAAGCAAAACAAAAACAAAATAAAGATAAAGGTTGTGAAGGACTCCCCTTATGAAGTCGTCCTTAGCCTCCCCGGCAACGGCGCCAGAAAAAGCTTGATGATATGTAGCTTAGATCACTATAGAGCTTTGTTGGGAAACCCCAAGAGAAAGGTATGATGAGTGATGACTCCTTGTTGACGTGGAGGACTTCGTCGGGAAACCCCAAGAGCAAGGTTTGAAGCAGCACATCAGCAAGTTTTCCCTCAGTAAGAAACCAAGGTTATAGAACTAGTAGGAGGAAGGAACTATCTCAAAGGTGTTGCAAGCAACGTGGAAACCTGCACAACACAAACTCAAGACCTTGCCCCATCGAACAGTGAGGTTGTCAATATCACCAGTTGCTGTAACAAAGAATTAACTGTATGGTGTGGAAGGTGATGATGGTTTGCAGCAAGTAAACAGTAATAGTGGAAGATGTATCAATGGTAAATATTGGACCGGGGTCCATAGTTCACTAGAGGTGTTCTCCTTAGATAAACAAACATGGCATGCTAGGTAAACAAATTACAGCAGGGCAGTTGACATGACTGAGCAAGGCATAACAATGCAATACTGGACAAAAAGATCCTATGAGATTCGATTGGGCAATAGAATAAGATACGTAGACCGCCATCCAACTGCATCTATGACTAGAAGTCCACCTTCAGGTTATCATCCGAACCCCCTCCAGTATTAAGTTGCAAGCAACAGACAACTTCTTTAAGAAAAGTGTGTAAGGTAAATAATCCACTTGTTCCATGAACAAGAGACCGTTGTTTTCTCCCTAGTGGCAAGAACACATCTACAACCATAGAGATTTCTGTCACTTCCCTTCATTAAGTAGAGGCATGAACCCACTATCGAGCATAAATACCCCCTCTTGGAGTCACTAGCAACTACTTGGACAAGATATGTACTAACAACGGAGAGCATGCAAGATCACAAACAACACAGACATGATAGAGTCAAATAGACAAAACCATTAATCAATCTGACATAGTAATCTGAATATCCATCAGATCCCCGCAAACACAACATGCATGATTACAAATAGATTAGATCTTGATCGAGCTCACAAGATCTATACATGAAATCACAAGGAGGAGATACAACCATCTACCTACTACATGGACCCGTAGTCCAAGGTGGAACTACTCACGCTTCATACCGGAGGCTAGCATGATGAAGAAGAATCCCTCCGAGATTATCTCCCCTCCGGTAGGGTGCCAGGAAGAGCTTTAGATCCCCCCGATCTAGGGACGATGGTGGCGGAGGCTATAGACGGTTTCGTTGAGTTTTGATCGGGTGCCTATGGGTTTTGGCATCCAGGGGAATTTCTAGGCGAAGAGGCGAGGCAGGGGGGCCACCAGGGCGGATGCACCCCAGGCGTGGGGTGGGCCCACCCGTGCGGCCAGGGGGTGTGGCCCCCTGGTGAGCCTCCTTCTTATCTTATTTTGGCTTCGTGTTGCACACGGTAAAATATTGACTTTGGCTTTTGCCCCGTCCAATTCTGGTAATATTGATTTTCTGCCTTTCTGGAACCAAAAACAGAAGAAAACAGGCAACTGGCACTGTGGCAACTTGTTAATAGGTTAGTTCCAGAAAACATATAAAAACACCTCAAAGTGTGGACAAAGCAATGCAAAGTAGATAGTAAACAAGCATGGATCATCAAAAATTATAGATACGTTTCCGACGTATCAATGAGCACGACAACAAGTTTTCCCTCTCTAGAAACCAAGGTTATCGAACTAGTAGGAGGAAGGAAATGACCCAAAGGTGTTGCTAGCAACTTGGAAACCTGCACAACACAAACTCAAGACTTTGCCCCAATGAACAGTGAGGTTGTCAATGTCATCGGTTTTCTGAAAACAAAGGATTAACTGTATGGTGTGGAAGGTAATGGTGGCTTGCAGAAAGTAAACAGTAACAATGGAAGATGTATCAATGGTAATTGGACCGGGGTCCATAATTCACTAGAGGTGTTCTCCTTAAGATAAACAACATAGCATGCAGGGTAAAGAAATTATTGTGGGGAAATTGACAGGACAGATCAAGGCATAACAATGCAATACTAGACATTCATGATCCTATGAGATTTGATTGGGCATTACAACAATATACATAGACCGCCATCCAACTGCATCTATGACTAGTAATCCACCTTCAGGTTATCATCCGACCCCCTGCATTTATATGTTGCAAACATCGGATAACTTCTTTAAGCAATGTGTGTAAAGTAAAATACACTTGTTCCATGAACAAGAGATTGTTGTTTTCTCCCTAGTAGCAACAACACATCTACAACCTTAGAGATTTATGTCACTTTCCCAGATTAAATAAAGGCATGGACCCACTATCGAGCATAAATACTCCCTCTTGGAGTCACTAGCATCTACTTGGCCAAGATAGCTACTAGAAATGGAGAGCATGCAAGATCTCAAACAACACAGAAATAATAGAATCAATAAGATAGAATCATTAACCAATATGACATAGTAATCTCAATATCCATCGGATCCCCGCAAACACAACATGCATGATTACAAATAGATGATCTTGATCATGAATGGAGCTCACAAGATCTAAAGATGGTAGCACAAAGGAGGAGAAACAACCAACTAGCTACTACATGGACCCGTAGTCCAAGGTGGAACTACTCATGCTTCATACCAGAGGCCGACATGGTGATGAAGGCGGCCTCCGAGATGATCTCTCCCCTTCGGCAGGATGCTGGGAAGAGCTTCAGATCCCCCCGATCTAGGGACGATGGTGGCGGTGGCTACAGACTATTTCATGGAAGATTGATCGGGTACTTAGGGTTTAGGTATCGAGGGCTTCTTATAGGAGAAGAGGGAGGCCGAGGGGGTGCCCGAGGCGGTTGCACCCCCCCAGGCGCGGGCCAGGCCTGGCCGCACGGCCAAGGGGTGTGGTCCCCTCGAGGCCCTCCTCCATCTCGTCTTTTGGCTCCGTGTTCCCCATGGTAAAATATTGACTTAGGATTTTGTCCCGTCCAATTTCGAGAATATTCATTTTCTGACTTTTCTGGAACGAAAAACAACAGACAACAGGCAACTGTCACTGTGGCATCTTGTTAATATGTTAGTCCCAGAAATCATATAAAAATACCTAAAAGTGTAGACAAAGCAAACCAAAGTATAAACTAAACAAGCATGGAACATCAAAAATTATAGATACGTTTAAGGCGTATCATTCATCACATGGATATGAGTTGGTTTGTTCATTGTAAAGAATATTGTTCTGTAAAATCACCTACTTGTTCTAAAAGTGTGATTTTTTTGTTTAATTTTCAACAAATGGATAGGAGTTGGATTGTTTATGCAAGACAGTTTACTGGTCCCTACAATGATGGCCTAAAAGAGTTTCTTAGATTTTCATGGAGAGATATGATGAGAATGCAGAGGTTCCATGCTCCTGTCGTAAGTGCCTGGACCATAATATGATACATGTAGGGAATTATTCATAACCACTTACTCACCAGTGGCATGTCACACACATATAATCGGTGGATACACCAAGGAGATCCACTTGATGTTGCTGTTATTGAAGATCCACCCAATAAAAACAATGGTGGTAACAACGTTCTAGGAATATTGCAATACCTTAAGTAAGCAAGGGATGTAGTAATTGTAGAGCAGATTGCTGCTAATGTAGAAATTGACTGTAAATATGAGAAATTGTTTGCAAAGTTGTTGGAAGAGGAAAAGCTCAAGCTTTACCCGGGAAGTAAACACTCCAGGTTTGAATTTATTGCGAACCTCCTTCATCACAAGTCATATCATCGGATCACCAACACTGTTGTAGAGGCATGAAACCAATAAGGTACAAGTCCATATGTTTACAGTGGTAGTCACTGGATCGAACATCTAGCACCCACAGTTTAAGATGTAATATCAAGAACAAAGGTCATATTACAACTCATAACCAGGAATAAAATAGTTCATTACAACTCACATAGCTCATATGGCTATCTTATTACAGAGTAGCAGATATATCCATAAAGCATGGAGTCCTTCATCTTCATATGCCACAGGCAAACATGTTGGTTGTAGACTTGTAATCCCTACTAAACAAACTTCACTAACATCAAACAAACCCGCAACATAATAAGTTATAGCCACAAGGATCAATACATTTGAATTGTATTGGCAAGTGATATCATATTGATATGGATAATCTAACATCTACATTAATATATGGCTAAGTGGAGTTTTCGCTGTCCTTTGCATAAAATAAGTTTTCCCTATCCTTTGTAAAATAGTTTTTGTCTTTTTCAAAACACTTCATCAAACATGGCACACTGGATACACACCAGGTGCTACCCTTGTTCACCCAACAAGCTTTAACTTAGAGAAATTGGAATGATGAGATCTTTGATTCTGCTTCATTGTCTTGATGCTCAAAATTGTGTGTAACTGGGGACACGGCTAAGTACTTAGGTTTTACCCTCTCGAGAGGTGGTGCACTTTCCCCACAAGACTCGACATGCATCGAGAAAAAACTTTTCAGAAGTAACCCCTCAGACCACCATGGACGCGTTCCATTATATCATCACTACCACCTTCTGTCCATCTGGCTGAGTTCTTACAAATTAGTTGGTCAAGGCAAATCCCATATACCATGTGGATGCACTGGAAGCTTTCGCAACAAGAATGTTTACAATCTCTTTGTTCCTGGGTGGCCATCCACAAGTCAGATACACCAGGGTAAATCATAAAATGGGCCCTGGGTAACCACACAACAAAAATCCATCCATGCAATTACCATTTCCACCCACTTGGTTTCATTAGTCCAAAACAATATTTGTATTTTCATGAGACATCATATCATGATTTCCACCCATAATTCTATATAGCTATACTAAGCATTCTAAAGTGACCATGTCGCCTATCTTTAGGAAATACTACCAAGGTAGATACTATGGGATTTGTATACCATAGATTATTTATAAAAGTGATATCATGCATACTACAAAAATATCACTAATGCAATATTGAAAAGATAGTACTTTTGATGACCAAAGTATCACTTGCATTTTTAGTAGAAAATCTAGGTACTCTACTTGATCTTGCAATTGTCACACTCCTCAAAGTTCACTACATCACAATCAAGCAAAGCACACACTTAAAACTACTACACAAAACAACAAACCAAAACAAGAAAACAAAGAAATGCATGCAAGCATTCAAAATGTTATTTTATTGAAAAATTTGTTCCTAAAAAGGTTCTAAACATTTCAAAACACCTACTGGTCTTTTATAAAAGTGGAATTTCATTTGAAACCAAGTTAGTGAAAATATGTCATTTAAATCATTTTTGTTTTGTTAGAAAAGCTTTTATTCAAAGGAATAATTCTAGTGCCAAAAAAATATATTTTTAATTTCACATGTTAGTGTTTATGGTCAGAGGGTCCAAAACAAAACCATTTGCAAAAGGATTTACTCAAAAATAATTTTTAGAACAATTTTTATAGCCAAAATAGCCCTAAAGAAGTCTCTGCATAAAACTCTAATATTACATAATCAAATGAACAAAGTAGGCCATAGGTGCAAAGTACACATTTTTCTGAATCCATAGACATCTAATTTGTAATTTTTGGATTTACAGACCAAAATTTATTGATTTTACAAGTTAATTCATCTAATAGATAAATCCTGGATTTTAAATCAAATTCACTGCCACGCGGCACTTCCTGGTTGGCTGGTACCAGTTCGTGCTGGATCATGCTTCCACACCATGAGACATAATGGAAATTCAGTGGCTTAGATCTACTCATAACTCTTCGTTCTAGATCTAATCGTATCCACTAGATCCAAATCCAATGGATCAGATCTCTCTGACCTAAACATAGCGGCGCGCATGGCAGGCACGACAGCGACACTGCAAATGGTGACGCGCCGGCGAGGCAAGGGGTTTAGGAGAAGGGCGTTGATGCTTACCGAGGTCACGAAGACGTGGCGAAGCTCAATGTGGATGTGGTTGCGGGGGTGCACAGACATGGGCTGAATCACTCGCCGGAGTTCGGCCGTGCTTCAGATGCTTGCAGACAACGACGAGGACGACAACCTGGGGCACGATTGGACAAACGGCAGGCAAACACGCTCGTTTGAATTAGAGGTAGAGGCGAATACGGACCTCACCGGAATAGCATGTCGGAGTTGAGCTGGGCCTCGGATGCTCATAGTTGAAGATGAAGGCGACACTCTGGTGCAAGAGGAGACAACTGGCAAGTATCAGGAGATGCGAAAGTCACGGTGAACACAACTGCGTGAACCAGAGGCAAAGGGGGACGCGGTGCTCACCGGAATAGCTCGCCGGAGCTCCTCGGTACTGCGGCGGTGCAAGCTCGAATTGGAGCAGCCTGGGGGCTTTCTGGCAACGGTGTTTGAGGGGAAATGGAGAGGGACCAGAGGGGGTTAAGAGGGCATGGTCAGGGGAGAGAATTTCTCGCGCATTCAAAAGAATTTACTCGGATTTATTTCGGGGTAATGGCAGAGGAGGAGGGTGTGTTCAACGCGCGGTGAGGACGACGATGCTGACGAGGTAGGTGGGGTCCGGGGGTCAGTGGTGTGTGGGTGGGTGCGCGGGTGAGAAAGAATCTGCGGGCGGAGAGGGAGAGTGGCCCGGGTGGGCTGAGTTGGGCCACGGGGTTGCTGGCAGGTAGGTTCTCTTCTCTTTTTTTTCTATTAGTCTTTTTCCTTTTCTTTTTTCTGTTTTCAGTTTTTATTCAAATCAATTTGATTTCAACTCCAAATTGATTCAAACCTTTACCAAACTTTTCAGTAGCTTTTATACCAAATATAAGTAGATTAATTAGTCCACTTTGGAGTATTTCAAATATTTTTCTTATGATTTAATATTCATTTAAGTGAGGCATTTTGGTTTTTATTTAAATAAAATTTGAAAATGGTTCATAAGCCCATATAATTTTATTTAAATAAACTCTTATTCTTTTATATTGTTTAAATAACTTTTTTTTGCTTTGATTTATGAATTTAAGCCATGGTTTAAATTACCTTTGCAATAATTCTTATTTATTTATTTCTTTCTTTCTTTGTCTTATAAAATTCATATCTTTTTATTTATAGTCCCCAAAATAGTGATTCCAATTTGTATAATTTTATTTAATATTTATTTATCTTTTAAATCCTTTAGAATCACTTTTTTCACAATTTTTCATTGATTTTAGCTAGGAGCTTTATTAGCCTTGGAATATTTTCTTTTATCTTATAAAAATCATAAGTTTTTATCCATGGCTCCAAATGGAGTAAAAACAATTCCCATGGTTTTGTAATATTTTTGTTTACCATTATTGGTCATTTAGGAATGTTTGTTGCTAATTTTTATATGGAACAAAGCCATAGTCTTAGAGTGATCTTGAAGATGATTTCTTTCATTAGGGTTTAGGTTTTTGGTTTAACTTTTCCAAGTGTTCAAAATCAAGATACATTCCATGCATGAATGCATTTTATTTGTTTGAAAATTTGTTTGTTGCTTTTTTCATTCAAGTTGTTCAAGTAGGGTTTTGAAGAAAAAAGTTTCTTTTCCCTCTAAATTTCAACATTTGTTTCTTTTGTTTGTTTATTTTTCACATTTCAAAATTTGCAAAATTTTGGGATGTGACAACTGCTTTCGATGATTGGATGAAGCTATTTGACGATGCACTACCGGACCCCAATACCATGATGATATCATATCGTGAAGCAAAAACATATCCGAAGGAGCTTGGAATTTCCTATGACAGCATACACGTGTGTAAAAACAACTGCATGTTGTTCTGGAAGACAAATGACAAGATGGACAACCCTGATAAGTGTGGCGCCTCAAGGTGGAAATATCCGGATAAAAATTCATCGTCTATCAAAGTCTTGCGTTATTTTCCTTTGGCGCCACGACCGAAGAGATTGTTCTCTTTGAGGAAAATAGCGGAGAACATGTAGTGTCACAAGTTAAAGAGAATGCCCAGAGTTGGTATACTTAGTTTTCCACCTGATGGTGAAGCATGGAAGGACTTTAACATAACATGGAAGGAATTTTTAGATGACCCTAGAAACTTAAGGCTTGTCCTTGCCACAGATGGATTCAATCCTTATGGAACCATGAGCACAAGCTAAATTATGTGGCCTATATTTGTCATGCCATACAAACTTCCACCATGAGATTCTATGGATGCATCAAACTACATTCTTTTCCTTCTAATCCCTGGCAAATCAAGTCCTAGAAAGTACTTTGATATGTTTATGGAGCCTCTGTTGGATGGTTTGAATCAGCTTTGGAAGGGCGTGCATTCTTAAGATGTATTTCAAAAAGCAATGTTTCATCTTCGTGTAGTGGTTCTTTGTTATACACATGACTACTCAACTTGTAGCACTATGTCTACGCGTACAACAAAAGTTCCCGCCAAAAGAAAGAAAGTTGTTGCCGCTAAACCCTTGCCATCTCAAAAGGGGCAATCAAGCTCCTCTCAGTCCAGCGTTGCTGATATGCTCCGCAAGGTTACCCCTGCAGCTAAGCCTACGGTTGCTGTTGCTGCCGACACACGACTCGTGCTTCACAAGAGTCCAGCGACCGCAGCCGACATGCAACGAGCAAGAGGTAAAGTGTTGACACGCACTGAGAGTGGAAATAGCCTCGGATCATTGGTATAGTATGCCAACAATTGGAATGCTACTGATCAGCTCAAAGGCAATCCAAGTAACCAATCGTTCCAGTTGTCCGACATCCGCAGTCGTTTTCACATGGCCGCCAAGATTGTCCTCGAAAGTGACAAGATGAACGAGGTGAGCGCCTCAATTTGTACTTTGTCTATTATTCATATGATATTATATACGCACTAGTCCCCGACTTGCAACCGAATGAATTGTTATTCGCTTGGAAGCTTCCCTTGTTCCAAATATAGCAATTTGCCTATGCAATAGATAATGTTTGTTGTGTACGTAGAATACGTCTAACCACCTAGAACCGAGTCAAATTTCTCCTTGATTTGGATCTACTTTAGTTTTGAATATCCAACCATCTAGATTCGAGTCAAGATTTTCTTGATTCGGATCTGCTTTAGTTTTAAATATCCAGCCATCTCGATTTGAGTCAAATTTCTTGTTTCGGATCTTCTTTAGTTTTGAATATCTAGCCATCTAGATCCGAGTCAAGTTTTTCTTGATTCGGATCTACTTTAGTTTTGAATATCTACCCATCTAGATTGGAGTCAAATTTTTTGATTCGGATCTACTTTAGTTTTGAATATCCAACCATCTAGATCCGAGTCAAGTTATTTCCTAATTCGGATCTGCTTTAGTTTTGAATATCCAGCCATCTAGATCTGAGTCAAGTTATTTCTTGATTCATATCTGCTTTAGTTTTGAATATCCAGCCATCTAGATCTGAGTCAAGTTTTTCTTGACTCGGATCTTTTTTGGTTTTCTTCGTATAACTTGATATTATTTCAGGTTGCTCGCGATCCACTACTAGGAAAACGCCTGTTTATGGTGCACATGAAAAGGCCTTCCGTGGCGAGATAGGCGTAGCACACCTGCTAGTGCGCCACGGCTAGGAGGGCAGGTGCGCTACGCGTTGGCTCTTCTGTGGTGCACGTTGTAGTGCGCCACTAAGCTCCGCAGGTGCGCTTTAGCTGTAGTGCACCACAAAAGCTATGTCATTTGCGCCATGGGTGTTTTTTATGTTTTTTTATTTCAGAGCCAGATGCTATACAATACAGATTATATACAATATTACAGGCAGATATACACACACAGATACAAGATATATAATTATATATATAAATACACAATTTGCAAAACAAGATTGAAACAAATACATATAGATAAGTCTCATACATGAATACATAGTATAAGTTATATTGTTTCGATCATGTTACAAAGTAGTTGGTGACATGCGAATACATGTGCCTCGAACAAGTTAGAGCTCGGAAGCTCGCCTAGACATCTAAACTAGCTAGACACAAACGCGGGATAAACAACCAAAGACGATAAGAATGATCACCACGACAAAGGTGTAGGTCTTCATCCGGTTCCTCGTCCTAACTCCCGCTAGATAGCGCGTGTATCTAGCTTCCGCCTCCGCCATAGTGTTGTACACTTTGTAGCTGTTGTCGCTGAAACGGTGCACCTGTCTCCAGCAGTCTTCCCAATCATCGTAGACTCCGAGAACCCGTCCCTTGTACACGACGTACCACGTCATCTACAAGTTGACAATAATAATTAACCGGTGATTGGAAAAAACATGTATAATTAAAGTCGCATATGAATATACACTTATAGAAAGTACTCCCAACTAAAAAATACCAAAGTAACTCAAAAATCATGACTCATATATAACTAGGTTGTCGGACACAGGAATATGCTACGATGGAACTGTACGCCAAGTAGGATGCGCAACACCTGGACTTGTGCATAGCACAAGGCGTACAATCCCATCGCAACACATTCACATATATAGTGTGCCACGACATTTCAATCATCGGCATTCTCAAAAAAGACTAAAGTAACTCAAAACTCATGCCTCATATATAACTAGGTTGTTGAACACAGGAATATGCTACGACGGAACGGTCAGCCAAGTAGGATACACAACGCCTGGACCTGTGCATATCACAAGGCTGACTATCCTGTCGTAGAACATTCACATATATAGTGTGCCACGACATTTCAATCATCGGCATTATTCTCAAAAAAGACCAAAGTAACTCAACAAGAATGCCTCATATATAACTAGCCTGGTCGTTGGACACAGGAATATGCTACGACGGAACAGTTAGCCAAGTAGGATGCACAACACCTGGACCTGTGCATATCACAAGGCTAACTATCCCGTTGTAGCACATTCACATATATAGTGTGCCACGATATTTCAATCATTGGCATTATTCTCGAAAAAGACCAAAGTAACTCGAAAAGAATGCCTCATATATATGTACATAGGTCGTTGGAAACAGGAATATGCTATGATGGAACTGTGAGCCATGTAGGATGCACAACACCTGTACTTGTGCATATGACAAGGCTCACAATCCCATCGTAGCACATTCACATATATATTGTGCCACGACATTTCAATAATTAGCATTATTCTCGAAAAAGACCAAAGTAAATCAAAAACAATGCCTCATATATATATACATAGATCGTTGGACACAGGAATATGCTACGACGGAACCGTGAGCCAAGTAGGATGCACAAGACCTGGACTTGTGCATATCACAAGGCTCACAATCCCGTCGTAGCACATTCACATATATAGTGTGCCACGACATTTCAATCATCGACATTATTCTCGAAAAAAGACTAATAAAGTAAGAAAAAAGAAGGACCAAAGTGAGCAAAGGACCAAAGAGTAAGCAAAAAAACAAAGCATTGATTGATATATAATAATAATAAGCAAAAGAAGTAAGCGATGATTCATAAACCTAATAAGATAAGTAGTAGCATGTACACTTGTCCACACACACACAAAGGTCATCTATAGTTTGGAACTATAGCTAGGCCAACATCAAGCCTTCTGGCTTGGCTTAGGGAATGGTAGGACGCCTTGTCTCGTCATGAACTTCCTATAGTCACCCTGCATCTCTAGGCGATCTTCTATGTCACGGTTATTCAGGATATTTCCTCCGTAGAAGATCCCCCCGAAGTCATGACATCACAAAAGATGATTTCCCCAAACTGCTGCTGGACGCGATACATCTCTTGTCTAATATCTAAATCAGTGATCTTGGCCTTTGCTTCGGCCACTGTTTGAGATGATCTGCAGCGTAGAATTCTGTTGGTCTAGTAGGAACGCCCTCATTTGATGGAGTGCATAGTAGGCTTCCTTCTTACTGCTTTCCGGCTGCTTCACGCAGGGGAACTCCATTACATGGTTGAAGACGTGCCTGCCGAACTTGACCTTTGTACGCATGAAGGTGGTGCCTTCCGTCGAGGCATAGCCAGTGAGAGAATCATCCAGAACTTCCTTGATCTTGTCATAGTTTTTCTTCTTTTCTAGACTCCCCGAGTCAAAATATGTGGCGTGGGAATGCTTCGGCGATAAGGAGATGAGCGTGCAGTGTTCATCTCTGCGCAAAAAATTCAAATGGAATGTGTTGGAAAAGGAATGATGATAATCTAATAAAGCCAATCGACGGTGGCGAGTGAATAACGACTTACTCAGGAAAGTAAGGCACGAGAATGTATTCCTTTGTCTTGTTCACCATGAAGATTCTTTTTAGGTACGAGGCCACGATATGTCGTTCAGCGGGGGAACCCAAGCAGCCGTCACACATGTAGTAGGGGTCCACTATAGCGATGCCCGGTGTGTTCTCTCTAATGATCTGCATGGCCAGGCTGAGAGAAAACATGCGGACCATGGTATAGTGCAACGGGTATAGGAGGAACATATTGAAGATGTCGTCGAACCGCAGGAAGAACAGATCCGCAGGGGCATTGTCGATGAAGCCCAAGCCTGGTGGCGCCTTAACCACGAATACCGGGTGCGAGGGATCTTTCTCTGCCAGAAGGCGTGTCTCTATCGTCAGCACGCCGTCATGCACACTCTGCAGTTCCGAACTGGTGAGCCTCCGCAAATTCTTAGGTAGCATGGGCTCACCCGCCACATGAATCCTCCACTTAATACCCTCAGGTCTTGGTGGCCCGTCCCGAAACCTGATCGGATTCGCAGTTGACACCACCGGCTGGCTCGAGCTGCTAGATTTTCTTTTCCTGCCCTTTTTTCCTTTTGGAGAGTGGGCAGGCACCGCAATTTGAGCACCGACCGCCCTATGTAGTGTGTAAGGGCTTAGAATAAAGGGCCGGTTGGTTGTATCAGCTGGCTCTGTAAAGGCACAAGATGGAGGCGTCTCCTGAGAACCAAACATACGCTTGGTGATAGTGGGTTTCTCTGTGGGGCCACCAACTAGGTCTTCATTGCTAAACTGAGTGTTGAAGAAGTGATCATTCCAGTCTTCGTCATCCTCGGCCAGATCCTACGCCATGTGCATATCATCAACATGATCATCCGACCCACCACGTGGAGGTGATGGCGAGGGCGGTAAGGGGGCCTTGCCACCGCTTGTCGCTGGCACGACAGACGGTGCTGTTGTCTGTGGCGTGATGGCCCCCGCCGTCCCCAAACAGATCATACTCTTTGTCCATTGCAAGAATAAGCTGAAGCAACTTTTGAGGACAGCCGACTCTTCTTCATCCGCTCGTAGGGGTTGAATGGGAGGTTCCAGGTCGTCGCAGCCCCTTAGCACCCGACTAATTTTAACCCTGTGCACGCTATCTGGCATCGGCCTTGAGTGGAACATGCACTGCAAGGGTTAAATGATGGTACCCTTGGCAACATCCCTTATCTCGTTGTTCATGTATCATAAGAGAGTGCAAGGAACATCCGTCTGCGGAAAACATGTACGGCGTCGTCAGAGATGCCATAAGAGTAATAGATGGCGTGAAAGGCGGTAAAGCAATTTTTTTACCGTGATGGCGTCGAGATCGGCTAATGTCGAGGCACCGCATATGACAATGGGCGTGCAAGCGACGGAGGGGCTTCTTGATGGCGCGGTGCTGGCCGCCGGTGTATTGTCCCTACCGGGTGCTTGGAGCTCCGGTGCCGCCGCCAGAATGGCAGGGGGAACCAACATGTCCGGAGCCGCGGTGATGTCAGGGGGAGTCACCAACACTTGCAGCGCCGCGGTGGTAGCGGGAGGAGTCACAAACACATAGTTCGCCTGATTCGTCGGCGCCACGTTGTTGGAGTGGCTGCTGACCATGCTTGGAATCGGGCACGGCCCTACACGACCACCCGCAGTCTAGTTCGCTATTGACTCCACCAAGGTAGGCAGGAAGGACGTGAGGGTGATTGCCAGGTTGTCTTGGACGATCTGCAGGATCCACGCCACTTGTTCCTTAAGTTCTTGAACCTCGCGGTTTTCCTCCTCGCTCCTTCCCGACGGCGCCACACGCGTCGTCGGCGGTGGACCAAAATGATCCACCCAATTCTTACTCCCGATGCCGGCCAGACGGCCAACCGACGACGACTTCTTCGTAACCGTCTCTATTTTCTTGGCCCGGTTCATCGCCCTGTTAAAAGGGTTATCTCACCAGGTGGCCGCCGTCGACCCCTGGGATGAGGAACCCTGGGATCCATGACTAGCAACAATTTCCTCCGTCTGCAGAACAAGTAACAGTGAACCGTTTAGAAACTAGACTTCATCGATTAGAATGCAATCGAGTTGATCCGCGGCAATTAGATTACTTACCACAATTTCCTCGAATTCCTTCACCGCAGGATCCGCGGTGAGTTGTTTGGTTTTTGGGTCCACATGGTAACAGGCCCTGATGAAGTTTCGAACCTGCCCGGGTTCGAATTTCGCAAAGGGTTTTTTATCCCCTTAGATCTATACTCTTCATCCTCCTTATTCCATTTGTCCTCCGCGGTTCTGTATCCACCAGATCCGAGATGGTGATTACCTATATTCATCGCCTGCAACACCTTTCCCCGATTACTATTGGCCAGGGCTCTTTCGGATTCACACCTCTCCTTGAACTCCTGGAACTGATCTTCGGTGATCTACGGGTCAATCTTCTGCATCTCCTCGAGACTTTTGCCTTCTTTATAGATCTTCTTCTTTATCCGGGTTCTCCAGCTGGCCAGGGAGATGCTCATCTTTGTGAGGGAGGATTTGTTTACTTCGTTCCCATGATAATTTGTGTTCCGATACTCACCTGGGAACTTGTATCTCGCGTGCAGCTTCTCGAAGAGGAGTGTGCGCAAGTGGCCATTATCTTTATGCCGGAGATTCTCGGTGTTGATCGATATGGTTGTCCGGGTGATCGCCACCACTTGCCCACCGTACCCTCTGACGACAAGGTCAGGCTCCAAAGGAACCCCTATTGGGCTCACTTCGGTAATTTCCTCCTTGATGGTGCCGACCGTGTTCAGGCACCGTTCCTTCGGCTTCTTCTTCTTCTTAGGAGGATTTCTACCACTCCCTGTGCCATCGCTGGCATCAGTGGTTTCATCACCCGCCGTTCCTTCGGCTTCTTCCTCCGCGTCTTCCATCTCATCATCCTCGCTCTCTGAAGGATGGTATTCCTCATCGTCTTCTAGCCGCTGGGCCGCCTCCCAGAATGTCAATTGTTTATTCGCGCGTGCCCCCCAGCGTCGGCAACGACGACGACCGGCAGCGCCGCCGTCTGCCTTTTCTCCGATGAAGCCTCCAGGTAGTAACTGACCACCCCCATACCTCTCGTTGATGCACACATGATCGCAGACCCCATACGCATCTAACGCTACCGTTATTTTTCCTTCCCGTGGCCTGTAGCGAGCCCCCGTCGACAACTGAGCGAGCCCGACACCGTCACTGACTTCGGCGAGCGATTGCCGTCACCACCGTGCGCCCCTCGACGAGCTGCGGCCACCTTGAGCATCCCCACGCCACGACGAACTCAGTGAGCTTCTCCCTTCTCTCTCTCGCTTCCTGTAACGTCGACACCGCCACCGTCTGACCGCTCTGCCGCCACCTGCCGCCGCCAGCGCCGCCACTCGATGGCAAGCATGCTGTGCGCCGTTCGATTTCGATCTAGTGGCTAGGATAGAATCTAACCCGAAGGGGTAAGTAGTGCCCCGAGCCGCACGATTACACTTAGATCCAACGTCTCGCATCTGTCGATCCGCACGAAGCGGTACAGACCAATAACAACACGACGCGTGGCCTGTGATTGTTTTAAAAACCAGAAACTTGTCTATTAGATGTTCCAATTTGAAAAATTCATAACTTTCAAACCACACGTCCAAATTTTGCAAATTTTATATCAATGGATTCAGCAAAACAAGTACTTTATGACCATGCACTTTTTTTAGTAAAATGTTTCTGTTAAATTGATGGTTTTTGCAGAAACTTATGTAGGCATATTTAGAATATAAATTTTTTTCTAAAATGATTTTAGGGATAAAATCTTTGGCAAATAGTTTGTTTTGAACCTACTGACCTTAGAAACCAACTCATGGATTTGAAAACATATTTGGTGAAGCAAAAGAATAAAACCTTGAATTAAAGCATTTCTAGTCAAATAAAAATATGGTTTAATTGTTGAAAATGATTTTGGAAGAAAACCTTTGGGAAATGTTTTGATTTAAACTCTCTGACCCCAAACACCAAGTTTTAGAATTAAAAATGTATTTGGTGAACCATATAAAAATTGTTGCTTTGGTAAAGGCATTTTCAACCACATAAAATATTGATTTGGTTCAAAAATGATTTATAAGTAAAATATTTTGCAAATGGTTTTTGCCACTTATATAAAATGACCAATAGGTGTTTTACAATGTTTATAACCCATTAGAAACCACTTTTCTAAATAAACCATCTTTGGCATGCTTGCATGCATTACTTTGTTTCTATTATTTTATGTGATGGTTGCTTGAGTGGTAGTTTGAATATTGCTTGCTTGATTGAATTGTAGTGATTTGAAGAGTGTGAATATTGCAAGATCAAGGAGTGAACTCATATTCTCTACCAAAAAGTCAAGTGATGCTACATACTTTTGTCCCATTATTTTCACTATGCATTAGTGATATTTCTAAGTAGGACTTGCATGGAATTTTGCTAAGTGTGAACTATGCCATGAGAAATCCTAGTAGATGAAACCTTAGAAGAATTCCCCTAAGTTAAGATTACTACTACTATCATGCTTAGCTTAGCTAGTAGAAAACAAGGGTGGATTATATTTTATGCTATGGAATATTTCTAAGTCAAGGACTTGTGTTTTGTTTAATAAAACAACTAAGTGAATGAATCACCTAGGTGGAATGGAAAGAATGGTTTGTGTTGAGTGGTTATGCAAGTCTAGTATGCTGGGGAAAACTTGGGCATCACCAAGTCCAGTATACTGGGCAAAACTTGGTATCTCACTTGTGCATGGCCACCCAGGAACAAAGAGATTTGAGATGTCAAATGTTGAGAAGCTTCAAGTGCAGCCACTTGGCATTATGGGCTCTGCCTGGATCATATAGGTTGCAATAACTTAGCAAAATGGACAGTTGGTGGTAGGGGAATGATAGGTTGGAACGCGTCCATTCTGGTCTAAGGGAAGGCTTCTGAAAGATCTTGTCTTGGGAAACCAAGTCTTGTGGGGAAAGTGCACCACCTCTACAGAGTGTAAAAATCTAAGTACTTAGCCATGTCCCTGGCAAAGGACAATTTGAGCATCAAGACATGGAAGCTATCAAGAATCTCCTCATCCCAATTTCTAAGTTAAAAACTTGTGGTTGAACAAGGGTTGAAGGATCACCAATTTCTATTGGGAGATTCCTTGGGTGATTTTGTCAAGCAAAAACTTAGTATTTTCAAATGATAAGGAAAATTCTATTTTGAGCAAAACAAGCCTAAGCACCACTTAGCCAAATGCATATAGATGATAGACTCCACTACACTACCATAGTATCACTTGCCAATACAATTCAAATGTATTGACCCTTGTGGCTGTAACTTATTATGTTGCAGGTTTGTATGATGTTAGTGAGATGTGTTGATTAGGATTACAAGTCTACAACCAACATGTTTGCCTGTGGCAATTTGAAGATGAAGGACACCATGCTATTATTATATTCTGCTGCATTGTAATGTGATAGCCAAATGAACTATGTAAGATGTAATAAATTATTTTATTCCTGGTTATAAGGTTGTATTATGACCTTTGTTTCTTGATATTACATCTTAACTGTGGATGCTAGCTATTGATCCAGGGACTAGCATTATAAACATAGGGATATCTACCTTATTAAAGGTTGGGGACCTTACAGATGGTATCAGAGCATTGTGTTGCCTGTAGGATTGTAACCCTAGGATTGGAAAAACCCCTTAGAAAAATAGGAGTTGTATTTGTTCCAAAACTTATTTACAAACAATCTTGTAAACTCTTTCCTCAACCATTTTGGTTTTGACTCTACATCTCTTCTATTTCAACTTGATGGCCAAAGCCTTCACCATGTGCAAAGGACTTCATCAACTCAAATGACTTCAACATCTTCAAGTGATTTCAACCTTATTCTCAACAAAGACTTCAACCTTGGATATCACTAAGTACTACAAGTGAGACAAGAATTGTTACTCAAGACTTGAGGACTAAGGAAACACAACTTAGAAGGAATCATCATCACCTTTGAAGTTTTGTGACCAAGACACAAGAAATTTTCCTAAGGAAACCATGATCTCCTTCAAGAAGAATCAACTAAGAATGATGGAATGATTTCAAGTTAACCATATAGTTGGACCACCATGTTTAGTTTAAATTAAACTCACCAACTTATGTGGTGTAGCAAAAATATTTTGTTTCCTAAAAATGTGCTTGAACTTTGTTGTCTAAGTGGAATGCTTGTTTGTGATTGCTTGCACATTTCTTGTGTGAATTGTGGTGTGTGTGATTAGAATTGATTCCTTAGAAATATTTTGCCTATTCTAATCCCAATCCAACCCAAACAGATGACTACTCCAAGAAACTCCAACATCAAGGATGGTGACCACAACAACAACCAAGAGATCAACATGAGGGAACTCATAGTAACCCAAACCTAGTTGAACCAAGTGGCGTCGATGCGGATGGGATGCGGCGGTGGTGGCGATGCGGATGGGGATGGCTTCGTCTGTGTCTGCGGACAATGGGGAGGGTTAGGGACGACGTGGCGAGTTGACTAGTCCTACCCACTTAGGCCTAGAGCACCCTGGCCAAGTGCGCTACGGATAAACGTAGCGCACTTGGCCAGGGTGCGCTATGCCTAAGTGGGTAGGACTAGTCGGATAAGAGGGCTGCCACCCCCATAGTTAACACTAGCACTGCCTTATCCCACTGGTTCCACCCACTGCTCTATTCAAAACCTGTGAGCACCCAGGTTCGAATCCTAGTGCCCACCTTTTTATTTTTATTTTAAAATACTTTTAAATGTTCCAAAAAATGCCCAAAAGTGGTGATATATGCCATAAAAGTTTTGTTTTGTTTTTAAAATACTTTTAAATATTCCAAAAATGCCCAAAAGTGATAATATATGTCATAAAAGTGGTACAAATTAAATATGATACAAATATGTCATAATAATTTGTCCATGATACAAATATGTCATAATAATTTGTACATGAATATTACAATCTTTTTTGACCACGTGTTTTACAATATTTTTTTGATCTACTATTTTACAATCTTTTTCCCTTCTTTGTCGCGGTTGAATAATTTAGCCCCGGCACTTTAATGTTTCTTCTTTCGAACGAGATACCTTTTTTGGGTAGGGTTGTCCTTTTTCTTCTTGTGATGTATGTTTCTGCATCGTAGTCGTCGTCATCTTCAATCTTTGGATCGCCGTACTGGTCGAAGTCTTGCTCGTTGGCGACTCCATCCATTCCGATGATGTTTCTTTTTCCTCTCCTCACGACAACACAGAACATCGACACCTTTTCTCCACGGTAGTCGAGCTAACAGATCTCCTTGATCCTTCCGTAGAATCTTTCCTTCACTTTGTCATCGGTGTAGAATTCGGATGTTACGCCTGAGTTCTGATAATCACACTTGTCGTCCTTGTCCTCTGTGTAGAATGTGTAGCCGTTGATATCATACGCCTGATAGGTCACCAGGTTTTGCATCGGTCCCTGCGACAAGGTGAATATGATCTTTTCTGTGTCAGAAGAATGCGATCGCGGGGGATTATCATGGAGCGTCTGCCTAAACCAACGCGTGAAATCTGAGTTGTGCTCTTTGATTAGCTCTCCCTGCTTCCTCTGTATGCACCGGTCACTTTACTTCTTCTCGATTAACCTTTTGTGCTTCTGTACCCAAGGATCGACCAGTTCTAAATGTTGTAGCGCGACGAGGTTTGCTCGATCAAAGTCTGCGCGTCGAAAATCGAAGTCTACATGCAGTATGCGACGACCCTCTCGGTGACCAGATCCGTCGAGCTTGCCAAGGTGCCTATTGACGGGAAGATCGACAGGGTTCTCGATGTCTAGATAATTCGGCCAGAAAGCCCTTGGCTATGCTCCCATCTGAACAGGACCTGTTGTGAATGTATCCTTTGATGTGTCCGTTCATCCTTTCGAACACCATCATGCTACAGAGAAACATCGGCCCGAGTTGGACGATGTCCTCCACGACATGGACCAGTAGATGCACCATAATGTCGAAGAATGCGGGCGGGAAGTAGACCTCAAGATCGCATAGTATCACCACGATCTCCTCCTGTAGCCTCCCGAGCTGATTCACGCCAATCGACTTCCTAGAGATGACGTCAAAAAACTTGCAGAGGCCAAATAATGTTTCACGGACGTGCTCGTCCATTATCCCTCTTAGTGCAACCGAAAGTACCTACATCATTAGCATGGCACAGTCGTGAGACTTCATGCCACTGAACCTCTGCTTCGCCTTGTCTAGGTATCTGCTTATCTTGCCCGCGTAGCCGTAAGGAAATTTGACTCTGAAAAGGCACTTGAAAAACTATTTGATCTCATCCTGGCTTAGAGTGAAGCAAGAAGGAGGGTAGTAATATTCGTTCTTATTGAAATTTTTACCCTTTCGACGACCTTGTGTCGTCACCGACTCATGATCATCGTCATCTTCCTGATCATCAGGAGTAGTGCGTCCTCTGTGAAGCTCCTTCCGGATACTCATGAATATCAGGTCGTGCCTTGCTTTCGGACCATCTTTCGTTGTAACATCCCGAATTTTTTTCCTAAATTTGGAATGATAAAATAAAATTATTAAGTTGATTGGATTGCTTAATCTTGTTGAAATTTTTTGAATAAAAAAAGAAACTTTTGTTGATGATTGATTTTTTTACTAAGCCACAGTAAAAGAAGAGGATTACTATGACTACCAAGGTTTGAACAAACCCAAAACAATTGTTTGATTTCTTAAGTTAAATCACCGTTTGCAAACCCTATTATGAAATTACCGAAAATACTCCTACAAGACTACAAACAAGGTATTATGAATCCATTTGTTTAAATATGAAAAATATTTCTATAAAGTGTCCTATGATGATCTACATAATTTTAGAAAATTTTGGAGACAAGAATCAACTCATTTGGAGATCATATGAAAAAGATATAAAGTAAATAAGGAAATAGAAAAGGAGAAAAGAATAAACAAAAAAAAAACCCTAACCTTCTCTACCCGGGCAGCCGGCCAGGCCTAGCCCAGCCAGCCGCTCCCCTTCTCTACCGCGCAGCAGCGAGCAACAGCCCGCTAAAGGCCCATCGCAAGCCCAGCCGCAGCCCGCGTTTCCTCCCCCTCTCACTGCCATGCGGGGCCCGCGCGGTCATCTCCTTCCTCCAGCCGTGGACGGAAAGAACACCTGATCGAAGCCGTATCGCCGCCGTGTATCGGCCGGACTCTGGCCGAATCGAAGAAGAGACCCTGACCCCCTCGCCAAGGATTCGACGGCCATATAAGCCCGCAACCCGCTACCTTGAAGCCCTAAAGTTTTGCTTGCCAACGCCGCCGTCGCGAACGCGCTTCGGATCTCGCCGCCGCCATTGTTAAGGACAAGCTGCAGGTCAAGCTCGAGCCCGACAAATTCCGTCGCCCCTCTCCCAGGTGTTCCTCCTATTCTCTTCCCCATACTCAACTACGTCTCCTCATGCTACTTCCCCTTGCGCAGATCGCCGGAACACCCTCGATTTCTCGCCGGAGCTCCACCATCGCCGCTGACCTCTGTCCGCTCGCAGTCGTCGCTACAGGAAGAGAAGGAAGAGATCGACTATGTCGTTCGCCTCCCCGACCTCTCCTCCGTCCCGCGGTGTTAATCCCCGTCACCGTTGACCACCGGAGCGATGCCAGAGACCACCGTGAGCCGCCAGCCACCATCATCTGGAGCCGCCGCCGCCGAAGCCACCCTCCACCTTGCCGTTGACCACCACTAAGACCCTGAGAGAGTCGCAGCCGTCAGATCCCTCTTTGATGGCTAGGATTAGATAGAACCAGAGAAGGGGTACCGACCAACCTGGTTACGCCATGTGGCCATCCTCGTCACTCTGCCGTGTCAGCAGCCACGTCGATGCCAGTCAGCAGGTCAGAGCCCAGTCAGCGCGAGTTATTTGATTTTAATATTTAAATAGCCAGAATATTGTCCAATCTTGTAAAATTCAATAAAATTTAATACATGTCCAAAAATTATAAATAGTATATGGTTGGATTCATAAAATTGTGTAGAACAATAATACATGATTAGATATAACTTTTATAGTACATATTTACTGTAATAAATTAAATGGTTTAATGAGCTTTTTAGACATAATAAATCATAGTAAGTTATCTGTAGATCCTAAAAATACAAATAAAGTGTCTATGGATTCATAATTTCATATAAAACATTAATATGCTGTTAGATCCAAATTTTGCAGAGTAAAATTGCTGTAGTAATTTAAATAGTTTTAATGGACTTTTAGGGTATTAAATTCATAGTAAATAATTTATAACTCAGAAAAATATGAATAATATGTCTCTGGAATCACATTATCATGTAGATTACAGATATGTATTAGTTTGAATTTTTTAGACAACAGAAATTGTTCAAATGATTTAAACTCCATTAAACACTATTTAAATCATAATAAAATATTTATAACTCCGATTAAGTTGAATCCAATTGCTACTGGTTCGTATTAATGCCCTCCGTCCAGTACACTTTAGATACAAATTTAATACGGCAATTAGTACAGAAGTTTCAACAGAACTATTAAAACCCCTAGTTTGGCAATCAAGTATTAATAATAGATATCCTATTGCATTAAATGATCTCCTGCATGCATCATGTGTTGTAGTGTTGTTCAGATAACTAATTACAACCATTATGACTTATTAAACCATCATTCATGTTTTGATCATCCTTGTTGTGTTTGCTATGTTTGCAATTGTTTTGATTGGAACTACTTTGTCCTCGTATTAGATTGTTCGGGGAGTGCGATTGCTGCGGAGAAATACAATCTAACACCCATATTATCAACATAAGGCAAGTTACACCACTTGTTCATAATTTTGTCCCAGTTTTGATTCTATGCATGTGATCTTCAAAATTCTGTAGTGTGCATGTGTAGGATGATCTAGTAGAATTTTTCCTCAGTATTATTTTGCAAGTGCGATGATTTTGTAGTATTCCATGAGTAGCTCTATACTTAGGATTTTATATCCCAATAGGTTACCCTGTTTTTACTAAGTATTGCTTGCTATGCTATAAATACAAAGTACCGTTGGGGGGTTCGAAAGACAAAGAATTTTCTAAGTATAAAGGCTCTCTAGAGCAAACTTTTCCTCTCAAATCCACTTCAAAATAAAACTAAGTTTTCTTCTGGGCGGAATGGTTGTCGGGTCAACGAGTGTGATTTTGGTGGAGGACGGCCGCCCAGGAATCAAAGAAGTCTGCCATGTTTCAGAATTCAGAAGCTTCCAGTGCAACCACAATACATTATGGGCTCTGTCTTGGCCTAGTACTTAGTGGGAAACCTCACCTGGGTACCAACATTTGGAGGTTCTTAGCACGGTTGGATCCAGAAGGTAGAGGGGCTACTAAGGGAAAGCTTCGCCATGGTCTTGTCTGTAAAAGGACTTGATCATGGATTGTGGGTAAAGTGCACAAACTCTCGAGAGTATTGCAATCTGATCGATCAGCCGTGTTCACGGTAACAGAACAACAATGAGCGTCTGAAGGATGGAGCCTCTGAAGGATCTTCCTCTCTCTTTCCTAAAACAAAGTTTTGAAACCCCATGGCGTGCGTAATATCGCCAATGGGTGAGAATTTGGGAACTTGGTGTGTAATAACCAAGTGACGCTTGGTGCGTAATATCCAAGTGTTTGGTTGTTTGGACACTTGGTGCGTAATATCCTCGTGTGCCACTCGACCTTATTTTATCAAAGCAAATGTTTACAAAGTAGGACAATCCTCTCTTCTTCTCTCTACTTAAGAAAACTAGCTTTGAGCAAATGAACTCTACAGCCTATACCAGCCTTGCATGTAGAGATAGTCTCTCCTTTCCTTGGTGTAATTTGCCAATACATTCAAAGTATTGACCCAACTTGTTGGCTGCATGTTTCATGTGGAGAATTTCAGAGATCGTTGAAAGGTGCGCTAGGATCGCGGGTCTTCACTCAACCTGCCTGTGGCATTGGTGGGACTCCAAGTTGTATTATATCGCTTCTGTTGTAATAATGTAAACTCTGGATTATTCGATTCATGTAATAAAGACTTGTGTTTTACATGATATTTCATCGACTGTGAGTGCTAGCTATTGATCCAGGGACTAGCATGTTAATCACAGGGACTTAGGATCTTACTTGATCCGAGGCCACTACAGATGGTATCAGAGCATAAGTTGACTGTAGATCGTGACCCTAGACATGGAAAACCTTAGGACAAATATTTTCTAAGTTATTTCAGAAAACTCTCATACTTCTCATGATCTACCTTGGAGTTTTAAAATTTCTTAAGTCTCTTCTTTTCAAACATTAGAAAATGACCACTACACACTTCAAGGAGAAACTTTTCTCAAGATTACCTTTTCAAAGAAGATCATCTCAATGTTTCGATTAAGTCGGGACTTGAAGACCTCCATGAAAGATGTTCCAAGACTGAAGCTACGATATTAAAGACTTCAAAGGCCTTAAGTCAATGTTATTAACTAAAGAACTCGAAAGATTGCAGTTTAGGAAGAACATGAAGACTATCAAGAGCACGAAAACTTTTGGAGACTCGAAGCCTCGAAGATTCCAAGTGACCTATTAGGAACCAAACCCGAATAAGATTTCGCTAAATATAGATACGACAAATTGTTTGCTATCTTGTATGGTTTATTACCATAGCTAATGAAAACCTATTTTCTAAACAAGATTTCTTGTATGGGTTTTCTTCTTCTTTCCATACTCCATTCGTTCCTACTCTAAACCTTGGTCAACTCGACGGATGGACCATATCAATAAGGAGGACAAGGCACTCAATTCCACCAAGCGTAAGAGCCACGCCGATGCAAAGAAGTGGATGCTCCAGGTTGAAGAAAGAATGAAGGATGCCAACATTGAAGTCAACAGAATGCTTCATTATGCCACCCAATTCCTAAAGGACAACGCTCCAACTTGGTGGGAGATGCAACACACCATTGATGATCATCAAGGGGTGATATCTTAGGAAGAATTTAAAGTGGTTCTACTTCAATCTCGTCTCGTATACCAAAAATCCAAGAAGTTGAAGTCCTGAAACATTTAGCTTGCGCGATCTATGGAGAAATAGGACATATCACCAAGGAGCATCATGATCAGCGCCCCTACTGTGAAGGAAGGCACCCATCAGAAGAATGTCCCACCTCTCAAGTTACATTCTTCCTGTGCGAAGGGACCAATCACAACCCCGCTCAATGCACCTCTACCCGGTGGTACATCAACTGAATCAACAAGTCAGAGACGGAATGCGCCAAGACCTCATGAAGCTCCGTGAGGACACGACAAAGACAAGGGATGGAATCAAGACTCTAGACACCGCACCCAAAGTCATCACTTCGCAATACTCGAAATATGAAAGGAATGCCCATTTTCCCCAAACTGGCTCAAGGAAACGACAAGGCTTCCAAATGTTGAGGTAGAGCATGAAGAACCACAAGACGGGATGTCCTTGCCAAAAAGGAGGAAGGATCTAAGCGAAGTCCTATGCTTCCAGTGTCACAATCCTGGGCATTATGCTGATAATTGTCCAAAACATGTGAATGTAGCTGGAAAGGATAAAAATGACGATGGTAATAGTAATAGAGGCAGTAGCGTGAAGAAGCCCAAGAAAGATTCTAGCCAGGTGACATGCTATAAGTATGGTGAAACAGTGCATTACTCGTCAAATTTCCCTCGGAAAAGGAAGAATGATTATGGCAAAGGAAATGCCAAAGAAAAGAAGCCCAATCCGTCCATCAAGCTACGACGAATTATGTTAGTGAGAATGGATCATACAAATCAACAATCCACACCGACCCATCAGAAGAACCTAACAAATACAATCTTTAAGGGTGGTAGCACCTTAGTGTGAACCAAACCTATTTCTTGCTAGCTTTCTCGAATCTCGAGGACGAGATTCCTTTTAAGGGTGGTAGTCTGTAACATCCCGAATTTTTTTCCTAAATTTGGAATGATAAAATAAAATTATTAAGTTGATTGGATTGCTTAATCTTGTTGAAATTTTTTGAATAAAAAAAGAAACTTTTGTTGATGATTGATTTTTTTACTAAGCCACCGTAAAAGAAGAGGATTACTATGACTACCAAGGTTTGAACAAACCCAAAACAATTGTTTGATTTCTTAAGTTAAATCACCGTTTGCAAACCCTATTATGAAATTACCGAAAATACTCCTACAAGACTACAAACAAGGTATTATGAATCCATTTGTTTAAATATGAAAAATATTTCTATAAAGTGTCCTATGATGATCTACAGAATTTTAGAAAATTTTCGAGACAAGAATCAACTCATTTGGAGATCATATGAAAAAGATATAAAGTAAATAAGGAAATAGAAAAGGAGAAAAGAATAAACAAAAAAAAACCCTAACCTTCTCTACCCGGGCAGCCGGCCAGGCCCAGCCCAGCCAGCCACTTCCCTTCTCTACCGCGCAGCAGCGAGCAACAGCCCGCTAAAGGCCCATCGCAAGCCCAGCCGCAGCCCGCGTTTCCTCCCCCTCTCACTGCCATGCGGGGCCCGCGCGGTCATCTCCTTCCTCTAGCCGTGGACGGAAAGAACACCTGATCGAAGCCGCATCGCCGCCGTGTATCGGCCGGACTCTGGCCGAATCGAAGAAGAGACCCTGACCCCCTCGCCAAGGATTCGACGGCCATATAAGCCCACAACCCGCTACCTTGAAGCCCTAAAGTTTTGCTTGCCAACGCCGCCGTCGCGAACGCGCTTCGGATCTCGCCGCCGCCATTGTTAAGGACAAGCTGCAAGTCAAGCTCGAGCCCGACAAATTCCGTCGCCCCTCTCCCAGGTGTTCCTCCTATTCTCTTCCCCATACTCAACTACGTCTCCTCATGCTACTTCCCCTTGCGCAGATCGCCGGAACACCCTCGATTTCTCGCCGGAGCTCCACCATCGCCGCTGACCTCTGTCCGCTCGCAGTCGTCGCTACAGGAAGAGAAGGAAGAGATCGACTATGCCGTTCGCCTCCCCGACCTCTCCTCCGTCCCGCGGTGTTAATCCCCGTCACCGTTGACCACCGGAGCGATGCCAGAGACCACCGTGAGCCGCCAGCCACCATCATCTGGAGCCGCCGCCGCCGAAGCCACCCTCCACCTTGCCGTTGACCACCACTAAGACCCTGAGAGAGTCGCAGCCGTCAGATCCCTCTTTGATGGCTAGGATTAGATAGAACCAGAGAAGGGGTACCGACCAACCTGGTTACGCCATGTGGCCATCCTCGTCACTCTGCCGTGTCAGCAGCCACGTCGATGCCAGTCAGCAGGTCAGAGCCCAGTCAGCGCGAGTTATTTGATTTTAATATTTAAATAGCCAGAATATTGTCCAATCTTGTAAAATTCAATAAAATTTAATACATGTCCAAAAATTATAAATAGTATATGGTTGGATTCATAAAATTGTGTAGAACAATAATACATGATTAGATATAACTTTTATAGTACATATTTACTGTAATAAATTAAATGGTTTAATGAGCTTTTTAGACATAATAAATCATAGTAAGTTATCTGTAGATCCTAAAAATACAAATAAAGTGTCTATGGATTCATAATTTCATATAAAACATTAATATGCTGTTAGATCCAAATTTTGCAGAGTAAAATTGCTGTAGTAATTTAAATAGTTTTAATGGACTTTTAGGGTATTAAATTCATAGTAAATAATTTATAACTCAGAAAAATATGAATAATATGTCTCTGGAATCACATTATCATGTAGATTACAGATATGTATTAGTTTGAATTTTTTAGACAACAGAAATTGTTCAAATGATTTAAACTCCATTAAACACTATTTAAATCATAATAAAATATTTATAACTCCGATTAAGTTGAATCCAATTGCTACTGGTTCGTATTAATGCCCTCCGTCCAGTACACTTTAGATACAAATTTAATACGGCAATTAGTACAGAAGTTTCAACAGAACTATTAAAACCCCTAGTTTGGCAATCAAGTATTAATAATAGATATCCTATTGCATTAAATGATCTCCTGCATGCATCATGTGTTGTAGTGTTGTTCAGATAACTAATTACAACCATTATGACTTATTAAACCATCATTCATGTTTTGATCATCCTTGTTGTGTTTGCTATGTTTGCAATTGTTTTGATTGGAACTACTTTGTCCTCGTATTAGATTGTTCGGGGAGTGCGATTGCTGCGGAGAAATACAATCTAACACCCATATTATCAACATAAGGCAAGTTACACCACTTGTTCATAATTTTGTCCCAGTTTTGATTCTATGCATGTGATCTTCAAAATTCTGTAGTGTGCATGTGTAGGATGATCTAGTAGAATTTTTCCTCAGTATTATTTTGCAAGTGCGATGATTTTGTAGTATGCCATGAGTAGCTCTATACTTAGGATTTCATATCCCAATAGGTTACCCTGTTTTTACTAAGTATTACTTGCTATGCTATAAATACAAAGTACCGTTGGGGGGTTCGAAAGACAAAGAATTTTCTAAGTATAAAGGCTCTCTAGAGCAAACTTTTCCTCTCAAATCCACTTAAAAATAAAACTAAGTTTTCTTCTGGGCGGAATGGTTGTCGGGTCAATGAGTGTGATTTTGGTGGAGGATGGCCACCCAGGAATCAAAGAAGTCTGCCATGTTTCAGAATTCAGAAGCTTCCAGTGCAACCACAATACATTATGGGCTCTGTCTTGGCCTAGTACTTAGTGGGAAACCTCACCTGGGTACCAACATTTGGAGGTTCTTAGCACGGTTGGATCCAGAAGGTAGAGGGGCTACTAAGGGAAAGCTTCGCCATGGTCTTGTCTGTAAAAGGACTTGATCATGGATTGTGGGTAAAGTGCATAAACTCTCGAGAGTATTGCAATCTGATCGATCAGCCGTGTTCACGGTAACAGAACAACAATGAGTGTCTGAAGGATGGAGCCTCTGAAGGATCTTCCTCTCTCTTTCCTAAAACAAAGTTTTGAAACCCCATGGCGTACGTAATATCACCAATGGGTGGGAATTTGGGAACTTGGTGTGTAATATCCAAGTGACGCTTGGTGCGTAATATCCAAGTGTTTGGTTGTTTGGACACTTGGTGCGTAATATCCTCGTGTGCCACTCGATCTTATTTTATCAAAGCAAATGTTTACAAAGTAGGACAATCCTCTCTTCTTCTCTCTACTTAAGAAAACTAGCTTTGAGCAAATGAACTCTACAGCCTATACCAGCCTTGCATGTAGAGATAGTCTCTCCTTTCCTTGGTGTAATTTGCCATTACATTCAAAGTATTGACCCAACTTGTTGGATGCACGTTTCATGTGCAGAATTTCAGAGATCGTTGAAAGGTGCGCTAGGATCGCGGGTCTTCACTCAACCTGCCTGTGGCATTGGTGGGACTCCAAGTTGTATTATATCTCTTTGTAATAATGTAAACTCTGGATTATTCGATTCATGTAATAAAGACATGTTTTACATGATATTTCATCGACTGTGAGTGCTAGCTATTGATCCAGGGACTAGCATGTTAATCACAGGGACTTAGGATCTTACTTGATCCGAGGCCACTACATTCGTCGTATCTGGCATGTTGATTATGGTGGCGACCAGACTCTCGCACACGTTTTTCGTGATATGCATGACGTCAAGGCTATGAGGTGTGTGGAGAAACTTCTAGTATGGCAACTCCCAGAAAATAGACCTTGTTTTCCATACCTTCATCAGCGGCTTGTCTTGCTGCCTCTTTTGCTTCTTTCCAAGCTTAGGACAATCTTTCCAGTTTTTCAGCAACTCTTCCACTTCTTCGCTGCTCCTCCGCTCTGGGATTCCTCGGGTCTCGTATATTCCATCGAAAAGGTCTCCATGTTTTCTCCATGGATCATTCTTGCCGAGCCACCTCTGGTGTGCCATGAACACGGTTTTCGAAAACCCTGGAGCTTTCTCTAGTTGGATATAGCTTGTGTTATCCATGCACCTAACGCATGCGCAGAATCCTTGGATAACCTGCCCCGAGATATACCCGCAACCTGGATATTCTTGCACCGTAGTGACCAAGGCGGCTCTCATAGTGAAATAATCTTGTGCGACGGTGTCGTAAGTATTGGCTCCAGATTCCCATAATGTGGCTAGCTCCTCTTTCAACAGCCCGAGATACAGACTGATGCCGGTACCAGGTTGTTTCGGCCCTTGAATTAGCATACTCATTTGTATGTACTTCTTCTTCATGCACAACCATGGAGGGAGGTTGTAGATCCATACAAACACGGGCCAAGTGTTGTGCATGCTGCTCTGGATACCGAAGGGATTGAGTCCATCGGTGCTCGCACCAAGCCTAATGTTCCTCGAATCTCAATCGAATTCTAGGAATTCGAGGTCCAATGCTTTCCACTGGCTAGCATCTGAAGGGTGCGTCAGCAGCTCATCCTTTTCGGGGTCATCGTCATCTCCTGGCTTCTTCCTTTCCGCATGACATCGCATGAGCTTCGCTTCCTTAGGGTCCGCGAAATAGCCCTGTAGACGTGGAGTGATAGGAAAGTACCATACCACTTTTTGTATCGACTCACGCTGCACACCGAACATGTGGTTTTCTCTGCGTCCTCGCCCCGATAAATGATGCAATCGTTGATGCATACGTGATATCTAATGTGCGGTTGCTCGAGAGGACAGACGATTTTCTTGGCATCCTCGATACTAGTTGGACACGTGTTCCCCTCCGGGAGACGATCGTGCCAGAATGCCATCATATCGTCGAAGCTTGCGTCGCTCAATTTGTGTTTTGCCTTCATCTCCATAGCCTTGAGCGTTACATTCAACTAGGTATCATTGGGCTTGTATCCTTCATACAATGGAGTAACCGCGTCTTTCTCAAGTTGCGCAAGCTTGGCTTTCTCTCTAGCGGCTGCCCTGGCGTTACTCGTCTGCTTGAGAAGCAGCTCTTGCACATAAGGGTCCCGCACCCATCCTGACATTGTTCCATCATCGTCTGCTCCTCCGACATCTAGATAATCATCATCCCGGTCTGCTTCTGCACCTTCACCATCTCCAGGAGACTCTTCATCATCTCGCCCGTTATCACCGTGATGATCATCGTCATGTTTCCCACCTTTACCATCTCCATCATCTTCGTCATCGCTTATCCAACGAGTGTATCCATCCATGAAACCATGGAGGAGCAGGTGCGTCTGCAGATTCCCGGAATCGGGGTCGATCACCCAGTTGAGTTTGCATCTTCTACACGGGTATCTTATCTCCGTCTTGTTATTTTGTATCATGTCGGCCGTCGCACATTTCAAAAATCTAGCCACAATGCCTTCGCTCATTATGAGCACCATTTTTGCCTGCACGGTGTACACGGTACAATTAGAAGTCTATTAGAAACACATAATCAATGCATGCATGCAATGGTCGATAGAAAATTTCGGCATGACCTATCCTAAAATAAGGACCTTTGCGAAATGCCAAAGTCTTGCCAAAATGGAAATGAATCAACATTTTGGCAAAACAGATGTCAAATTGTTCACACACAAACACAAGAGAGAGAGAGAGAGATCGATCCATACACACATGAACATATCATTGTCCTCTCCATACACACATGCATAAGCATCATCGATAATCTCCATATACACACACATGACCATCGATCCTCTCCATACACACATCATGAGAATCGATCATCTACATACATATGAGCATACCATCCATATACACATGAACACATCCTTACATGGACAACTTACCGAGATGAGAGACCGATCGCGAGAAGATGGAAAGGAGAGGTGCGCACGAGACCGGAGAAGGAGATGAGAGACTGGAGAGCTTCCTCTATTACATATGTAACATCCAAGGCAAGTTCTACATGCTAAAAATAGTGAATGAGTGGAGAAATTGAGGTGGGAAGGAGAAGGATCCTAACTATATCTAAGGAGGAAGAAGAAGGGGAAAGTGAAGTGTGGGGTGGTGGATGATCACACATGTGCACAAAGTGGAGCTGCCAAAAAAATACTGTTCGACACATCCGTGGTGCACATGGCCCTAGTGCGCCACAGGGAATAATCACAACCGTGGCGCACATGCCAGAGTGCGCCACGGATGTTTTTGCCCATTTATAGAACATAGGGGCCTTCACTTAGGCATCGCATGACCTGCATGTGCGCCACGGTTAACCATAACAACCATAGCGCACCTCCCCCATGTGCGCTACGGGTATGCGGCATGCAGCCAGCAGGGCCCTGGTCCACACATATCTGTGGCGCACTATGACCATGTGCGTCACGGTTGTTCTAGTTACTAGTAGGGCACTTCCCACAGGTGACCCACGCCTGTTTTAGCCGTGGGGCACTTCAACCATGTGAGCCACGGATGTGTTGATTACCTATAGCCATTTTCCAAGTAGTGATCATCGAACAGCCGAATTTCAAAGGTTACTCTTCTAGCACAAGAAGCTTCAAGATAGATTCGACCAAATGGTCCCTGTGGTGAAGAAGACTGGTAAACTACTCGGCTCTTATTGCCTTCTATGTTTGTAGAAAACTCCATTTTTGTACTAATTTCTGATGTGTTGTTGTGCACTTAATGTCAACAATCTAAATACCCGGCTTACGAAGAAGGTTGGCGCTCTTGAAGGTTAGTTACCCCTTTGCCATTTTATTTATCCATTTTTGTTCGAGGTAAATCTTGGGTATCTTACAGTATTCCGGCATCTGTATAGCCGAGTTACAAACACTTGCAGTGTTGCATCAAGAATGCATACCTATGTCTAATATGATGCTGCATTTTTTAGAGCAAGCTTCCACTCACTCGGCACAACTTAAGGAAAAAGATGACAAGATATCCCGGCTCTGCGCCGAGGTTGAATCTCTTAAAATTGCCCAGAAGTCCGAGTTAGAGAAAGTTAATCAGGAGTTTTCCGAGGAGAAGAATCGACTAAGTCTGCAGCTTCAGAAGGACAAGGAACTTCTTGATGCCGCCGAGCTAAAGAACCAGGCGATGACCCAAGAAATCAATCGTTTTGAGAAGACTAGAGCTAACTGGGCCATGGATCTTCAGAAAATGTTGCGTTACATCCATCGTAAGTTTCTGTTTCTAGTCGAGTCATTCTTTTGCTTGTAGCTTTTCTTGACTTAAGCGACATTTTTTGCTTACAGATCATTTTCAAGAAGACGAATCTGTGATTTCAAAGGCTGTGATTGCTGCTCGCGACCGCCGAGGTGTTCCCATTGTTCCGAATCAAGAATATTCCATGGAGGATTTCCTGGTTGCGGTTGCAGCTGCTATCTAGCCAATGATATTCATGGTAAAAGATCTGGTGCGAGTGGATATTCGGGCCTACGATGTGCTCTGGACGAATGAGCCAAAGATTAAGAAAGTTGAAGTGCTCGTGGCGAGGCTGATGGAGTCTGAAACTCGGCTGAATCTTTGGCGAGAATCTGCTGGGCGAGCCGGAGCTGACATGGCACATACTGCTGTTTTGTCATGGTATGAGGATATCTCCCTCGATACCTTGACGAATTTGCACACTGGGTTTCCTTGGGTAGAAAATCTGGAGTATGTTGCCCGCTGCCAAGCCCGTGCCTATCATCTTATTGAGTACGACGATATTCATCACTGGAACGAAGGGCCGAGCTTTCTCCCTGAAGACGCTGAAGATGATGTTAAGGTTGTGGATGAAGATGGATCTGATGGCGATTCCGGTGATGCCGATGGATCGGATGAAGATTCTGATAATGCTAATGAGTCCAGCGATAGCTCAGGAGGGGATGCCGAGGCTCGATCCTCCTCCAAGGGAACCAAAGCTTCTCAATCCCAAGGCGGAGTTTCTCAGCAGACAAAGCCTGCCCAAGATGTCCCTGCGACCTCCGTCGATGTCGAAGTAACCTCTGCAGAAGCTCAAGCAACCTCTGAGGCCCCTGCTCCTAAGGTTGTTCCTTCTAGCGAGGCCGAGGTAGCCTCGGCTGCGTCCGAGGTGCCAGCGTCGGAAACTCCTGCGGCTGCTACTATTCCTCCTACGTGTGATTTGGCAACTACCGATGCTTGAGCTTAAAAACTTTTAATTATTAAAGTCCCTGGTATGCCGGGTGTATGCTGTCTGAAAAAATCTTTTTCTTTTGGTACTATGTGATCCATTTAACTCTGGCACCATATGATGTCATAATATTGTTACTCTTCTAGGTGAATTTGTGTGATCCGTATCTTTGTTTGCAAAATTTCAACTTCGTAAGTTCGAATCATATTTTCCGTATGTTTGATTCACCTTGTGTCTTTCATCTATTCATAGTTGTGGAATTTTTGTTTTTTCAACTTTGTCTCACGAATTATGAGCACTATGTCCATACCTCATTTAATCTGATAGATTTACCATTTCTCCGAGTTATCTACTAGGAAGATAATATAAATCGGGTATATCCCACATTATACCTCGAATTGCTGATGTTATTACTCATGTGATTATGATAGTAAAAATTCATGGGGAACTCCCCAGAGTTATTACTCGGGTTGCCAAAAGTGAGCATTTGTATTGCACGTGTGATTGATGATAGACGAGCCGGGCAGTCCCCGAGTCAATGGTTGGGCCACCGAGGTTTCATATATAACCAACTCGATGAACAATACGAGGTACTCCCTGAGTTACTACTCGAGTTACCGAAGTTTCACACATAACCAAAAATGATGAATAACGTGGGGTAATTCCCGAATCATTGCTTGAGCTACCTAAGTTTCATTAAAAATGATAAATAACATGGGGTAGTCTCCGAGTCATTGCTCGAGCTACTGACTTTTCGTACATAATTAAAAATGACAAATAACATGGGGTAGTCCACGAGTCATCGCTCGAGTTACCGAAGTTTCATACATAAGTAAAAATCACAAATAACATGGGGTAGTCCCTGAGTCATCACTCGATTTACCGAAGTTTCATACATAAGTAAAAATCACAAATAACATGGGGTAGTCCCCGAGTTACTGCTCGAGCTACTAAAATATCGTTAATTCATGTTTGATACATCGATTTGATACATGATAGTGCTGGATACAATACACTTCCTCTAAGTGTAAAATGGACGAAGTAAAGCCACGTTCCACGGTCTCTTTGATTCGTCTCCGGACTTATCTGCCTTGTTTTTTTCTGGTGTTTGAGCATTGATTAGGTAGTATGCATCGTTGTGTAATGCTTTGCTGATGATAAAAGGGCCTTCCCATGGGGGTGAGAGTTTATGCATGCCGGCTATGCATTGTACTAGCCGAAGAACTAGATCTTCTTCCTTAAGAACTCTTGGACTCACTTTCTTGATATGATATCGTCTGAGGTCTTGTTGATAAATAGCTAATCTTCATAGTGCCAATTCTCTTGCTTCTTCTAGCAAGTCCACATCATCCTGCCGTGATATTTCATTTACCTCTACGCTTGTGTATTGGGTGACTCTTGGCGAGTCATGCATTATGTCGGCTGGAAGTACAGCTTCTGCCCCATATACGAGAAAAATCGGGGTATATCCCGTCGATCTATTTGGGGTGGTCCTGAGGCTCCATAGCACCGCTGGGAGTTCCTCAATCCAGCATCCTGCCGACCTCTACAGCGGTTCTATCATCCGAGGTTTTATACCGGACAATACCAGTCCATTTGATCTTTCTACTTGCCTATTTGAGGCCGGGTGGGCCACCGAAGAAACATCGAGTCTTATGTGTTTCTCTTGGCAGAATCTGGAAAAAGCCCCTTCAGTGAAATTTGTGCCTTTATCTCTGATGATACTGTGTGGGTAACCATATCTCAAGATGATATCTTTGAGGAATTTCACCGCTGCGCACCTGTCACATTTTCTTATTGGCTTTACTTCTATCCACTTTGTGAATTTGTCCACCATGACCAAAATGTGAGTCATGCCACCGCGAGCCGGCTTAAATGGACCTACCATATCTAAACACCACACAGAGAATGGCCAAGTGATTGGTATTGTTTTTAACTCGGTCGAAGGCATATGTATTTTGCTGACGTATCTCGGGCAGCCGTTACACTTTGTTACCATTTCCTTTGCTTCCTTCAGTGCAGTTGGCCAGTAAAATCCATGCCTGAATGCTTTGGCTACAAGGGCTCTGGACGAGGCATGGTGCCCACATTCTCCTTGATGTATATCCACGAGGATCTCTCGTCCCTCTTCCGAGTCAACACATCATTGCAGCACATTTGTCACACTTATCTTATAAAGCTCATTATTTATAATTGTGTAAGCTTTTGCTCTTCTCACTATCCACGAGGATCTCTCGTCCCTCTGCCGAGCTTCGACAGTGTATCCGCAGCATCATTTTCTGCCCGAGGTATGTGATGGAATTCACATCCATCGAAATAACCACTAATTTTCTGCACATGAAACCTATATAGGGCCATGTTTGCATCCAGTGCGTCCCAATTTCCCGACACTTGTTGGTCTACGAGGTCCGAATCCCCGTAACAAAGAATCCGACGTATGCCAATCTCTTTTGCCATTTTTAGACCATAGACAAGTGCCTCATACTCGGCTACATTGTTTGATGCAGCAAAATGTATTTGCAACACATATTTCAGCTGATCCTTTTTTGGAGAGGTTAGCACTATCCCTGCTCCTAGACCATTCCTTAACTTGGACCCATCAAAGTGCATTGTCCATTAATTCGGATCTGGCAATGTAGGTTCGTACTGCACCTCGTCCCAGTCTACGAAATTCTCGGCCACCGCCTGAGATTTAATTGCGTCTCGCCTATCAAATTGCGGGGCATAAGGTGAAAACTCGATTGCCCATTTTGCTATCCGGCCACTTGCATCTTTGTTGCTTAGTATCTCATCTATCGGTGCCTCACAAATCACCTTTATTGGGTGTTCTTCAAAATAATGTTTGAGCTTCTTTGCCGACATGTACACTCCGTAAGCCATTTTCTAGTAGTGTGGGTAGTTTTGCTTGGAGGCCGATAATACCTCACTTAGGTAATACACCAGCCTCTGCACCGACTTACCCTCTTCATTTCATTCCACAACAACTACTGCACTTACTACCCTGTTTGTTGCTGCCACATAGAGTAGAATAGGCTCTTTTGATAATGGGGAAGCCAAGATAGGTGTCGTAGCCATCATCTTTTTTAACTCGTGAAAAGCACTATTGGCCTGAGGTGTCCAGGTGAAATTGTCAGATTTTTTCATCAATTGATACAAAGGCAATGCTTTTTCACCTAGCCGACTCACGAACCTTCTCAGGGATGCAAGACACCCTGTAAATTTTTGTACATCATTCAGGCATTTTGGCAGTTCCATTCTTTCAACTGCATAGATCTTAGTCGGATTTTCTTCTATACCTCGGCTGGACACGAGGAAGCAGAGTAATTTTCTGGACGGTACACCAAATGTACATTTTTATGGGTTAAGCTTCATTCGGAACCTTCTTAAGTTCGCGAATCTCTGCCGAATGTCTTCCAGGAGCGTGTTGCTCTCTTTGGTTTTTATAACCACATCATCAACACACACCTGCACATTTTTTCCGATCTGGTCGTGCAGACATTTTTGCATGCATCTTTGGTATGTGGCTCCTGCATTACGGAAGACGAATGGCATTGTGCGATAGCAATAAGCCCCATACGGGGTGATAAACGCAGTCTTTATTTGATCAGTCGGGTTTAACGGTATCTGGTGGAAACCAGAATACGCGTCTACATATGATAACAGCTCACAACCTGCGGTTGAATCAATGACTTGGTCTATCCTTGGTAAAGGAAAAGGATCTTTGGGACATGCCTTGTTAAAGTTCGTGTAGTCGATGCACATTCGCCAAACGACAACTAAATTTGTGTCATCCTTTTTCTTTTCTACCAACACCGGGTTCGATAGACAATCCGGATGAAGTACTTCCATGATAAACCCGACCGCAAGGAGCCGAGCTATCTCATCACCTATTATTTTTCTCCTGTCTTCGGTGAAGCGGCGGAGAGGTTGATTCACCGGCCTTGCTCCTGGCCTTACACGAAAAAAGTGCTCAGCCAAATCCCTCGGCACTCCTTGCAGATCCTGGGTGGACCATGCAAAGATATCCTGATTCTCACAGAGGAAGTTGGTGAGCTCGCTTTCCTATTTGTCATTCAGGCTGGCACCAATTGTGATGGTGCACTCTGGGAATTGATCATCAATTTGGATCTTCTTTTTCTCCTTTGTCGGCTGGAACGAAACACTCCCATGCAGGTTAGCTAGTGCCGGCATATTAAGCTGTGCCGACTGAGCTAAAGTCGCCACTTCCTGAATTCTCCTTTTTTTCTTGCAATTACCAAAGACTCGGCCAGGTTTGATCCGGCTGAAGCGCATTCCATGGATTTCCTATAGTCTCCCGCTATCATTATTACCCCTGAGGTCCTGGCATCTTCATTTTCAAGTAATTGATGTGGCAGCTTCTCATAAATTTGGCCAATGCCGGCCGTCTGAGTAAAGCGTGATAGCAACTTTCTTGATCCACCACCTCAAACTCCAGATTCTCAGCTCTACAATTCTCTCTCGTGCCGAATAATACATCTACTCGGACTTTTCCAATAGGTTCGCATGAGAGCTCGGCACTGTCCCATGGAACGTTGTCATTGTTGAGTGCAACATGTTCGAAGTTATTCTGAGTTTGTGCATGGTGTCTTTGTACATGATATTGATGCTGCTGCCATTATCTATCAGCACCTTTGAGAATCTCACATTGATGCTTGGACCGACAAACGTCGGATCCAGCACTAAAGCATATGAATTGGGTTCGGCATGATCTTCAGATGATCCCTTATGCTCCATGTTATCTCTTGGTCCGACCATGGCACGTACCTCGGAACTGCCGGCATAACTGCATTCACTTCCATATGTCGGTGTTGCACGCTCTATCTATCTTGTTGTTCTGTTGTGAACACACAGTATGATTGGTGATGTTCCCTATAATCATTGCATCCGTTATTTCCGAGGTTTCCCCGTCCATCTTGATTCTAATTTATCACTTGATGAACTGTATCCCTCCGATCTTGATTCTCATACCTTGGAGGTGGTGGAGGCAGCATCAATTGTTGCGCATTTCCCCCAGTCAGCTTTGGCTGCTGCTGGTGATGCGTTTGATGTTGTGGTGCTTGTATGGGTGCCTGGTTTCCCATTGCGCTCTTCATCCAGGCACATTGGCGCGTGGTGTGATTGGCTGGCTTGGCCAGCTTAGGCATGTGAAACTTACACGATTGATCTAGCATGGACTCAAACGTGTACTTCGGCCTCTCCTGCCATTGTTTCTTCTGTTCAGGTGTCCACTGCTTCTTCCCGTCGCTCCTCGGCATCCACTGCTGAGAACCATTCTTTTGTCGTTGATTGCTCCCAAGAATCGGTTGATCCTGAACAACCGCTGCCACTTGATTGGAACTATATCTGTAATCGGGCCTCTCATCCCTTCTTCTACCTCGGTAATCATTATGGCCCGATGATCCAGCACCATCTCAGGCGTAATGATCCTGTTGCTCATGATGCTCGGCCGACATAAGCTCGGGATGAGTTAGATCACCCAATGCATATGAATCTGCTATTCTGATGGTTTCTGCCAATGTGGTCGGCATATCTCTCTGTAGCCTCTGCCACAGCACACTTGCATACCTGCATCCTTGAGCGAACCAGGCTATTCCTTGAGATTCTATGACTCCTTCACATGAATTTCTGAGGTTACACCACCGAGTTAAAAACTCTCTATGAGTTTCATTTGGTTTCTGCTTGCACATTGCCATCTGTTGTGGCCTGTTTGGCCTCTTATATGTACTGGTGAAGTTACTGATGAACATTTCCTCAAAATCCAACCAGCAGTTGATACTGCCTGGTGGCAGGTTATTTAGCCAAACTCTAGCCAGCCCTTCCAATATCTGAGGCACATATCTCACTGCCCATCTCAAATTTCCCCTGGCTATTTTTAAGACCGTGGCATAATCAATCAGCCAATCTTGTGGCTTTGTATTTCCATTGTACGTTTTCGTGCCTCTTGCCAATTGGAAGTTCGGCATGGGCGATTCGTCCATAATCCGAGGCCCAAAACATGCCGGGCCAGGCGGACCCTGTTCCTCCAACAGCCCGGACCGATATAGTCTGTCCAGCTTCAATCTTGCATCTGTTGACGGCAAGTTTTTATAGATAATTCTATCCTGCATTCCATAATGGTCTTGCCCTCCATGCCCTGCATTTTCCATCTCCGAGTAACCATCATTGTATCTGTCATTTACTTGATTATGCGGAGCTTGTCTTTTTTTCTCGCTCTTGCCGAGGTTCATGCCTCGGCTGATGATCCTGCGGAAGGTACCTCCTTCCTTCCGCCGGGTTATTGTTCTCGGGGTTTCCCCTACCGAGATTTCCATGCTCTCTGTTTATGCTGTCGGGGTTTCTATCTCGGTTGTTACCTCGCTTTCATTGCCCCTATTTTCATTGATCTTCCTGGTCACTGCCGGTTCATATGGGACAATCTGCTTGTTTCTCTTTCCCGAGGTTACTGTCTTGTCTTTCCATGCATTGTTTCCGGGTGAGGATGCAGCTGCTGCTGATAATGCGGGGGCAGCCCCTGCCGAATGAACCATGCGGGAAGCTCCCGGCTTTGCCGGGTTAGCCCTAAGCATCTCCTCATTCTGCTGGTTCGCGATGCGTACCAGCTCGTTTACCCTCTCTTGCTGTTTTTCCCGGGCTTCCTCGGTTATTCCTTTTAACTCTAGGGCTGCCACATTTGCTGCCTTGAGGTTCTTTGTCGGGGTACTATACCTCGGCAAACCTGGATCAACCGAATTACCGGCTGAGCCTCATGCTCTTTGTTGATGTCATTCATAAGGTTCTTTCCTCTTAACCTCAGATCATCTACTCAGCCAAGGGCCGTATCTAGCTTGTTTGCCCTGGCATATTCTCGCCGAGTCCTGTTAAAGGACTCCTGCAAGGCCGACACCTTTTTTGCCTCCACTAACATTTTCAATCTAGTTTCTTCTAACTCTGCCTCTGCATTTGCGGGTCAACTACCGGCGCTACAGGTGTAGTTAAGTTATCTATGGCTGCCTGTAGGATATTCTCTGTCCTCTCTAGAGGTGGCCATCTTACCCTTGTTTCTTTTGGAGTTACCTCTTGCACCTCGGCTGCCCTGGTTACCGGAGGATCTGCTACTGTTGGCTTTGGAGCCGCTTGCTTCGCTGCTACATGTCCTCCTATTACCAGGTCTTTGCTTGGACCGGCCCCTTCCCCTTCTACTGGTGCAGGAGCTGTCATCATCAGCTCAACGCTGCCTGCGGGGCGAGTGATGCAGTGCTGAGTTGATGGGAGGAAGAGGTTGACGTAGATTCCTCCATCAACAGCGCCAGAAAACTTGTTGATGCGCCTATGTAGAGCACTTTGTTGGGAACCCCAAGAGCAAGGTGTGAAGCAGCAAGCAGCAAGTCTTCCCTCAGTATAGGTCGAGGTTATCGAACCAGAAGGAGGAAGGAAACATCACACAGGTATTGTGAGTAACGTGGAGACCTACACAGCACAAACTCAATACTTTGCCCCAATGAATCAGTGAGGTTGTCAGGCTCACCGGTTTGCTGTAACAAAGGATTAAACGTATTGTGTGTAAGGTAATGGTTTGTAGCAAGTAAACAAGTAACAGTGGAAGATGTATCAATGGTAAATATTGGACTGGGGTCCATAGTTCACTAGAGGTGCTCTCCTTATAGAAACAACATGGCATGAAGGGTAAACAAATTACATCGGGGCAATTGACAGGAATTGAGCAAGGCATAACACTGCAATTACTAGCCAGAAAGATCCTATGAGGTTGATTGGGCAATACAACAATATACATAGACCGTCATCCAACTGCATCTATGACTAGAAGTGCACCTTCAGGTTATCATCCGAACCCCCTCCAGTATTAAGTTGCAAGCAACAGACAATTGCTTTAAGCAAAGTGTGTAAGGTAAACAGTCCACATGTTCCATGAAAAAGAGACCGTTGTTTTCTCCCTAGTAGCAACATCACATCTACAACCAAAGAGATTATTGTCACTTCCCTTGGAAACTAGAGGCATGAACCCACTATCGAGCATAAATACTCCCTCTTGGAGTCACTAGCAACTACTTGGCCAAGATAACCACTAGCAACGGAGAGCATGCAAGATCACAAACAACACAGACATGATAGAATCATAAAGATAAAACCATTAATCAAACCAACATAATAATCTCAATATCCATCGGATCCCCGCAAACACAACATGCATGATTATAAATAGATTAGATCTTGATCATGAACGGAGCTCACAAGATCTATACATGAAAGCACAAAGGAGGAGATACAACCATCTAGCTACTACATGGACCCATAGTCCAAGGTGGAACTACTCACGAATCATACCGGACAGAAGGCCTCCGGGATGATCTCCCGTCCGGCAGGGTGTCGGGAAGAACATCAGATCCCCCTGATCTAGGGACGATGGTGGCGGCGGCTACAGACGGTTTCGTGGATTTCAGTTCGGGTACCCAGGATTTCTGTATCAGGGGATTCTTATAGGCGAAGGGGTGAGACCGTGAGCGGCCAGGGTGCCCAAACCCTAGTCATGCGCGGGCCCACCTGTGGCCGCGCCTGGGGGTTTGGCCCCTCTGGCCGGCCTCTCCGGCTCACCTCTGGACTTCTTGTTCCCCATGGAAAGTTATTGACTTTGTCCTTCATCCCGTCCAATTCTGAGAATATTTCTTTACTAACTTTTCTGAAACCAAAAATAGCAGAAAACAGGCATCTGGCACTGTTTCAACTTGTTAATAGGTTAGTACTAGAAAACATGTAAAAAGCACCTCAAAGTGTGGACAAGTAAAGCAAAGTAGATACTAAACAAGTATGGAGCATCAAAAATTATAGATACGTTTCCAACGTATCAGCATCCCCAAGCTTAACTCCTGCTCGTCCTCGAGTAGGTAAGTGATAAAAGAATAATTTTTAAGGTGACATGCACCCTCACAATAAAGATCCAACCATTTGCAAGCATTGAAATCTGGGATCAAAGAACTCTAATTATGTGCATGAAAGATGGAGTTCTAACAATAGGATATAGTAATTATGCATGCAACATGGCAAGCTACAAACAAAGATCATGAATAATATGCATTGAAAAACGTTTGTTTGTTTCACATGCAGAAAACATAGCATAGTGGCAATCAGCTTGTCCCTCATAGAGGAGCAATATAATGCATAGGACACCTGCAAAGTTAACAAGGGTGACTAGAAATAGATAGCACATGAACAAGTAATAACACAATATGCATTAATTAATAAGCTTTGGAACATTGCACACAGAATGACAACTATGCTCTCTTAATGGTGCCTAGAGGTAGAAAGTGGAGACTCAAATAATGGTGGAAGAAAGGCCTTTTTTTAAAGAAAGCAGGTATTACAAGTTTCAAAAAGAGCTTCCAAAAAATATGGTACTTGTTAGCTTTTAGCCCTCATTTCCCCTATCACAAGCATCTTGAAGTGGTTAAGGTTAGAGTGGCAAAGCTGGAGTATATGCTTGACAAAGTATAAGTTGGCAATCTCATGCCCCTTGAATACGAGGGCCACACCTCATGCATACTCAACTTTGGGTCCAGGTAAGTTCTTGTCACTTTAAGTATTTGCATATCATTGAGAACCGCCAACGGTGTACCCTTGCACATGGAATAGGAGCTTTCCCATAACCAAAATGACAAGGCAAGCAGACAATGAGCATCTTAGCAAATCTTCTTATGTACCATGGGAATATGGTGCTTTTTTCTCTCTTTCCTCTTTTCTCAATGTGTCTCTTTTTTTATAAGAAGAATGCTTCATAGATGTCACCATGGTGATGCTGCAAGTTTCCACCATGATTAGGCATGGTTTAGGCTAGCGGCCCACGCGTTTCTCTAACACAGGATACAAACTCCAAGGACTTACAAGTTCCCTCTTTATTTCATACCAGTGACATCCATTGACAAAAGAACATGATATCAACTGAGTACAACAAGGTACAAGTGGAATGTTGAAAACGTTCCCTGTGACAGCACGGTTCTGCTAATTCCAACTTATAAGTGCAAGATATACAACAAAGTTGTCATAATGGTTCAAGTTTTTAGGGGCAAAGAATAAAGTGTGCCATCAAGTTCGTGAGGGCTTTAATCACTAAGTTTTCACATAAGTTTTTAATTGGAAGATAGTTGAAAAAAAGAATATACTTTGGAGTGGTGTAACACACCATGCATAGGAGTTTATAGTGGACACTTTGGAATAACTTGGTTTCTTGGGAGTTGGAAGCATGAGTAGAACTTACTCATACAAGTGGAGGCTACCAAAAGACTGGGAGAAACCAACTAAGAGAGCAATAATGGCCAAAATTATGCAATGCCACAAAGCAAACCGATCAAAGCAAAGAGTGGTACTACAAGTCAAGGACTAAATGATCATAGAGGCTAATGGTGACTTGTCATTGTCATCACATGGTGTGAGCATGTGCCAAGTCAACCCAGGCAAAACATCAAAGGAGAATACCCCAATACTATGCTTTTGTATGCTAAAACACCACATAATTTATTCAAGGCACACTAAGCAATCCCAATTGTTTGGAACAAGACATTCTACAACAATAATCACTAAGCATAATGCTAAAACAACACCTAGCATGTCATGCTAAAGTCTAAGTCACAGTCAATGCAAGCTCCTCTTGCACTTCAAGCAAGAACTTACTACTCCTTTACAAACACCAAGCAATTTATTTGCAAAACAACACAGCGAGAACAGGGGTCCAAACTACTAAAGCAAACTAAACAAACTACGCAAAGCAAACGAAAACTAAGACGCTCCAAGAACAACACAACTGTTCATGAAACAATAAAAACAAAGTGTCTAGACGGACCTGAGCTTTTTATTGATGAAGAAGGGGATGCCTTGGGCATCCCCAAGATTTGACGCTTGTACCTCTTGGATATTTCTTGGGGTGACACCATGGTGTCATCCCCAAGCTTGAGCTTTTGTCCATTCTTCATCTCATTGCATCATTCTCTCTCTACACCTGAAATTTTTCCTTCATACAAAACTTCACACAATCTTCATTTAGCAACATTAGCTTATTCAAAAGATATTAGACCACTGGCAAATCTTTGGAACAACAAGTCTTTGTTGGGCCACGAAGAGATAAAACAAAACTTTTTCCCACTAACGTGGTGATCCCAAGATCTAGCCGAGGTAGAAGGCCACGAGGTTTACCACCAGACGTGCAGTTGCGGATTACTGATGAAGCGCGTTAGTAGATGAAGTGCAATCCTGTGCGATCCGATCGTCCTGGTGCTGATCGTACAACACCTCTGCTGGTATCCACATGTACAAGGAGGAGCACCGGCGGCGAACTGCTAGGTTCGATACGACGGCAGTACTGCTGTGGAGCTAGGGTTTCCAACACATGGAATGACCTACCCGAACAACGATTAACCTTTCTGGGTTATGGTGCTCCACTATATATAGGGAGTGAACGTGGGCTCTGCTCGCGCGGCCCATTCACTAAAGCCCATATAATATTAGTCACCGTGAGTCCAAATCACTAACTCAGTCCTAATCCGGCTCGGGTCCAACCCGGCCAGATTTCCAGTTCAGATCCAATCCGAACTTGCTCCCTCTCTTAAGTGTGTGACCCGGCAGGTTCTTGGTTACTCGGACAGAGTCCGACTCACAATCGATCAGTAGGCAGCGGCTCCTGGTAGAACGTGCCGACTCCCAAGTACCAATGAGTCATGACAACTTGCCTTTCCAATGCGACTTGCGTCCGAGTCCCTTTTGCCTCATGATATACCTTGTCAGACTATAGGCGAATAATTGTCATCCCTTAAATAGTCCGACTCTCTTCTAGATCTGAGATAAGTGATTCACCCAACTAACTCTTAGTCGATCGCCCTGGCTAACACTTAACCGAGTCGTGCATGGCCATGATTTCCGAATCATATCTCACAAGAGGGCCCAAAGAATATCTCTCCGAGTGGAGGGGAAAAATCCCATCTTGGTTATTCACATCACGCAGCTTGATTCTCAGTCGACCTGAACCCTTCCTTTATAACTGCCTAGTTACGTGTTTGACAGAACCTAAGCGGTGATCCTCAACTCAGACTATGCAACAACCTCAGGTCTAAGGATTACATTGATTGAGATATACAAATGACAACTTGTTCGTTGTACCTCAATATGGGTCAATCCGACTCGCTAAACTCTTTAGCCGAATCTGTGTAAGTCGTAATGGCATCTCCATGCCCATGACAAGTGGAACCGATTCATCAAGCCAACTTTCAGATTGGTCTAAGTTGTGTGTCCAGCACAACCTCAATGACCAAGGACATTTAGTACAAACAACATGAATGCATAGTTCCACAACTGAATCACATATTCAATGATACACATCAGATGTTTATACAAGGAAAACTTTATATCTTTATGAATACAATGGGAAATCTCATCATACATGATTTCCTCTATGGCATATTCCCAACAGTCTCCCACTTGCACTAGAGTCAATCTTCCGACATCACATGTCTAAGCATCTAATGCCCATGGCTCTCAGGTGCGCCTCATGCTTCGGCTGGGGTAATGGCTTTGTCAACGGATCTGCAATATTTGCATTTGTGTGTACCTTGCATAACTTGATATCACCCTGATCCACGAACTGGTGAATCAGGTGGTACCGCATGAGTATGTGCTTGTTCTTCTGGTGTTGTCTAGGTTACTTGGCTTGTGCAATAGAACCATTGTTGTCACAATACACGTCTAATGGATTGGACGAGCCCTTAACCACACCAAGATCCATGAGGAAATTCCTCATCCAAACAGCCTCCTTTGATGCCTCCGAGGCGGCAATATACTCAGCCTCTATTGTAGATGCAGACACAGTCTCTTGCTTGGAACTCTTCCAGCTAACAGCACCTCCGTTTATAATAAACACGAATCCGGATTGCGAACAAGAATCATCCGAGTCGGTAAGATAACTCACATTCGTGTAACCCTTTACACTGAGTTCATCTTCACCACCATAAACCAAAACATATCCTTAGTCCTTCTCAAGTACTTTAGGATATTTTTAGCCGCTGTCCAGTGGATTTCTCCAGGATCAGCCTGGTATCTTCTCACAACACTTAGAGCATATGAAACATCCGGCCTAGTACAAATCATGGCATACATGATGGATCCGACTGCAGAAGCATACAAAATCGCACTCATCCGACTTCGCTCATCAGTTGTCGAAGGACACTAAGTCTTGCTAAGTTTTACACCATGGGACATCGGTAAGAACCCCTTCTTAGACGATTCCATGTTGAACTTCTTCAACACTTTGTCCAAATAAGTACTCTGACTCAATCCAATGAGCCTCCTTGATCTATCTCTATAGATCCAGATTCCTAGGATGTATGTTGCCTCACCCAAGTCTTTCATTGAGAAACTACTTTCCAATGATTCCTTGGTTTCTTGCAACATCTAGACATCATTTCCAATCAGTAATATGTCATCCACATATAAGATTAGAAAGTTTACTTTTCTCCCACTAAACTTCTTGTATAAACAAGAATCATGATCACTCTTGATGAAGCCAAATGATTTGACTACCTCATCAAAGGGAATATTCCAACTCCGACATGCTTGCTTCAACCCATAAATGGATTTCTGAAGTTTGCACACATTGTCAGCATTAGCCGGATCGACAAAACCCTCGGGCTGTATCATATACATGTCCTCGACTAAATTTTCGTTAAGGAAAGCCGTTCTGACATCCATCTACCAAATCTCATAGTCGAAATAGGCTGCTATAGCTAAGATGATCCGAACTGATTTAAGCATCGCTACGGGTGAGAAAGTCTCGTCGTAATCAACTCCTTGAACTTGTCGAAACCCCTTCGCGACAAGGCGTGCTTTATAGACAGAAACATTTCCATACATATCAGTTTTCTTCTTAAGACCCATTTGCACTCGACGGGTCTTCCACCGTCTGGCAGATCAACCAAGTTCCAAACTTGATTGTCATCCATGGACTTTAATTCGGATCTCATATCTCCAAGCCATGACTCGGAATCAGGTCCCACCATTGCTTCCGAATAATTTGCTGGCTCATCACTGTCTAACAGTAACACATCACGAACACTTCGTAATCTTGCCGATCTTCGTAGTACAGGTGTTGCTGCCGGCTCAGCTGCCACGACTGGCTCAACCTCCAAGGTTTTTGCCGACTCGCTTCTAGCCGGTTCCTCTCGAATTTCTTCGAGCTGCACCGTGCTCCCACTTACTCCCCGACTGAGAAACTCTTTCTCAAGGAAGACACCGTTCCGAGCGACAAACACTTTGCCCTCTTCTCGGTTGTAGAAGTAGTAACCCAAGGTTTCACTCGGATACCCCACAAAAATACATTTATCCGACTTGGCTGTAAGCTTGTCCGATTGAAGTCGCTTGAAAAATGCTTCACAACCCCAAATCTTAAGAAAAGACAAACTCGGCTTTTTGCCTGTCCACATCTCATGCGGTGTCTTCTCTACCGATTTTGATGGTACTCTGTTTAATGTGAATGCCGCTGTTTCTAGACAATAACCCTAAAATGATAAAGGAAGATATGTCCGACTCATCATTGATCGTACCATGTCCAACAAGGTTCGATTCTGCCTTTCCGAAACACTGTTCCTTTGCGGCGTTCCCGGCGGAGTAAGTTGAGGAACTATTCCACAACTTTTCACATGGTCATCAAACTCATGGCTCATGTACTCACCTCCTCGGTCTGACCGAAGAAACTTTATTTTCTTGCCGAGTTGATTCCGTGCTTCATTCTGGAATTCTTTGAACTTTTCAAAGGCTTCCGACTTATGTTTCATCAAGTAGATATATCCATACCTACTCAAATCATCAGTGAAGGTAATGAAGTACTCATAACCACCTCTAGTCGTCGTGCTCATTGGTCCACATACATCACTATGTACTAGTCCCAACAAGTCAGACGCCCTTTCGCAACTCTTTGCAAAAGGTGTCTTGGTCATTTTGCCGAGTAGGCAAGATTCGCATGTCTCGAACGACTCCAAGTCGAACGAAGTTAGGAGTCCATCATCATGGAGCTTCTTCATGCGTTTCCAACTTATATGACCAAGTTGACAGTGCCAAAAGTAATTCATATTCAGATCATTTGGTTTCAACCTTTTAACATTTTTGTTATAAACCGACTCACCATCCAGATTCAAAATAAATAACCCGTCCTAGACGGGTGCAAAGCCGTGAAACATATCATTCAAATACAAAGAACAACCATTATTCTTGATATTCGACTCATAGCCTTGCCTCATCAAACATGAAGCAGAAATAATGTTTTGACTAAGCACTGGAACATAATAACAATTATTCAGTTCCATAATGAATCCGGAAGGTAAATGAAGTTGCATCGTGTCGACTTCCAATGCAGCAACTCTTGCTTTGTTGCCGACTCGAATATCAACCTCGCCTCTTGCTACGCTCCTAGTTCTTACCAGTCCCTGCAACGAGTTGCAGATGTGAATAACTGATCCGGTGTCATATACCCAAGAACTATTAGGTGCATCAACAAGATATATGTCTATAACATTGCTACCTGAGTCGGAAGTCATACCTCCACTCTTGGCTTTGTCAGCCAAATACTTGCTGTAGTTCCTCTTCCAGCGGCCATCCGCCTTGCAGTAGAAGCAAGTGGATCCAGCTGAAGGAGATGGCTTAGTCACTGAGGAAGTGCTTGGGACCGGGTCCCGAGCCTAATTTCCTCCTGACTTAGCCTTCTTCTTAGTCCAAGAACTCTTCTTGAACTTAGCCTTATTCTGCACCATCAACACTTGACTGGTGCCCTTCTTGAGATCCGCCTCTGCCTGCTTGACCATACCGTGCAATTCAGTGAGCTTATTATCCATACCATGCATGTGGTAGTTCGAAATGAACTTACCATATGCACTAGGAAGAGAGTTCATAATTATATCCGTAGTGAACTCTTCGCTAATGGAGTAGCCAAGCCTCTCCAGAGACTGCACAGAACCAACCATTTTGATCACATGCGGACTCAGTGGATCACCATCCTTAAGCTTGCAACTCAGCAAAGCCTGAGAAACATGATACCTCTCAGTCTTCGCCTGAGCCCGGAACATACTTTTGAGGCTTTCGATCATATCGTAGGCCTCAACATTCTCGAACTGCTTTTGCAAGTCCGGTTCCATGTGAGCAAGCATAAGACAACTAATATCCGTGGACTCATCCTTAGCCCGGTGGTAGGCATTGGTTTCAGCGACAGTCGCATTCTCATTCGGCTCATCTGGAAGTGGGTTGTCTAGGACATGGTCCTTATTTTCTTGTTTGAGAACAATTCTCAGATTTCGATACCAGTTGGTAAAATTAGTGTCGTTCAGTTTATCTTTCTCAAGGATAGTTCTCAACGCAAAACTGGATATCTGAGAGTAACTGCTACTTGGTGCCATGATCTACAACAGAAAATATGTAAAACACTTAAGACGTGTATTCATAAAAGAGCAAGCATATTAAATACTTTAATATTTTATGCTCCCACTAGAACCAACACCCCTCCGATGGTTACTTAGTGATTCAGGATCCTAAATAAGCAAGTCGGCTAGTGAGCTTTAGCATCACCGCTAGCCGCCAAGTGATCCAGGTAGACAACTCCTTGTCAATCGTATCTCATACGACTCATGTTGGACGGGTGGAATCACATGCCCCGGCTCCCGTCCGACTTTTCCCCGAGCCCCACAACCGTTGTGATAGACCCGTTTAGCTTACCGAGTCCGACTTTTCCCCGAGCCCCACAACCGTTGTGATAGACCCGTTTAGCTTACCGAGTGTTTCCGCAGTAAGAGTCCGACTCGAACCCACCTAGTCGGAAAGAATTGGCAAAACCTCAATTTTATGAGCCCACTACCAAAAATGTCCGACTTGTGATGGTGCAAACACTGGCGGGAAAACCGACTAGACCTTCTTTGAGGGATTAAATTTTACCGACTATCTAATAGAGGTAAAATAGAGACATAACAATAACACAAAATAAAGCAATTATAATGTGAAATGGTATGGCTCCCTTCATGGCGATCTCCATCTCCACAAAGCCTGTAATCCGACCCGTGCCAACTCTTGTCACTTGCCATCTTACACCACGTCGCCAACTTGTACATCTCCTTGCAAGCCATCCGGGTTCTCCAAACAGCTTCACAATCTTAGTAAAGTAAATTACAAGGAGAATCCAACACGCAGGTTGTTATCCAATGAAATGACAACACCTAGGCTCCAGCCGGCTGACAAAATCGTGATTCGCAGATCACGTATGGATTACATACATACATCACATGCACATGAACTATACCATTCACAAATTCCTGCAAAAAAAAGTTATTGTAACATCCCTAAAATCATGTTTCAAAACTCATGCATATCATCCATGCATCCATGAGCATTTAGGGTTCCATTTCAAAGCCATTTCAAAAACAGGAGCATATGTTACTCATTATTTTATGGAAGTATGCTCTAGCCTTAGTGCTACTTTCTAATGAGAAAGGTACTTATTTTATTCAGTAATGTTTTGAGTTCAAACTTAAGTGATTTCCAAAGCTTGGGCAAAGTTTTCAAAACAAAACAAAGTATGATTATAAAACCAAATTTATGCCTATTATTTATATCTCATAAAGGCTTGGTTTTATTTTATTTTTCAAATGATTAAAGTGTGTTGGGTAAACAGAAGTGTTTGACACACATTTGAGTACAAAGTTCACTGTATAAAAATCTAGAGAAGATTTGTAATCAAACTTGTTTGAATTAGGGTTTGAAAATTATATCTAAGAATCAAACAGAAAAATAAAAGCAAAAAGGAAAAAAATAAAACCGGCGCCAGCCTTTCGGCCCAACCCAACCACTCAGCCCATCTAGCCCAGCAACTCTCTCCCGCGAAGAAAGCGATTCGCACTCAGAAACCTACCCCCCTCTCGCTGACGCCCCGGACCCACCTCCACGTCACTCCGTCGTCCCCAAATCTCGCCCACAGACCACGTCGTCGCTACCGTTGATGCCAATAATGGCGTGGCGTAATTAGCCTTGATTCTGCAAGCGTTTCCTATCGCGCTGCTGCCTACTTAAACCACACCCCGCCACGGTCATTTCCCCCCACACTTCACACTCTTCTCGCCACTAGGCTGCCTCTATTTCGTATTACACCGCCGTAGTCAGAGCCAACTCCGGCGAGGTATTCCGGTAAGCCTAGTGCTCGCGCCTACTCCTTGTTCACCCTGGAATGATCCTCTGATCCTTGCGCACCTCCTGATCCCCTTGTTCGTCTGCTTGTGATCCAGAGCGTCGACTTCGATGAGCACCGTGGGCATTCGATGCCGTCTCCAACTCCGGCGAGAGATTGAGGTAAAAGCCGACCGCCCCACGCCTTCTACTTGACCCTGTCAGGTTGGCCTGAGTGTTGTGCACACACTGATACCCTCGGTTTGTGCTAGGTGGCCAGTAACGTCGCCTTTGTCGCCGTCCGAGCAAACCCGACGCTGCCTCCAACTCTGACGAGCCCCAGCAGCCTCTGCAGCACGCCCCCGCCCACGCCAGCAACACCTTGAGCTTCGTCGTGTTCCCGCGAGTCTGGTAAGCCACTACTCGACCCTTAGCCCCCTCTAGAATCACCAGTGCGTCACCGGCAGAAGCGCCGCCGCCGCCAGCGACCATTCGCGCCGCCGCTCTTTGGTCAGAACAGCACCCGCCGTTAGATCTGTATGATAGGGTTTAGATTAGATCTGGAGTGAACCGTTTTCTTTAGATCTGGCGCGTTGGATCTAACTTGATCCGACGGTGCGGAAGCGTGATCCTGAGTGAAGCGGTATTGTCCAATCAGGAGACGCCGCGTGGCATGAGTTTCGTTTTAAAATTTTGAATTAGATCAATTAGTTGGTTAAACTTGTTTAATTCATAACTTTTGATTCCCACGTCCAAATTTGACAAATTTTATATCAATGGAATCAGGAGAGAAAATCCTTTCCATTTGTGCAATGTGTTTAATGTGTTGCCCCTGTTAAAATGGTTGATTTTGCAGAAACATTTGTAGGCATAAAGTGTGTATAGTAATTGTTTGGAAAATGTTTTGTAATTCAAATAAAGTTTATTTAGCTTGTTTTGTACTTGTTTATGATTCATTACAGTGCACTTGTCTTGTTTGGTGTAGAAAATTATCACATGGCATATTGCGTACATTCATGTATTTTTCCTTGTATTAATTGTGTATGTGATTTTGTGCCATTATTTTATGTCTAGATTTTGGTGCAAATAGTGATTGTGATTGTGAGGATTGTAGCTACTCTCCAAACTAACAAGGAAAGTGGTGCTTCATGATTTTATTCCTAAGTTTTTCAACAATGCATTAGAAATATTTTGCTAAGTCTTGCATGAATATTTTTGATCTATATATGCTAAGCTTGGGAAATCCTAGTAGTTGTAGAATTTCTAGAAATTTCTAAGTTAAGATTCTTATCACTGCCATGCTTAGCCTAGCTAGTAGCAACCAAGGGTGGTTATATATTCATGCTATGAGAAAATATTTCTAAGTCTTTGGACTTATGTTTTTGCTTAATAAAACAACTAAGTGAATGAATCACCAGGGTGGAATGGTTGTGAATGGGTTATGTTGAGTGGTTACACAAGGCCCATTACTATGGTTTACCTTGTGTATCTCACTTGTGGAAAGCCACCCAGGAACAAAGGGATTTGAGATGCCATATGTTAAGAAGCTTCTAGTGCAGCCACTTGGCAATATGGGCTCTGCCTGGATCACATAGGTTGCAATAACATAGCCATTTGGACAGTTGGTGGTAGTGGGATGATAGGGTGGAACGCGTCCATTTGGTCTAAGGGAAGGCTTCTGAAAGGTCCTTTCTTGGTGAAAATCAAGTCGTGTGGGGAAAGTGCACAACCTCTGTAGATGGAAGAATCTAAGTACTTAGCCATGTCCCTGGTATTGGACAACTTGACCTTCAAGACATGGAAGCTATCAAGAATCTCCTCATCCCAATTTCTAAGTAAAAACTTGTGGTTGAACAAGGGTGAAGGTTCCCCAATTTCTATTGGTGGTTCCTTGGGAAAGTTTTTGTCAAAGAAAAACTTAGTGATTTCAACTGATAGGTAAAACCTATTTTGAGCAAAGCAAGCCTAAGCTACACTTAGCCAAAATGCATATAGTATCTAGTCTACCAATATTCTACTAAGGTATCACTTGCCAATACTATTCCAATGTATTGACCCACTGTGGCTGTAACTTGTGATGTTGTAGGTTATTCTGATGATGATTAGGGGTTATGAGTCTACACTCAACATGCTTGCCTGTGGCACATGAAGATGAAGACTTATTTATCTTACTATATATTTGAACTCTTGTATTAGGCTTTTGGCCATGGAGTTTGTAAATGACTATGTTTGTCTCTGGAATGATATGTAATAATGACCTTTGTCTTTGTGTACTTCATCTTAAACTTTGGATGCTAGCATTGATCCAGGGACTAGCATTGCAATCACAGGGATCCTTACCTTTATAAAGGGAGGGATCTTACAGATGTTATCAGACCACTGTGTTTCCTGTAGGATTATGACCCTAGGATTGGAAACCACTAAGGATTTTTTTAAAAAACTTCCACACTTGTATTTTCTTCTCGTAAACTTTTTTAATCTTCCTTAACATATCTATTTCTAGATGAACTCCATCAACTAAGCCGTGAGGAAGGGACCACTCATGACTATGACTTTGGAGTGTGAGACAGAATTCCCCAAGGCTCTCAAGGACCTCATGGTTAACATGGGAATACATGGTGCAGCTGTGTACAAAGGTTTTCCTGTGATGGATGAAGGAGTTGAGTACTGATGGGTGAAACTTCACTTGTATAAAAACAAGGAAGACAACCACAAGGACTCAGGATTCTGCATGGTCACCAACTCAGTGATGCACACTACATTCTTTGATTCAGCAAGGGATGCAGCTTGGAAGGCCATCAAAGAACTTGGTGATAGAATCAAGTGCAGAATGCTCAACACCTAGAATGACCTTAAGGAAGAAAAGAAGCATACCCAAGAGTTAGAATCTACCAACCAAAGCTTAAGGAAGGACATCATAGACTTAGCAATGGAGTCATGTGATCTAGATAGACAGATTGCCTCTAGGGATGCCCTGTTAGCCAACTTGGCAAGTGAGATGGGATTGTAATGTACTAGGTTAGTTGGACCACCACACTTATCATTTTATTTCCCAAATGTTGTTTTAAATAAGTTGACCCTTGGATGTTTGTAATGAATCCATGTATGTCTTGACTTGTGTGTTTTGATTTCCAAAGATATGCATGTGATGCTTTGTCTTGTGATTCATTTTAAATTGTGTGGATTCTAACTTTTTCCTATCTTATTAAATAGATGCCTAATGTTACTATCAGCACGGCTGAAGAGTTCAAGGGAACTCGTTTTGGCACTCGTATTATTGAGCTCACTAGTTTGCTCAATCTCCCACTTCCTACCATCATGATGCTTCCCCTCACCAAGTTTGAGAGGAAAGACCTTTGGGGCTTCAAGGTTAATCAGCCAGGACGCCAGACTGAGCCTACCACGGGGGCAATCATCTTAAAGCTCATGCATGATGACAAGGAGAGAGGCCTAGAGGTAGTCATGCAGGATTTGCTTGGACGTTTACTAGGGAGACACTCTCGAGAGATTAGAGGTACTCACTTCCACGCCTTCGGTAGACGTGATGAGGATGGTGAGGCCATTGACTTCGAGGATGCTTCGAGAGAGATGACAGAGCCGATTCGTCTATACCTCCAGGACTTAGAGGTTCTTCTTAGGCACCTAGATACTGATAGGACCAACGTTATGCTCAGCAATGACGAACTCCAGGTGCAGCTTCGTGAGAAGGACAAGCTCTTCGCGGAGCAAGATGAGATAGTCAAAGATATGGAGGCCAAGTTTGAGAGTCAGGATAGAAAGTTCAAGAGTCAAGAGAAGAGAGTCCAAGATAGGAACAAGAGGATTCGAGACATGACTGCAGAACTAGAGGCCAAGGACTTCGAGCTAGAGCATCAGCAAGGTGTGATTGAGAGGCTTCGTGCACAGAAGAGGGCTCTCAAAGCCAAAGTAGAGACCTTGACCACCAATGTCGAGGAATACAAGACCGCTATGGAGAATGCAGGTCTTACACTTGTTGATGAGGACGTTGATGCAGAGGAGTAGTGATGACTACTCATTTACCTTTATTTATCATGCCTTTGATTACTGAGTCGCAATGACCGTCCAACATGCGGATGGCTTTCAATTGGTGTGTTTACTTTTCAGAACTTGTTGTCTATGTTGTTGAACTTTTACTACTATGATGCATGATTGTGGTTTGTTATGTGATGTATTGTGCATGTTAGCATCTATGGGTATCTCATTCTTATCCTTATTGAAAACCACAGATGCCTCCTCGATGTGCCAATCCCAACCCCAACAATAACAACATCACCCCTGAGATGCAGCAAATGATGACAGCTCAGACTCAGCTGATGCAAATGATGAATACTTTCATCTAGAATCAGAACAACAACAACAACAATAACAACAATAACAACAACAACAACAACAACAATCAGAACAACCCACCGGGTTTTGACATGCTTACCAGGTTCTTAAGACTAAGGCCAGCAAAGTTCTCAAGAACTACTAATCCTATGGTGGCCAATAATTGGCTACGCTCTGTGAACAAGGAGTTGGTAACCGTTGGATGTACTGATGAAGAGAAGGTCAGATTTGCAGCACACTTGTTGGAAGGACCAGCAGCCACTTGGTGGGATAACTTCCAGATCACCACTCCCATTGCGGATGTGACATGGGATATCTTCGAAGATGGTCTCCATACTGCTCTCATCTCATCCGGAGTGATGAGTTTGAAGAAGAAAGAGTTTCATAATCTGAAGTAGCGCCACCGCAGCATGGCAGAATATATTGAAGAGTTCAACCATCTGGCACGTTATGCACCAGATAAAGTTGACACAGATGCTAAGAGGAAAGAAAAGTTCCTTGAAGGGTTGAACGATGAACTGAACCTGCAGCTATCTGTGGGTTATGTTCCCACTTATCAGTCTCTTTGTGACAAGGCTGCTATTTTGTAGAGCAAGATGAAACAAGTTGAAAGCAGGAAGAGAAAGCACTCCGACAAACACAGCTCGGGATCGTCTCACAAACGTTCCCATTATGATGATAGTGGGAGTTCTGGATCCCACAAGCATGGGAAGTTCAACAAGCATCACAACCACAACCGTTATCATGACAACAAGCACCACCGTAGTCATGACAACGATAAGTACAAGAATCACAAGAGTGGATATAAGAGCCACCACAGTGGAAGTGGAAGTGGAAGTGGAAGCCAGCCTGTCAAGAAAGATCTTAGTTAGGTTGAATGTTTCAAGTGCAAGAAGATGGGGCATTATGCAAATGAATGCCCATAAAAGAAAGTTGAAGGACCCAACAAGCCCAACCCTTTTCAAAAGGGACAAGTGAACCACATCAATGTGGAGGAAATCTATGAGAAACCTGATGATGTTGCTGGTAAGTTCAAACTCAATTCTGTTCCAACATTTGTTCTCTTTGATACTGGTGCATCTCATTCATTCATATCAAGAGCATTTGTTGAAAGAAATGAACTACCGGTAGAAACTATTGGGTGTACGATAAAAGTAAGTTCTCCTGGCGGAGAAATGATAGTGAATTCAGGATGTCATGATCTAGTCATAGAGTTTGGGAAGTATAAGTTTACCGTTAACTTGATAATCCTAAACTCCCAAGGATTGGATGTTATTTTGGGAATGGACTGGATGACTAAGCACGAGGGAGTGATAGATTGTGCCAACCATACTGTCTCACTCACAACTCCAGAAAACAAAAGGATCAGATTCAAGACCAACTTTGAATCGAAAAGGAGTAACCTAAATTGTCTTAAGGGGGTTAGCATGGACAGTGTGCCAATTTTGAGTGAATATCCAAATGTGTTTCCGGAAGAATTGCCAGGAATGCCACCAGATAGAGTTGTGGAATTTTTGATCGATTTGCTACCAGGTTCCGGACCAATAGCAAAGAGACCGTACAATATGTTAGTTGATGAGTTGAAAGAACTCAAGAAGCAACATGGAGAACAGTTGTAGAAAGGTTTCATCCAACCAAGTTCTTCATCTTGGGGAGCACCAGTTTTGTTTGTGGAAAAGAAAGACAGAAGTCAAAAGTTATGCATAGATTACCGTTCACTCAATGAGGTGACTATCAAGAACAAATACCCTTTGCCTAGAATCAATGACTTATTTGATCAGTTAGAAGGAGCTTGTGTGTTCTCAAAGATTGATCTCCGGTCAGGTTATTTCCAGCTCAAGATAAGGGAACAAGACATACCTAAGACAACTTTCACCACAAGGTATGGATTGTATGAGTATACCGTGATGCCATTTGCTTTGACCAATGCACCAGCATACTTCATGAATATGATGAACAAGGTGTTCATGGAATTCCTTGATAAGTTTGTTGTCGTTTTCATCGATGACATTTTGATCTACTCCAAGAGCAAAGAAGAGCATGAAGGACATTTACGTTTGATACTTGAGAAGCTTAGAGAGCATAAGCTGTATGCCAAATTTAGCAAGTGTGAATTTTGGTTAAATGAAGTTGGTTTTCTTGGACACGTTGTGTCAGGAGATGGTGTAGCAGTTGATCCTGCTAAAGTTTCAGCTGTAACTGAATGGGAATCTCCCAAGTCAGTGAAAGAGGTTCGTAGTTTCCTTGGCTTGGCAGGATACTACAGAAGATTTATCGAGAATTTCTCCAAGGTAGCTAAGCCTATGACAAAATTGCTAAAGAAAGACAAGAAATTTGCTTGGTCTGAAGGATGTGAACTCAGTTTTCAAGAATTGAAGAAGAGACTAGTGACAGCACCAGTCTTATGTTTTCCAGATTTGGAGAAAGATTTCCAAGTGTATTGTGATGCATCTCATCATGGATTAGGTGTAGTACTTATGCAAGAAGGGAAAGTTGTGGCTTATGCCTCGAGACAACTCAAAACTCATGAGGTGAACTACCCTACTCATGATTTAGAGTTAGCCTCTGTTGTCCATGCACTCAAAACATGGAGACATTATCTTTTGGGAAAACATTGTGAAGTGTTCACAGATCACAAGAGTTTGAAGTATATCTTCACCTAGAAAGAAATTAACATGAGACAAAGAAGATGGCTGGAATTTATTAAGGACTATGACTTGAGTTTGCAATACCACCCCGGTAAAGCAAATGTTGTAGCGGATGCTCTAAGCCGTAAAGTTTTTGTGAATGGCCTTACTAAGGGAGAATTGCCAGATGATTGTGTGCCCAATTCAGAGATCTCAAATTGGAGATTGTGCCTGAGGGACATCTCATGTCTTTGGATGTTTAACCCACTTTGTTGGACAAGATCAAAGAAGCCCAAAAGACAGATAAGGAAATTGAAGAGATTAATGTAAAGATTGGCAAGGGAAAAGCCAAAGGATTCCATGAAGATGAACATGGTACTTTATGGTATGGGAAACGTATCTGTGTTCCACAAGATCCGGAGCTTCGGAAACTGATTTTACAAGAAGCCCACAACTCACCATATTCCATTCATCCGGGTAACACCAAAATGTACGTGGATATGAAAGAATGATTTTGGTGGAATAATCTCAAGAAGGACATCGCCGAACATATTTCTTTGTGTGATGTATGTAGTAGAGTGAAAGCGGAACATCAGAAACCAGCAGGATTGTTACAACCACTACCTATTCCTGATTGGAAGTGGGACAATATTGGTATGGACTTCATCACCGGATTGCCAAGGACCCGGTCAGGATATGATTCTATTTGGGTAGTAGTGGATCGCCTAACTAAAGTGGCTCATTTCATACCCGTGAAGACAACCTACACAAGTGCTAAGTTAGCCAAGATCTATATGAGTAGAATTGTGTGTCTACATGGAGTACCCAAGAGTATTGTGTCTGATAGGGGAACCCAATTCACTTCCCATTTTTGGAGGCAGGTACATGAGTCATTGGGAACGAGGTTGGAATTCAGCACTGCATTTCATCCTCAGACTGATGGACAGACAGAAAGGACGAATCTGATTCTTGAAGATATGTTGAGGGCATGTGCTCTAGACTATGGAGCCAGTTGGGATGAAAGTCTGCCTTACGTAGAATTCTCTTACAATAACAACTATCAAGCCAGTATTGAGATGGCACCATTTGAGTTTCTCTATGGGAGAAAGTGTACCACCCCATTGCTATGGAATGGGGTGGGAGAAAGAAGTTTGTTTGGACCAGAACTAATCAAAGATGCTGAAGAGAAAGTCAAGCTAGTTAAGGACAGACTGAAGATAGCACAGTCCCGACAAAAGAACTACACAGATCCTAAGCGTAGAGAAGTCACCTATGAAGTAGGTGAGAGAGCTTATCTTAGAGTGTCACCACTTCGTGGAGTGAAGAGGTTTGGTGTCAAAGGTAAATTGGCCCCAAGATATGTTGGACCATTGAAGATTCTGAGTCGTCAAGGAGAAGTAGCTTATGAGATTGAATTTCCAGAGTCTTTGTCAGTTGTTCATAATGTGTTTCATGTGAGTCAGCTTAAGAAATGCCATCCAGAAATGGAAGAGACTTCTTTGAAGGACACTATACCTTTGGAAGAGGTCCAATTGGAAAGTGATCTCACTTATGAGGAGAAACCTATCAAGATTCTTGATACTGCAGAAAGAGTTACTCGGACTAAGACTATCAAATTCTGCAAAGTTTAATGGAACCATCATTCCGAAGAAGAAGCAACATGGGAAAGAGAAGATGATCTTCGGAAAGACCACCCTCACCAATTTGCTAGCCAATCCGAATCTCGAGGGCGAGATTCACCTTAAGGGGGTTAGATTTGTAACATCCCTAAAATCATGTTTCAAAACTCATGCATATCATCCATGCATCCATGAGCATTTAGGGTTCCATTTCAAAACCATTTCAAAAACAGGAGCATATGTTACTCATTATTTTATGTAAGATGCTCTAGCCTTAGTGCTACTTTCTAATGAGAAAGGTACTTATTTTATTCAGTAATGTTTTGAGTTCAAAATTAAGTGATTTCCAAAAGCTTGGGCAAAGTTTTCAAAACAAAACAAAGTATAATTATAAAACCAAATTTATGCCTATTATTTATATCTCATAAAGGCTTGGTTTTATTTTATTTTTCAAATGATCAAAGTGTGTTGGGTAAACAGAAGTGTTTGGCACACATTTGAGTACAAAGTTCACTGTATAAAAATCTAGATAAGATTTGAAATCAAACTTGTTTGAATTAGGGTTTGAAAATTATCTCTAAGAATCAAACAGAAAAAAAAGCAAAAAGGAAAAAAATAAAACCGACGCCAGCCTTTCGGCCCAACCCAACCACTCAGCCCATCTAGCCCAGCAACTCTCTCCCGCGAAGAAAGCGATTCGCACTCAGAAACCTACCCCCCTCTCGCTGATGCCCCGGACCCACCTCCACGTCAATCCATCGTCCCCAAATCTCGCCCGCAGACCACGTCGTCGCTACCGTTGATGCCGATAATGGTGCGGCGTAATTAGCATTGATTCTACGAGCGTTTCCTATCGCGCTGCTGCCTACTTAAACCACACCCCGCCGCGGTCATTTCCCCCCACACTGCACACTCTTCTCGCCACCAGGCTGCCTCTATTTCGTATTACACCGCCGCAGTCAGAGCCAACTCCGGCGAGGTATTCCGGTAAGCCTAGTGCTCGTGCCTACTCCTTGTTCACCCTGGAATGATCCTCTGATCCATGCGCACATCCTGATCCCCTTGTTCGTCTGCTTGTGATCCAGAGCGTCGACTTCGACGAGCACCGTGGGCATCCGACGCCGTCTCCAACTCCGGCGAGAGATTGAGGTAAAAGCCGACCGCCCCACGCCTTCTACTTGACCCTGTCAGGTTCGCCTGAGCGTTGTGCACACGCTGATACCCTCGGTTTGTGCTAGGGTGGCCAGTAACGTCGCCTTCGTCGCCATCCGAGCAAACCCGACGCTGCCTCCAACTCCGACGAGCCCCAGCACCCTCTGCAGCAAGCCCCCGCCCACACCAGCAACACCTTGAGCTTCGTCGTGTTCCCGCGAGTCTGGTAAGCCACTGCTCGACCCTTAGCCCCCTCTAGAATCACCTGTGTGTCGCCGGCAGAAGCGCCGCCGCCGCCAGCGACCATTCGCGCTGCCACTCTTTGGTCAGAATAGCACCCGCCGTTAGATCTGTATCGTAGGGTTTAGATTAGATCTGGAGCGAACCGTTTTCTTTAGATCTGGCGCGTTGGATCTAACTTGATCCAACAGCGCGGAAGAGTGATCCTGAGTGAAGCGGTATTGTCCAATCAGGAGACGCCGTGTGGCATGAGTTTCGTTTTAAATATTTGAATTAGATCAATTAGTTGGTTAAACTTGTTTAATTCATAACTTTTGATTCCCACGTCCAAATTTGACAAATTTTATATCAAAGGAATCAGGAGAGAAAATCCTTTCCATTTGTGCAATGTGTTTAATGTTTTGCCCCTGTTAAAATGGTTGTTTTTGCAGAAACATTTGTAGGCATAAAGTGTGTATAGTAATTGTTTGGAAAATGTTTTGTAATTCAAATAAAGTTTATTTAGCTTGTTTTGTACTTGTTTATGATTCAGTACAGTGCACTTGTCTTGTTTGGTGTAGAAAATCATCACATGGCATATTGCGTACATTCATGTATTTTTGCTTGTATTAATTGTGTATGTGATTTTGTGCCATTATTTTATGTGTAGATTTTGGTGCAAATAGTGATTGTGATTGTGAGGATTGTAGCTACTCTCCAAACTACCAAGGCAAGTGGTTCTTCATGATTTTATTCCTAAGTTCTTCAACTATGCATTAGAAATATTTTGCTAAGTCTTGCATGAATATTTTTGATGTATATATGCTAAGCTTGGGAAATCCTAGTAGTTGTAGAATTGCTAGAAATTTATAAGTTAAGATTCTTATCACTGCCATGCTTAGCCTAGCTAGTAGCAACCAAGGGTGGTTATATATTCATGCTATGAGAAAATATTTCTAAATCTTTGGACTTATGTTTTTGCTTAATAAAACAACTAAGTGAATGAATCACCTGGGTGGAATGGTTGTGAATGGGTTATGTTGAGTGGTTACACAAGGCCCATTTCTATGGTTTACCTTGTGTATCTCACTTGTGGAAAGCCACCCAGGAACAAAGGGATTTGTGATGCCATATGTTAAGAAGCTTCTAGTGCAGCCACTTGGCAATATGGGCTCTGCCTGGATCACATAGGTTGCAATAACTTAGCCATTTGGACAATTGGTGGTAGTGGGATGATAGGTTGGAACGCGTCCATTTGGTCTAAGGGAAGGCTTCTGAAAGGTCCTGTCTTGGTGAAAATCAAGTCTTGTCGGGAAAGTGCACAACCTCTGCAGATGGAAGGATCTAAGTACTTAGCCATGTCCCTGGTATTGGACAACTTGTGCATCAAGACAGGGAAGCTATCAAGAATCTCCTCATCCCAATTTCTAAGTAAAAACTTGTGGTTGAACATGGGTGAAGGTTCCCCAATTTCTATTGGTGGTTCCTTGGGAAAGTTTTTGTCAAAGAAAAACTTAGTGATTTCAACTGATAGGTAAAACCTATTTTGAGCAAAGCAAGCCTAAGCTACACTTAGCCAAAATGCATATAGTATCTAGTCTACCAATATTCTACTAAGGTATCACTTGCCAATACTATTCCAATGTATTGACCCACTGTGGCTGTAACTTGTGATGTTGCAGGTTATTCTGATGATGATTAGGGGTTATGAGTCTACACTCAACATGCTTGCCTGTGGCACATGAAGATGAAGACTTATTTATCTTACTATATATTTGAACTCTTGTATTAGGCTTTTGGCCATGGAGTTTGTAAAAGACTATGTTTGTCTATGGAATGATATGTAATAATGACCTTTGTCTCTGTGTACTTCATCTTAAACTGTGGATGCTAGCATTGATCCAGGTACTAGCATTGCAATCACAGGGATCCTTACCTTTATAAAGGGAGGGATCTTACAGTTATGCATAGATACAATATCTACCGGCGTTGTGAAACTCACAACGACGTCTAACGCGCTACGATAGGGCGAAGCCGGCGGTCCCGATTCGATCAAACTCTTTGATCTTCGATCTCCGCTTCTGGATTTACGTGTTACAGTCTACCCCGATGGCGGAAACCGACCAGTAGGGGTATGTCATTCCACGACCTCAGCAGTACGATCACGGAAATCAGATCTACCATTCCCCGAGTACAGTTGATTCAATCAACCTCATACAAAACCGATCGATCTCATAGATCGACCACCAAAACAGCATATAGATCTCATCTACAGCCAACCGCATATCACATATGCGAGATCTCGAGCCTAAAACCAGAAGCTATAGCTCTGATACCACTGTTGGGCCATGAAGAGATAAAACAAAACTTTTTCCCTCTAACATGGTGATCCCAAGATCTAGCCGAGGTAGAAGTCCACGAGGTTTACCACTAGACGCGCAATTGTGGATTACTGATGAAGCGCGTCAGTTGATGCAGTGTAGTCCTTTGCGATCCCATCGTCCTGGTGCTGATCGTACAACACCTCTTCTAGTATCCACACGTACAAGGAGGAGCACCGGCGGCGAACTTCTAGGTTCGATACGACGGCAGGACTGTTGTGGAGCTAGGGTTTCCAACACATGGAATGACCTAACCGAACAACGATTAACCTTTCTGGGTTTTTGCTCCACTATATATAGGAAGTGTACGTGGGCTCTGCTCGCGTGGCCCATTCACTAAAGACCATATAATATTAGTCACCGTGAGTCCAACTCACTAACTCAGTCCTATTCCGGCTCGGGTCCAACCCGACCAGATTTCCAGTTCAGATCCAATCCGAACTTGCTCCCGCTCTTAAGTTTGTGACCCGGCAGGCTCTTGGTTACTCGGACACGATTGGAGTCCGACTCACAATCGATCAGTCGGCAGCGGCTCCTAGCATAACGTGCCGACTCCCAAGTACCAATGAGTCATGACAACTTTCCTTTCCAATGCGACTTGCGTCCGAGTCCCTTTTGCCTCACGATACACCTTGTCCGACTATAGGCGAATAATTTTCATCCCTTAAATAGTCCGACTCTCTTCTCGATCCGAGATAAGTGATTCACCCGACTAACTCTAAGTCGATCACCTCGGTTAACACTTAACCGAGTCATGCATGGCCATGATTTCCGAATCATTTCTCACAAGAGGGCCCAGAGAATATCTCTCCGAGTGGATGGGAAAAATCCCATCTTGGTTATTCACATCACGCAGCTTGATTCTCAGTCGACCCGAACCATGCCTTTATAACTGTCCAGTTACGGATCAGCGTTTGACAGAACCTAAGTCGGTGATCCTCAACTCGGACTATGCAACAACTCAGGTCTAAGGATTACATTGATTGAGATATAAAAATGAAAACTTGTTCGTTGTACCTCAATATGGGTCAATCCGACTCGCTAAACTCTTTAGTCAAATCTGTGTAAGTCGGAATGGCATCTCCATGCCCATGACAAGTGGAACCGAGTCATCAAGCCGACTTTCACATTGGTCTAAGTTGTGTGTCCAGCACAACCTCAATGACCAAGGACATTTAGTACAAACAACATGAATGCATAGTTCCACAACCGAATCACATATTCAATGATACACATCAGATGTTTATACAAGGATAACTTTATATTTTTATGAATACAATGGGAAATCTCATAATACATGACTGCCTCTAGGGCATATTCCCAACAGTCTTTCCACTAAAAACACAAGATACTGTAGTAAATCCTTCAAATAAACTCAATTTACCTGAAGATAGCTAAAAAAGGAATCAATCAGAAGCAAATGAAAATAATGGCAGAAATCTGTCAAAACAGAACAGCAGGTAGAAATGAATTTTTTCGAACATCTTATGTCGCTAAAATCAAAAAGTGTTGAACTAATGAAAGTTAGCGAACATACTGGGGGATTTATTCTTAAATTTTGAGCTCAATCCGAGTTACAAAGCCTCCTCACGAATTTTTTTGGTGGAGGACAGAAATCTGTTTCGGGACAGCAACTCCCCAAATCTTACTTCCCTCTCATTAGAGGTCATTCTTGGCACAAAAATCAAACAAAAAGGATAAGGAGAGGTCATTACAGAACTAATAACTTCCAAGTCTCAAGGAAACTCTTGGGTTATCTCCCAACAAGTACTTTTCTTTAACGCCTTTAAGTTAGGGACAAGAAGCAAGTAGAATCAAGTATTTTCAAATGAGAAAGCATTAACATCAAACCTTGCTTTCAAAGGAGGATCAAAAATCAACTTCTCTCTTTTCATAGGGAAGTGTTCAATACCTTTCTTGAATGGAAAATGATATTTGATGGTGCCTTCTTTCATATCAATGATGGCACCAACTGTTCTAAGAAAAGGTCTTCCCAAAGTAATAGGACAAGAAGAATTGTATTTAACATCCAAAACATAGAAATCAACAGGGACATAAGCATTGTTAACCATAATGACAACATCATTAATACTCCCCATGAGTTTCTTCTTAGCATTATCATTGAGTTGGACATCCAAATAACAATCTTCTAATGGTGGCAAATCAAGCATTTCATAAATCATCCGAGGCATAATAGAGACACTAGAACCAAGATCACATGAAGCTTTGAGATCAAAGTCAATCACTTGCATATTAATAATGGGTTCCCAACTATCTTCTACTTTCATAGGAATAGAAGCTTTGTGTTTTAGCTTCTCTTCCTTAATTTTCATAAGAGCATCTGTAAGGTGTTTGGTAAACACAACATGCATACCACTAGCATCAGGACTTCCAGCAAGCTTTTGCAAGAACATAATCACTTCAGAAATATTGCAACCATCAATATCAAAGTCAAACTTAGCATCACTAGTGGTAGGCATAGTAGGAAGAGGAATAGGGGCTACTTGTGGTTTAGTGGTGATAGTGCACACAGTATAGTTTCTATCAATTTCATCTTCCCTTTCCCACTTAGCATGAAGTTGAGCTAACAACCTAACATTTTCAACAATAGTAACTTGTATGGAATGAGCAGTAGCAAAGGTATTTTCCATAGTTTCAAGTTTAGCAGCCATTTTATTAACCAAGGAAGTTTGAGCTTCAGACAAAGAGGATATATTTTTCTTTACAGTTAAAAGCTTTTCCTCTATAGTCTTATTGAAAGTGGTTTGTTTACTAATAAAGTTCAGAGGGGTCACTTCTAGCATTATTGTAAGAGCTTCCATAGGAGTTTCCATTATTAGGAGGATAAGGCCTATAATTGTTGTTGCTACCAAAATTATTCCTATAGGCATTCTTGTTAAAATTGTTGTTTGTAATGAAGTTCACATCAACTTGCACTTCTTAAGCAACCAAAGAGGCTAAGGGAACACTATTAGGATCTATAGGAGCTTTCCCATTAACAAGCATAGCCATAATAACATCAATATTTTCACTCAAAGAGGAAGTTTCCTCAATAGAATTTACCTTCTTACCATGTGGAGATCTCTCAACATGCCATTCAGAGTAGTTAACCATCATATTATCAAGGAGCCTTGTTGTAGCTCCCAAGGTGAGTCCCATAAAAGTACCTCCAACAGCAAAATCCAACATGTTTCTTGAGGAGAAGTTCAAACCTGCATAAAAAGTCTGGATAATCATCCAAGCAGTGAGTCCATGAGTAGGGCAATTTTTAACCAAAGATTTCATTCTTTCCTAAGTAGGAGAAACATGTTCACTATCAAGTTGTTTAAATTTCATTATGTCACTTCTCATAGCAATAATCTTAGCAGGAGGATAGTACTTTCCAATAAAAGCATCTTTGCACTTAGTCCAAGAATCAATACTATTTTTAGGCAAAGATAGCAACCATTCTTTAGCTTTTCCCCTCAAGGAGAAAGGAAAAAGCCTGAGCTTAATAATAACTCCATTTACATCCTTATACTTTTTAATCTCACAAAGTTTAACAAAGCTATTAAGATGGGCAGCAGGATCATCAGAACCAGCACCAGAAAATTGTTCTCTCATCACAAGATTCAACAAAGCAGGCTTAATTTCATAAAAGATAGCATCAGGAGCAGGTGGAGCAATAAGTTTGCTTAGGAAATCATTGTTGTTGGTGCTAGTGAAGTCACACAACTTGGTGTTCTCAGCATAGTTCATTTTGGCAAAGGTGGGCAAGCCAAAAATAGCAGCAGCTAGAGCAGGAACTAATTTTTTGTGGTTTTGAATAAGGCAAGCAAACCAAGCTAGACTAATTTTTTTGGGTTTTTTTTAAAGAGGCAAACAAAACCAAGCAAAAGAAACAAAGAAAACTAAAAACAAAGTAAATAGAAAGGAAGTGAATGAATCCCCTAGGGAATACGTCCTTAGCCTCCATGGCAACGGCGCGACAAAACTTGATGCAGTGCTGAGTTGACGGGAGGAAGAGGTTGAAGTAGATTCCTCCGTCAACGGCGCCAGAAAACTTGTTGATGTGCATGTGTAGAGCACTTCGTTGGGAACCCCAAGAGCAAGGTGTGAAGCAGCAAGCAGCTAGTTTTCCCTCAGTAGAGACCGAGTTTATCGAACCAGAAGGAGGAAGAAATGTCACACGAGTGTTGGGAGCAACGTGGAAACCTGCACAACACAAACTCAGGACTTTGCCCCAACGAATCAGGGAGTTTGTCAGGCTCACCGGTTTGCTGTAACAAAGGATTAAACGTATGGTGTGGAAGGTAATGGTTTGCCGAAAGAAAACAACTAACAGTGGAAGATGTATCAATGGTAAAGATTGGACCGTGGTCCATAGTTCAATAGAGGTGCTCTCCTTAGATAAACAACATGGCATGAAGGGTAAACCAATTATAGCGGGGCAATTGACAGGAACTGAGGAAGGCATAACAATGCAATTACTAGCCAGAAGATCCTATGAGGTTGATTGGGCAATACAACAATATACATAGACTGTCATCCAACTGCATCTATGACTAGAAGTCCACCTTCAGGTTATCATCCGAACCCCCTCCAGTATTAAGTTGCAAGCAATAGACAACTGCTTTAAGCAAAGTGTGTAAGGTAAACAGTCCACATGTTCCATGAACAAGAGACCGTTGTTTTATCCCTAGTAGCAACAGCACATCTACAACCGAAGAGATTATTGTCACTTCCCTTGGAAACTAGAGGCATGAACCCACTATCGAGCATAAATACTCCCTCTTGGAGTCACTAGCAACTACTTGGCCAAGATAACCACTAGCAACGGAGAGCATGCAAGATCACAAATAACACAAACATGATAGAATCATAAATATAAAACCATTAATCAAACCAACATAATAATCTCAATATCCATCGGATCCCCGCAAACACAACATGCATGATTACAAATAGATTAGATCTTGATCATGAACGGAGCTCACAAGATCTATACATGAAAGCACAAAGGAGGAGATACAACCATGTAGCTACTACATGGACCCATAGTCCAAGGTGGAACTACTCACGAATCATACCGGAGAGAAGGCCTCCATGATGATCCCCCCTCCAGCAGGGTGCTGGGAAGAACTTTAGATCCCCTCCGATCTAGGGACGATGGTGGCGACGGCTACAGACAGTTTTATGGATTTCTGATCGGGTACCCAGGGTTTCTGTATCAGGGGATTCTTATAGGAGAAGGTGCAAGACCGGGAGGCGGCCAGGGTGCCCAAACCCGAGCTAGGCGCGGGCCCACCTATGGCCGCGCCGGGGGGGGTGGCCCCTCTGGTCGGCCTCTCCGCCTCCCGTCCGGACATCTTGTTCCCCACGGGAAGTTATTGACTTTGTCCTTCGTCCCGTCCATTCTGAGAATATTTCTTTACTAACTTTTCTGAAACCAAAAACTGCAGAAAACAAACATCTGGCACTGTTCCAACTTGTTAATAGGTTAGTACCAGAAAACATGTAAAAAGCACCTCGAAGTGTGGAAACATAAAGCAATGTAGATACTAAACAAGCATGGAGCATCAAAAATTATAGATAGGTTTCCAACGTATCAGCGAGTGCCATGCTAACCGTTGGCAGCACTGAGGGGAGGATCTCCTGCGACGAAGACTCATCACGGATAGATGCAGGAGATGTCGATGCCGACGTAGATCTTGTGAGTGCCAAGGTTGATGAAGACGTTGTTGTGGGGGGGTGCCTTGCTCCTGAAACTACCAGCGTTGTCGCTGACGTAGTCCCAGATGTCAAATCTCTGGACTAGCCCAGAAACCACCCGCTCACCGGTGTCGATGAAGTTTCCCATCCGGATCTTGACTCCATCTAGCACTGCTGCTGGCCCCACGGTGGGCGCCAACTGTCATGGTGGTGGCATGGCAAATGCCATGGGTAGGCTAAAGTATGGGGCCAAAGGATGCTAGAGGGATCTCGGGAGGGAAGATGTAGTGATTTCTACACACAACTGGCTAGAACATAGATCTTTATTTCTCCTCAACCAAGTTACAAGTGCTCCTTGAGCTGAATCAGAGAGAGGAGGAAGAAAACTACTACGCGAGCCCTCTGGTGTCAAAATGAATCGATACCTCCTCCAGGAAGCCATGCCCCTCCTTATAAAGGGGTCCCTTGGTTCCTTCTAGGGCTGACGTGGACACGCATATTCTTGGAATATGCTTGTCCCAAAGTGGTAACCCGCGGACCTCTTTCCGTGTCCCCCTTCTATCGACGACAAAGACCTAGAACCCCCACATGTGAGCCTCGGGCTTGCCCACTATAACCTCTGTGACGCCTGTCTGCCCCTCTGCGGCTCTGCTCTTTGTCTCTAGCGCTTGGCCCTGTGTAGTTTCCTCCTAGCCAGTAGCTAGGGTTTGACTCTGGGATCCTTCTCCTTCTCCTGCAAGCTTCCCGTTACTCAGCCTTCTCTTGCATAACTCGGCTCGACATTCACCTTCATATGAGTTGATCAACCTTATTCGCCCGACTTAGCTAACACGTCGGCCGAGTAAGGTATTAATCACTCGATTTGGGCTAAGCCATGCCTTACTCGGCCGAGCCTGGCATAACTCGGCCGAATTAGCTTATAACTCGGCATATGGTAAGAAAGGTTCCTTCCTTCTTTCCACTATCTTGTACCTACCTGGGGTCATCCCCCAACAAATGACTAAAGGTTGTCAGTTGGAGAAGGATATTCATTTTTATGGTGTATTTAAGGGTATAAAGGTGTTGTATTTTAACTCTAATTTGGAACACCAATGATTAATTGTGTTATTCAACTGTGACTGATTTCATCTTGATGGCCACAAGGATATGGATATGGTGTATGATAAACTCTTCCGGAGTGTTAACATCACCAATTTTTGGTACAAAGATGTAGCACCCCGGAAAAACCATTACTAGAAAATCGCCTGCTGATTTTATCTTTATGCATCATCATCACATCATCATGCATACTTTGCCTTGAAACTATTTTGTAAAATACTATATTGTTTTCTACGTTACATCTCCTCTTTTATTCAAATTATATTTTTTGCTATTTCAATGGTGTAAAGCTAATTACAAAATGATTTAAAAAACAAAAGAAATAAAACAAAATGTTTTAAATAAATAATAATACCTAGACCTAAACCGATAAGGCCCAAAGGCCCAGCCGGCTGGACCCAACCATACCAAACCCTAACCCTAATTCCTATAGACCTATCCCTAAAACTAACCAATCCATCCACCAAAACCCTAGCTACCCTAACCATCCACTTCCACTGACACCCCCACTTCGCCACCCGCTCGTATCCAACTCGCTGCCGCCAAGCATCCCGCTCTGCTCCTCTCCGTGCGCACACCCCGAACCGCTCCTATCCCGCATCGCGACACCCCCGCGCTGCTCCTCTCGTTTCCCCGGCCCACCCACGACCCCGCTCCCATCCTCCACACCCCATGATTCCTTCCTCTCACCCTTACCTGCTCCCCTCGCCCTCTTCCTCATAGCCCCCGCCGCCCTCGATTCCGCGAGCTCGTCACCTGCGCCTTGACCGAGAGACACACCTCTTCACAACGCTCCTCTCCCCCCGGCCCCGTGATTCCTTCTTCCTCACATAAGCTACACCGCGGGATCCACCGCCCTCTCTTGTGGGCATCCATCCCTCGACTGTGTGCTCCGTCGCCAGCCTCTCCCTCTCTCCTCCCATGCAGGCCTTCCAGGGTCGAGCTCGCCGGCCCGCTGCGCTTCTCTGTTTTCTGCCGCCGCCGGAAACTCATCCACCACGCCTACTCGAGAACGCCATCAGCGCTGCCACCGCATCCTCGGTCTTGTTCGTCCCTGCCACCGTCGGCCTCCCGGTGCCGCCTCCCTGCTCACCTCCGTCGTTCAATCCCGCCACCGCGCCCCTAGCCATGGCACTCCGCCCGCGGCTTCCAACCCCTCGGTCTTCGTGCGTTGTTCCCTGGTGCTGCCCCATAGGAGCCACACGAGCTCGCCCCTCACCGTCTCGACCGTGACAGAACACCTCCCTCCAATAGCAAGCCCATCATGTTGTGGCCGATCCTGCCATCAATTTATTATGCTATTAAGTACAGAAAACTTAACAAATGGCCTAAGAGGCTTGAAGCATAACGATGACATCCTAGCCCATAGATTCTAGGCTGCCGGTCGGGAATGCCAAGCTACTCGTCGATGTTCATGTTGTACCAAACACGTCTTCAGGGGAACACTTACTCTGCTACAAAAGAATCAACAAATCAAGCATGAGTAAAGAGTGTACTCAGCAAGACTTATGGCTGGTGGGGCTATTTGCATAAATCTATCTTTGTTTATAAAACTAGAGAGAGAAGAAGCTCGTCTAAACAGAATATTTTAAAAGGGGATAATAGAGCAACATCTCCAAAGTATCGATCATCATGTTCATATCCTCCAAGTCATCAACAAATCTCATCTAGGATCACCCATTGTACCCATGAGGAAGCATCCTTAAGCACATGTTGAACACCAAGTTTTACGATTAGGTTCAAGTTATCTATGATCATCACGTCTGTTCCCAAGTTGTCCATAACCGCTGACACGGCTTTTCAAAAAGATTAATACCCCGCAAAGGTGTAAAACTTTACCCACATGTACCAACCGACTCCTAATGCCACGATGATTAGCCCTCTTCCTTCGAAGGCCAGCAGAGGGTGGTTGATGATCGCTCAGTTGATGTGGAGCCTGATGGGAACCCCAAGAGAAGGTGTGAAGCAGCACAACAACAAGTCTTCCCTTAGTAAGGAACCGAGGTTATCGAACCAATAGGAGGAAGGAAACGTCACTCAGGTGTTGCCAGCAACGCGGAGACCTACACAACACAAACTCAAGACTTTTCCCAAACTAACAGTGAGGTTGTTAATCTCACCGGTTGCTGTAATAAAGGATTAAACGTATGGTATGGTAGGTAATGGTTTGCAGCAAGTAAACGAGTAACAGTGGAAGATGTATCAATGGTAAAGATGGGACCGGGGTCTATAGTTCAGTAGAGGTGCTCTCCTTAGATAAACAACATGGCATGAAGGATAAACAAATTACATCACGGCAATTGACAGGAACTGAGCAAGGCATAACAATGCAATACCAGACAAAGAGATCCTATGAGATTCGATTGGGCAATACAACAATATACATAAACCGCCATCCAACTGCATCTATGACTAGAAGTCCACCTTCAGGTTATCATCCGAACCCCCTCCAGTATTAAGTTCCAAGCAACAGACAACTGCTTTAAGAAAAGTGTGTAAGGTAAACAGTCGACTTGTTCTATGAAGAAGAGACCGTTGTTTTCTCCCTAGTTGCAACAACACATCTAGAACCGAATATATTTCTGACACTTCTCTTGGAAAGTAGAGGCATGAACCCACTATCGAGCATAAATAACCCCTCTTGGAGTCAGTAGCAACTACTTGGCCAAGATAGCTACTAACAACGGAGAGCATGCAAGATCTCAACCAACACAGACATGATAGAATCATAAACACAAAACCATTCATCAATCTGACAAAGTAATCTCAATATCCATCGGATCCCCGCAAACACAACATGCATGATTACAAATAGATTAGATCTTGATCATGAACGGAGCTCACAAGATCTATACATGAAAGCACAGAGGAGATACAACCATCTAGCTACTACATGGACCCATAGTCCAAGGTGTAACTACTCACGCTTCATACCGGAGGCTGGTATGATGAAGAAGAAGGCCCCCGGGATGATCTCCACTCCGGCAGGGTGCCAGGAAGAACTTCAGACCCCCACCCCCCGATCTAGGGATGACGGTGGTGGCTGTTATAGAAGGTTTCGTGGAGTTTTGATCGGGTGCTTAGGGTTTCTGCATCCTGGGCTTCTTATAGGCGAAGAGGCGAGGTTGGGAGGCGGCCAGGGCCCCACACCCTGCCTAGGCATGGGGAGGGAAAACCCACGACTAGGGGTGCAACGGACCTGGTTCACCTCTCCGTCTCCCCTCTAGACTTCGTGACGCCCATGGTAAAATATTGAGTTTGGCTTTTGTCCTGTCCAATTCCGAGAATATTGATTTTCTGCCTTTCTGGAACCAAAAACAGAAGAAAACAGGCAACTGTCACTATGGCAACTTGTTAATAGGTTAGTTCCAGAAAAGATATAAAAACACCTCAAAGTGTAGACAAAGCAAAGCAAAGTAGATACTAAACAAGCATGGAGCATCAAAAATTATAGATACGTTTCCGACGTGTCAAGCATCCCCAAGCTTAACTCCTGCTCGTCCTCGAATAGGTACGTGATAAAAAGAATAATTTTTGAGGTGACATGCACCATCAAAACCAAGATCAAACCATTTGCAAGCATTGAAAGTTGGGATCAAAGAACTCTAAACATGTGCATGAAAGATGGAGTTCTAACAATAGGACATAGTAACTATGCATGCAACATGAAAGGGTACAAACAAAGATCACGAATAACATCCATTGAAAAACATTTGTTTGTTTCACATCCAGAAAACATGGCATAGTGGCATTCATCTTTTCCCTCATGGAGTAGCAAATAGATGCATAGGACACCTTAAAAGTTCATAGGGGTGACTAGAAACAAGTAGCATAAGAACAAGTAATATCACAATATGCATCAATCAATATGTTTTGGTACACTACACACAGAATGGAAACTATGATCTCTTAATGGTGCCTAAAGGTAGAAGGTGGAGACTCAAATAATAGTGGAAGAAAGTCCCTTCATATAGGGAAGCAGGGATTTCAAGTTTCAAAAAGAGCTTCCAAAAATTATGGTACTTGTTAGCTTTAAGCCCTCATTACCCCTATCATAAGCATCTTGAAGTGATTAAGGTTAAAGTGAACAAACTATGGAGTATATGCTTGACAAAGTATAAGTTGGCAATCTCATGTCCCTTGAATACGAGGGCCACACCTCATGCTACTCAACTTCAGTCACCTGTAAGTTCTTGTCATTGAAAGTACATGTGTATCATAGAGAACCGCCAACGGGGTACCCCTTGCACATGGTACATGAGCTATCCCATAACCAAAATGACAAGGCCAGCAGACAATGAGCATATCAGCGATCTTTTTATTTACTATATGCATAGCTTTTTATTGAGGATGTTTCATAGATAGCTCACTATGGTGATGATGCAAGTTTCCACCATGATTAGGCAAGGCTTAGGGTAGCGGCCCAGGCGTTTCTCTAACACAAAATACATACTCCATGGACTTACAAGTTCCCTCTTTATTTCACACCGTTGACATCCACAGACAAAAGAGCATGATATCAACTGAGTAAAAAGTACAAGTGCAATGTTGAAAACGCTCCCCGTGACAGCACGGTTCTGCTAATTCCAACGTATAAGTGCAAGCATATAAAAAATATATGGCACAATGGTTCAAATTTATTAGGGTCAAAGAATATAAAGTGTGCCATCAAGTTTGTGAGATCTTTAATCACTAAGTTTTCACATAACAAAAAGACGTTTTAACTAGAAGGTACCTGAAAACAAGAATATAATTGGAATGGTGTAACACACCATGCATAGGAATTTATAGTGGACACTTTAGAATAACTTGGTTTCTTGGGAGTTGGAAGCATGAGTAGAAGCTTACTCATACAAGTGGACGCTGGCAAAAGACTGGGAGCAACCAACTAAGATAGCAATAATGGCCATAATCATGTAGAGCAACGAAACATTACTAATCAAAGCATAGAGTGGTACTACAAGTCAAGGACTAAATGATCATAGAGGCTATGGTGACTTGTTCATATTCATAACATGGTGTGAGCATGTGCCAAGTCAACAAAAACAAAGCATCAAAGGAGAATACCACAATACTATGCTTTTGCATGTTAAAACAATGCATAATTCTTTCAAGGCACACTAAGCAATACCAATTGTTTGGAACAAGACATGCTACAGCAATAATCACTAAGAATAAGGTCAAAACAACACCTAGCATGTCATGCTAAAGTCTAAGTCACAGTCAATGCAAGCTCCTCTTGCACTTATCAAGCAAGAACTTCATACTCCTTTCCAACACCAAGCAACTTATTTGAAACAACGCATCGAGAACGGGGATCCAAACTACTTTATTCAAGCAAACTAAACAACTAAACAAACCAAACGAAAACTTAGACACTCCAAGAAAATTACAACAGTGCATGAAACAATAAAAACGAAGTGTCTAGAAATACCTGATATTTTTATTGATGAAGAAGGGGATGCCTTGGGCATCCCCAAGCTTTGACGCTTGTACCTCTTGGATATTTCTTGGGGTGACACCACGTGGCATCCCCAAGCTTGAGCTTTTGTCCATTCTTCATCTCATTACCTCATTCTTTCTCTACACCTGGAATTTTTCCTTCATACAAAACTTCACACAATCTTCATTAGCAATATTAGTGTATTCAAAAGATAATAAACCTTTAGGCAAAGCTTTGGAACAACAAGACTTTTCACTAAAAACACAAGCTACTATAGCATCTCCTTCAAAAAGCTAAATTCCCTTAAAGAGAACTCAAAAAGGAATCAATAAGAAACAAATGCAAATAATGGCAGAAATCTGTCAAAACAGACCAGCAGGTAGAAACCGATTTTTTCGAAAATATTATGTTGCTCAAATAAAAATGTGTTGAACTAACGAAAGTTATCTAACATACTGGGGGATTTATTCTTCAATTTTCAGCTCAATCTGACTTACAGAGACTCCTCACGAATTTTTATGGTGGAGGACAGCAATCTGTTTCGGGATAACAACTCCCCAAATCTTACTTCCCTCTCATTAGAGGTCATTCTTGGCACAAAAAGCAAACAAAAAGGATAAAGAGAGGTCATTAATGAAGTAATAACTTCCAAGACTCAAGTAAACTCTTGGGTTATCTCCCAACAAGTACTTTTCTTTAACGCCTTTAAGTTAGGCATAAGGAGCAAGAAGAATCAAGTATTTTCAAATGAGGAAGCATTAACATCAAATCTTTCTTTCAAAGGAGGAGCAAAAAGCAACTTCTCTCTCCTAATAGGGAAGTGTTCAATACCTTTCTTGAATGGAAAATGATACTTAATGGTGCGTTCTTTCATATCAATGATGGCAGCAACAGTTTTAAGAAAAGGTTTTCATAAAGTAATAGGACAAGAAGCATTGTATTCAATATCCAAAATATAGAAATCCACAGGGACATAAGCATTGTTAACCACAACGAGAACATCATTAATACTCCCCATGATTTTCTTCTTAGCATTATCATTGAGTGGGACATCCAAATAGCAATCTTCCAAAGGTGGCAAATCAAGCATTTCATAAATCTTCCTAGGCATAATAGAGACACTAGAACCTAGATCACATGAAGCTTTGAGATCAAAGTCATTCACTTGCATATTAATAATGGGTTCCCAACTAGCTTCTACTTTCCTAGGAATAGAAGCTTTGTGTTATAGCTTCTCTTCATTAATCTTATCAAGAGCATCTGTAATGTGTTTGGTGAAAGCAACATGCATATCACTTGCATCAGGACTTCTAGCAAGATTTTGCAAGAATGTAATCACTTCATAAATATTGCAACCATGTATATCAAAATCAAACTTAGCATCACTAGTAGTATACTCATTAGGCTTAGGCATTGTAGGAGGAGGAATAGGGACTTCTCGTGGCTTAGTGGTACCCATTCTAGTGATGGTGCACACATTATTGTTTCTATCAATTTCAGCTTCCCTTTCCCACTTAGCATGAATTTGGGCTAATAGTCTAACATTTTCATCAATATTAACTTGTATGGCATGAGTAGCAACAAAGGTACTTTCCATGGTTTCAGGTTTAGCAGCCATTTATTAATCAAGGAGGACTGTACTTCAGACAAAGAGGAAATATTCTTCTCAGCACTCAAAATTTTTGACTGTAAACTAGGATTTTCTCTATTTAGATTATCAAGCTGATGACTAATATTCTTCAAGATAATAGATTGTTCTTCCATAGTTTTAGTGAATATCTTGTTTTTCTCATATTGCATCTACATAGAGTTTTTAGTGGATCTTTCAACTTCTAGAATCCTATCTTCACTAGGCAATCCAGACCTACCCTGATAAGTATTTCCATTATTAGGAGGATAAGGCCTATAGTTATTACCATAAGTATTGTTGCCAAAATCGTTGTTTCTAATGAAGTTCACATCAACTTGCTCTTCTTGAGCAACCAAATAGGCTAAGGAAACATTATTTGGATCTAAAGGAGCTTTCCCATTAACAAGCATAGACATAATAACATCAATCTTATCACTCAAAGAGGATGTTTCTTCAACAGAATTTACCTTCTTACCATGTGGAGCTCTCTCAGTATACCATTTAGAGTAATTAACCATCATATTGTCAACGAGCTTTCTTGCAGCACCCAATGTGAGGCCCATAAAAGTACCTCTAGCAGCTGAATCCAACAGGTTTCTTGAACAGAAGTTCAAACCTGCATAAAAAGTCTAGATAATCATCCAAGCAGTGAGTCCATGAGTGGGACAATTCTTAAACAAAGACTTCATTCTTTCCCAAGCTTGAGCAACATGTTCATTATCAAGTTGTTTAAATTTCATAATATCACTTCTCATAGATATAATCTTAGCAGGAGGATAGTACTTTCCAATAAAAGCATCTTTGCACTTAGTCCAAGAATCAATACTATTTCTAGGCAAGGATAGCAACCATTCTTTATCTTTCCCTCTCAAGGAGAAAGGAAACAACTTGAGCTTAATAATATCTCCATCTACATCTTTATACTTTTGCATCTCACAAAGTTCAACAAAGTTATTGAGATGGGTAGCAGCACCATCAGAACTAGCACTAAAAAATTTCTCTCTCATCACAAGATTCAACAAATCAGGCTTGATTTCATAAATGGTAGCATTAGGAGCAGGTGGAGCAATAGGAGTGATAAGGAAATCATTGTTGTTTGTGGTAGTGAAGTCACACAACTTGGTGTTCTCAGCCGAGTTCATTTTGGCAAAGGTGGGCAAGCCAAAAACAGCAGCAACTAGAGCAGGAACTATTTTTTTGTGTTTTTGAATAAAGAAAGCAAACCAAACTAAACTAATATTTTTTGAGTTTTTGAAAAGGAACAAAAAAACCAAGCAAAATAAACTAAGCAAACTAAAAACAAAGTAAAGAGAAAATATGTGGAAACCTCCCCTTGTGAAGACGTCCTTAGCCTCCAAGGCAACGACGCCAGAAAACTTGTTGATGGCTCAGTTGATGTGGAGACTATTGGGAACCCCAAGAGCAAGTGTGAAGAAGCACAGCAGCAAGTCTTGCCTCAATAAGAAATCGAGGTTATCGAACCAGTAGGAGGAAGGAAACATCACACGGGTGTTGCAAGCAACGTGGAGACCTACACAATACAAAATCAATACTTTGCCCCAACTAACAGTGAGGTTGTCAATCTCACCGGTTGCTGTAACAAAGGATTAAACTTATAGGGTGGAAGGTAATGGTTTGCAGAAAGTAAACAAGTAACCATGGAATATGTATCAATGGTAAATATTGGACCGGGGTCCATAGTTCACTAGAGGTGCTCTCCTTAGATGAACAACATGTCATGAAGGGTAAACAAATTACAGCATGTCAATGGACAGGAACTGATCAAGGCATAACAATGCAATACCAGACAAAGAGATCCTATGAGATTTGATTTGGCAATACAACAATATACATAGACCGCCATCCAACTACATCTATGACTAGAAGTCCACCTTCAGGTTATCATCCGAACCCCTTCCAGTATTAAGTTGCAAGCAACAGATAACTGCTTTAAGCAAAGTGTGTAAGGTAAACAATCCACTTGTTCTATGAACAAGAGACCGTTGTTTTCTCCCTAGTAGCAATAACACATCTACAACCGAAGAGATTTCTACCAATTCCCTTGGAAACTAGACGCATGAACCCACTATCAAGCATAAATACCCTCTCTTGGAGTCAGTAGCAACTACTTGGCCAAGATAGCTACTAACAATGGAGAGCATGCAAGATCACAAACAACACAGACATGATAGAATCATAAAGACAAAACCATTAATCGATCTGACATAGTAATCTCAATATCCATCGGATCCCCACAAACACAACATCCATGATTGCAAATAGATTAGATCTTGATCATGAACGGAGCGCACAAGATCTATACATGAAGGACAAGGAGGAGATACAACCATCTAGCTACTACATGGACCCATAGTCCAAGGTGGAACTACTCACGCTTCATACTGGAGGCTGGCATGATGAAGAAGAAGGCCTCCGGGATGATCTCCCCTCCGGCAGGGTGACGGGAAGAATTTCAGATCCCCCCAATCTAGGGACGATGGTGGCGGTGGCTACAAAAGGTTTCGTGGAGTTTTGATCGGGTTCCTAGGGTTTCTGCATCGGGGGCTTCTTATAGGCAAAGAGGCGAGGATGGGAGGCGGCCAGGGGCCCCACACCATGCCCAGGCGTAGGGTGGTACCACCGGCTCCTAGGGGGTGCGGCGGCCCTGGTTTGCCTCTCCGTCTTCCCTCTAAACTTTGTGACGCCCACTGTAAAATATTGACTTTGGCTTTTTTCCCATCCAATTCCAAGATTATTGATTTTCTGCCTCTCTGGAACCAAAAAACAGAAGAAAACAGGCATCTGGCACTATGGCAACTTGTTAATAGGTTAGTTCCAGAAAAGATATAAAAACACCTCAAAGTGTAGACAAAGCAAAGCAAAGTAGATACTAAACAAGCATGGAGCATAAAAAATTATAGATATGTTTCCGACATATCAGTTGACCACGACCTTTACCTTTTTTTACCGAGACCATGAGTCACACCCTAAGGATATTTCCGCTGTAACGGGTCAAATCCTGAAGCCGGTCCCTAGAGATGTGAGGCGAGGTTGGTTTACTAGGGGCATCGTTTACCCCAAGCAACTTGGTCTAGACTTCCCCACATTTTATGATGCACCTTCACCCGCCAAATCTTTCAAAAGGTTTTCTATGCATATGTCGAATGGAAGGCCCGAACTATGTGACTCATGGAATCTACTAGGCAAGTTAGTTGGTCGAGGGGTTCCCAAGCCCCGTGTGGTTGTACACTCGTCTTGGTTCAAGAGGCAAGAACTCGCGTCCTGGTGTTAGCGAGCATGGGACTAAAAAACTTCATCCCACTATGGCCTACCATACAAGCCTTAGCATGTTTAATCTTGTATCATCTCATCAATATATCTTGATCTCCTGTCATACTAGATTATCTACATATGATACATCATCTAGATGAACCAGAATTAACAACTAAGCATGGCTAAGCAAGACACAGATAATAGCTCTAGCAATGCACACAAGCCAAACCTAGTTATGCTAGGAGAAGTGAATCAGATAATATAAGCTCAACGGGAGTAATGCAATATAAAGGATACTCTATCTATCGATAAACGACCATAGTAGAATCGTATGCATCATGCCAAGAATTGAAATACGTTGAAAGCACAAGATTGTATCATGGTGGGTCTATGCTTTCCTTTTGTCAACACCCGGATTTTTAATCCCAGATGCTTGTTATGCCATACATCGCAATCCCAGGATTACCATTTTTGCGAGACATAACAGATTGGTACCATAGTTCATTATCCATTACAAACCATAATAAAGGTCTTACAAATAAAGGATCTCATGGTCCAGCCTTAGTACAATCAAAGCAACGAGATAATGTAATAACGGTAGCGTGGGAAAGGCTCCATCTTCATGGTCACAGGCAATGCTGACGATGGGAGATGATCCTAGTTGTCGTAACCTTCCTACGGTCCATCCTCCTAATAGTCCTCTTCATAGTCTGGCCACGGGAATAACCAGGGACAAAGCGATGAGTACTCTTTAAGTACTCGCAAACTATCACTAACAAGTAAAGTGGTTCCATGTAGGAATACTAAGCTCTAGTTTGTTTTGCAAAAAGCCAGGTTTATCTCTAGCTGAGTCCAGAAGTAAAGAAAACTAGTTTAAGGGTTTATAACACCTAAGTGGGAACTTATCTTTCATGTTCACAACCCTGTTGTGGTCAAGTCAAAGTCATGATTCATTTCACAAGTCATTTTGAAAACATCTGACGACGAAACTGTATGGCCACTCCAACTGTCCATAACCGCGGGCACGGCTATTCGAATAGTTTGACACTCTGTAGAGGTGGTACACTTTCACCACAATATTCGATACATCCGGCAGGAACAATCCTGAATTCACCTTTCTCAGTATGCGGATAATCAATCCTAACCTTTCAATTACACACCCTACTATAGGCACCTCTCCTATGAGTTTGGCCTCCCAACCATGACCATCTATCATCTTGGGAACTACATAGGTGGACAATCATCACGAGGTAGCCTCAGCTCAAACCTTGGCCGCAAGGGAACCCATACTAAGATATATAAACTTATAGTCAAGCCCTACCCAATTTCGGGTATTGTGGTTGTACGGTAAAATTGGAATGGTATCGCATCTAGACACAACCATAAGTTTTATAAAGGGTTAAGGCTCATGCCTCAACATTTTCATCATCAAAATCACCTTTTGTTCACTAACACATGTCAAAGCATTTCCTTAGAATGAATCATCATTCTAAGGTGTTCATAATCATTTTCACCAAGTATTCCCATCTAAAGTGATCAAGTTTTTTTCTTAGCACTAGCAACTACAATTGGGGGTAATCACTAATGAGGGATGATAATCAAGGGTGACAAATCTAAATCCAATCTCATGCCTCAGGATGACATCAAGATCTACCTAACTTAGGCCAAGTTTTATGCGCTTTATGATACCTTTAAATCTTTCCCAAAACTTCACAAGAACTTTCTAAAATAAACAAAGAATTTTGATAAAGAAATAATTTAATAAAGCTTTCAAGTAAAACTAGCATTTGATAATATCAAGTGGTATAACCAAGGCATGCCTAATGCATTGCATAGGTTATCTAGCTTTCATAGTTGCAAGTGTTAGCTTGCTAGGATGGCTTGCATTAGATAGCTTGCCTTGTGCCGTGCAGTGGTTGAAGTTCTCCTCGACTCCCTCTTCGAAGTAGTCTCCTTCCTCTCCGTATCCTTGGTCGGTACTAGCGTCTATAAATAAATACAAAGTACACAATCACCAAACAATACTTAACTACTTCTATTTAGCAAACAAAGGCTCTGCCTTTTTATTTTTACTATAGGTGATCTATAATTTCAAATGGTTTGAATCCAACGGGCTTGGATTAATAATTTCCATAACTTTCTAAAAAAATTGGTTTCATGCTATTTGGTTCAGTGAAACTCTCTGAATTGAATTTTGAATCTTCTACCACAACTAGGTTTGAAACTAAATAGATAAATCTAAATTCAAACTAACTGGGCCGGCCCAGTGCGCACAGCATGCGCCCGGGCTGGTTAAGTGGTTGTCCTCATGCGTTAGTGATATAGGGGGGTGCGAAGGGGTATGGACTAACCTCGAATGTAGAATTAGATCGAGGATCAACGGCTCACGACCATCATCCTCGTCGAACAGAACTGGACGGGCTCGAACGCTAGCGCGACTAGTGGGGGTTTGTGGCGGCTCACCGGGGCTCAGGAGAGGGTCGGTGATGGGGGAGAACAGCGAAGTCGGTGACAGCGGTTCTCCTGGTACTGGCGGCTCCTCCTGGGTGGATCCAATCAACGACGCCCTTCTCCTCCAGCAGCGGCACGATCCGGCAAAATTCCGGCGATGCTGCGCTCGCCTTGCGCCGGGAAGAAGTGGAAACGATCAGTGAGAGGTGGGGAGTGTGATAGTGTGAAGAAAACAAATAGGGAAGGCCTCTATTTATACAACGACGAGGGAACCGAAGGGTGCGTGCAGAGCTCGTCCGGTTCGGCATCACAAGGAGCTACGGGAATGGCTGACGATAGGGGACGGTGCACGGTTCCTTGGCGGTGCTCAAGGAGGTATTGGCGCGGCAAGGGGCAGTGCGGTTCGGTCGGAACGCGTTGGTGCTCTGAGCGGCACCGATGACGGATTTGATGATGCACAGTGGCTACGGGTCGCGCGGCGGCAAACGGGGATGTCTGGGAGGTTCCTGGTACGACGGTGATCGCAGGCACAAGCGAGGAAGGCGAGGCGCGGTCTGCGCGGGCGTGCCAAGTGCGGCACTCTGGCGCGCTCCGGACATGGAAGAGACAAACTGGGTGCGGCGTGTTTGATGTGGTCCACGGCTTGGCAATGCTCGAGGGCTGGACAGGGGGTGGCGATGGATGGTGGCGTGCTTCCTGGACACAGTGGCTAGGCGTGGTGCTTGCTCCTGCTAGCTAGCCATGGTCGGCTGGCCGGGGTTGGCTCGGGCAGGCACGCATGGTGCATTTGGTAGGGGCTACGTTGGTTCAATGCACTGGTTGGCACTGGGTGAGACAGGGGTGATCAATGGGGAACAATGTTTGGGGTGATCACTGCTCAAAACAGTGAAGTTTGGCAAAATTTGTTTTCCGTCTCCAAGTGTTTGATGAAATGGCCGAAAGAATTTCATATTTGAATTTTTAGTTGAAACTTGGTGGGTGCAATGGTCACATACTAGGTAGTCAATAGTTGATTGGATTTGTCAAGGTGCACTGGTTTGGTTGGGTTTTAAGAAATGGTGATCTTACCATATGTACTAGATTCAATTTTGAGTTGTTATTTGAACAGGGTTTCCAAATGTTTCTGTGGGTTTGGAAGGTGGGTTTGGGTTCACTTTTACTTGGTCTAGCAAGGGGTGAAAATAATCGGATTTGTTTCTGTTTGAAATCTTGGACTAGAAACACTCAAAGTGGTCTAGTGAGCAAGATTGGCAAAAATGACCATTTGCTCATTTTGTTTGTTTTTGAATTTCTATTGATTTGATTTTGCTTGGAAATGATTTAGATGATGTTTTTTCATCTTTAAAACATTCCTAGATATTCACAACAATCACACAAGTCCATTCAAGCATTCATGCATTCATCACATACACACATGCATTCATATGGATTTTAATTCACAAAAGTTTTTGTTAACCCTAATTTTGGGTGATTGGAATTGATAACCTTGATTAATATTTTTGTGATGTTACAAAACTTCCCTCCTTGAAAAAAATCTCATCCCGAGATTTGAGATAAAGAAAACTAGGATTTAAAGAGATCTAGAAACTCCGTCCTAATGTAGTCTTCTCGCTCCCAGGTAGCTTCTTCTTCAGTGTGGTTACTCCACTGGATCATGAGAAACTTGATACTCTGGGTCCTGGTGGTTCTGAAAGCTTCCTCCAAAATACAGATGGGTACTTTGGGATACGTCAGGTCATCGTTGATCTCTATGGTTCGGTGATCAATATTCTTGAAAACTTCGGTCTTCTCCGGGACTTCTAAGAATTTGCGAAGTAATAAGATATGGAACACATTATGCACGGCTGACATCTCCTCTGGCAGTTCCAGTTGATATGATACTTCTCCTCGACGATTCAGAATCTTGAAGGGTCCGATATATCTGGGGGCTAACTTTCCTTTGAGCTAGAAATGTTGCATTCCTTTCAAAGGTGACACTTTGAGATACACAAAATCTCCGATATTGAAGGCTAGGTCTCGATGTCTGTTGTCGGCATAACTCTTCTGTCTGGATTGGTCAGTCTTGAGATGCTCATGGATCTTGTGAACTTTCTCTTCGGCTTCTCTGAGGATGTCAGATCCAAAAATTTGTCTCTCTCCTACTTCCGACCAATTCAAAGGGGTATGACACTTCCTTCCATACATGAATTCAAATGGGGCCATTTGTAAAATGGCTTGCTAACTATTGTTGTATGAAAATTCTGCGAATGGCAGACAATCTTCCCATTTAGATCCATATTCTAACACACAAGCTCTCAACATATCTTTGAGTATTTGGTTTACTCGCTCTGTTTGTCCATCAGTCTGAGGTGATAAGTTGTGTTGGAATCTAGTATTGTTACTAATCCTTCTTGGACTTTCTTCCAACACATCGAGGTAAACTGAGTTCCTCGATCTGATACAATGTTCTTGTGGACTCCATGCAAACTGACGATTCTAGCAATGTACAAATCTGCTAGCTTCGAACTTTTGTAGGTGGTCTTGACAGGTAAGAAATGGGCGACTTTGGATAGTCTATCCACTATGACCCAAATAGATTCATTTCCCCTACTAGATGTAGGCAAACCGGTGAAAAAATCCATTCCAACAGAATCCCATTTCCATTCCGGAATCTTCAATGGTTGCAACAGTCATGCGGGTCTCTGATGTCCCGCCATGACACTCTGACAAATATCACACATGGCTATGTAGCTTTCGATTTCTCTCTTCATCTTGTGCCACCAAAATTGCTCCTTCTAATCCTGATACATCTTCGTTCCACCGAGGTGGATAGAATAAAGAGTATCATGGGCTTCTTTCAAAATAGCTTTCATCAATTCTGAATCTGATGGCACACAGATATGTACTTTGTACCACAAAACTCCTTCTTCATCTTTGGTGAATCCGGGTACCTTTCCTGTACCGATACGACGTTTTATTCCGTCAATACTATCATTTCCTTTCTGCGCCTCCTTGATTTGAATGATCAAAGTGGGTTGAAGTTCTATGCTAGACAAAAATCCTTCACTTACTAGCTCCATTCTGAAATCTTCCAACTCCTTGTGCAAACTTGGTTGCTCCTTCAGGATCATAGAGTTCAAGCAACACGGCAATCTACTAAGGGCATCTGCTACCACATTGGCTTTACCGGGGTGATAGTAGATGTCTAGATCATAGTCCTTGATTAACTCTATTCGTCTCCTTTACCTCATATTCAGATCCTTCTTAGTGAAAATATACTTCAGGCTCTTGTGATCCGAATAAATCTCACAACAGTTAGTGATGCGTGAACCAAGTGTTCATGTGGAGCACTTCGTTGGAACCCCAAGAGCAAGGTGTGATGCAGCACAACAGCAAGTTCCACTCAGTAGAGACAGAGGTTATCGAACTAGAAGGAGAAAGGAAACATCACACATGTGTTGCTGGCAACGTGGAGACCTGCACAACACAAACTCAAGACTTTGTCCCAACGAATCAGTGAGGTTGTCAAGCTCACTGGTTTGCTATAACAAAGGATTGAACGTATGTTGTGGAAAGTAATGGTTTGCATCAAGTAAACAAGTAACAATGGAAGATGTATCAATGGTAAAGATTGGACCGGGGTCGATAGTTCACTAGAGGTGCTCTCCTTAGATAAACAACATGGCATGAAGGGTAAACAAATTACAGCGAGGCAATTGACACGAACTGAGCAAGGCATAACAATGCAATTACTAGCTAGCAAGATCCTACGAAGTTGATTGGGCAATACAACATTATACATAGACCGTAATCCAACTTCATCTATGACTAGAAGTCCACCTTCAGGTTATCATCCGACCCCCCTCTAGTATTAAGTTGCAAGCAACAGACAACTGCTTTAAGCAAAGTAAGTAAGGTAAACAATCCACATGTTCCATGAACAAGGGACCGTTGTTTTGTCCCTAGTAGCAACAACACATCTACAACCAAAGAGATTTCTGTCACTTCCCTTGGAAACTAGAGGCATGAACCCACTATCGAGCATAAATACTCCCTCTTGGAGTCACTAGCAACTACTTGGCCAAGATAACCACTAGCAACGGAGAGCATGCAAGATCACAAACAACACAGACATGATAGAATCATAAAGATAGAACCATTAATCAAACCAACATAATAACCTCAATATCCATCGGATCCCTGCAGACACAACATGCATGATTACAAATCGATTAGATCTTGATCATGAACGGAGCTCACAAGATCTATACATGAAAGTACAAAGGAGGAGATACAACCATCTAGCTACTACATGGACCCATAGTCCAAGGTGGAACTACTCACGAATCTTACCGGATAGAAGGCCTCCAGGATGATCTCCCCTCCGGCAGGGTGCCGGGAAGAGCTTTAGATCCCCCTCGAGCTAGGGACGATGGTGGCGGTGGCTACAGACGGTTTCGTGGATTTCTGATCTGGTACCGAGAGTTTCTGTATTGGGGGCTTCTTATAGGCGAAGGGGGGGAGTCCGGGAGGCTACCAGGGTAGGCAAAACCTACCCAGGCGCGGGTCCACCTGACCTCGCGCCTGGGGGTTTTTGGCCTCCCTGGCCCGCTTCTCCATCTCCCCTCTGGACTCCTTGTTCCCCACGGAAAGTTATTGACTTTGACGTTCGTCCTGTACAATTCTGAGAATATTTCTTTACTAACTTTTCTGAAACCAAAAACAGCAGAAAACAGGCATATGGCACTGTTGCAACTTTTTAATACGTTAGTACCAGAAAACATGTATAAAGCACCTCAAAGTATAGACAAGTAAAGCAAAGTAGATACAAAACAAGCATGGAGCATCAAAAATTATAGATATGTTTCCAACTTAGTAGTTACCCATAAGGTAATGCCGCCATGTCTTCAAGGCTAAAACTACGGCTGCTAGTTCGATATCATGGGTAGGATAATTTTTATCATGTTGCTTCAGTTGTCGGGATAGATAAGATACGGCCTTCTTGCATCAACACACATCCGAGACCGATCTTGGATGTGTCACAATACACATCAAAAGTCTTCATAATATATGGCATAATCAAGATTGCGACTGAGATATCAATCTCTTCTTAAGCTCTTGAAAACTTGCTTCACATTTGTCCATCCATTAAACTTCTTATCTTTCTTCAACAATTGGGTCATGGGTCTTGCGATACTCGAGAATCCTTCTACAAACTTGCGGTAATATCCCGCTAATTCGAGAAATGCACGAACTTGGGTTTGAGTGGTTGGGGCTTGCCATTCTTCAACATCCTTAACCTTTGCAGGGTCAACGGCAATTCCTCCGGCTGATACGATATGTCCGAAGAATCCTACTTCCTATAACCAAAATTCACATTTGCTAAACATGGCATAAAACTGATGCTCCCTAAGGGTTCCAAGAATGGTCCTCAGGTGCAGGTCATGTTATTCTTCTGATTTGGAATAGATCAGAATGTCATCGATGAAAACAACGACAATCTTATCTAGGAAATCCATAAAAATCTTATTCATGAGGTTCATGAAATAAGCAGGGGCATTGGTTAATCCAAAAGACATGACAATGTACTCATATAGTCCATATCTGGTGGTGAAAGCAGTCTTTGTAATATCCTCTACGTGAACCTTGAGTTGATGATAACCGGTTCTAAGATCAATTTTAGAAAACACTTTGGCACCGATCAACTGGTCAAACAGATCTTCCATCTTCGGCAATGGGTTCTTGTTTTTAATGGTGACATCATTCAGCTTCCGATAATCCGTAGAAGAACGGTTACCTCCATCTTTCTTGTCCACAAACAAGACAGGTGACCTCCGTGGCGACGCACTTGGTTGAAACAGTCCTATCTCCATCATAGCATCCAGTTGCTGCTTCAGCTCCACTAATTCAGACGGGTTCATACTATACGGTCTCTGGGCTATGGGTCCGGTTCAAGGGATTAGTTCAATGATAAACTCGATATCCCAATCTGAGGGCATACCACGCAAAACATCTGGAAATACATCGGGGTATTCACAGACTACTCGGACTTGGTCAATGGTTGGTTGGGCTAGACTCTTGTTGAACTTGAATTGACGAGGCAAGGTTTCAGATACATGATCGACTGATACTCCAGTGGTACTGGTCATGGTTATGGCTTTCTTAGCACAGACGATTAATCCTTTATGTTTCTACATACAATCCATTCCTAGTACTACTTCCAAACCTTTGGTTCCAAGTAATATTACATCAACATAAAAATTTATGCCATGAATTCTAATAGGTACGGCCTTGCAAATTTGTCTAGCTTTGGTGGTTGAACCAGGTATTTGAACTATCATAACATGCTTCAATTTTGTTGGTTGAATCTTACTAGTGCATGCAAATTCTTCGGTAACAAACGAGTGCGATGCTCCACAATCAAACAACACCCTTGCAAGTACTGAGTTAGCAGAAAACAAACCTAGCACGACATCTCTCGCTTCTTGGGCTTCTTCAGCATTCATGAGAAACATACGGCCGTTGCGGTTGAGCGAATTCCCTGGGGCAAATCTTCTTCCAAGCTGGCCACAATGCTGCTGCTAAGCTGGGGCATTCACATTGGGGGCTGATGCAAGCTTCTTGGGGCACTCATTGCAGTAGTGACCCTTGGTTCCTCATTCATTACAAGTCACCTGAGACTTGTCCTTTCTTGGAAAAGGGACAACATTGCTTCTAGTCCTTGGGGAAGTATTGGTGTTGTTGGCGACATTGTTGTTGTTGAAATTGTGCGGTGCATGATTGAAATTGCTGGGGTTGCCAGGGTTATTGTGGTTTCCTCCGGGCCTTGGGTTTCCTCCTCCATGGTTGGGATAGGTTGGACGGTTCATCGGGGGTCTATTGTTTCTTGGGGCAAATCCTGTAGACGGGTTGGGGAGATACTTTGGGGTATGGTGGGTTCCTGGTTGATGCATCATTCGAAGCTTGCAGTTATCATTGGCTTGATTGATCTTGCCTTCCATCTGAATGGCAGAGTCCACTAAGGCTTCAATGTCAGGAAAGGGAATATTGACTAACACTGTCTACATCTCATCATGCAGACCATTCAAGAACCTTTCCTTCTTCTTGCCTCCAGTGTAAATCTCATTGGTTTCATACCTAGCTAGTGACAGAAATTTGTCATGGTACTCAACTATTGTCATCGTTCCTTGCTTCAATTCTCTGAATTCATCTCTCATCCTCTTGATTAAACCCGGTGGCACATGGGTTAGGCTAAACTTGAGTTTGAATTCATCCCAAGTCATCATATGTCCTTCATTAATGGCGCGAACGCTGTTCCACCAAGATCTTGCATCTCCTGCCAGATAGTGGGTGGCAAATAGTACTTTCTCGTTGGCCTCTACTCCTGCAACTTCTAAGTTGTTCTCCATGGTCTGCATCCAGTCATCTGCATCCAAGGGCTCTTCAGCCTTACTAAAGATGTGTGGATTGGTGTTATGAAATTTCTTGAGCTTGGATCCATGGTTATCCTGGTTTCCATGGCCTTGATTGTTGTTGGACATCTAAGCTATGTGTTGAATGGTGGCTAAGTTGGCTTGACGTTAGGCTCTTTCAGCTTCGCAGTCAGAAACCAACATTCGCAAGATCTGCAACATTCGGTCTGGGGATGAACTGCTTCCTCCGCGAGGCATCTGAAGATTGAGATAGATCATGAGAAAAGAGGGAAATTTCTATGGTTCAGGGGTTTGTTTTTGAAAAGTTTTTGAAGTTTGACTCAGATTTTACTAGCAACTTGATTTTCATTCATTCATTCATAGCACACAATACAAAAACACACCACAACAAGGAAACATATGGTTTTAGGAACCATTCTATGAAACTACTATACAATGGGACCGGATAGAACTTCACTAATGCTAGTGCTCAGGTGCTACTACTCCTCGGAATCAGTGTCTTCATCATCATCATCTTCATCATCATCAATGAAGGTGAAGTCATCATCATCGTCACTGAGGTAGGAATAGGGGTCTCCACGGATATCTTCCCCTGCATTCTCCCTCTCCTCAAGATGCATGTCCCTCTCATGGATGATCTCCTCCAAGTCGGTCACCTTGTGACGAAGGCGAGCAATAATGCGATCCTCCTTGTCAAGTTGACGGCGACGAGACTGGCGATCCTTCACAAGCATGGCGATGGTCTGGTCCTTCTTGACTGTGATGGCGTAGTTGTGGTTGGCCTACGAGCGGGCATTGTCCAACTTCTGCCGGCCATACATCATGAAGCTGAGGTGGTCCACTTGATGCTTCAGCTTCGTGTGATATGGTGCCTCCAGTGGCTGCCCCATAACATCAAGCCTTGGATAGAACTCAAAGTGAGTGCCCTTGATTCGATTGATGCTTTGTCAACAAAGACGGGCAAGAGCTTCCTACATGGCCTTGGCAAGTCCATCTAGCCAGTTGTTCTCTCTTAAGGTGAACTGGACTCCCTTTGAGGTGGGGGCTTCAATCTTCCCTCTGATACTTGCAACAATCAGACATTGCAATTCTCCTCCTTCCTGATCGTTGAGCAGAGCTCCGAAGAACTCGGGGTGTGGGCGCTCTAGAAGTTCCGAGAGTTGGTCCAAATCACGTTTAAAGATGAGATCCCCTCCATTGCCCAACTGATAGAACTTGCTATACTTCACGTCCATCTATAAGAATGTAGGATGAGTAAGTTAGTAGAGTGATCAAGTGTGTCAAATTTTATGTAAGTTTGCAAGAATTTTTGAGGAACATGAATTTTCATGAAAGAATCTAAGTGGTGAGAATGAGAATAGGTTTTCATAAATACTCACTTCTTTTGTTTTGAAACTAAGTTTTTGGTTCAAGCGTCCATTCTAAACTAGGGTCTCGTATGGTCAGGATGGCTCTGATACCAACTTGTCAACACCCGGATTTTTAATCCCATATGCCTGTTACGCCATACATAGCAATCCCAGGATTACCATTTTTGCGAGACATAGCAGATTGGTACCATAGTTCATCATCTATTACAAACCATAATAAAGGTCTTACAAATGAAGGTCTTAGTACAATCA